>OX419342.1:10570575-10725575 GCA_948470475.1 Galaxea fascicularis
ACGCGTGCCAAGCTGACGCTTGGTCTGTCCGATGTACTCATGATCACAGTCATTGCATGGAATAGAATAAACAGCGTCAGTTCGTTGTTCTTTCAACACAGGATCCTTAGGTTTGGCAAAAATATGACTCAACGTCTGAAAAGGTTTTTGTGCAACTTTGACATTGTGGCTAGACAAAACTCTCTTAATGGGTTCTGTAACACCGCGGATGTACGGGATGACGGCAAAACCTGTAGCCGAAACCTCGTCCCGGAGGTGTTAAGAGAAGGAGTAACTGGTTTAAGCAGTTACGAAGGAAAGTGTTTGGGTAGCCATTGACCTTTAGGACGTCAAAAACATATTTTCGCTCTTTGGCCCTAGAATCACATGAAGATGGCAAACAATCAGCCCTCGTGAGCAAAGTTCTGGTTACGGATTTTTTGTGGCAGATGGGGTGGTGGGAGTCAAATGCGAGATATTTGTCGGTATGCGTGGGTTTGCGATAAACACTTGTCTCTAAATTTCCCCGGTGCGCCCTATAGACATTCAAATCGAGAAAAGACAAACGTCTATCATTCTCACGCTCAATGGTGAACTGGATAGACGGCTCAACTGAATTTAAATGTGAAAGAAGGCGCTCCGCTTCATTTCCGGATACCGCAGAGATGACATCGTCGACATATCGTTTCCAAAACAAAGGCTGGATCGGTGAGGAAGCCAGAGCCCTTTGTTCCACATCTTCCATTACCATGTTGGCAATGACAGCAGAAACGGGAGAACCCATAGCCGTACCAAAAACCTGTTGGTAGTAGGTGCCATTGTATGCGAACTGAGTGGTGTTGAGACAAAAAGACAGCAAATCTATAAGATCCTCCACGGGCAAAGAAGTTCTTTGTCCCAATGAAGCGTCTTGTTTGAGTCTTTTTTCAGCAACACTAATGGCAAGATCAACCGGAATTTTGGTGAAGAGGGAAACAACGTCGAAAGAAACCAACTCGTTTCCTGCGTCAAGAGTTTTACCTCTTATAAAATCCGCAAAGTCACAGGAATTTTTGACAGTGTAATCAGTATTCCCAACAACAGGTGACAAGATTTTCGCGAGATAACTCGAAACCGCATAAGTCGGAGAATTAACAAAAGAGACAATGGGTCTCAAAGGAATTCCCGTCTTATGGATTTTAGGCAAGCCATAAAAACGAGGACATAGACCGTCACTACTGTATAACATTTTGTACGTAGACTCACTAATCTTTCCAGCTTTTTTCAAATCAAGTAACATTTTGTTGAGCTTTCTCTGAGTCTTGCTGGTAGGATCAGATTTTAAGATAGAATACGTATTCCTGTCACTCAGCAGAGAGGAGGCCTTTTCATCATATTGTTGTTTATCCATAACCACGACACAATTGCCCTTGTCAGCAGATAAAACAAGCCTATCCGGATCTTTCTTAAGAGCTAGGAGCGCCTTGAAAACATCATTGCTGATGTTTACACCTCATTTACACCTCATCACCCTATTTACACCTCATCAGAACAAAAGGTCGTTAATTAGTAAGCGTATATAAGGCTCCTTTTTGCAACACTAGATCACCCCTGATGAAGACACTAGACAGGAGTGTCGAAACGTTGGGTCGTGAATTGTAACTTTTTAAGTTACATTCATCAAACTTCAAACCAGAGTAGCATCAAACCATGTCTGATTGTCCACCTGGTTGCAGTGTGAACTTGAACATACCTTATTTGCGAGAAAAATATGGTCAAACTGTTGTTAAAAGAGTCCACCGACTTGCTAACATCAGAGTCCGTATTGCCAAGTATCGCAGTCATTTGTTTTTCAACCACCGGTGCAAGGAAAATAAAGTGCTTCCACCGAGTTTGAGATTCCGGCCTCCTATACGGAGTGTCAAGGGATACAAGCTCATGGAAAACACTGGTTTTTCTTTCCTGAGGTTGCGGATTGACCAATGTCACCAGTTTATACAGAGTTTAAGTTCCTTGTTCTCTCGTTCACTCAGTGAACTCTCTGCTTTGATTGACCAATCCGAAATCGCTTGGGTCGAGGAGTTTTGTTGTTCGAAAGAGCAACAGACGTCTATCAAACAGAGAGAGAGACATGACAAAAAACTCCGCCTTCTATTCAGTAAGAAGTCTCCTGATAACTCAGGTTCGACTCTGAAAGATAAATGGGTCTTGAACCTTTCTTCTAAGGAGTTATCTGCGTTGGAACGGAGTGGTTTGGAAAAAGGCCTCAAGTTTGCTGTTGCTCCCAGCAAAATACCAACTGCTGAGATCGTCGCTGCCGTCGAGGAAGGTATTTCTCGACTCAACGTCGATCAAAAGCATTTGATAAGAGCTGAAGTTAGTAGCATTCTTAGGCGCGCCAAACCGCCTCCCAAAAACATCAGCAATGATGTTTTCAAGGCGCTCCTTGCTCTTAAGAAAGATCCGGATAGGCTTGTTTTATCTGCTGACAAGGGCAATTGTGTCGTGGTTATGGATAAACAACAATATGATGAAAAGGCCTCCTCTCTGCTGAGTGACAGGAATACGTATTCTATCTTAAAATCTGATCCTACCAGCAAGACTCAGAGAAAGCTCAACAAAATGTTACTTGATTTGAAAAAAGCTGGAAAGATTAGTGAGTCTACGTACAAAATGTTATACAGTAGTGACGGTCTATGTCCTCGTTTTTATGGCTTGCCTAAAATCCATAAGACGGGAATTCCTTTGAGACCCATTGTCTCTTTTGTTAATTCTCCGACTTATGCGGTTTCGAGTTATCTCGCGAAAATCTTGTCACCTGTTGTTGGGAATACTGATTACACTGTCAAAAATTCCTGTGACTTTGCGGATTTTATAAGAGGTAAAACTCTTGACGCAGGAAACGAGTTGGTTTCTTTCGACGTTGTTTCCCTCTTCACCAAAATTCCGGTTGATCTTGCCATTAGTGTTGCTGAAAAAAGACTCAAACAAGACGCTTCATTGGGACAAAGAACTTCTTTGCCCGTGGAGGATCTTATAGATTTGCTGTCTTTTTGTCTCAACACCACTCAGTTCGCATACAATGGCACCTACTACCAACAGGTTTTTGGTACGGCTATGGGTTCTCCCGTTTCTGCTGTCATTGCCAACATGGTAATGGAAGATGTGGAACAAAGGGCTCTGGCTTCCTCACCGATCCAGCCTTTGTTTTGGAAACGATATGTCGACGATGTCATCTCTGCGGTATCCGGAAATGAAGCGGAGCGCCTTCTTTCACATTTAAATTCAGTTGAGCCGTCTATCCAGTTCACCATTGAGCGTGAGAATGATAGACGTTTGTCTTTTCTCGATTTGAATGTCTATAGGGCGCACCGGGGAAATTTAGAGACAAGTGTTTATCGCAAACCCACGCATACCGACAAATATCTCGCATTTGACTCCCACCACCCCATCTGCCACAAAAAATCCGTAACCAGAACTTTGCTCACGAGGGCTGATTGTTTGCCATCTTCATGTGATTCTAGGGCCAAAGAGCGAAAATATGTTTTTGACGTCCTAAAGGTCAATGGCTACCCAAACACTTTCCTTCGTAACTGCTTAAAACCAGTTACTCCTTCTCTTAACACCTCCGGGGACGAGGTTTCGGCTACAGGTTTTGCCGTCATCCCGTACATCCGCGGTGTTACAGAACCCATTAAGAGAGTTTTGTCTAGCCACAATGTCAAAGTTGCACAAAAACCTTTTCAGACGTTGAGTCATATTTTTGCCAAACCTAAGGATCCTGTGTTGAAAGAACAACGAACTGACGCTGTTTATTCTATTCCATGCAATGACTGTGATCATGAGTACATCGGACAGACCAAGCGTCAGCTTGGCACGCGTTTAAAAGAGCATCAAAAAGCAGTTTTTCTTTGCAAAAAGGAAAATTCCGCTTTGTCGGAACATGCTTGCCAAACCAACCATACAATAGCGTGGGATAATTCCAAAATTATCACCACTAACCGGCGGTACCATCAACGGCTTTGTTTGGAAGCTTGGCACATCAACTCCGCCCACGCTCCTTTAAACCGTGACGATGGCGGCCTTTTACCTGACACCTATTTACACCTCATCAGAACAAAAGGTCGTTAATTAGTAAGCGTATATAAGGCTCCTTTTTGCAACACTAGATCACCCCTGATGAAGACACTAGACAGGAGTGTCGAAACGTTGGGTCGTGAATTGTAACTTTTTAAGTTACATTCATCAAACTTCAAACCAGAGTAGCATCAAACCATGTCTGATTGTCCACCTGGTTGCAGTGTGAACTTGAACATAGTCTAGAATTAAGTTCCTGGATTTTAGCGCGAATGGATTGTACCAAAACTACTGGACAGATTTTGGAAAGTTCGGAACGGCACTGAAGAATTTGTTTGTCAAGTTCGTTACGTTTTTGGCACATGGCTCTGATAGTGATCCTCATAATATTACGTGAAAAAGAATTTTGAGCGCATCGAATTTGGTGAAGATATTGATTCGAGTGAGAGAATGTAGATGCATGAAAGTTAGAGCGAAAACCTTTTGGAATGACTTTAGAATTGAGGCAACGGCCGATGAAATTGATGTGACTACAAAACCTAGTTTTGGCGAAAATGAGAATGGCTAAACGGAAAGCTAAACTGTTGCTAAGTGCGGGAAAAGGAAAAAGATAACTTACGATTTCCTGGCGTAGCTCCTTGGTGAGTTTCTTTAAGCATGACAAAGAGAATGATTCTGACACTTCGGACAAAGATGTTTTTGAAACACTTCAAGTTCGCAAATCTAAATGGACTCCCCCAGAGGGACAATTTTCCTCTTTAGACTTTTTCACCAAAAAGTGCCGTCACGACATTCACAAACTTAAATTCAATCGTAACACTAAATTTTCCAACCTTTCCTCGGAAGAGTGGGCGGCGCTTAAAAATCTTAGTAAACGCAATGACATAGTTGTCAAATCGGCCGACAAAGGCGGCGCGGTAGTTGTTTGGCGGTCCGACCTTTACCAAAAAGAAGCTTTGCGGCAACTTTCTGACACCTCGTTTTATGCTAAAATCGAAAAAGATCTCACCTCCACAAATCAAAAACTTGTCAAAGACACGATTCATAATCTTATAGTTAACCAAGAATTACCGGACACTGCAACTAATCTCACCATCACAACTCCTAGAACTTCGTGCATTTACTTCTTGCCAAAAATTCACAAACCAAACAACCCAGGTCGCCCTATCGTTTCTGCCTGTAGTTGCCCTACCGAACTCATTTCTAGCTACTTAGACAGGATTATGACTCCTATCGTCAAATCTTTACCATCATACATCAAAGACAGTACACATGCACTAAAATTTTCCGCGATTTCAGTTTCTCCGGCCAAGACAAACTTATTTTCACCATGGATATTACATCTCTGTACACAGTCATTCCCAATAGCGAAGGTCTTCAAGCACTTAAACACTTTTTCGATCAACGCACTGTCAAAGAACCAAGCTCAGAAACACTACTCCGCCTTGCCGAACTAGTTCTTACACTCAATTGTTTTTCATTCGCCGGCAACTATTACAAACAAATTAATGGTGTGGCGATGGGCACTAGAATGGGACCTAGTTATGCCAATCTTTTTGTAGGATATGTTGAACACCAATTTTTTAATCAGTACACCGGCCCGAAACCCGAACTCTACGGCCGCTACATTGACGATTGCATCGGCGCTATTTCATCCAGCACACAAGAACTCGATCAATTTATAACCTCCATTAATTCCTTTCATCCGGCTCTTAAATATACCTGGGAAATTTCGGAAACTTCATTGGCTTTCCTAGATATCAAAGTTTCTATCAGTGGCAACGGTTTATGTACCAGTGTGCACTACAAACCTACAGATTCTCACAGTTATTTGTTGTATTCATCGTCACATCCATCACATGTCAAGAACTCCATTCCTTATTCTCAATTTCTTAGACTTCGACGTCTATGTAGTGATGACTCTGATTTTTCCAGCAAATCAGAGGAGATGTGCCAGTTCTTCGAAAAACGTGGCTACCCTGCCTCTGTGGTCAAAGCGGGCCATCATCGCGCCCAACAATTTGATCGACAGTCATCACTACAAACGTCACAAAAGGATAAGAACGACAGAATTCCATTCACCCTCACTTTCCATCCTCATAATCATGTAGTCAAAAGTATCATTCTCAATAACTTCAAATTACTCCAAAATGATCCCGAGACTGGTAGAATCTTTTCGCAACCTCCACTAATTTCATTCAAACGCGACAAAAACGTCGGCAACTTTTTAGTGAGAAGCGCATTTAAAACTAACGAGCAACCCGGCACTTTCAAATGCGCGCGCTCACGATGTAAAACTTGTCAATTCATTCTTAACACTAGCAAAATATCGGGACCTAAGCGATCTGTTAAGATCACTGATCGTTTTACATGTACCTCCGCAAATGTCATTTATTGCCTAACCTGCACGTTATGCAATAAATTATACATTGGCGAGACAGGAAGACGACTAGGCGACCGATTCCGCGAACACCTTCGCGATGTTGAGAAGAATGACAAGGATGCATCTAAGCCAGTCGCTCGTCATTTTAATCTCCCTAACCACTCCAAACAACACATGGCTATCTGCGGCCTTTCCCTACATCAAGGTACGACGGAAAGCCGCAAGAATCTGGAACAAAAATTCATCTTCCAAATCGGCACCCTTAATCCCCACGGTATTAACGAACGCTTTTCATTTAACTAATGTATTCCTATTTTCACGTTGCCATGTTACCACCAATAGCGTAGCTCCTACTCCACTATATAAACTACACACAACCCATAATTCCTCGATTCGCTCTGACGAAGGGCTAGCGCTCGAAACGTCAGCTTTTAGAATCCCTGTACGGTGGTCAATTTACATTTATCAACTCTGTTGATAATACCAAAATCTTTGTGTACTACTTCCCCACCGACGCAGCACCACAGTTTCTTTAGAAACTACCCCCCTTTATGCTTAGAAATATATTTGTCTAACTTAGTACGAGATATTTTTGTGACTTGTCTAGCTTATTTCTCCAATTTCTCCGAGAAACGTCGAAGAAACATTCGCATCATTCTTTATTTACTTAAAATGTTTTGTTCTTTTCGACGCTGCCGTGAATACCTTTTACCCTTTCATCAGTTTCATCTGAAATTTGCACTTTGTTTGTTGTCCAATAATTCATTTGATACTAAAACTCTTCCTTTTCCCTGCTGTCGCTCATTTCTTTAGGCACAAAATTGTTTGAAGAAAAACCAAGCGAAGTCCGAACGGCTTTATTCTGACCGGTTTCGATTCGTAAGGTTACAGACATTGACATTTGGAAAATTGTCGCGAAGAGCAACAACTCCTTTTTTACGGGTGTCTCAAAAACTAAGACCTAAGAGCCCCTCCGAATCTCCAAAACTAAGACCTAAGACCCCCTCCGAATCTCAAAAACTAAGACCTAAGGCCCCCTCCGAATCTTAAAAACTAAGACCAAAGTTAACAAATCGAATGTGGTTTAGCGTTGTCTGTACTCTTATCGACAACGATATTCGTCAATGTTGTCGACTCACGAGGCGCAGCCGAGTTCACAAATAGTCAAACGCCAACGTTCGAGGCACAGCCGAGTGAGTCCACAACAAATTTTGACCACTGTGATGACGCATACTCGTTGTCGATAAGAGTACAGACAACGCTAAACCACATTCGATTTGTTTTTTACCACAATATCAGCGTCAAAGAAAATGTTTTTTTCAGAGCTTGACCAAGATCGTGACACAAAGAAAGAGCAAGCGTTGTCTATATAACTTTCTCGCAATCTGATTGGTTTATTCCCCAAAATGAGCGTTTCTGATTGGCTATTACAATTACAACAATAAAACTGAATCCAGCGACCATCAGGAAACTGCAAGTTTCGAACAGCTTCAACTGTTCAGTTACTGCAAATATTCAAGCAGGATTATAATGAATTTACGGCAAAACATACACATTGGCATTTGCAATGGTGCAGCCATGGAAGAAGCCATTTGGGAAGGCCAAAGAACCGGAGTTTGAGGCAGAGCACGAAATCGAACTCGAAGCTGGCGTCACTGGAACATGAACAACTGCTGAACTCGCTTCTTCACTAACTAGAGCATTTGAGTGGAATTGTCGGAGCAGTTCTTCAACTGTTTTACAGATGGTCTTGAGTTATAACTTGATATGCTTTGCTTGTTAGCATGGCCCGAGATGGACATCATGTGGCGTGAAGAACGAACGTTGGCGTTTGACTATTTGTGAACTCGGCTGCGCCTCGTGAGTCGACAACATTGACGAATATCGTTGTCGATAAGAGTACAGACAACGCTAAACCACATTCGATTTGTTAACTTAGGTCTTAGTTTTTGAGATTCGAAGGGGGTCTTAGGTCTTAGTTTTTGAGATTCGGAGGGGGTCTTAGGTCTTAGTTTTGGAGATTCGAAGGGGGTCTTAGGTCTTAGGTCTTAGGTCTTAGTTTTTGAGACACCCGATGTTTTACAGCTGCAGCATTGGAAATGCTAGCAATACGTTGTCCGTCACAGCAACTTTTAACTTTCGTTCAACGTTTACGGCTGACAGAATTTTTTCAGAGATCCATTATTTCGTTTGTCTGTTGTTATTGACAATCAGATGCTATCATTTTCACTCACTCGCGTTCTTATAGTTTGCACTGAATATCTATAACTGATCGAAGTAAACAATAACACCATTCTCAACTTAACGAGATTTGCAGATTCATGCTTTATGCTTTCGGTATGTCACGGTCGGTTTTCTCAAACTTTTTCGAAGGAAATCGACAGCAGTTTTCTGTGATCTTTACCCTCGTAGATCACAAAAAACAACACCAGGACATGTTCAAAACAAGGCGAACAAAGACTTGTTCTTCTTTTATGGGCAGTGTTGAAAAGTACCCACGCACCCCTTTGGGTTTTACCATTTTGTTCTGTTCTGGGTTTATTTTAAAAGTATTTACTTTGGTTCGACAGGTTAAAATGTCACCCACACATAGACCGGTTCTGGTGTTGAGATGTTAACCTACATTTAGTGATTTATACCATGAGGCAAAGGATTAATCGTTCATGCTCAAAATCGTGTACGCTTGCCCTATGAGTCTCTGTATCACAATCAATTATCTGTTTCAAAGATGGCGTCAGTTAAGGGTTTCAGCACTTTTGCGATTTAGTGAGCTTTAATTTTTGTTTCTTTCTTGCCAAAAGGTTATGGACGTTAAAACAAAGTTCAGGACAATCAAAAGAAAGAAGAGTAGGGGTTTTTACGGCCGAATACGGTCAGCATTTCAGAAAAGCAAAATGATCGCATCAGCACGTGTGATCCTGTTCCTGGTCCATCATGTTCCTCAATGCAACTTCATGAAGACAAAGTGTCACTCATAGCATCGAGTCCATTGAAAGAGAATGTTGCTCTCAAAAATTGCAGAATTATTCAGTCTTTTTTCTTCTTTTAGTGGTCAGGCAATTATCTTGTCGTCTTACATTTTATATCTTGCAGTTTTAACTATTTGCTTCCCAAAGGATAAATTAATCGTTCGTGTCGTCAAAATAAGCTCTGTGCATCAGCAGATTAGGTATTTGCTTTGGGCTCGTAAACCTTTTGGAGTGTAACTGTGAACTAACAATTCTTTCTTGAACAATTAAAGAGTGAAGATAGAAACAGTTCGAACTAACTAAATAAATACTTAATTGATCACTCCCCTAGAGGGGCTTTTTAGGGCCAATAAAACAAATAATACAAATGAAAACAACAGAGTTAAGAATCCCAACCGGGCGGGAGGCAGACCAGTTGGCTATTTACAAGGATGACCGAGGAGCTGAACCCAGAACAACTCCAGCTAGTGGCC
Source organism: Galaxea fascicularis (assembly GCA_948470475.1). NCBI lineage: Eukaryota > Metazoa > Cnidaria > Anthozoa > Scleractinia > Euphylliidae > Galaxea > Galaxea fascicularis. Next base: position 10,580,436 of record OX419342.1, read on the forward strand.
AGAGAGCGGGATTTGAACCCGGGTCACCAGCGCCCTAAACCACTCGGCGATCCTGCCTCCTTATCCTGCCTCCTCCTTCAGCCGAACTGACCGTGTTATACGAGCTACTTATTACTTATTACGTTATTTTACCTTTTGCGTGGATATTTATTGATGTTGCATAACCAGAAGCTCTAATTTACAGCAGATGGCTTCGAAGTAACAACATAACGCTTTTCAATGTTTCAGCTACGCAAATTAAAATAAATTTTGTTCTGTGTTCACTTGTAGAAACTTCATACGCCGTAAATTGATCTGAATAATTGAAAAATTCGAATCTCTATGGATAAGTCCTGGCTTTTAAGCATCAACAAATGACCATGATGCAGTTTTCGAACTTCCCGTCGTTCACAATTGGTGAACAGTTTGTCGAAGATACTATTTTACATACGCTCCTTAGAAAAGACCACCGGCTTCAAAGCTTCTCGTTGAATTTTCTTTGTTCAGGATAAAACGTCAAAAATCAGCTATGCCGCGGTTTTCTCCTTTCACCTGTTGGGTTCTCATCTTTATTTTGTCTTCACTGATACCAGAAGCAACCCGACGCACTCCGCTGTCAGGGCGAGCGACAGGCTCCGACGAGTAGGAGGGCGCGGCGGTCGTGACGCAGCCCTCGGTGCGAGCCCGGACGAAACGGCCGCCGGTGCAGATCTTGGTGGTAGTAGCAAATATTCAAATGAGAACTTTGAAGACCGAAGCGGAGAAAGGTTCCATGTGAACAGCCGTTGGACATGGGTTAGTCGATCCTAAGAGATGGGGAAACTCCAAAGTCTATCTCGGACGACTGATCGTTTCTGTCGCAAGGATCGTCCTGAGTGATCGCTAGAGCATTTCCATATGATCTTCCTTGTCGCTTCCAAAAATTTGAAGCGACAGAGACGATTCTAGCGACAGGGATGACTATTTGGAAACTGGGTTTAGGCGAGCTCAACGAGAACGGAAATCTCGTGTGGAGCAAAAGGGTAAAAGCTCGCTTGATTTTGATTTTCAGTACGAATACAAACTGCGAAAGCATGACCCATCGATCCTTTAGTCTTTAGGAGTTTTAAGCTAGAGGTGTCAGAAAAGTTACCACAGGGATAACGTATGACTTTCGCCACTAAGCCCTCCTCAACCCCCCCATCACCACCCACTCTAACTGGTTGCAAGGACAAACTTGGGCTGAGTGGAACCAGAGGCAAGGGGCTCCTTTGCTTTTTGATCCTTCGATGTCGGCTCTTCCTATCATTGCGAAGCAGAATTTTCCAGATTCTTACTTGTTCATCTTTACTTCATCATTGCGCAGTAGGATTTTTGAGATTGCTTGTTGTTTCCCTGGACTCCCCTGTAAAATCTCGTCATTTAATGGATAACTGCCTTGATGTTACAGAATATCGTATTTCCGAACACAACACTTTCGGCTAACAAAACATGGCTTCCTCCAACACACACACACACACACACCCCGCTAGGTGTCATGGGAAACACCAAAATGATTTCCGGTAAACTTCCGGTCCAATACATTACATCCCTCCATGTTTTTTTTTAGTTTAACAATACAACATACTATAGCAATGAATAAAACTCCAACAAAAGAATAAAGCATGAGCTAACACAAACTTAAATGCCTTAACATAAAGCAAAGTTCAGTTCCATAAGATGCAAAGTTCAGCTATAAGCAGGTCCACAAATAACAGTGCTGAGTCACCCTTTTTGCAGTTCATAATCATCAAATCGTTTAGGTAGTCTAATAGTTCGAGTTAGCCTTGGGGTGGTCACCTGCTGAACTGGAATCGGGCTAACAATGGACTGCACAGGTGCTGTCAAACAAGTCGGCTCTAAAGGTTCACGTTGCCCCACAATTTCACCTGTTTCGACCATGTCTTTCTCTTCTCGACGTCCAGTGTTTACATTCTCCGAGAGTTTCTCATGGTACTTTTTTACAAATGACACGTTTCGCTTTATCTCAACGCCATCTTTGTTCCTTACTGTCACCTCTCCTCCATTTCTGTCCAGTACTTCACAGGGACTTGGATCGTAGTTTGGGGACAGTTTGTTTGTTTTCGTGTTTCTCAGCAGGACTTTATCCCCAGTTTCCACTTGGCTCTCCGCCGTGTGCCTCCTAGCATCAACGTATTCTTTTTGAGACAGCTTATGTGCCCAGTCTCTGTCACGAACCTCCTCGCTGGTGATAGGTGCCTCACGTCTCAGGTCTGGTAACTTGGTCCGCATTTCCCTCCCGAACAATAAGTAATACGGCGTTACCCCGGTCGTCATCTGAGGGGTTGATCTGTATGCTATTAGAAATGTCTGCAGTTCCTGGCGCCAATCGTTCCCGTTAATTTGGGCAATCCGGATCACTTTCAGCAACGTGCGATTTTGGCGTTCCACCTCCCCGTTGGTTTGTGGCCACAACGGTGGTGCTTTGCGGTGTTCAATCCCATTTTCTGCAAGGTAGGCTTCAAACTCGTCTGAGACAAATTGAGGACCGTTGTCGGTTTTGAGTGTATAAGGTACTCCAAATCGAGAAAATATCGGTTTAAGGCTATCGATGATCTTGGCACTTGTAGTTGACTTCAGGATAACTACTTCAAAATATCGGCTATAATAATCGACCACAACAAGCAGATTCTCTCCAGAAGGTAGAGGGCCTAATATGTCTGCGGCACAATCCTGCCATGGTCCGCTTGGTGGGAAGGCTCGCGCCATAGGTTCCGGGGCAGCATATTCACTGACAGCCTGGCAACCATGACAGCTCTTGCACAATTTCTCTGCATCTGCATCCATTTTGGGCCACCATACTTTACTTCGTAGCCTGCATTTCATTTTAACAATGCCCTGATGTCCTTCGTGGGCTAACTCCAAAACACGCTCTCTGAGCACCTGGGGAATTACCAGCCTGGAACCACGCAGCAGCAGCTGACCAAAGGTACACAATTCATTCTTCACTTGTAGGTAGGTAGGCACATTACACCTACTCCAGTCTCCCGTTCTCACACACTCCTTGATATGGTTTAGTTCCGGATCTTCAGCTGAAGCCTCCTCTATTTCAGCGGACATCAGGGAACAAGGTACACTGTTCTCAGCTACAGCACAAACATAGTTGTAACGTTCTCCATAATCACCACGGAACTTGTCTGCAATGTTGGTTCTACCTGGCCTATAGACGACCCTGAAGTCGTAGGCTTGCAAGCGGAGAACCCACCGTTCCACACGAGCTGAAGGTTTTGACTTTGGTGAGTAAATAAACTCCAACGTCTTGAGGCATAAGCAATCACTCTCCATTCACTGCCCTGCAACTGAGTTAACACTGCTCCAAGACCCACGGGTGAAGCATCTGCCACAATCCTTGTTCTGCCATCTACACTGAAGTAGGCCAGAGCATTTGCATTTGTAATCAGTTCCTTCAACTTCTCAAACGCAGCCTGCTGTTCCGGGTACCACTTGAATTCTACATTCTTGTGAGTCAGTCTCTGAATAGGTTCCGCGACAGATGACAAGTCTGGGACTAAGTTAGACACAAACTGAACTAGACCTAAGAAAGATCTTGCTTCGCTGGCATTTTGTGGTGGATCTGCATGTAAGATTGCTGCGACTTTCTCTTCGCTGGGTTTCACACCATTCTGTGTTACTTCATGTCCAAAGAATGTCAATCTTTGTAGTCTGAACTCGCACTTGCTTTCGTTCAATGTCAAACCAGCCGTCTTCAATCGATCAAGTACAGTAAAAAGCCTCTCATCGTGCTGCTTAAGGTCCTTTCCATGGATCACGAGGTCATCTGCAATGTTGACCACACCATCACAGCCACGTAGTACATCCCGGATGATTTGTTGATACTTTTCAGGTGCTGAGGTCACCCCAAACATGAGTCGGGTGTATCTGTAAAAGCCGCGGTGGGTAACAAATGTTGTCACATGTCTGCTCTCTTCTGCAAGAAGTATCTGGTGAAATCCCCACTTCAGATCCATTCGACTGAACACTCTGCTCCCATTTAGGTCTTGCAGAACGTCCTCAACAGTTGGTATAGGCTGACGCTCTCTGATAATCGCCTGGTTTGCGCGCCTCATATCGACCCAAATCCTGACATCTCCGTCAGGTTTGGGTACAACGACCAGTGGTGAAACCCACCCAGTTGGCCCTTCCGGTACCTCTTCTATGATTCCACTTTCCAGTAATTCATCTAACTTTCTCTCCACTTTCTCCCTTACAGCAAATGGGATCCTTCGGACAGGTTGTGCCACTGGCTTGACAGAGTCGTCGATGTTCAGCTTCAACTCGTAACCCTTAAGGAGGCCTACACCACTGAACAGTTCCTTGTATTTGTCCTTGATATCTTGCCCCATAGCCTCTACCCCAACACTGTTCACAGTATGAATAGGTCCAATGCGCAGCGGGTGTAATTTCTCAGCAGTGTCTCGACAAAGCAGGGTTCTGCCATCACCATCCATGACCACAAAATCAGCTTCACAGGTAACATTTGTGTCCCCTGATGTAACATCCGCTGTAAATGTTCCTAGGGTCGGCAGTGGTGTGGTGTTTCCATACGCAAATAAGATCTTAGCTTCTTTGCGGGTCTGACACAGGATTCTCTGATTCTTGAGCCACTCCCAAGTTTCCTTCCCAAGAAGGTTGCATGTCGCCCCTGAGTCAATTAGAACATTTGGCAAAATGACTCCTCCAATCTGTAGGGTTACTATTCCATTACAGTGATTTTTAGAAATGGATTGAAACTTTAAAAAATTGGGCCAACCTTTTCAAGTTTTGATGCTATCTCGACAAAAAACAAAATCCTCATTATGGGTTGCTCTCTTTGATAAAATTAATTTGATATCCACCTCACAGTTTATCAGGAGCATTGTTTGTATAAATAAAAGCTCCAAGTAACGGTTTTTGGAAAGAATTGATCCAAAACAACAAAATCGTCGTGACGTAGTCCCTTTAAGGTGGCAATAGGTTTACTGAGTAAAACATCACCTCTACTCTTTTTGGGTACAGTTCTTCATAATTTCACGTTTCATGGAGAAAATTTTTCTTCTTCTTTTTAAACTTGGAACCGGTCCTTAGAATTTGACTGCAGGAGAATTCATCTACAACATGTACATGAATAATTGCTATGACGGTTGAAAGAACGCGGAGAGATGATGTTTTCACTAACGTCACCGTCGTGGTATCTTTTGGTATTGTTTGGTAAAATTGTTTTTAAACTTAAAAATCCTGAGGGGGAGAATTGTGCCCCCCCCCCTGCCCCTACCCCTGCTACGAGCCCATGTAAGCTACACAAAAACAATATTATTCGATCCTGATTGATCGAGAGCATTGTAATAATTCCAATAGTACTCCGTCTGAGTACTTGTTGAGTTTCCATAGCAACAGCGCTTGAGCATAGCCAAAGTGGAAAACGTGAATGTTAGCAACAACGTAACGAACTTTTTGGAGGAAGCAGGATGGCCGAGTGGTCTAGGGCGCTGGATTTCAATGCGGTGACCCAGGTTCAAATCCCGCTCTGACCACTAGATGGTGTTGTTCTGGGTAAGTCCCTGGTTCAACTCCTCGGTTATCCTTGTAAATAACCAACTGGTTTGCCTCCCGCCAGTTAGGATTCTTATGTTACGTTTATTTGAATTATTTGTTTCATGTATTTGCTCGGCCCTACTAGCCTTTGTGCTAAATGAACTGCCGAGGGTGAATAAAGCTCTTATTTATTTAAAAGATTTCGGTTTTGAAAAGATTCAAAATAGAGGAAAAGGTCAAAAGTAACGTTCTCAAATGAATTCTAATGCTATGATTGATACCTTAACTGCAGAATACCCTGCCATTCCAAACCACATCTAGAATCTATGGCTATGCGGCTACGGAGGTACGCGGCTACGCAGCTTAGTGGCCTGGCGACATGGCCAAACGATTACGCGGCTATGAGCCGAAAGGCTAAGGCTAGCATGACATCTTAAAATACTGGATTAAATGTAAAAACCTGGTTCACAGATAATTTCCTCATACCGAATTTAGCAAAATTGTCATGTTTGGTAGACATTTAGACATTCAATCTAAACTTGACGAAATGTGTCCACTATAAACTACGATAATTAAAATACAAAGAAAGGTGCAGAGCATGAGCGGGGTTTTTCCCGCAGGCCTTACATTTGTTTGCAAAACACTAATTTAAGTTTCAATAATTCCCCACATTTGAGTGAGACTACTCTGGAGATTCGCTTCTTTTCCTAAGATCAGTATGGTGGATTTATTTAAGAACTGACTCGCTTTTCCTGGAAACATGTCACGCTGACCGCACATTGGGCAACACCGACTACTCGTCATAAATTACTAGTAAAACAGATTTAACTATGACTAACCAGTACTCAAGCCAATACCAAACTATTTCGCTAACTCAATACAGTCATTTGGGTATCACAGCTTGTGATAAGGCATCTCTGCCTTCCAAAGCTCTTCCAACACGCTGCTTTTTCCAGGGAAACGGGTTGTAAAGGAGTTGATCATCCCGGTGGGACTAGCTTCAAATTCTGTCAGCGTAACAGTATTATCGGCTGTAGGATAAAGAAGCAATCAAACTAGGTTAAAAAGAGAACTAAATTCAATAGATAAGAAAATGATTCAGCGTTGGCTTTCTGTCGCGAGTAACGTACCGAATTAAGAGACAAAGTCAGTGACCAGGTTTCGTCGAAAATGTGAGCGCATGACTCAATTTCCTCTTTTCCCTCAAAGCTGTTCACAGAAATTTAATTCTTGAATAATTTGCCCACAATATAAAGTTTGGGAATTTCTTTGGAGTGTCACAGGTAAAAACCAACAGACAACAGAATTTTTGAAATGTGATTTAATCAGCAGTGTCACAAGCAAACTCGGAAAAAAATAATTCCGAGTTCTCTCAACGGAACAAATGACCCTCCAATTACGTAGCTCGGGTGCTCTACCATCAAGCTATACTGGACCCGCGGGGGTTTAGACCAGTAAATATTCCACCTATCGGCATTCTGATCCCAGCAGTATGCAGGACGTTTGTCAACTGGGCCTGGTTTGATGGCCTATAGTAAGCTCTCACGAGTCTCCTGCATCTCAAAGGGTCCCAGGTCCGACTTCTGTTTTACCCTGGGTACTAGAGGTTTTTCTTTGCGCGCGTGGGGGACTCCAGTCACACGAGAGGCGTAACGCGAGAAGAACTTCTGGGTCGGAGGGCTTGGATTTACCGTTCCCGATGAACTTTGATCCTATTTTTGCGCTCTTCACTCTGGACCAATCACATTGCACGAATCGCACGTGATGGCACCTGAAGACATTTTTAAAAACGGGTCTTGTTGTTTACGCAGCTTGTCAAAATGGTTTTCGCGGTTGTGAAAACAATACTGAAAAGCACTCAGGGGACAAATGATAATTAACAACTATTCACCGAAGTGGAGGTGGTTAGTGGTGGATATTAGGGAGTTTAAGCAACGAGGACGGCAACGGCAACGAGAACGCCACAAAACAATAGGCTTAATGAGCAAAAACAATCGCTCTGCACGTGCGTTTCCATTTTGGTAAATTTCTTTGCCGTCCTCTGCAAAACAACAACGTGAAATGACCAAATTTTAGGTTTTCTCGAGAACGTGAGCGTATTACCTCAAAATCTTCTTTCTTTTTCTTTGCTTTTACACCGTTCACAGTAATTTAGACCCTGGACAGCTCGCCAGCATTTTGCATGTTAAACAAATTGGAATAATCACGAAAAAGTTATGAAAACGAAAAGTTATATTTTGAAATGGCGTTCTTGTTGCCGTCCCCGTCGTCGTTGCTTAAACTCCCTATTTACCGAGCCGCGACGCGGCGAGGTATATATCCACCGCTAGCCACCGACACTGAGGTGAATAGTTGTTTTAGTATATACTAAAACAGTGAGATAATATGCACCACAAAAAATTGATTTTCATTGATACGTTCCAGCAACGATTGCAATATTTTCGCCCTCAAGAATTATGGCTGTCAAAGCTTTTTTTCCTACAACCTTAACGTTAGAGACACCTCATCGACAATAGCAACTTCGGATACCTTTGTAAAAGAACTATTAGGAATCTGGGCAGAAGTTAACTTTGAACCTGAAATAACATCGAAAGATCACTTTCTTGATCAACAACTTTGGCATAACTCGTTAATAAAGATAGCTAACAAGACCGTTTTTTTCAAAAACTGGTTCATTAAGGGAATTACTCGGGTGAAACACCTTTTAGGACCGGACAATAACTTTCTATCGCTGTAAGTATGGAATAGACCCTCGCCCTCTCAGCTTCTACGGATTAATATCGGCTGTAAAGTCTCTTCGGGCTGTTTTCAATTTTCAAGATTTACAGAACACCAATCACGAATACGAGCCACTTACAACAAGAATTTTACAAGCCAAAAAAGCAACCACATTAATATATAAAAAAATAATCAGTAACAAGAGTTTAACCCCAGAGTCAAGTCAAAAGAAGTGGCTAAAGGATTGTGGCCTACCAATAAATGACAACATGAACTGGACTGCTGCCTATCTTTTAGCTAAAAAATGCACAAAGAGCACTAAGCTGATAGAGTTTCAGTTTAAATTCTTACACAGACGCGTACCAACCAAAAATGTCTTATTTAGAATAGGTCTACAGAGCGATGAAAATTGCAGTTTTTGTCACACGTCCTCTGAGTCCATAATCCATCTTTTTTGGTCATGCAGCCAAACATCTTACTTTTGGAATAAACTTACTGAATGGCTGAAACACTCAAACCTACTTCCTAGAGATTGTGTGTTGACAAACACTACTGCTTTGGGTCTGAGGCCAGATATCTCTCAATTTGCGCTTCTTATCAATTACTGCTTTCTCTTGGCACGATATCACATATGGCTCGCTAAAACAAAAGAAGATCGTCCAAATCTTACGCATTTCATATGTACACTAAAATCACAGTATGAAATAGAAACTAAAAGTGGAGATACAAAGAAATGGAAACCTCTTACAGGATGTATGAGGATTTAATTAATATTTTAGATATTTTCTATACCTATCGGTATATTTCTCCTACCCATCAGCCTATTTTTAATCTCCTGTCAGGTGCATAACTTATTTTATCTATGATGTACTACATGCCTTTGGTCTGTTGTTGACCAGTTCTATTGTACAACCTAAAGCTGTAACGTAATTTATCCATTTGCCCCTTGTCGTCACTGTATTTGTTGTGTAGACTGTAAGTTGTGTAGTAATAGTAATTTTAAATAGTGTAAATAACTAGAGTAATATCTTGTTAATAGAGCTAGTGCTGTTAGTAGCCTAAATACTGTTCGTAGTTGTATTGTAAGCATTGTATTCCTCATGTGTTATTTAAAAAAAATAAATAAAAAAAAGGAAAAAAAAAACGATTGCAATATTTTCTGGTGGCGACATTTCTTCAAATGGAGTTGCAAACTCTCTCTGTATTTGGAACCATTCTGTAAAAAATATCATTCAACTTTGGTTTTCAACTGAACAAGTGAGGTTGCGCAAGATTAATTTACATTTGTAAACAAAACCTTTCTCATTGATTTTTATCGATAAACTCCGGGTTAAAAACATAAACCATTACCATTAAACACGGCCAAACCAAATGTTGTCGCTTTCTTTGTGTTTTCCGAGACTGCTTCGTCGTTAATTTGGATGATTTCTTCCCTAACCGGGACGCCATTTTTTCGAAATTCACACGAGGGAGCACGAAACTCGCGAGTTGCTCGGAGGTAAATAGCAAAGGATATTCGGAGTTTGACTAGCCATTCAGAGTGCGCCTTCAACGCTATCCACTGTTTTAGTATATAATAATAATGATTATTATGATATGATCCGTAAGGCCCCGTATGAGGGCAATACGCATTAGCGCGAGCAGGGCCGGAAAAAGGGTACGGCCCTGTTAGGAACACGTACGGCCCCGCGCGATACGATTTTAGGGGATTTTAGGGGATTTCGATTTCGTCGTATTTTACAACCAGAAAACAAATACAAGCAACACATTAGATCAATTTTATGTGCAAATTCGCGCTTTTTTAATAAAAACTTCATCTTTTACGTGCTCATGAAGAGTCTAAGGAGGCCATACGATAAAATACTTATTGACAGAGTTAGGTCGTCGGAAAATATTTGGCTCTCGGTCAATGGTTATGACCTCGAGCCAAATATTTTCCCGTCCGGCCCTCCCACTCAGTCAATAAGTACATAGGATTTTGGGATAGTCAGGATAGCCCATTCTGTTCAGCTCCACATACAGACCAGGAATTACATGGAATAACGATTTCCCGAAGCCAGTTGTCAATACCGCTTTCACCGAATAAAGTGTAAAATTCCCTCCGCTTTCTTCTTCCTTAACTTGTCGACACCATCGAATGTAAGTGAAGAGTGATCATCGCAGTAAATTTCCAATTTAAGCAACTGGAAAGAAGAAGCCTGAAAAAATCAGGGCTTCAACGGGATTTTTCAGGCTTCTTCTTTCCAGTTGCTTAAATTGGAAAATTTACTGCGATGATCACTCTTCACTTGCATCTACAACCGCAGTACAAATATGAATTATTTCATATACACTTCACATCATCGAATGTCTTCAAAACATTTTCAACAGCTTTCTCCACAGCTTTCGGAAAACTTTCCGAATCCGCCAATTTGGGAGCTTAAGCAACGAGGACGGAAACGGTAACAAGAACACCACAAAACAACAGGTTTAATGAGCAAAAACAATCGCTCAACACGTGCGTTCTACATTTTGGTTCATTTCAACAACAACCCGAAATCACCAAATCCCATGTTTTCTAGAGAACATGAACGCATGACGGCAAATTTGTTTTTCTTTTTCCTTACTTTGATGCTTTTCATTGCAATTCAGTCCCTGTATGGTTCGTCGGCATTTTCTAAGTTACAGAATGGAATAATCGCGAAAAAGTTAGGAAAAAAAGGGAAGTTACATTTTCTAATTACGGAGCCAATCAGCAATTGGACTAGATCGATTTAACCTGGCTTCTCGTTGGCTCGCAAACTTCAGAAAACTATGAATAGCGCTCTGCTTTTCGCGCAGGACAACAGTAACTGACAAATCGACAAGGTGAGCCGCGAAAAAAAAGCCTGTGGCACCCAGGGTAACTTGGGAGAACTCGAAATTGTTTCCTTTTTCCGAGTTACATTCCTTTGCCATGCTACAAATTTACCATGTCACACAGTCTACAGCGCTGAAACTGTGTCCCAGAGGCCAAATCTTCACTCGACTAACATGTGTATAATTTTGAGCGGGGAACAAATAATTACAAATAACCATTCTAATGAAAACAACAGAGCAGCACTTTCCTGAGGTGTTGTCTATTACTTCTTGCTGTAGAGAGTACATACAACTTTGTGTCCGTGAATTAAAGTATGGCTTTTCCAATTATAGCTATCAAGCAGATGTTCCTCTCCATTTCGTTGTGTTACGGTGAACTTGTGGGTGGGAGCTTAAAACTGCCCTTAAATTACCTGCTAGGCTGGTATGAACTTGGACGAACATTCTCCTCGGCGTCTTCCGTGCAAGTACCGTTTTGCGGAGACCTAAAAATTCCTCATCCACTTCTGAGTATTTATCGTACAAAGCTCTCCCGGAGTTGTAATCTGCTGTCGACTTGTACACCTGTAGTGAGGTATCAAAGTGCTCACCTTAAAAGAGTGCTGTAACGTAGGGCTTTGCGGTGTTTAGGTAAACGATGCCTACAAATCTCTGGGCGGGTTTCTTTGGGGCAATGCCAAAATAGCAATGCTCGGAGAAGATTTTATTCCCGTTTTTTTTTTTTTTAATGGAAATTATTCTTTTTTCGGAGTGAACGCATTGTGCTACCGATAGCAGGATTGACAGAATAAACAGCTAGAACGCGGTCTGCCCGTAATAGACCTTCTTAGCTTGTCGATTTTTGTTTTCCCAATGGAGACCATGTGATCTTCCCAAGGGAATTTGCTTTTTGTCTTTTCATAAATTATGCGTACATATGCGCGTGAATATGGCGAAATTTCAAAGAAACAGTTATCTAGGGTAACATCACGTGTTCTACAATGGGAAAACAAAATCTACAAGCTAAAAAGGTCTATAGACCTCCTCAGCTTGTATATTTTCTTTTCCCAATGTAGGTCGTGTTATGTTCCCAGAGGGATTTGTCTCATTCTTTAACATAAATCATGCGTACATAAGCATGAGAATAGAGTGTTTTCACATGATGTCACGGCGGCCATGTTGGTGTCCCAAACTAAACCTCTGGGAATTGCATTCTATTTTTACGCAAATAACTTCTTTTGTCTCAGTAAACCAATTTCATAACCAATATGGCTGAAAGTCACGTGAGTGAAAACACTCTTCAAAGAAACAGCTCTCCAGGGTAACATGACCTACATTGGGAAAACAAAACATGTAGAGCGTTTTCACATGACGTCACGACGGCCATGTTGGTGTCCCAAATTAAACCTCTGGGAATCGCATTCTATTTTTATGCAAATATCTTCTTTTGTTTCAGTAAACCAACGTGGCTGAAAGTCACACGAGTAAACACAGAATGCTTGCGCCCTCCGTCGGGTAAATGACGTGGCACCGGAAGTCAGGTTCAGAGGGTAAGCCCAGACTATTCTGCGCACTGGTCTCAAGTCACTTGCGCCAAAAGTACTCCATTTTCAGAACGTTCATTTGGCGAACCCTATTCCGCTTATTCAGTTATTCCTATACCGCAATGACAACCAGGATAGTCCATAAAGAATGCGCTCTTTTTCCACTACATCGATTCATACACAAAATGTTTCGAATTATGGCAAATAATTGTTAGCTACATGTAGGAAAGCAAGCCATATTAAATTTTGGGCGATATCTTCAAACAGGAAAAATTGGCCAATAATTGTCCGATGCAATCCATTTCCAATCTTTCGGCTTTATCAACGGAGTTGTTAATGTAGATTGACAACCGTACAGGGATTCTAAAATCTGACGTTTCGAGCGTTAGTCCTTTGTCAGAGCGAGTCGAGGAATTATGGGTTGCGTGCGGGTTTATTTTGAGAAGGTGGAGCTACGCTATTGGCGGTAACGTGGCAACGTGAAAAGTAGGAATAACAAATTGATGAAAAGCGTTCGTTAAAACCGTGGGGATTAAGGGTTCCCACTTTGGAAGCATTTTTGTTCTAGATTCTTGCGGCCTTCCGAGGTACCTAGATATAGGGAAAGGCCGCAGGTCGCCATGTGATGTTTGGAGTGGTTACCGTTCTGGAGATTAAAATGACGCGTGACTGGGTTAACTGGCTGGCTTGGTCACATTTGCATCTCTCAGTCTTCAATCTTCTTGCTCAAAAGTACTCAGTCCTCTCTCGCCCGAAAGACAAGTACGCCTGGTGTATAGGCTATCTGACCAGTTGGGAAGTGTATGAATTAAACACTGACCTGTAATTTTCTGAGGAAGTTCCCGATAGCTGGTCTACCAACAGACTCGATCTTTTCTCGGTCAAGCTTTATCAATATATCCGGTTTACCGTCTGAGCCTTTAAAACTGGTCAGCTCCACAAGTCCTTTGCCAGCCTCTAGGAGCACGCGCAAAATGACGTACCGTGCCTGCATATGAGCCTGAAAGGACAGAAAACTAACAATAGTTACCATCACTACAATATTATATTCTTTGAGGAATTTCCTTTTTTTTTTTGGCGTGAGGGGTGGGATCAGATTTCACCGAAAATATAAAGCTCTTTTCCCGTACACATTTTATCAGGCACTGAAATCTTTCCGGCAATAACCCCTGGCCCGAGTGCGGGCTGACAGGTTCTTAAGATTAGTCGTTTCAAGTTGTTGTCATTTTCAAACCCAAGTAATTTTAGAGTAAACCTGTAGCTCGTCCAGACCTCTATTTTCGTTGGTCCCTAGGACCTGAAGCTTATTTTGTTATCAGGACTGGGGGTATTGTTGATGTTGCATGGTCTATTGATTCGTTCTCCAATCACAGACCACGTCTGGAAAGCTACAAGCTCCAAAGGCAAACCCAGAGTTTGTAGAGGGGACCCCTCTACCAACTCTGGCAAAACTGACTTCAAAACCAAGCCCTACCCCACAACATGCTCTTAAAAAAAGCACGGGTCTTTCGGAAAATAAGAATTCAACAAATAGATTCCATGTTGACATGCGCCTGTCAAAATGCTGTAAATTAAAGGTGGGGCTCATGTGTGTCTGATGATGATTTGACGTCCTCTTTGATCTATTATGGCACAAAAACACAGCCACATGGGATATGTGTGTTATCAAATAGACACAAATTACTCCTCAAAGTACGGTCCATTTCCAAACTGTCTTTGGAAGTTCTTTTTGCGTGTTTGCTTTTCGTTCCCTGTATTTCGCAATTGCAATAGTTTCGGCAAGACTTTTCCTACGTCTTCCCACGACTAGACTGGAATAAACGTCTCAAAAGTTTCAAACCTTCTCATTTTTCTTTTACAAAAAAGACAATCGGAAAAATCACCAATATCGCCATGTAAGAGTCACTTGAGAAATAAATCATGGGCAATGACCAAAGAAATACGCATAGAATTTAGCGTATTCATAACCAGTCATTACGCCGTAGTTGGACTTTTCTGGGTGACGTATTTTACACATACCTGCCTCCATTTGTTATTTTCGGGAGTAAAAAATTCCAGTCCTAAAAGGCCTGCTCGCACCATGTTAAGCCAGTTAATGTATACTATATTGTCTGCATCAGTTCCTTCATGGCCAAAAATTCTGCAACCAAACAAAAGCAGAGTTGAATCAAGAACAGCTTAACAAATTATCGAAATAGTTCACGCACATTTGGACTGCATCAGTTGTTCATGCAAAGTAAGAGCTGATTCTAACCATCCAGTCCGTAGAATCTTAGAAAATGCGACTTTGCAAATGAAGGCTGTCTCTCCTCCCAAGCCAACACCTGCATCCCGTACGTTAGATGCCACCAAAACATTTAGAAAACACCAACAAAATTAGACTGTTACCATTCCCTTCCTGAAAAGTTGGGCGGGCGCACGAAATTTAAATGTAAAGCGAACCAAGGGAAAGGGGGCATTGCTCATGGCTTGCGCTCTACATGCAGTATACAACAAATACAAGTTGAAAACACGTCATGAAATAGGAAATCGTCAGGTTTTCCCTATATCAAAAACTATTTCCCACAGAGTCCGTGCTGGTTTGTGGATACAAACTTCAAGGAGTATTCAAGCACCAAAAACAGAATTTTCAAGGAGTGTTTATAGCAAGTTTACTTCATCTTAAACTATGTTTTAAAATGTTTTCATCGGTCAATAACAACTTTAATCCTCATCAGTAGTGATATAAATTACGCTAAAATAAAGTTTAATTCTTAAGCACACTTGAGCACCTTTGTTGACACTGATATTGTTTTTTCTTTCACAAATGAGATTTTAGGTCACATCCAAACCAATACGTTTTCAAAAAAAAAATCCGTTTTCATCTCCGCGAAAACGAAGCAAAATATTTTCATCCACACTTGCGTTTTGGTATCGTTTTCACCTACCAAAACTAAAACGCTCGAAAACGATGAAAACGACTGGGACCTGGGATTGTGAATGTGTAAAGTTGAGCGCCGCGATCAATACATGGTCTTTAGAATGGAACCGATAGCATGTGACGCTTTTTACGTCAACGTCTTTTTTCAAAACTCTCAATTTTTACTTGTTTGCACTAGAAACTAGAAACGAATCGTTTTCAAAACCTTGCGTTTTCAAATCAAACGTCTCCATTTTAGACAGTTTTCGAGAAAACGGTGTTTTCGGGCGTTTAGTGAGGATGATAGGTGAAACCACATTAGTGTAGTTGGGGCGTTAGAGCTTTCAAGTTTGTGCTAAGACAAAGTTTCCAGACCGACCTGAGGACGTCTTTGTTTGTGCACAGGTATATACCCACACTTTCAGCCCGGCATTCTTCATATGACGAGCTCAGATCAGCAAACCTTGTATACCAGGTCTCTCCGTCTGTATACCAGCTGGTGATCTGGGAACAGAAATACTGAAAATCAACAATAAAATCTTGCGGAATGATTTTTGAGACGCGCTTTAGTAGCCGCTGCTACAACAATAACGGCCACTAAAGCACGTCCCAACTGCCAAAGTAACCTCTCGACAATGGCCAGTTAATCACAATAGCACAGAAAAAATTACAATTTTTTATTGCAAGAGGTCACGAAACATGAACCGTATGGCGCATTATTGGTCTGTCCAATGGTGGAAGTTAAAAGACAACATAAATATCTGAGTTCTAAAAGCAAACGTTGTGGAAACTGAAGTACTTACTGCAACTTATTTTGTTCAGATAACATTTTTCTCATGAACATTTATCTTTGGTTTCTGTTTTGTTGCTATGAATTTTGATTGTGCTAAGTATTTACATCAATGTTACAATAAGCAACTTTTTTTTTTAACAGAAATGTCGTTCCACCCTTCAAAACAATGTGTCATATTACACCCCTACCTCTCTACAACGGCCATCTTTCCTCTCTCCCCAAGGTGACCGTTGTGAAGAGATTCGACTGCACTACAACTTGTCTTTTCTTTCCTTGTTTTGCGTCACCTGTGTCCGGCCTTCCCAACCCATGTAGGTTGGTTACTTTTCTCACGTCGTCACACCAATCATAGGCAAATTTAGCAAAGACAACGTGACGACGGCGCGCGAAGATCTAATATACAGTGTTTTTTAGCTAAGCCTAGAAGCGGAGCTCCACAGTAAGGGCTTATCATACGACACGCGCTATACTGTGCTATGCGGTCAGAATGAAAGCCGTCAGGACTTCGTATGGCTTATCTTCGACCAGTTTTACGCCCAAAATAATATGCGACAACAGGGAAAACGAAGAGGTTTAGAATCCAGATAAACTATTTTTGAGGCGAACAATTTCAGATGAAAGCGTAACATAAGTCACGTCAAAAACAACAAAAACACTTAAAGAAAACAAAGAACGATGCGATGTTTCTTCGACGTTTTTCGGAGAGGTTGGAGAAATAAGACAGGTAACAAACATGTCTCGTAGTAAGCTGGACAAATTGCTAAGCAATTTTGACAATGTCCGTATAAAGGACAAATACGAGAAGGAATCTGCTGACACTTTAGCAAGCAACAATCACGAGGAACGCAGAGCTACATAATAGTGCCATTTCGCATAAAATCCTTGCTTTGCTAAGAAGATACAAATCGTTGAGTGTCTTGATAGTTTCTTACTCTTACTTTCCATATCCACGTAGGAAGCTTCTTCAATTCAGGATTCTTAGCGCAAAACGTCATTCAGTTACACTGCACCAAAACGCCAAAACGACACGAGCTTTTCTTTCACAGATTCTTGCACTATAAAATTTAATATCAACACCAGCCAGTCCACTTCACTGTTCTTAAAATCCAAACGCTGATCCTTGCCGGTTCAAACGAAAAAATAATCCGAAAAGTAATTAACGGCAAAATGCCGCCGCTTACCAGTTTTTGTTGTTTACAGTCTTTGGACGAAGATCTCAGTTAGACTTTTTTTCAACGAAGTGTAACATTTTCTTCGATCTTTTAACAACTTTCTGTCAGATTTTGAGACATGCAACTATTTTCCTCGAGTTTGAGTTTCTACCGTCAATACAATTTCTAAAGGCTTTTCAAAACAACAACAGCACTGCCGATAAAAGATAACTTACGTTTCTTCGTCAGTAATTTATTCTCCAGCCGAAAGACGCGGGTTACCCACATAGATCTCGAGCGTGACATTTCACACTTAGCATACACACAGGAGCGGACGTATGGACGGACGGTGATTGTCTAGCCGGCGCGCTTTCGCGTTCCAATTTGACGTTATTAAGTTGTCTTTGATAAATCTGCGGTTAATTGTTAGAGTTCGCCTTCTTACTTTTTCTCCAGTTTCCGTGTGCTTCACGTTCTCAATGTCAAAGTTAAAGGATCCGTCGAGTTTCTGAAAAAGAAAAACAGTTATGACCTGTTTACAAAGTATTTTGAAACTTCACCCGAGATCTTGGAACGGCAGTAAATGAAGCAGAAATTAAAAGTAAACAACGTAAGTTACCTTGACAAAAAGTTTTCCACTTCCATGCCCCAACAGCTCATGAAGGCCAACTTGGACCTCAAAGGCGGGAGCCTTGAGCTTTGTAAACAATTCCTTGAAAAAGAAAGAAAGACATTGTACCACGAAATTTTAGGCATACCAAATGCAATGATTATAGGCCTTTTCTTAACGACCGCGAGCAACGAAAAATTTTATAGGTCAAGGAAAGACAGGTTTATTTTCTCACAAATCTAATTTATTTTCCTGTATTATCGCATTTTAAACTCAGAAAATAGCTACATGTCATTTCCGAGTTGCAGGTGTGAGGCTGATTTCACTCATTCGCATCTTCGATTCCTGTTAACATTTTGTAGATCCGCTGACCGCATATGGCCAACCAACTGTGCTTACGATCATGAAAACGGCCAAATGAAAAAGCAAGATACTACAGAAGACTAACGAAAGATATACAGTAGAGGTGGAACTTGATTATGATAATTTTGTATGGAATAAACGTAACAGATAGCAGGGGTCCACAATCGACTCTTTTTGGAGGCTTGGTTGTCCTGGAAAAGACCACATCACAATCCCAAAAGTTTAAAAATCTTTCGCACGTGCATGAGTGTCACGCCACGTTTTAAAACTTTGCACGTAACGTTTTCTCAGCTCGCGCGTTTAACGTGCTGCCTCTTTTTTTTTTTTTACCAAATCACGTGTAAAGCTTTATTATCTATCTGATGAAGGCTTAAGTATTAGCCGAAATGTCTTGAAAGCAACATCAACAGAAAAAAGTCATCAAATGAAGACTGATCCTCGCAGTTGTGATCGCAATTTTTACAATTGCGTGAAGACGCTTGAAAAAAATTCAGGACTTCAACGGGGTTTGAACCCGTGACCTCGTGATACCGGTGCGACGCTCTAACCAACTGAGCTATGAAGCCACTGACGTTGGGAGCAGGTCAATTGCAGGTTCATATGTTCCCGTGAAAGTGTAGAGTGTGAGTGATGTATATGAAATGAATCATATGAAAAAGAAAAAAGTCAGCGTCAAACCACCAACAAAGAATGTCTTATCCTGACAACAATTACAGCATTTTTAGCAGCGGATTATTGATCGAAACAATAAAGACTTGATCATGAGTAAAATATTACGCTTCTCTTTTTTTCCCAACCAAGGAATCAAGAATGTTTTACTTCATAATTCATTTTCCGAGTTCAGTTGGTCATACCCATATTGATTGTGTTTTTGCGGGTCGTACGTAGTTTTGCTTGAAGGCGACTTTAAATCCCAAATAAGCTCGTTGACGTTATAAGGCTCCAAAATGTTTAGGTGAATATGAAGGGAGATTTTCTTACTTGGTCCACATCACTCAAGAATGTCACTTTCTTGTCAACGGAGTTAGCTGCCAGCACATTCCCAAGAGATACGTTCTTGAAGCCTTCCTCTTGACGAATATCGTCATCTGATCGAATTAAAATACGTAAAAATATTTCAAACAAATTCAGTCACTGTTTCACTGAAATATAGTAACAAGGACATGAACGCTACAAAACAACGTCAGCTCGAGGGGCAGGATTGTAGCTAAGAAATTACTCAGTCGGTTTAGATAGCAGATGAGCCGGCTAAAGCCGACATGGGGGTGGGTTACCGTGTGTTTGTCGGCCAAAATCCAGCCGGCGATCACCTCTTTCTCAGCCGCCGGAGGGGCCTCGAAAAGAAAAACAAAGTTAAGGTGATTCTCACAAACACAGGACGCTCAAATGTAACTTGTTTCAAAATTTAATTGAATCTTTACTTGCACGGGCGGCCATGTCTCTTTCGAACTATCCAATGAATAGAAACACATGACGAACTTACAGTTTGGAATGTTTATTCCAGCCGGGATTCCACTGCTGCCAAACCCAAGTACATCTAAAGAAGTGAAGTCTGGTCGCAAGAACTTGTCTTTTTCATAAGCAGAAGGCCAGGGAAGAGCTGGAAGAAGCTCTTCTGCACTGGACACGAGTGAGGTAAATTTAGCACTCATTTCTTTGTTGACAACAGACACAAAACCTGCAGATAGGAAGAGATAAACTTCAAACTTCTTTGAACCTACACATGTATTCGAGCCTTGGTAACAATTTATGGTCACTGGAGAAAATATAAAATTAAATCAAATTAAATGACACTGGCTTCACGAGGACAAAAAAAAGCTCAAACGACATACAACGTTACCACCATTACACTGTTACAGGTTTAAGTGAGAACGTTTGTGAGTGAAATAATGAAATTAAAAGGAAACTCAGCTACCTTCATACTCAGCGCGCACACCAAAGGGATCTCTGTACGTCTCAATAAATCCTATGTAACTATAAAAAAATATATGAAAAGCAAAGGCACATTTATACTCCAAGAAAGTCGCTCAGTTGAACATTTTCTTTAATAAGGAGTTAAGTAGTTGAAAAAGCCGAGCTTTTAGAGAGGGAAAACAACACACCCAGAGTGAGGAAGGATCTCCACTATTACTGAACCGTTAAGTAACCAGTTTATCTATGTCTAGTCTAAAAAGTAGAAGCAGCGCTGGTGGTTGTCGCCACCATGTATTAAATCTGCAATCTACAATCACCATCACTATCATCATTATCACTGTCTCCATCTTCATCATCATCATCATCATCATCATTATTGTCATTTTAACCACCACCATCATCATCATCATTACCATCATCGTCGTCGCCGCCACCAAAAACACCACGATACAGCTCCACTGGAAGTGTATTGCTAACAGCCTACTTCACTGTTGCTTTCTGCAACCAGTGGAAGCCTACAGCGGAATAGGTGTTACAGTACCCATAGCCCAACCTTCCGTCTGATGAGAATGCCTTACTTCACTTTTTATCTGAAACCAGCTGGCTCCTTGCCGAAACCTCAAAACTCTACTGGTTTCAGCCACTATGTTTTCCTAGAGAGATTATTTATGACTTGACTCCTTACGTTTCCACGATGGGTCCCTTATCTCTGATCCAAAATCTCGAGCCATCTTTGTGCGCATCAACGGACCCCGTGTTAAAACTACGTATGTAGTTCTTTAACATGGACAGCTCATTGTCATTGGAAACAAATTCCTGTAATAATGAAACACGTGCATTGGTTGAGCGCTGTTACAGCGGTTTTCAATTCAGTGTCGAAAGTAAATAGCGTTTGCTTTGCTTTTGCATTAGTTTGCAGCAAATCTCACGCGACTTCCACGAGCGCATTTTCCCGCACCTTACGCCGGTTACATGTAATTACTTCGACTTCTGATTGGCTCATCGCACCGTTGGGGTCTCTTGTGATTGGCTGGAGTATTCGCTTTGGTTTTGGTTTTCCGACACTCAATTGAAACCCGCTGTAAAAGTCAATCACTTCATTTAGAAGCAACAAATGTATACCCAGCATACCAGGAGCTACTTACACAAGCATGCTCACTGGAACATTCGGTTAGTTTTAAACGGCTCAGAACAAAAACTCCCACCTTAACGTAATAAATGGTAAGAAGTGTGTGTTAAAAGCAAACTAACACATGTGATTATTGATTTCAATTACCATTGCCAGCAGTGAGGCTTACGCACTCAATATAGTTTACTCGGCGTCCAATCCAATCGCCGTTAAAAGCGGATAGTTCTTTCCATAGCTATAACAATATAATTTTATTGTCGTTTCTTAACGAAGCTGTTGTAAACCTTTTATTTATTTATCGCATGTGGTGTTAGGAACGTTACATATCCATTACATCAACCTCGTTAATCCCAGTTACAATTAAAGCTAATTAACAAGGCAAATCGTAACTCATGCGAGTATCTCCACAATTTTGTAAACTTGTTCAATCCTGGACGTTACGATGCCTGTCTGCTTGCTGACCCACTGCAAGGTTAGCCCTTTTTCCTTTATACATACCGTTGCTTTTTCCAGATTTTCCACAACTTTGCTCAGTATCCCAGAATAATCTCCTCTTTCTATCCTAAATGTGCAGCCTTTGAATTCATGTGAACCTAAAATAGCTGCTACACTGTCCTCCTCTCCATTGGATGCGGAACACGGGTCAGCTATATAGCAACACGTAGGAGTCAAAAATAAAAATGAATTCTGTTCACAGCACTGTACTCAGTTCAAACAGATAACCCATATATTTCTTTTTTACCTTCACTAGCTTAGTAGGAAAAACTCTGATGCTGATATCTTAACACTTTTGGACTATGTACCGGAGTTGGAGGTAACTGAGAAAAAGCCTTTGACAATCTGGATGTCCGGGATAGTGGTTTGACTCTGGGCAAAAATTGTATCCTAACACTTTCTCTTATCTTACTGAACATTTCCAACAAAGGCTTGTTAGCCCATCACCCACCCAACCCGCAGATGTATGACAGCACCAACACCAGGAACTAAGTTTCCGGCTTTTTGCGCGAGAGTGTACGTTCCATTGAGTCTCCTTCAAGGTTTACGTGTGGAGGTGAGGGAGACGAGGCCAATAACTTGACCTCATTAACTGCCCAATGATACATGTGCGATCATCAGATGTCGAGCACACTGCTAGCATGATCTTAACAATTGTTTTAAGATGTTAATTTGCGTGAACATAATGAACTCCCAAAGACATACTCGTAAAATCGATTGAACTCGTTTATGAAAATGCAAGTGATCACAATCGCAGTTATGAATACTAGTTGAACAGCCTGAGTTAAAATAAAGCCTCAAAGGCTTTTGTGGGAGTCGAATCCATGACCTCTACGTTACTGGTGCAGGGCTCTACCAACTGAGCTAACAAGCCAACTAGGAGCTGGACATTTTGTGGGTTCGTAATAAATGCGTGGGTGATGAATAGGTGAATGTGATTATATGAAATCATAATATATATATTTAGGCAAGCCTAAAAGCGGAACTCCATAGTTATTTCCTTAATATTAGCATTTACAGATAAACTAATGTGGCAATGCCACAGGACTCGAGCCATGGCTTCAGTAAGGACTTCTCTATATTCTTTATGTCCAAATTGAGCACCTCTACTGGGATGAGTCATTGCTAATGCACTGCGCATCGCTCACTGGTTTTACCAGTTTGAGCACTCTGGCATGACTAAATGGTACCACAAGTGTGGTATCATTTGGGGTGGCTATATAGCCTTACCTACATCCCAGCATCAGCACTGCACTGATGAGGCCCAGAAGGCCGAAACAGTACTGTCTGCAGTTATATATATATATATATATATATATATATATATATATATATATATATATATATACTTTTTACTGTTTTGCTGCAGAGCCAGAGCCATCATTCAATCAAGTGCAAACGTAGATTTTCGAATTATCATCGGCCTTTGTGGTAGTGGTGGGCCGATGAACGACAGTAATCGAAAGAGTTGATCGAAAAGTTCAAGCGAAGGGACAATTTGCTTTTTTCATAATCGATTGTTGCGGAAAAATTAAAAATTTATTGGGGACACAAAAATATTAAAATCAAGAAAAATGTCCGTTTAATATCTTGGTGTGAGTTTGGTGTGGTTTTTCGTGGACTCCTAACTTCTAAGTCATAACAGCAGATAATCTAAGAATGTGTTTACCTGTGCGTACCCGCTGTCACTTTGACTTCTATGTAGGTGAAAAATACATGAAATGCTTATTGGCAGATTTCTTCGATTATAATCGATGATCGATCGGTTGTGAAATCTCAACCGATTCCCACCACTACTTTGTGGCACAGGAACTATATGATTATGATGAGCAAAAACGATTAACAAACTTTTTTTCATCACAGTTTAATTACATCTGATTACATTTCGATAAAAGTGGTAAAAATCACTTAACTAGGTTAACAGTTCTAGTCTCCCACTATTAAACCAGCTTCACAATCGACATGTATCAGTGACATTTTAATCTATCAAAAAATATTTTACAGCGAAAGTGCGATAAAACCTCAAAGTGAGCTCTCTTCCACACCGCCCATAAAAGAACAAAAGTACTTTGCTCGCCTTGTTTCGAACATTTTATTGTGTTATTCTTGTGATCTATTACATGCAGTAAAGACGATAGAAAGTGCCGTAGATGTCCTTTTTACAATAACATGGAAAAACGTTGAGCGAAATCGACTTTACTTTTCATTGAGAAAAGTGATTGCGACAGACTGATCGAGGATACTATTTTAGCCATGAATCAACTCACGTGATCAACTGCAATTATCGAGTGATGTTGAGAATCGTTTTTTTCTTGACTTCGATCACTTACAAATATTGCAAACAACAAACCTTGATGACAAGTCGTGGGTGGTATTATTTTTGACATCACTGTTAATGATAACATCTGACTCAGGATTTCTGAAAAACATTTTTCAGCCGTAAACATTGAACAAAGGACGAAGTTTTAACTGCAATAGCCTTAAAAATCTGCGATTTTTTAACTAACAACGAGAATTGCTTTTGATGGACAACAAATTGCTGGCATTTCCAATGCTGCAGCTGTTAAAAATCGTGTTTATATTTGGCAATGAGTTGTTGATTACTCTTTTGCGAGTTACCAATAATGTCAACAAAGCGAAGCCGAGGATATAAACCGTCCCGACTTCGCTTGGCTTTTCTTCAACCAATTCTTTGCCCAAAAAAATGAGCGACAGCAGGGAAAACGAAGAGTTTTAGGCTCCAAAATGAAATATTGGAGCGAAAATATGCATTTGGAAAAAAGACGAGCGTTTTTAGTCCATCCAAACAACATGAAAACAACAAAAGGTAAGAAAACAAAGAACGATGCCAGCGAATGTTTCTTCGGCGTTCCTTGTAGAAATTGGAAAACTAAGACAAGTAACAAACATAACTCGTAGTCACAGAGACAAATCACCATATGTGATATAAAAGACACAACAGGAATACTAACCTGCGGACAGTTTAAGTCAGTCAACAATCACTCCGAACGCAGAGCTAAATTTAGCAGAAGCCGTCAGTTCACACAAAAGTATACGTATTCATTTGCTAAGCAGATACAAATCCTTATCGGGCCTTGAAGTTTTTCACCGTCACTTTGTTTTACTTCCCATGTCTACCAAGGAAGCTTCTTCAATTAAGTATTTTTAGCGGCAAAACCATCCAGTTTAATCCACAGCAAAAGTGAGCAATAGAAGACAGCGCCTGCATGATTAAAACCCTGCCAAACCACAAGATCTTTTCTCTCGCAGATCCGTAAACTATAAAATAGCAAAGCCAGGCAATCCAATTTGCTGCTCTTAACATCCAAAGGTTGATTCTCATCGGTTTAAACAAAAAACGAACTGAGAAGTAGTCAAGGTAGGCGGCAAATTGTTTACAGGACGGAGATCTGTTGATCCTGGCAAAAACTTACGCCTCGTTTTGGCTTGGCTTGAGCCTGCGATCGAATTGAAAACGAGTACCTGGTCAGCGGTGAACTTCAAAAAAACAGCTGACCTCGACAGCTCATGACTTGAGCCCGCAATATGGTCACGTGATACTGGTCAGCGGATACGTTGTTTTGACAGGTGTCAATTGACGTTGACATGGATGTCTAATATTAAAGATGTCCGCAGTAAACTAGATGGTCAGCTGGAGTATGGCCGCCATTTTGGATTATTATTATTATTATTATTATTAGGGTATTATTAATTATTGTGCAACGTCGTCGGTCGCGCCCACGAGCAATACCGCTAGCCAAGATTACCATGAGAAAAGCAATGACGGGTCTCTATAGGTATGGGGCTCCGCTTTGCGGCCCTTCGGGCCGCTGGAGCTCCGCTATCAATCATATCCCTTGAACTGCAACGATTACTTGCATCTTCATTCTGCAAAATTCTGTAATCCCCAGTTCAAATAATATGATTTCATATAATTATTCACATTCACCTGAACTCTTACACTGTAAGTCTCTGCAATTGCACGTGTCTGAAAATGTATACAGTGGAACCCCGTACGACCACCGTCGGGCCACGAAACTTTGGTGGGATTAACAGGGCTTTTAAATAAAAAAAATAGGTGGGCTTATGCAGTTTGTGCCACAAAAATGTGGTCATAATAATGAGGTGGTCGTATTAACAGGGTGGTCGTATGGTGGGGTTTCACTGTACAAGTAATTTGATCGTAGCATAAGCTGGTAGATGAGGTTGAGATCACAATACACTGTAGAGCTGTACAAACGAGACGATAAGCGTTACTTAATATTGCATGACAGAAAAATGCATGACTGTTCGTGACATTGTGGTCTGGTCTGGAGTTTGAGGCCACCTTCCAAAACTACCTTGTATTTGCTTTTGAATCACAAAGAGGATTTGACAATGTAGATCAAAACTCACTTTAGCACTTATTCCACAGACCTCTTCAAATGTACTTCTGCAATGTACTGCACTGCACTGCACTACAAACTCGGTTCTTCTAAAACTCACCTGTAGTTACAACTGAAGCAAGGCGAAGAGTATAAGTCACACTGCCTTCTTTCTCAACCTTAAAAAGTCGGGTGTTGTAGGTCTCTATTTTCTGAAAATGAAAAAAAGTACTGTATATACAATGTAAATACAAAGTCACCAAACTAAAATTTAACACGTGGAGCACAAACTACTTATTATCTTTGTATAGCAGAAAAACCAGGAAGTGGTATTTTGTCCACAGATCCTCTTAGAGCCAGATAACAAATGAAGTGAAAATTTGAGAGCTGAGTACCAGGGGGGGTGAGGGGAGGGGGATTAAGGCCTCAAAAAATCATTTTTAGAGATATTTTGCACCTTGAAAATTGGAGCTTTGTTAGTGAAACAATTAAAACAGCAGACAAACAGTCAAAAGTTTGCCTGTATCATAGCAAACTTTCCTCTCAACAAAAAAGCTACAAGTTTTTCCCCTAGCCCCCCCCCCCCCTCCCCAACCCCCGGACAGCCTCAGTGCCTGGTCACTTACAAGGGGGGTTGTTTTATTGTAAAGCTGAAAATAAGACATTTTTAACCACACTTTTTTCATCCTGGTATTCAGATTTTGATGCATGTAAATATTTCACCCTCTTTGAATGTTAAAAACTCTGCAGGCACTCAATCTTTTGAAAGCCAAGCTTTTTGTAATGTACATCTCAGACAAAATTATAAATTTTCATACTTTTGTTCACAACTAAATTTCTTTAAAAACATATTATTGCCACGATTTCAAGCAAGACCATATGAATGTTTTCTAAAACTAATATTCTTTACATTGTAGGTTTGACAGTCAGATATCGAGGAGATTTACAATTATTGTTTTTCAAAAATCACACCTCCTGGCAAGGAATTTAATTTATACAAATTAAAATTAAGCTGCTACCTTTTCTTTCATAAATTCTTGTGCAAATTCAGCATCAGCCTTTGTACAGTTACTAGAATAATATGTTGACAGACCCTGAAAAGGTCAAAATCACAACAAAATTAATATTTCTTGCTGGGGGAAACAATTAAGTATTAAATTGTATGGCAACCAAACTGCTATGAACATAACAATGAAAATGATTTCCTCCATTCTTGTGATGTTCAAGTTTAAAGTTAGATTTCATGTTGCTTGCCTCTATTCAGTAGAATATGTACTGTAACCTGTAGATCACAGATGACATCAAAATGATAAGATTAAGTGGCACTCATGCCACACATGTACATACTGTGTTTTGACATCAATTGGGATCTACATGTATATTGGTGAACAGATGCAAAATACACAACATGAAGAGACCAAATACTCAAGACTGTGACTCTTCCAGTATTTTCCAGATAACCATAATTTTTGTAAATAAAAAACAGGATTTCTTTTCGGATTCTTGCACTTTGTTCTTTAAACAAGACTTTTTTCTTTGCATTCCTGTATACATGTAAAGTACCTATTGTATCCAAGCTCAAGAAAGGTTAATCTGGATAAGAACAATTATTGTTCTTATCCAGATTTTCACAAAGTTTTAACCTTTCTTGAGCTTGGATATAAAACTGTCTTGAAAAGTGGCTGTCAGTGTTTTCTTGTCATTGCTTGTTGTTTGTTGTCTGTTTGTTTTAGTTTCAGGTTGCACTCTGTTTCCATCCAAACCATCTGTGGTGTTGATTTGTAATTTTCAATGTACCAATATAACTATAAATATACAGCAATTTCAAACAAAAATGGACTCATTTCAGTTCCCATCAAGACAAGCCTTCAGTGTTCCAGATAAATTCCAGATTCAGGGGGTCATTTGTTAAGGGGTTAGCAAACATACTGTAGCTTGTAGCAAATTTTCTTACCCAACAACTCATTGTGTACTGTAGTGTCAAGGAGTGTCAAGGAGCCAAGTTCACTGGTTTTGACCCGAGAACTCACTCTCATCTGGAACACTGAGCCTTCTTGTGGCTTGGTAAATCAATACATGTACCACCAATTGGTGACAGTCCCATTAAACAATCAATCTCACTTGCTGTCCTAAGCCAAGTTGCTGTGTTTTGAGGTTGAGTAAGTACATAGCTCCACCACAAGCATCCCATAACTGTTCCATTCTCTTAGCATCAGATTCATAAGCTTTGCTGGAGAAGATAATACTTTGTAGTTTTTCCTGCCAGAGTACAAACACATAAAAATGAAAATTTATGACTTCAGTGCATCTAATTAATATTCTTTAAGTGGTCTTGTTGGCATAAATTACATGTAGTTTAAAAAGGAACAGTACACTGTATTTTACTAGTCAACTACAGAAATCACAGTGACTGCAATATTATGGAACTACAATTATTTTATAGTGCACATGCTATTGCAAGAAAAACTTGAAAGGAAACTTTCATACACGTTTTAGACCAATCTCTCAGAAGAAATGAAGCTTAATTACACAACATAACACCTAAACAGACAATGATGCAAATGCAGATATCAAAAAATTAAATGGAAAGCTCCATGCAGACAGTCATATGGTTTAATTTATACACTATACAATATTATTATGAAGAAACAACATTTCTGAGAAAGCCAGATTGTACTGCAATCTGCAACTTTTTCTAACAATATCAGAAAAAATACAGCAGAAGCCACACATGTCTCATTATGGAACTCAAGGAAGGCTTTTTACCATCAGTGCTAAAGCCAGTTCACTTGATCTTATTAAACCAGAATGCACTCTATGAGTTACAAGACAATGTAATGTAATTAATTTGACAAGTAATGCACATACATGCAAAAATTAATGTTATTGATATGCTACCTTTGGTAAATTAGGGATAAACTTTGTGTCACCAAAAGATTTGTAATTGCCAAGGTTACCATAAAATGCAGCAGCATAAATCAAGAAACTCTATAAAGAAAAAGTACATGTAAGTTAAAAAACTGTGATTCAAATACACTTTCTGTAATTCTGCCTAAGGAAAAACTCCCTTAATTAGCCACTTTTTCACAGTAACACTTTCTTGAGCAATATGTTAAGCCAGAAATTAATTTATGCAATAATCTATATGCTCAATTGGGTTTCCTCTGGTTTTCACCTGTCCTCAAAAACCGACATTTCCAAATTCCAATTTGATCTGGAATTTGAGGGACAGGTTTGCCAGTGTATTGAGTATTAAGTGTCAGCCTTGTTAGTTGACTTGTTTTGATTTGACTCCTTTTTTTTAAATAACACTTTATTGCAAGAATACAATACAATTACAAACATTTAACTAAAAAAAAACACTACATTTACGTTACAAATTGTGCTAAATTTACAATGTAGCAAACAGTATTTACTGATAGAAACATATTACATGGTGGAAAAGAAAAAAAAAGGATTGAAAGTTTCACTTGTAGTTTGGATTTATGCTTTTCCATATCAAGATGGTTTTTAAGAAAGGCAAAGAAAGCTTGCCATTTGTATAATTCCTCTCTCCTTGAAGCAGTATAATATTAATTTTGGCCAAGATCACACAGAGGTTTAAGCCAAGGCAAAGAGTTAGGGGATCAGTAAAGACGTAAATAATTTCTGTTTCAGGCAATTATTGCTTCTTTATTATTTGTGTTCCACCAATTTGTAAAATCTGCCCAGAAAGAATGCACATGAGAACAAGTAAAGTTTGTTAAAGTTTAGGCGGTGTGGTAATCAATCTTGCAGCACACTTCCTGAAATCCTTGCCCTATTCAGACCAAAATCTGTTGATTTTCCCTACCCTATTTCAGACCTGCCCTACAATCAGTTCCCTAGGTCAGACCAGTGTTAAAGGCAATGTTTATAATATGCTTTTATTGGGTAGGATACAAAACTGCACAAAGTTTTGAGATTAAAATTCCACTCTACAAAACAGGTTGCATAATTCACTGCCAATTCAAGAATAAAGTGCACAAATCATATCCTATTTCAGACCAAAATGGTCAAAATTGATACCCTATATCAGACCAAAATGGTTAAAAAACCATACCCTTTTGTACCGCACATACCTATATAGCCCATATAAGGGAGTACATCCCCAGGCGCCCCCCCCCCCTCCCACATCCCTCCCATCCATTAAGACTAACTGTACAAAAAAGCACATAGCTATCACTGTCTTCTGAAACGATTAAGCCGGTGGTTTTTAAACTAAGCTCATTGTATCTCTGACCTCAAATTCTTCCTGGGAGGGTCCATCTGCAGAAGTCAAAGCTCTCTCTTTAAGTTCTTCAACGCTCTCCGCGTGGAACAATTGTTGCAAGAGCAAAAAGATTCCGGGAGACTCTGGCGAAGTTTGAAGCAGGCAAATGAGAGAACCCTCCCACGCAGCTCGGCACAGATAATGAGCGTAGAGCTTTTCTTTTTCTGTTAGCCCAGAAAAGGCCGTCCCGCAATTCAAAAGGTTAACATCAATATCTCGAGAGATAATGAATTGCGAGAAGTCATCCATCTCGGAAGCCATGTTTGAACGCAAACAAGGCAAGGGATCTGGCACGAACTGTCTCTTTCAGCGGGGTCTTGTTTTACGATTGCGTACGTCGTGTATGCCTTTAAATTCAAGATGGTGGATTCTGGGGAAGGTTTCCCACATCCTAAAGTTGTGTTCGTTTTCAGCGGAAAACGTAAATCAGGGAAAGATTTTGTTGCAAACAAACTTAAAGGATGCTTTGGTTATGATAGATGCCATATCCTCAGGCTTTCTGGTCCTCTGAAATTGGAATACGCGAGGCAAAATGGTCTTGATTTTCATCGATTGTTGGATTCTTCAACTTATAAGGAATTATACCGCCAAGATATGATTCGATGGGGCGAAGAGAAGAGAAACGAAGACCCATCGTACTTTTGCAGATTAGCTGTACAAATGACTCTCTCTCGATCGTCTAAAGAAAATGGCTCCGAGCCCAAACAAGTGTGGATAATATCTGACGCAAGACGAAAAACTGATCTACAGTTTTTCAAAGATAATTACAACGTTATTAGTGTGCGGATAAATGCTTTGGAGGAAACAAGGAAATCAAGAGGCTGGGTTTTTACTCCTGGTGTAGATGATGCTGAATCTGAGTGTGGGCTTGACCAGGAAGAATTTGATGTGGTCATTCAAAATGACGGCAACGAAAAACAACTGAACTATCATTTAATTTGTTTACAAAACTATACATGACTCGCCAAGCTTGTGTGTTGCTACTTTTATCATTATTATTATGTGTAGAAGGTTCAACTGTATGCTACATTATAATAAAGCTACACAGGGCGTATGACGTAGCCTGTGAGCCGTGGAGTAAAATAATAAATCTGACTTAGGTAAAAATCTAAAATCTATATACATCATTAAACAACCCTTTACAGTGCAATGCGCCTCACCGCGGCCACCCAACAAACACCCCCACAAGTCAGCCACTGATCAAACCATGCAAAACCGATTGACAGACAGCTGCTCGTATAGCTCAACGAGCCCAGCGATTGTTTGTGATGGACAGTTTTCCCACTCTGCAAGCCACCGGAAACACCCGTCTGCACTCAAACTCTCATTCTCGCCTGATGGTCACTAAACGTCCTTGCCATTGTTGGTTTCTGACCTCATCCTCTAGTTTCTCGACTTGACACGTCTGCACCTCTGACTTGATCTTTTGTGCACATTCCAGATCCAACTCTAATCCAAGTTCCTCCCCACACTTAGCCACTTCTTTAAAATTGGACCTACACCCCATCCTCGCCGCTTGCTCTTCAAACCCCCGAACCATTCTCATTTTCCCATTCCCATTTTTATCATTATTATTACTATTATTATTATTATTATTATGCTGCAAGGATATGGCAACTAAGCAAAGGGCACAACATATTGATAATTCAGATAGTCAATAAAAATCGATTGTTGTTGATACAACTTGATACTAATCAATCGACAAAATAATATCAGAAACCAATCAAAATTGAACATACACTATCTTGTGATCATCAAACCTAAAAGTCTTCAAACCTCCCTATGACATCCCTACCCACCCCACCCCTGGGAATAATAGATAGTTTGTTCTCTTATTAGAGATTAAGTACAGATTTTTTAACAATTATTAAAGATAGCCTAAAGGCATGCCATATAAAGTACATGATCTGAACCCTTTGCAAATGCCTAGCATCTCACTTAGTTGAAGTTATAAGTAATAAGTCTGGTTTATTAATAAAATTGTTGCGCTTAGACATAAGCGAATTACAAAATTATTTTACAAAGATAAAACTACCTACATCATGTTCAAATGGACTGGGCCTTACAATAATAAGAGTATAACATACAATACAAGAAATGAAATGAAAGATATTATTGCATCTTATGGGAACTCGGAAAAAATCCGAGCCCCAGATGGGATTTGCCCGCTTGGTTGGTTGGTTGGTTGGTTGGTTGGTTGCATCTCTGACATGCTTTAGTGTGACTGCGCGATGCAGTTAAGAGTCATGTATGGTTGATATGCTTCAATGTGACTGCGCGATGCAGTTAGGAGTCATATCTGGTTAAAATTGGACCATGTGACTGCGTGATGCTGTCGTAGTCTATACCCACATTTCACCCCGTGTTCGCCACAGGAGTCTCCAGTAGCTCAGTGGTTAAGAGCATATGTACTAGATCTTGGAGGGTCGTGGGTTCAAATCCCATCTGGGACTCGGATTTTTTCTGAGTTCCCATAAGATGCAATAATATCTTTCATTTCATTTCTTGTACGACATACAATACAATTAGATAAAAAAACCTAGAAACTAGAAATATACATGTATATCAAGTTATATATCAAGTTATACATTGAATTCCCAAGAGTTCCTAAATTACATGCCGTGAGCATAAAGGCACATTGCTGAAAAAAACCTTTGTTTAAAGCGTTCAGTTTTGCAACTTATAAGGGATGGTCTGTCTTTGTTGCGAAGGCAGCAGCCGCGCACCTGCGACCAAGTCGGTGGAACAAGATGGTGAAGACAGGACTCGGGCTCATTTATCTTTGTAAATAATTTGCTACACAACTCCATTCTTCTTGTGTGAAGTGATACACACTCAGTTGTAGCTAATCATTTTATCTCTAGCAATAACATTCCTTGCTTTTTTAATCTTTTTAGTTATTTACCCTTTTGTGGCTGGGATGAAGACTTTCCATTGTTTGACAATTTCAACTGATGAAAATACAGTATAGAAGTTGATTTCAGTTTTATCAGCCTTTTTCTGGATCAATTTAAAGGCTTTTGTCCTCCCAAGTTATCCCTTAGAATACCACAAAATTAAGTTCAAATTTCCAAACTGAAGGCTAATTGCACAGTCTAATTGTAAGCCATTCACAGAATGTGATGTAAAGATAAAGGATTTAAAGTTTTGAAATTATCCATTTGATTTGATTGGTCAATGAGAAGGCATGCGGTATGCATGCAGAAATGACTTGTTTATCTCTCTATAGATATTATCAAACTTTTTCAGTTCAGTATCACCAGGTGAGTTGAAAACACAAATCTTATTGTCAAATTCCACACTGTGAAGACTTGAATTTTGAGCGTGGAGGTACAGTGTACACATGTGATGGACTGGGGTAATGTCATTTGGAAAAGTGCTACCATCAGTTTCCTCAGAGACCTTAACAAATTCCATTTCTTCTAAAAAGTGTTCTTTAAACCAACCAAATCCGCACTGACTTCCCATAGCTTCTTAGCCGCAGCATCATCTTTGGCCTGCTCGGCTACTTCCTTGGGCTTGCAATCACTGTAGTAAGTTCCTGACTCTATATCATCAGCTAATGTACAATGGATGGTTGTCTGGGCACCTTGCTCAGGGCTCTTGAAAAACACCCATGCAATTGGCGCCAGTGTAAATGAGGCCAAGTACGACTTTGTGATGGATAAGTGACGACCTAATTCAGTTCTCACGACACCAGGATGAACAGCAGCAACTGTAACACTAGTATCTTCCAGCCTTTTATTCAACTCGCGGGTGAAGAGCACATTAGCGAGTTTACTCTGTGCGTAAGCAGGGCCTGGATTATACTCTATTTCGCTTTGCAAATTATCAAAGCGTATTTTACCTCTGGTATGAGCCAAGGAACTGACGTTTATGATGCGACTTGGCTGTGATCGCTGCAGAATGTCAACCAGGAGATTCGTAAGAAGGAAGTGCCCTAGATGATTAACGCCAAACTGCATTTCGAATCCATCCTCTGTTTTCCAGAAAGGACAGCGCATGATTCCTGCATTATTGATCAGAACGTCCAACCGATCTTCGGTCTCGTTGATTTCACGAGCAAATTTTCTCACTGACTTCAATGATGCCAGGTCTAGCTCTTTCACAACGACCTTTTTGTTGCCGGTTCTACTCTGTATTTCCACAGCAGCCTGCTCTCCTTTGGAAAGATTTCTGCAAGCCAAGATAACGCGCGCTCCCCTGCCTGCCAGATTTAAGGCAGTTTCGCGTCCGATTCCTGTGTTTGCTCCTGTTACGATTACTGTTTTGCCGTCTAGTTTCCCGTTACATCTGCATACTCCGCCGGCAAAATAGTTTTTCAACAGGAAAACACCACCACCACAGGCTGCTAATGTGGACAGAGGACCAGCTACCTTCCAGATGTTCGAAGCCGCCATGTTTGAAATCAAAATGCATGTGGTTAACCGCTGACAGGATCTTTCGTCCGCGATAACCTCCGCGATGTTTCTCTAGCCGTGAGTAGGATTTAAAAGTGCTACGGAAAAAAGATGTTGAAGTTTCTGTTGTTGCTCTTTCATTTATGCTTGTTTTGTTTTTGTTTTTTTTTTTGTTTTTTACATACGACGCATTATGATACATTTCCAAACTCCAAAATAAAGAAAAATACAATTTAAACCACGGATAAAATAGAACACAACATAATGCGAACAAACGACATTCGTGCCCGTCTAAATTTTGCATTTGGGTAGTTTCCACATGGTAATTGTGGAAATTTCAAACAGTCATCTCTTAAAGTGGTCTCATTTTCCATCTATAGTGATTTACCTTTAAAACTTTTGGTATTTTGGAGAGGTGTTCCGTTTAGGAGAGGTGATCGCAAAGGCAGGGACCGAGCAGGGGGAGGGGCTGGGGGGAAACTAGGCTCTTCCGTTGAGCTCTTCGAAAAAGCTATAAAGCAACTGACGAAGGACCCAATTATTTGGTTCCGAAATCGGTATTGCATCATAAGCTGAAAAATAGTTCTCTTCAGAAGTCTTCCATGGCGCAGCTAGTTTCCGACCAGGAGATGATTGACATTTTGAACAGCCTGATTGAACAACCCTCTTCGCTTTAAATACTGAAGGCACATAAATGCTCAGATAAACGACCACAATAAAACATTTTGTTATAGACATGTTTCCTCTAGTGTGGGTAGAAAGATGGACCATAATGGAAACCTATCAAAACAAGAAGGCCGGTGATGATCTATTTTTATGTAGGAAATAACATTTCTCAAGGTAATAATAGATTGTAAAAAAAAATTGTTTAATTAAGACACTACGCTGAAATGGTACAGCGTAGAGCGACAAGATGGGCTTTGCGGAGATTCCCTAACACTTCTAGCGTCGTGATAATGATTTATATGAAATAAATCATATATGCGGAAATGAAATTAAATGAAATGAAATGAAGATTGATCCTCGCAGTTGTGAACGAAATATATGCAACTGCATAAATCTGCATAAACAGTGAATTTTTTCAGGCTTCTTTACGCAATTGCCAGGGGCACAAAACGAAGCTGTTCCTCACTTTATCTGTTCCCCCGAGGTATTGTGCTGGCTGGGAAAATATCAGTTACTTTGCGGAGGTGGTTATCAAAGTTCTTTCTGCTGTTGGTTTGGGTTGGTAATTACTGAAGTGTGGTAGCAGTGTGAGTGTTACTGGCTGGCGAAATCTGGATTGTTATGAGAAATTTTTGTCTTCTCCTTCCCCCCCACCCACCCCCCCCTCCCCCCGCCACTGAAGGCTTGATTTGAGGCCTTTTGCCACGCCTATTTTTGCTTACGAGAGAAGAAATTGTCTTTTTAATTTTGTTGTTGGGCAGGTTGCTCAATTTGCACCTGGCTGGGAAACCAACCAATTTTATCTAGCTGACTGGGAAATATCTTGTGTGTCTTGCTGGCAAAAAGGAACAGATATTTTTTCCCAGCAATATTAAAAAAGACCTGAAAATGCCTGTATAACATTTAGTTTTATTAACTGGGGTATAATAATATATTTTTCAACAAAAATTGGTCGTTTTGTGCCCCTGAATTGCATAAATTGCGTTCACAACTGCGAGGATCAATCTTCATTTCACTTCTAGCGTCAGTGTTATGTTGAGTGAATTGGGTTGGAAGTCTCTGGAACAACGCCGTGCCGACACCCGCCTAACCACCTTATTCAAGATTACCCACGGTTTCATCTCCATCCATACAAAAGGTCTCCCTTGGCCACTTTTGCCCAAAACAGGATATGCCCATCCTGAGAGCTTCATCCGTACCACATACCTCTGTCACTTCTGAATTTTTCCCTTTTTTTCTAAGAACAATCACTGAAGCTTCAATGGAGCAATTTACCTGCTTCACTTTTTCTCAATGAACACTCTGTAGTCTCTTTTAAGAATAAAAATAACACCCATTCTCATATGTAAAGTACGTGTTGGCTTACAGCCAATAATTCTCAAATTTGAGGGGTAGGCTGAATTGCTAAAACATTTCATTTCGTTGAGTTTCTTTTTACATAGTTTTATTTAGGTGATATTCTGTCTATCCACTGATTCATAATATGGACTGAAGCTAATACTTCGTGCTTTGTTTAATAACACTAATGTATTCACCCGGCTAATTAAACTTCATGACGGATCGAAAATCCGATCTTCTTCAAATCAGTCAGTACTTTTGTTGGAAATGAATGCCTTAAGAAACAAACCTGTGGGAATGAAAATTTTTGCCTTTTAAATTCGCGTCGATTTCCATAACCTCAGTGAAGTGGATTAGCTCTTTGTGAATATCGATCTCTGTACCCTGCGAGCAGTTGATTTCCTGCACTTCGCGAGGGCGAAGATCTCTGAGGTCTCAGTTACAAAAATTACATCCTGTTTTTAGATATGACATAAAAATTCAGCAAACAATAATATAGGCAGCTGCTCTCTTTGTCCAGCATACTTATTTAAAAAGTATATACGCTCTTTATAAATAACGTTTACAGTTTATTGTTGCAGTCATAAAGCCTTCCACAACCTTCGAATCACACGTTCCTATCAAGATATCATTATTGACCGGCGCCATATTCGTGTATTAAGAATTTTTAGAGACACCTGCCCTTCGTTATCTTTCCAAAGATACACGTCCGCCAATCAACTTGTCTTACGAGTATTACACAAGTTTTTCTTGTCTTATCGGATGCTCTATTTTCCTTATAAACCTATTTGGAATTTCCGAAAGACGGCTGAGCTGAATTGCTTATTAGGAGTGGTCTTTCCTACATAAAATTATTTATAAATTGGAAGTGACTCTATAAAAATGGGAGATTCCTTGTTCCCGGTCTTCTTTGACAGTTTCTTCATCAAATTGTAAGTTAGAAAAGTTGGCATGATTGCATACAGGGTGGCAAGGATGTTTATTCTTGACAGATTTGGCGTTGGCTTTTGTGGTGAAAACTTGATTAACAACTGATCCAAGTTCGAGAGCAGACAAAACCCTTCTGGACTGCCCATTCAATACTTCAGTTGAACAAGAGGGTATTAGTGATGCATTTGAGTCTTTGATGACGAAATTCGGCATCATTTTGAATGCTGTTACTTTTATGGCATTCCTGAAGTTTTGAAGCCGTAGTGAGTATATAAATGGGTTCACGGAACTTGGAAATAAGATTGACAAAAACTGAAAGTCCCTGAAAATGTGGAAAGAGTTACAGCCGTATGACGAGCCAAAGTTCAACACATAACTGAAGGACACTGCCGGCAGATTCAAGATCATGAAAGCGCCGAGAAAGTATAGAAACGTCCTGGTCACTCTCTCATCACGTTGCATTAACTTCGTTTTCATAACCTCGCCGTCTACTAGAGAGTGAAGTAGCTTGCGCTGAGCCTGAAGGCTGCGGGAGATTTTGTGGTTTACAAATAATAAAATTACCAATGTCAAAAGAATAGCAGTGTTCGCAAACACAAAGGTATATATTATAAAATCAACGTATAGGTAGGTAAATGGACCGGCTACTGAAATTAGCCAAATTGTGAAAGACACTTTCTTGACGCGCGAAGATGTTAGTCTCAAGCGATATTTCAAAGGAGATGCGACACAAATGAAGCGGTCCAAACTCAAGGCTGCAATCCCCAGCACGGAGGCGGAACAGGAGATAAAGAACACAAGATGTAACGTCTTTATAAGTGCGTCATGATACATTCCCTTTCCTTCCAGTGTGTGGTACGCTATAGACAGAGGAAGAACCCCAAGTCCAACGATTATATCAGCGGCTGCAATGTTTAATAAAAAAAGGTTGAATGGTGTCCTCAATGATTGGTAAGGATCTTTGACAACCGCCATACAAATAAGAAGGTTTCCTGGCACTGTGATAAGCATGAGAAGAACAGATACGGCGGCCGTAATGAAGGAAAGTGTATGCGGTGCTGTTGAGTTATTGCATTCTAATGGCCCTCCAAGCACCATGCCGCGGACACTACGGGTTTAGCAAATGTACACGTTTAGCGATACCGGACAAGAATCTTGGACAGTTACCTCGACTGTATCACCAACTGTTAAAATATTCATTTGTCTCTCGGTATACTCAGGCGAAAATGCAAATTCAACGCATTGGAGGAAATTATTGACAAGGTTACGCACACGTCGTGATATCCGTAAATTTTATCAGGGCATTATCTTTCCCCTACGAAGTCAACATAAATGAATATTTAGAGGATGTAACGTAAACTCCTTTGATAAAAAGAACTTAAATTGCTTGGGAAAAGCTCCTTAAATTGCTTTCGCATTAGATCCCTAACAGCATCTATCCGAGTATATTCCAAAAGGCGCTTGCGGACAGAAATTCTATGATCAGTTCGGAGCGCGAAATATCATGAAATCACCAACCGAATTAATTGAGACCGCGTGTGTTTGCTTTGATTTCCTTCGTTTAAGTAGAAACTATTTCTTATCATTGGTTCAACAGCGCTTAAGTAAAAGAGGTAAAGACAGGATGTACAAACACAGCTAAACAATAAAACTCAATAAAGCTGCCGGGACTTTTTTAAGTATCATTGTGTATTCTAAAACTGCGAGGATGGCTCATATTACTTATTCAGCAAGTGCATACACTTAGACAGTCGGTACCTAGAAATACACGCAGATGTTTAGATGAAACCTGGATGAAAACGATTTCTTTCCTACAGTGATCTTTTACTAAATGGCAACTTTTTTAATTGTGCTCATAGAAAGAATGTCTTGTTTAATTTACTTGGGCGTTCAGCTACTACAAACCATGTTGTGTTATATCTGTATTGAAAGTCTTAATTTTACTATTTGAAAAAATATAAAGCGCCTCAATAATTTTAGATCATTGCAGACATTTGATTAAATCTGCCCAACCGTGCTTCAGTGTTATCATAGATATCAGGAAT
Source organism: Galaxea fascicularis (assembly GCA_948470475.1). Taxonomy (NCBI): domain Eukaryota; kingdom Metazoa; phylum Cnidaria; class Anthozoa; order Scleractinia; family Euphylliidae; genus Galaxea; species Galaxea fascicularis. Next base: position 10,620,432 of record OX419342.1, read on the forward strand.
CTATTTCTCAGTGGAAACCTTAACAGATCGGTTTTGAAATTATAAAACACAGGTTTAATTTCCGACTGAGGAGTAATGCTCTTAATTTTATTGGTCCACCTATTTTATGCTTGAGTGAACTATGCAATTTATACAGGTTAACCCACATGGAACTCTTCTCCCGCGCTCGATCGATACCTCACCAAATATACTCAGCCAAATTTCAAATACGTTTCTTTAGCCCGTCTCTCCGCTCCAGCTTTAACTCATCACTTAACCCTTTAACTCCCGATAGTGCCAAATGGCACTTATAGATTTTACTGTCTAACGCCAGACGATTTTACTCGTCAATGGAGAACCCCTTGGGAGTTAAAGGGTTAAAAAGGGTAACTGTAAATATGTAATTAATCTAATTGCGAAAATTTAAAATGTCGGTCGCGTTTTGAGGCCCGAGGCAATTATATATAATTATGCGCCAATCAGTTCCAGCAGTGGAAATCTTCCCAGGCCAATAGCCGGGCATTTGCTCACGTTTTGATCCCGGGAGTAGGACATTTAAAATTTTAAGGCCCTGGCAAACGAGGACACACTGTTGCGGACACATTAATGCCGACACAAATGTTTCCCCGTTTACCCCCGCGCGCAACATTTATTGCGGACACAAATTTTGTTTCCGCAACAAATGTTTCCCAGTTTTCGCAGCTCAAGAAACATTAAGAGCAACAATGTGTCCGCAACAATGTGTCCTTGTTTGCCACGGCCTTTACTACTGCTCGCGGTAGCGGGCATTTGTCTACTCCGGGACGAACCCGGGGCATTATGGTTTTGCCCTTGCACGTAGCAGATCAGCAATGCAAACATGGCCTACATTGAGGATTTCACCTCTTTCTTGTAGTCGAATGTCTTACCAACAAGGATTACAGAAGTTATTATTAGATGTTTTTAAAAGCATGTAACTGTCAATTCAAATACATTTCTTTTATTTCTGATGCATTTGAGCAGTATGTAATATATTTTTATTTATGTGAGCCATGAGCCGACCGATTACTATCCGGATCCAGCGAGCACAAATTTCGCATTCAAAGGACGGAGACTATGTGACCTAAGAAGTCATGATATATAGAAAGTATATGAAACATTCTACTTGTATTTTTGGAAAAATGTTTATGCCCCGGGGGGAGGAGGGGGGTGGTATGAGAACCGCTGAAAAATGATGTTGCGGAAACGTTTAGTTGACGTACCTGTTGCGAGCCTACTCAAGCTACCATGAAAAATCGTCTTCATATTCGCGTGGAGATAAAGACCTTAGTAACAAACGGTTTCTCTTGTTTCATACGTTCCTATCTCCTCCATAAGGAGGGGAGGAGGTCTGAGTATCCCCGTATCCCATTGATTTTCGGCCTAAATATCCCGAGTCTCCTGTTAATTCCTGTGATTTGTATCCTTTAACGTCATTCCGATATCCCAGAATCTCTTTTTTAAATGCCCGTATCCCGTTAATTTTTCCCCCAAATATCTTATCCTTATGATTGATTTCTACCTAAATATTCTGTATCCCGATAATCTCTAATGAGGACTTATTACACGGCTGCGCTCGTAAGGTTACTTCTGTCTTGTTCCCTTTTTCACTCCCCTAGGAGTTACCTCAGTGCCCGCTCCCCGCGAGAGAGCCATTTACAAAACATCGTTGTTTTCGGCAGTCCAAGTATGATCTAAACCAATCGTACGAAGTGCCATGGACATCATATTCAATGATCAGAAGTTTAGACAAATCGTGATCGACGGTGTCACCATTCAAGAAAACGACTGTTGCTTCGGTAAGCCCAACTTACTATCAGTAGCTTCACAAGTAATGCAGTGACATTGGAATGAAGAGGCCGAAATCCCGATTGCTGGCTTTAACCGAGAGAGTATTGACCTGGATGCGTACAAGCTGATTCACAGACTGTTCGATCCTTTCCATACGAAAAACAGGTGGAGGACTCTGGTAACCGCGAAGCGCGAGACACGAGGGCGATTTTGTCTCCCTCAGTCTCCCTTTCGTCTCTCAACCCGCGCGCTTCCAGCCGAAGCTCGGTTACCAGGCACTAAATATGGCGGCTTCGATGAACTCTCTGCTCTGTTCAAAATGTCAGTTTCTCAAGGTGAGCAAAGGAATCGAAGTCCTCTTTATGAAATAGCGCAAATTAAACGAAACTAAGAAAATTTTACACTCTCTGGGCCATAAACTGAAAAACATATTCTTTTCTATTTTCGTTTGTTACTTTGAGATGGTTTTCAGCTCGGTTTGAGAAATTTTTAACTGTTATAATTTTTTGGAAGTTTATTAATGTTTGATCGAGTCAACTACTGTTCCGTTGTAGACAAATACAGTGTAATAATAAGGTACAAAAATATTCATTTATCCTAGAACCTTAGTTACTTGGAACAATTTGTATCTTCCCAAGCTTCCAAGCCCTAATGAGAATTTCACAATACGGGAATGGCTTTTATTTCTTCCGTGTAGCTTTATGGTTTTATCGTAATTTAGATGGATCTACTCTTTAGCTATTATACATACTTAATAATATTTATTTGGACATACTCAGTTTATAATGTATATCTTATTTATTTCTCTTAGTATAGTCTAAATTACTATTATGTTTAGAGATTAAAGATTAAAACTAGTGTCCCATCATCTTTTTTGAGGTTTATTATGAACAATTGTGTTAAAAACTAAATGGTGTATATACTGGACAATCTTATTGACTGCACAGTCTTTATGAAGATCCACAAACATTCCAAATTTGTTGCAGGGCTGAAAATAACTGCCGGCCAACAGACTGTGTCTGGTCAGTTTTGGATGTGTTGTTTTGTCATTTGCGCTTTTAACTGGACAAAATGACCGGCGCCTGCTCGTTAGTTATTTTGAGCCCTGTTGTTATGCAGTTCTTGTAGCCTCATCAATGTTGAAATGATTGGGGCAGTTAGAGAATTTTATGAGGCATGTCACAATGGCCACTATTGTTATTCAGTGTATCTAATTGATGGCATTGGGTATTCTGCAATCTAGCTATGTCACTGTGTTATTCATTTTCTATTTTTTCCTAAAGCATTATAATTTTGGATGTGGTAAGTTTACTGAAACTGTTAGCCACATGCCCAATTCAGCTATCAGTCAGTATAAAATGCACACTGCAGACTAGCTATAAAATGGAGACTGATACCAAAACCATCTTTGTCAAACGTAAGATAATTTTTGTGGCAAAAGGCCTTCTGGGAAGGCTTTTGCCACAATGTCATGGCGTTGAGTGAGTGAAAGTGTAACCATCTATATTGTGCAATACTGGACAAATATCTATTTCACAGATTAGGTACATTATTGTCAGAATTAACTCTATTTGTTACCCAATTTATTTGTTCAAAACACAATACCCTTTTGGTTTTCTATTCAGCCTGAGCCACATGCAGTCATGGACTGCCTACTTTTGTTATTTCTAAGCACGCTAATGTCATGTAATCACCTTTCCGAGATCAGCTAAAACAGTTGGTTTTCTTTGGTTTCATTTGCAAGCGTTCATTTGATGTGGCGGTTTCTCAATGACAGATCTAAAATACTGGATAATAAATGGTCTGGCTTCGTGTATTTTGTGGCTTAAATGTTTTATTTACAGCATACAACATGTTTTACTTGAAGGGTTATAACTCTAGCTAGGAGTGGGCTGTGGTTTTCTTTCAGACATCTGGTGATGTAATTGGCATTCTGAGCTTCACAGGCGCATTCCGTGTCATTTATGTATTTTGTTCTTTGGGTAGCTATTGTAAGAAATTCAGATATACAATTTCATGTATTCACATTCATCTACACAAGTAATTGTTCACATGCTATAAATAGTTTGTGCAAAGCCCAAGCAAGATACATGTATCATGTTACAGAGTTCTTGATATTGAAGATGCAAGAGACAAGGCCTCTGATGCTTCTAACTCCATTTTAGAGTGAAAGAGGCCCGCAGCTTTGCCGCATAATTTCCATCCTCCAAACATAAAAAATAACCCCTGACACCCAGGGTAATTCTGGTCTGGGAAACTCAGGAAGGTGATTGCATGACACTAACACAAGTTTAAATTATTGAACAATTTATTGTGTATATATTTGACAAAAATGGTTTTGGTGTCAGTCTGCTTTTTATACCCAAATCTGCAGTCTGCAATTTGCATTTTATATGTGGTCTGCATTTTATACTGACTGATTCTGCTGTTCAATTAGCTGTAGGGTAGTAATCATTCCAGACAATGACTGCCTGTAGACTGTCATTCTGTGCACTTGTGTTTAGCGTGTCTGCCACACAATATACAGCATCAGACAGAACTACTGTAACATGAAGAGAAACCAGGTTAAACTAAAACTAAACTGGTTTCATGAGGTTGCTGTGATAACTATTTAAATCATTTTCTCCACAGATGTCTTTAGCTACAAGGTTTCTTTTGCGTGGTTTATTCATGAATCATCACAATGGAGCTGCTTCCAGGTGAATATGTCATATAAGGACATTTGCACTTTCCTTGTGCTTGTATTAATCATTTTTCCCTGCTCAAAGGACATTTGTTGAATACAGTGGAAACGTGTAAGTTGAAACTCATGAAAACATATGCCATTAATGGACCAAAAAATGCACGTAAAACACAAGACAGTGGAACCTGCATTCTCGTCCCCAGAGCTCACGATCCCTCTGGCCTGAGTACAGAAATTGAGAGCTCTGGCCAGTTCCGCAATATGCGCAATCACAGTGAAGGTGCATTTTTGTAGCTGTTAGCAACCACTATTGTTTCAAACTTCTGAGTTTGCGCAGAAGAACCGGAAGTCCGTGATTCACAGACCTCATGGTTTGGAACCAGCCAGAGCTCTCGATCTCTGCCACAGGCCAGAAAGAATGAGGGCTCTGGGGACGAGAATGTGGAACCTGCCTTTGTGACCACCTCTCATAAGTGGCCACCCCCAAAAGTAACCACTTTTCCAAATACCAAATATATTTTTGTCAAATCACTGTTATGTGGACCTCTTTAACCCTTTAAACCCAGTGTTAAACTCATCACCAATTGATGAGCTTGTGCCATAGAGGTTGGTGGGAACCTAAACAATTCAGGCACAGCAGGGATGTAACCATGGCAACCCTGTGAGTGGGAACCACCCCAGCGAGCAGCCACCAACTGGCACCGTCACACTGAAAGAAATTCAGTGGAATACTTCCCATTTATCATACTTACCAACCTTAACCACTAACGGGTGGGAGGGAACGGGACCAGAATCCACAAAAATTCACTCAAAGAACAGCACTAGGCAAAGGCTGAATTAATCTGCAAAGATTTGCAACGGCTGAATGAATCAGCAAATGTTGGCAAGCAATGATTCGCAGTGTTCGCTCGAAGACAAGCACATGTAATCTATCCCTACTAATTCTACAGGTGCCCACCCCACAGATTACTTGCACAAATGAGCAAGACCGCTGGCAACATTGGCTCGAGTTTAACCTCACCTAAATTGCATTTAGCCACATTCAAATTTCTGATCACTTAATTCTATCTGACAAGGGGTGCAAAAAATGTTAGCCATAACATTTTTGCTCTTTTGTTCAGCTCCAGAGGTGTAAATGTCACAAACTGGATGTTTTTTTACTAATATACATAAATGTACACTGTAACTAAACAGAATTCCAAAATGAACATGCAGATTGAATTTAACAATAATAATAATAAAGATTTTATATAGCGTCTAAATCCATTTAGCCCAAAGGTGCTGTTTACAAATTAGTTGCTAGCAATAAAAATTAAAATTATAATTATTGTCATTGTAGAGTAAAAAGAAATGTTTTACATGTAAGTTTTTTCTTAAAAAACTCTAAACTATTAATTGATCTTATATCTAGTGGTAAACCATTCCAGAGTCTAGGTGCTGCAGCACAAAATGCTCGTTCGCCATATCTTATAGGGTTGGTACAAGGAAATTTACTAATAAATTCATAGAACTGTGTAGGTTTGTACTGAGTGATGAGGTCAGATAGATAAGATGGTGCCAGATATTTGTTTAAATAGTTGAAAGTAATTAGCAAAATTTGTAGGCTGTACACTTCTCAACTCATGTAGAATTGGCACAATGTGATCATGTTTCTTTGACCCGCTAACCAGACATGCAGCTGAATTTTGCACTGAGTGGAGATGCTTAATTAGGTATTTAGGGAGACCATTTAAGAGAGAGTTGCAATAGTCCAGTTAATGTTTGTAATGAAGGCATGGATCAGAATTTCCAAATGATGATTTGTCCAGGTATGTGTTAATCCTCCAGATGTTCCTCAAATTGATATGAGTCTCAACAGTGAGGGAGTCATCAAACACAACACCAATATTAGGACATGAAGCAGTTGGGGTTATACCCTCTTCACCCAACATAATATTAGAAATGTTAGGATGTGATGAATGTTTTGTGTGAAAAACTAAAAGTTCAGACTTGTCATCATTCAATTTCAAATAGTTACAAGGCATCCAAACATTAATTTCAGCATTACACAAGCTTCAACACATGACGTAGCTGTAACAAGGTCCTCACTACAGATTGAATGCCAAGTACAGCCTTGTGTCATCAGCATAAAGATGATACTTTAAATTGTGACTTCGAATAATGTCAGTTATATGTGCTGCCAGTATAAAGAGAGAAGAGCACCGCTCCCAGTACAGATCCTTGCGGTACACCAAAATGTAGATCATGAGAGGAAGATACTGAATAGTTGATAGCAACAGATTGCTTACGATTACATTAAGTATAATTCCATTCACACTAGATCCACGCTAGAGAATTTATCATATGAGGAGAGCAATAATTTTAACTGGAGAATACATGCTTGACTCTATCAGTTAAATGAGACCTTAGTGCCTTATACAATATAGCGGCGTATACGGGGTATGCGTTATTTATAGTGCACTTACTTTATATTTACCGACAATAAGTGAACAGTCTAAACATACATGAAATAGAAGCAAGATTTAGATCAGTTGTAAATCCGATCCCTGAAGTTAACAGTTGATGCATCTTGTCTTTGGTACTAGTCATATTTAAGGCTCTTGGTCTCTGATTTCACCACGAAGTAGTTGTTGTCTTTTTGTCTCCAGAAATCAGAGTACAGAGTAAATCTCTACTATTACTTTGGGCTAATGACTAAAAGCATAGACCCCCTGTGGTCGGAGCTCTTGTATGCAGTCATCTCCATACGTGACTGGCTATGCTCAACATTTTAGAATGGTCACTTATGGGAGGTTTAACTGTAGTTCCCTGTTGTGTTTTACACAGAGAAGAGGTCATTTGTCACTTTTGACAATAGTAATCTTATGTTTTTTGAAATTCCTTTAAGAATGCATTTGAGCAGAACTCGTGTATGTAGGAAAAATAAAAAAATAGAACATTACCCCAAGCAATATTAGCATTTTCCCTATGGTTTGCAGTTTCTGCAAGGTTACTTGAGCAGAAAGAGAACATTTAAGTTTAAGTTGCATTATTATTTGAAAGGAACACCATAAATACCAGATGCTAAGTACCACCACTGTTCTCCAAATTTCCAACTGTGCCTTCACCCTTAATTATAATGCAAACTAAGTGTAACATTTTTGTCTGCAGGTTACAGCTATCAAGAATATCATCTTTGGTACTTTGGCATGCATCAAGTAAGAATGTTATAAGTTAAGAAAAGCAAACTATTTCAGTAACCATTGTCATGGAAATCAGCCACCTTTACAGTTGTAAGTGCAACTGCCCACTTCTTTTTTAGTGTTTTTTTTTTTCCATCATCTTCTCCATTGCTCTCCTGAACCTCTGGTTCTTCCTTGGCCACAGAAGTAATTATTTTTTTTTGTTTTATCGGATTTGTTTATTTCCACAATTACACACAATAATATTATTTCTTATCAAGTAAAACAACATGTAAACTAAAACATGTCAGGGCTTGAAGTTAAGTTTTAAGTCCACTTGCAAAGTTTTGCGTTAAGTAAGATATCTGCATGTTGATACCTGGTGATACCACTAATTCTTTCGCTTTGAAATTTTAATGACCATGTTTGATATAAAGATTAGAATTGATATTTTGCACAGTCTATTACTGAGCTGAAAAAATTGTAATAAAAAAGGTATTAAATATTGTTTGATCTCCTTTGTCATTGTCCAGACAGCCGCCATGTATCTACGGCAGCTCTGGGTTGATAATCAGCCTATTTTTTTAGGCCCTCAATTTTCACTCTCATCAGTATGTTCATTGTATTAGTATAGGTAATTAATCACATGATTTTTCTCGTGCAATTTGGAATAAATAAGCACGAGTAAATTTTTTCAAAGACCAACAAAATTGCAATTTGTGGTCTTTGAAAAAATTTACAGGTGCTTATTTATTCTAAATTGCACGAGAAAAATCATGTGATTACTTATTAATAATACACTAGAAAAAATAGACTACTTATAAAGCTTCAGCCCATGCATTGACTACTGAGGTACGCAGAAGGCATTGCCCTCGATCTTCCGAAACTTGGAGAAGCTTCGAAAATGTCCAGAGATCACCGGAAGTGTTCAGGTAATCTTTGGAAATCGTTGGAAGTGTTTGGTTGATCTTTGGAAGTGTTCGGGTGATCATCGGAAATCGTTGGAAGCATTCGGGTGATCTTCAGAAGTGTTCAGCGACCTTCAGAAATCTTCATGTGGTTTTCGGAAATCTTAGGAAGGTTTCGCACGATATTCGGCGGTCTTCGAAATACATTGGTTGGTCTTCGGAAGTCTTTGAGTCTCTTCGTTTTAACTTCGGAAATCTTCATTGTAATTTGCACTCAGGTTACACGTTTTTGCACTGGTGTTACACTTTCTGCACTTTGTTACACTTGAACTGCACTGCTCTCAGCCAATCACAATCGAGTAATATAATCGAGTATTATTAGTACCCAAAGCACAATGCCGGTCTGACTTCATTCTCTCCATGGTGGAACATGAACATTAAATGGACCACCTCTGTGGCACAGAGCCTTGGTGCAATACCGCTGGCCAGCATTCTTGCCCATGCACAGAAGAGTTCTGGAGTTGAGAGTGGCTAAAAGACATGCTCTTCTCGGCAGCGTCCACTGGTTTATTTGCCTCAGATGTTGTCCGTAAATTCCTTCTTGCATTTAAACAGCTTTCTACAAAAGTTTGGGATGACTCGATGGATTATTCTAACTCGTAAATGTTTGCTAGTGATATTTTTCTCACTCGCAGATTATCAAAATCACTTTCGAGTTTGTGAACATTAATTTCAAGCCCTGCATGTAATTGTGGCTAGAGAAGTAATTACCATCACATTCTTGGAGTTGATCTTTGACATCAGTGAGATTCAAACTCACACTGATCAATTACAATGCAAGCATCCTTGATGTTTGAGACGTGGATGTGATATTGATGTTCAGGTTACAGAATTTCAAAAGACTTAAATGCCAACTACTGGTATACAACTTTGACTTATCAAGCTTATTAAAACCCTAGCTTTTCAGTAGAAGTTACATAATTACTGCAATCTACATCTCAGGGCAAACATATTTATATTAGTCAGAACAATTCTTGTGACCTTTCCTTTATTTTGAATCTTTCCAGCAAAGGTCCCGAACCAAATTTCTGATGTTAGGGTAGTTCCTTTTAGAATTATAGAGTCAACCAAGGGCAACCACTAAACCGAGACTGTATTTGTTTCAAAAAATTTTTAAAAAATCAATCAAGCCAAATAAGTGGATTGATTCTTTAAACCTTAACAATATTATTGTGATGTACCAGTAGTTGATTTCTAAGGCAAGGGCTGACAGTACCGTTGTATTTTTGGTTTTTCAATATCCCTTAGTACGCCAAGTACGGCACTGTCATTGCATTTTTGGTTTTTCAATATCCCTTAGTACGCCAAGTACGGCTAGTACGGCAGTATCGTTGCATTTTTGGTTTTTCAATATCCCTTAGTACGCCAAGTACGGCTAGTACGGCACTGTCATTGCATTTTTGGTTTTTTAATATCCTTTAGTACGCCAAGTACGGCTAGTACGGCACTGTCATTGCATTGTATTTTTATTTTTTTTAAAAAGGCGACTACTATTGACTAATTCTTAGTACGTTAATCAGCTGTACTAAGAAAAAAAAAGAAAAGATTGTTCCCTAAACTGGGCATGGTATAAATCAGACCATGCAAAGTGAAGCTCCAGCTGGCTGCCAAAAATTTTAATTCAAATTCATAAAAACCAAAGTACAGTATGAACAGTTTATCAGATGTCTATACTATGCAGACTACATGTATGTGTACAGCCTGTAGCTATTAAATATCAAAAGGTGTTGTTTGGTTATAAAGACAAAGCCATCACTTTTACATGCTTTAAACTTGTGTACTGTGGTGTTGCAGATAATAATTTTGTAATCTTTGTTGGGAACATCTGTAGTTGGTTGTTCAAATTAGCATTATTTTCTCCAGAGAAATACCAGTCAAGACTGTTGCAGATTTGGATCTCACTTCTCCATTTCTTTTTTGATAGATCAACCATTCAGATCATCACCTCATCAACCTTTTGGAAACTGCCGTCAATTGGCAACCTTAGCAGAAATTGAGGTACATGTAAATACAAAACAATAAACTTGTATGATCATAAGTTGTGGCTTTACTTCAGCCTTAACTGTGCTGTGTTCTGTTGTAAGGTAAGGAAGTGACAAGAGGATGATTAATGTTGTCTGTAGTACACTGCAGGAGGAAATGGCAAGTGTTTCTCACAAATTCTTGAGCACAGTTAAGGCTAGTTTGTTTGTTTTATAGTAGGATTACCCCAATAATTGGTACATAAATTTGTTTCAATTTCTATGAGAGGCTAAAATCCTTCAATGACAACAAGCATTGCTGTAACTTTGTGCTGTCCATTCTGTGGTGTACACCTGTAAAATTAGTGTGAGATTTGCAGTGAGTTCAAAGTTACATGTGCAGAAAAGATGGTGTCAGTTCTGTGCTTTTAATACTCCACAAGGCATGCTCAACTTGAATGTCAAGGTACTTGAGCTGCTGTATGTTATAATTTAAATTAAAATACATTAGATTTTCTCCTTAAATTTCATCCTGGGTGTTAAATATTATAATAATAATAATAATAATAACTTTATTTAAGTCTCAAATCATTCTAGCCAAGCACGGGTGCTCTACTAATTGGGGAAACTGTAAATCAAATGAACTCTAAATCAAATCAAATCAAATCAAATGTTGGTTTTTCGAGGAGAGGGAAAAACCAGACTACATGGAGAAAAACCTCTCAGAGCGGAGTAGAGAACCAACAAACTAAGCCCACGCAGACTCACCCCACCAAGTGTGGGAATCAAACCCAGGACACATTGGTAGAAGGCGAGCACTCTCAGTACTGTTCCAACCCTGCTCCCCCTGAGGAAATTTAAAATATCTCTTGGCTGTTTTATGAATACTGTTACTTTATGTTTACAGAGCAGACAATTCCTTAAGAGAAGACTGACTTATTTTAATTTGCTGATCAAGTTGGAAGGCCTGGATGGTGTAGTTCTTGATAATTTTTGTCAGTTTGTGGTTGGTGCAAGCAAAATGATGAAATTACAAGTAACTAAAAAGTATGTTGACCTTCATGTGTAACTGGGTTGCAGTTGAAGTGCTCTCACAAGATGGTGAATGATGTGTTTATAAGGGAATAAAATTATGTGCTTTCAAGTTTAAATGCTTCACGATATTAATTATTCAGTAGAGATCAATAATCCATAATCACGTAGCTTGCATAGAAAGCATTTCTGTGCTCTGTGGGGTTTTTAGTACTCAAAAGCCGATTTCCAAATTTTAGTGCTCTTGCCCCATTTCCCACAAATCCAAAATTAAAATAGGAAATCAGCTTTAATTTGAAGTGCAGAAAACGTCATGGAAACGCTTGCTATGCAGGCTATTAAATCACATCCAATTTAGAAATTACTTTTAGAGTGTTTGGTACATCTCTTCCATTGTTCTCATTTACCCAGCAATCATGCGTTTACATGCATAAACGTTTGGTGGGATGCGCAGGCACAGGGCCTGAACCCCCAAACTTTTGAAGCCGAGGGGCCCAGAATGCATTTTTCTAAAACCTAGTGTGAACTCTGATTTCTTCTGTGAATCACCATTACCAAAATGGCTGCTCAGAAATCTGTTATCACAAGACAACACCATACTCTCAAGAAATGGTCCAAAATGCCAACTCTGTAAATCCACATCTTCCCTCCTGGGTTTTCTTGGAGCCTTTGTCTGGGTGATCGTAAGCTGCTGTGCCTCTTCAAGGTGCTATAATTATCATGAATTTTCTTTTCCATATCTCTTACATGTTTTTTAGTAATAGGAAAAGACGAAACCCAATTATATCAGCTTTGTAGTCATGTATTTTGAAACAAGTACATGTAAATTTACTGTTGCTTTTGTGAATTTTAATTAATTATGTTTCAGGTTTAACCTTGCAACAGAGAGCTTCAGTCAGACACTGGCTCACCCTCCAGACAGCTACAAAAAACATAGCATAACTTATCACTTTAAGAACCACGGACGTATTATTGAGGTACAGTGTATGCAGTGTATTATGCTGCCATGAACAGTGTTGTAATACAGGTGAAGCACACCATCCACTGTAAAGTAATGGCCATTTGCCCCTCCCCCTCCCCATCACTGCTCTGTCTCTTTTAATCTCTCCTTTAACACTGTAGGTTCCCATAACGGTCACAAATTATGTCTAAATCAAGATGAATGCAGGCTATTCGGGGCACCCAATGAACCAAATCAATCAAAACCTGAAAAAGGCATTTTTAAGTACCGTATGGTGTTTGAAGCCTGATAAATAAAAGTGATGTTTTATTAGTTAGAAGAATTTGATCTGTTCGGATCCCTTAGCTGAAATTTTAATTGCTTGAAAATTTTCAGGGAACCAAATCTTTCTTTGAGAAATTGCTAGCTAAATTGAACTTTCCACGAACTTTCTAGCGAACTATTTGCTTTCCGAAAATGCTAGGTGACGTTTTTGACTGCCAAAAACAACAAATATTGTTATTATTATTTCCCAATTGTGAATCTTTAATATGTTTTAGTTGAGAAAATTCCGAGTGCACTCTTTGATCGACGCCGGAAACCTAAGGTGAACTACCCTACACCGAACAAATATAAACCGAAACTTGTCGTTGGGTGCCCCTGGCTATTGCAAAAGCAACTCTTCTATCATAGGGAAATAAACTTCTGCCGCCAGTTGTCTGTGATCATCTCAGATCCACGTGCGAAGTGCACAAACCTCACACTCTCACTCTACGTTTTCAACCTCTCTCCAGACCTTTCGTTTCACGAGTGCTCGCATTCTTGCCAGCGCAAAACTCCGGGTGTTTTGCAGTTTACAAATCCCGCAACCATTGTTAAGATAAACGACCCATGCTTATGGAGAGTGAATAGCTAATTGACGACTATTTGGGGATACAGTCCTTAAGCCCCGGCTAAACGATGAAACATTTTCATCCAACATCTTGTTGAACGAGCATGTTTGACCGTTTAGCCGTCTCTCTCTCTCAACACTGCATTTGAATGGCTTTCCATGTTTGATCGAGATCAAACATTTTCATCCAACATTTTGCTTCACGAGCAAATGCTTGACCGTTTAGCCACCTCAAACAAAGCAAGCTCGAGCGGGAAAAAGCAACCAATCAGAGAGCGAATCACTGATTTCAAAGAAACAATCAGAGTTAAATGAATGAAAGCAAATTGTGCTTTTTACTGAAATAGTTATTTTTAATTTATTTGCTTTTTTATGCATTTTTTTTTTACTTTCTTTTATTTCATTTTTATCTTCGATTTTTTCAGGTACGCACGTGCGTACCGTGCGTACAGGTACCTACGCCCCCGTTTATTTTATGGTTTCTTAAGTTGTCCTGTGCACTCAAGAGCCAAATTTTGATGCGTTTGCATGTGAAAATTGCAGAGGATTGAGTCGAGTTGTAATTGTTCCTATAAACCATATTATAGACAATCGCTGGACTGGGTTGCTGGAGAAAAACTGATAATAATAGGAAAAAAAGCATTATTGCCTTTACTTCAATGACCCTTGATGTCTCCTAGTTGCTTAAAACGCCACTTTATCGATTTTATTTTCACCCGAGGTACAACGTACTGTTTACTGCATCCCTTGTTGCACCGCTGCAAATCCCCCAAAATTTAGGTCTTGAGTGCCCAGACCCGCGGGATTGATCGGGAAAAAACGACACGATTAAGATGCGTTCTCTTCGTCGAACGTAATAAATTCTATTTATTTTGAGATACTCAAACACTAATATATCTACAGCTTCAATTCCGTGCATATAAGTGTAGCTCTTGGTCTCATACTGCGATTGGCTTACCTGTCAACATATAAACAAAGGTCTATCCACAAAGTTTTCTTTAATCTGGTCTGTATACACAGATTGGCGAGGTTCCAGTTGAGAAGTCGGATATTTTCGTTCAGTATTTGCAGGATAATGTACCAGTTGGAGTGTCAGTACAAATGGAACTGGTAAGCTTTCGTCTTTTTCTACCGCATTTTACCGTCATTCACAGCAGTCAAAGAGCTATACGCTGGAAATCGAAGCACTAATTGGGTATCCGACTTTAAGACGGAAAACATCAGCTTCTGTTTAGATTACAGTTAACAGCCTGGGCCTGGTTGTTCGAAAGCCGATTAATGCTAATCCAGGATTAAAAATTAATCAAGGAGCTTATTTCTCTGTCCCCAAATGTTGTTCAATACCGATATTCAGCAAAATTTTAGATTAGGGGAAGTCAATCCTGAAAAACAAAATGCAAAGAAAACAACTTTCATCCAATAGTTAAAAACTGCAACCAAAGTTTACGCTAATCCTGGATTATGTTAATCGGCTTTCGAACAACCGGGCCCTGGGGGCCGTTTCTCGAAAGTCCCGGTAACTTAACGGGCCCACAAACCATATTTTTAACTCAAAATCTTAACAAAAGTAGGGTGTCTTTTGACCTCTAATGAAGTCCATTTTGCTTCTTTAGCTTATAACTTTACTATGTGATTTTCAAAACTTTTGGAACTCCCATCTAGAATTGGAAAACAAAACGGCTTAACGGGCCCGGTAATTACCGGGAGCTTCGAGAAACGGCCCCCTGGTCACCAGTCAGCATTCTTTTGCACCAAACCCATCTTAATTTAACCATTTCCAGTGCCGATCTAGAGTCATGAATGTTTGGTATTTAAGAGAAGAATAATATAGATAGAAAGACAGCAAAGACTGAAAGACAAATTAATTTTCAAAACGTGACATTAAAAAAAAAAACTCTTACCTTTTCCGGCTTTATCAATTCTGAGTGCCTGTCTTCGTCGTTTCAATCACAAGGGGTCTGAACTCGAGTTTTAAGCCGGGAAATATTTGACCAAAATAGCAATTTCCTGATTCCACTAACGGATTAGGAAACATGAACTAGAAGTTTAAGTTAACAGGGTTTTAGATAAATAAGATCGCTGAGCTTTTCTTTGGCAAAGACGTGGTAAAGGTACCGTTAGAGAGGATTTGTTTCTGATCAAATGGTGCAGGACCAGTTTTTGGTACAACCAGCTGCTACATTGACACCTTTTTCTTGATTTTATCCTCAGAAAAAATGGCAAGATTTTGTTTCACCTCCTGACCCAAGGTATCTGGCGCAGAAACAGTTGGAGTACGAGAGGATGCGAGAGAGGAAGAAAAAGAGAGAAGAATAGGGAACGCTTCCGTATGGGTTATTCCGAGATCTGGTTTCTAATTGCGCGCCATTCAAGAGCAAGTCGACGCGACCATCTCTCGGAATACCCAAATGGAGAGCCTGTTTGCAGGCTAGCAAGACGTAGGAAGGAAGGATTAATAAGTTGTAAAGGAGTGGCGACTCATTGAAGACGCTTAATGTTCATTCTAGCGTTACAATCGACTGAATGAATCGCGGGAAAAACCCTCCAAAGACTGCCTGACAATGCTCGATATACTTCAGTAAAAACAAGCATAGCGATCAATAAAAGCTTTTCAATTATTTTTAACGGAAAGGTGTGGTTTATTCACCAACATCAGACGCATACACGATAAGGCTTGAGTTTCTGAAAAGAGTGGCTTAGCCGCTACGCGCAGAAAGACATAGAAAAGCTCACTGTGTATGCCTCGTTCTTTCAACGTCCCAACAAGACTGGCTACGTAGTGAGTGATTAATCATATGCATACACTGAATACAAAAAAGAAAAACAAGAGTTATTGTCTCGCTCGGCCTTTGAACCTTTCCGCAGGGAAAAAAGAACAGATGGAACAAGAGCAACAAACATCTTTGACGTTCAGGAATGTAATGAGTGCTTTCAAGGGATCGTAGATACAAATGAACATTCAGAAACAGATAAAGGACATTGAAAGCGTGCAGAGAAGAGCGGCACGCTTTGTCAAAAATGAAAATGGCACTACTCCTGGCACTGTCACAAAACTTTTGAACGATTTGAAATGGCCGACGGTCGAAGAAAGAAGGAA
The DNA here is from genome assembly GCA_948470475.1 of Galaxea fascicularis. Lineage (NCBI taxonomy): Eukaryota > Metazoa > Cnidaria > Anthozoa > Scleractinia > Euphylliidae > Galaxea > Galaxea fascicularis. The sequence continues at coordinate 10,636,954 of OX419342.1, forward strand.
ACTTGCCCGACTGACAATGATGTTTAAAGTAATTTCTGGTCAGTCAGCAGTGAAAATTCCACCCTTCATCTTACCCAAGAAGAGACAAGGTACAGGACAATTCCATCCAAAGTAATTTATTGAAGTCGGAGAAATATACTATGAGAGAGTGGAACTCATTGTCGAACCACGTTAATGAGCAACAAACAGTGGAAGGCTTTAAAAAGGCCGCCAAGAGCAACTATGTTTGAAGTGACACTGAACCCCTAAAACTAATGTGTGGGAGGTCGTGGGTTCAAACCCCGGCCGGACCAACACTCAGGGTCTATAACTAATGAGAAAGTGCTTTCCTTTCCTGGTTAGACTTGCTAGTCTTCCTGCGGTCCCGTCTCACAACTCTAAATAATTGATTGTGTGGGACGTTACGGAATCACTGGGGAAACGAACCCTGGCTGCGAGCACCGCCTATATCACCCTGATTTGTTCTCAGCAGCTGCTCTTGGGGTAATACCCCGAAAAAGGCTTATGGTGTTTGAGGCCACACGCATAAACAGCCATAAGTCAACGTTGACTTTGTCGAGTGCTGAAACCATGTAGATGTAGATGTAAACGGTTGTATATTTGTGAATGATATATATGAAATAAATTATATATGAACTGCGGATGTGAAATCAAATGAAGACTGACCCTCGCAGTTGTGAACGCAATTTAAGCAGTTGCGTAAAAGGGCCTGAAAAAAAAAAAATCCGGACTTCAACGGGGTTTGAACCCGCGGTTCAGTGTATATTTATAACTTAGCACCTGCACTCCTGCACATCTGCAGTGATGGGCTATGCCCTTTGCAGATTATTCAAGTAGAATTAAAATCAGAATAAACCATTTATGGGCTCCTGAATAAATCAAGTAGCTTTCTAACCCCTAAAGATAGACACAAAAAAATTTTATATCGCGGCGTGGTCTTTATTATCCACTCGAACAAACTTTGACTGAGAGCCAATGCACGATAAACAACAAATTCTTACTGTGGTTCCCCACGATATCGATGAAAGCGCCGCCTCTTGAACTCCGCTAAATAAAGCCTGGTTTTCACTAGCGACGCAGCATTAGCGCAAACATAAGCACAAGCGCAAGTGAAAACAGCAGCAACATAAGCATAAGCAGAAACACGAGAGGAACGAACCCACTTATTTTTCAAGTTTGGTTTTCACTACGGACGTAAGCACAAGCGCAATCACAAGGAAAGGAACAATTTTGATCCTTATGCTTGTGCTTGCGCTTGTGTTTATGCTTGCGTCGGGGTCGTTTTCACGGTGAAATAAGAGCTGTTATGTTTACACTTTTGCTTGCGCTTATGCTTGCGTCGCTAGTGAAAACCAGGCTTAAGAGACAAAAGTTACTATTTTCGTTCATGCGTGGGCAGCTTGGCTTTCATTTGCCGCCATTTGTCTTTTGGAGCGATTCTAGAACGGCCCGGCCAATGTTTTAGTCCCTTAGTGGGATGCTCCTACACCGCCACATTCCTGTAGTCAATTAACGCAATTAAAGGGAGTATTTTACTAATGTCGCAGTCCTGTTGTCCAATACTGAATGGTAAGGAAATATACAACTAGTGATCCCGCAGTCCCGCAATCCCGCAGTGGAAGAAAAGCATTCTCTTCCCCAGAGCCCATGATCCTTCTGACCTGCGGCAGGGATCGAGAGCTCTGGCTTATGGGAGGGACTAACTAACTACAGACTTAGCGTTGTTACCAAGGGACTTTTACGGATTGTATTTGTAAAACACTGTTTTTTCGGTGTTTTTGCCACTATATTGGTGAAATGTGTGAAGGTGAACATGTGAAATTTATAAATTGTTATCGCGCAGGCGCAACTTGCCCCAGGCCCCAACCGTGCTTTCCTAAAACATGAAGAAAATTATGAGTAGTTCCGATTTTTTTCCCAATCGCAGATATTCCAGCCTTCTTTACAAGCTTACGTACGCAATGGTTGTTAACGTACATAACTGCAATGATAATGACTAAAAGTATGAATTTGCGTGCTTACGACGTCACAAATCTCACAGTCACGCAAATTTCAAAAAATCGATACGTAGAGTTTTGCACCTTGGCGATCGTTGGCATTGGCACCATTTTTTATATCCGGAAGTGTACGCCACTCGAGTTTCAGGATTTTTTCTGTTCTGGTCACGTAACTTAACCAAATATGGTTGTGACACGAAAATCTTGAAAACCTTTTTGTGCAAGAACATAGCCAGACAGCTTGGCTGTGCGAGTTAGCGGTTCCAAAGATATGAGGGTTGGCAACTTTCCATGGCAACAAATTTAGCTAAGTTTGTAGTTACTGTTAGTTAGTCCCCCTCTATGCTCTGGCTGGTTTCAAAACAGGAAGTCCGCACGGAAGTCCGTGAATTACAGATTCCGACTCTTCTAGGAAAACTCAGAAGTTCGAAACAAAAGTGGTTGCCAACGGTTACAAAAATGCACCTTCACTGTGACTGCGCATATTTCTGAATTTTCTTTCTAGTTATTTTAGGAAGCCAAGGCCCTTTTAGTTTTAGTTTTTATTTCATGTAAATTTCAATATTCTTAAGTGTAAGGGTCAATAAAGTTGTTGTTGTTGTTGTTGAACTGAGGGGCCCGTTTCTCGAAACTCCCGTAAACTTTTCGGGCCCGAAAAGCCATTTCAAAAACTGCGATCCGCTCATTCTAAAAAGCTGGTCTTTTACTATGATTTCAAGATACGAAAGGGAAAATTTGATGCAAAATTTCATGCCTGGAAACATCTTCGTTTTTAAGATTCGAAGGGAATTATAGCACCCGAAATGCGCCCGAAAAGTTTCGGGAGTTTCGAGAAACGGGCGACGGGCCGACGGGCCCCCCAGAGCTCTCGATCCCTGACGCGACCAAAGAATAGTGGGCTCTGGGAACGAGAATGGTACCAAATGATTACTAAATATGGCGGGTTCTACAAAATGGCTCAACCGTGCAAAATGCCGGTATTGCAAAGTAAGTAAAGGAAATCGTCGTTAAGTGATTATCTAATTTAACTCGTTCGCTCAAACGTATAGCCTAAAGGGCATAGGTTTCAGACGGTGAAGGTAATTTTGTTACTGCGCAGCCTAAAACTGATATCACTTAGTGAATGTTGTCATGCATGGCTCTGTACCCAGCTCAGAGTTGTGCGTACCTTAAACTTAGTAAAACGACCATAATCAGAGGGCTTGGTTTCTAGTTGGATGTTGCGGCATGATTTTTGAGGCACAATTTTGGACATTTTGCTGCTTATCTTTCCGTACCATCCAACAAAATCTGCTAATAGCAGAAAAGGCAAGATTTCCGCACAGCACCATACATTATTATACAGACCTTCCAACTCTCACGGTTTGGCCGTGAGACTCACGGTTTAAGGTGTCATCTCACGGTCTCACGGTTTAGCCTCTAAATCTCAAGGTTTTTCACAATATTGAATAAATCAATAAAATGGCTGTCTCAATCAAAAACAACCTAAAATGAAATCAAATTTATGTGTTCCGTCTGTCTTTATCACCATTTTCATGTCTTTTCATCTCAGTTCAATCAACTTAATTTATAATTTTTACGTATTTTTGTCTATAAATAATAGTAAAACGTTTGTTGCTCCAGTACGCGTTCATTGATAATCGACTATCGAGTGTCCACGCGTGTATTCGCGCATGACAGCATGCCACGTGTTCAAGATGGTGGAAAATTTGAAAATCTCAAGGTTTGGGACCCAAATCTCAAGGTTTCTTCAAGTAAATTTTTGGGATCTCAAGGTTTGGGTGTTTCAGAGGTTGGAAGGTCTGATTATAAAATAATGTATTTTGTGTCTCAAACTCTATTCGTAATAACAACCTTTCAGAGCTTAAAGAGCGATGCTTCTACTGTACTTATAGAAACTGACAAGCTTTTATTACCTGATGTTTACATTCACTGACTGAAAATTAATCACCTCCAGTCTGTAGATGGTATGACACCCATTTGGAAATCACTCGTCATTCATGAAATCTGATTGGCTCTCGACAGTGCAATTTATTCCCAAATTGCACCATTTTTTGCTCTAAATCACATCCTTATATAAAGCCCATCAAAATTCAAAACTGGTTTTCCTAAAGTGAACATTAAATAAATATAACTATTGACAAAAACCTGTGTGATTTCAAAATGGGTGTAATAAAGTGGTAATTGAACTTCGTGTCATGCCATTTTGGTCTAAAATAATACTTGTGATTTCAAATCAAACTCGCGGTGCGCGCTCGTTCGATTTTGAAATCACACGTATGATTTCAGACCAAATTGCACTCCACTCAGTTCAATTACCATTATTTATTACACCCATTTTGAAATCACTCGTCATTTATGAAATCTGAATGGCTCCCCAACAGTGCAATTTATTCCCGAATTGCACCATTTTTTGCTAGAAATCACATCTTTTTTTTAAGCCCATCAAAATTTAAAACTGGTTTTCCTTAAGTGAAGATTAAAATAATATTAATATTGACAAAAAACTGTGTGATTTCAAAATGGGTATAATAAAGTGGTAATTGAACTTCATGTTGTGCAATTTTGGTCGAAAATCGTACTTGTGATTTCAAATCGAATTCGAGCTGCACGCTTGTTTGATTTTGAAATCACACATATGGTTTTAGACCAAATTGCACTCCACTTAGTTCAATTACCATTATAAATAAGGGAATAATCCAATGATTTTACCTCAACCACATTCAACTCAGGGAAGTAAACAATGTATCAATCAGAATGGAAATAAACAGAACAGTATAGCCCTGAGGAAAAAAATGAAACTGCTCAGGCAGTGGGCCTGATATTTACCGGTACTGTATATCAGATACAGAAATTTCTCTTTGCTAAATTCATTAGCAATGTTGATAAGTTGTTTTTTTTTTTTTGTTAGGACTGGCAGTGTATTAAATATTGTCAGGTTACTAAATCGCTTTTGTGTCATTGTTGAGCAAAACCATGTTTTCAATCTTTGTTTTCCTGTGAAGTCCACTCACCAAATAAGCCAGTTAGAAAACATAAACCTGATATTTATTGCTACTTGAGTGTTACTCTTTATGCCTGCTACTTAAATATGACTGTCCAATTTGCTAATGGTAATTGTAACTCTTTTCCTTTATGAACTAAAGTCTAACAAAATTTCTTCTACAATTTTTTCCTACTTTTTTTATCTTTATCTTTATTTTCATTTTTTACTTCACAAAAGTTGGGAGACAAAAGCCCCCCCTGTGCTGTCCCTGAACAAGAGGGCCTGCTCACAGGGCTATACAATTAACATCTGATTTTAATTAACCTGTTTAATTTGCCGCTATTTTAGAAAACGTTTATTCCTATGAAAGCACATGGGCACAAGTGTCTTATTTCTTCTTGAACAAGAATTCAAAAGAGTTTTGTAAGAGTTATATTTCTTTGAATTATGTATAGCTTGTTTCATTTTATCCAAATTAGATCTTATACAAATATGATAGTCCAAACTCATATCTTTAAAAAGTACATGTATAGACTTACAAACAGAAATTGTGTCCAGCATCACCAGGTTTTTGGTTATCTCGATCCATGCTGACTTGTTTTATGGTAACTTACTGTTGATATTAGTATTTATTGCAGGTAACTTAAAGAGATATCATACCTGAATAAAATATAAAATATAAAACGTACCGTTCTAAGTAACTAAATGTAGTTCTCCTAGCAGCTCTCCGTGCTACACCACTGTTCAACCACTGGGTGCTTTATTTCAGAGTTCAAATGTTGAATTTAATTCAAGCTTGATCCAATTCATTTTAGTTTTTCACTTTTATTTTTTATTTGATAATAATTATTATTTCCTGATCCAATCCGTGATCTGATTTGCAACCCAATCCCTGATTCAATCTGGTCTGGCCTGGTCCCACCAGGTATTGTCAAAGCCGCATGATTCACTAAATATATCCAGAGTACAGGGTAACTGCAGAATACCCTATGCAGTGAGTAGTAAATGCAAGGTGAGAAACTATTTTAGTTGGTGGCTATGCAGTACACAATGAGTAAAACATACATGTAAGTGAATTAAAAGGAGAAATTATCTTGTTTGCTGGCAAGAAGGGGAACTATCTTATTTTGTGGCTACATGGCACACAGGGAGTGGTATATGCAGGAGGAAAAACTATCTTATTTGGGGACTACACTGTATATGATTCGCAGTATGCAGTGAGTAATATCAGCAAGTTAGAAACTATTTCATCTGCTGGCTATGTGTTATGCGGTATGCAGTGAGACTCATCGGCAATTTGTTTCAGTTGAGAAGTAGTTAGACCTACCTTATTGGTACTTAATTTCACTGGTACTTATTGCCATGCTGTGTTGAGCAAGCAGAGCACTGACTGCCCACTAACTCATCGCCACAAGGACGTTTTTGTTTGAAGAGCAGGGTTTCTTTACCTTTCACTGTTTTATTAATAGGTGGTTTGCAGTCAATCTCTAGAGACACAGATAACAATAGTGATTTATAAGTACATAATTTTGCAATTTTGGCAAGACAGTATTTCGCGGCGTTTTATTTTCATGATTTTAATAGAAAAATACGAAAAAGGTCATTAAATTTTGCGATTCAAGTGTTCTCAACTTCTTTTTTTTTTTTTAAAAAGTGCGCTAAACTGGAACAAGCAAAATGCATACAATTATTTAAAACATAAATTAAATTTTAAGGTAAACTGGAACAAGCAAACACCTAACTTATTTGAAAATTTACTTTTAAGTGTACTTTACAACAGATTTCTCACTGCATACTTTGAACTGTGTAGCCAGCACAAAACGGTAATGATTCCATTTAGAAATCACAATTTGTTTATTGAATAAATTATATAGTGTGCCTCAACTTAATAATTATTTAAGTTTCTGTGTATCACAGCCAGCTACAAAGAACTTGGTTTGGGTGGCAGGGTATTCCACAGTTACATGTAAACCACATTTCCTTACAGAGACCTTTAACTGCCAAGTTACATCCCCGCAGTTTATTTATGAATCACAACAGTAGAGCTGCTTCCTGGTGAGTTGCACTTACCTCCTGCATGCATACTTTTCTGTTTAATATCTTGTCACACATAATTATGTGTATTTCCATCCACATGACTCACACATGATGGGTGTACCAGTTTCTTAGCAAATCGGTCATCATAGAGGTTTTCTTTGGTCCCAACGTTTCAATCATTCTTTGGCAAAGACCAATATGATTTTGCAGCCATCTTGATGGGTAGACAAACTTTTGGTAAATAACATTGTGTTTGTATGGGAGTCCAGTGTTAAACAACTTATAGGGAACCTCTACTCTTATGACAAATTGACGCTAAATATCATTGGAAATGATTTACCGTTATACTACTGTAGATTACAAAATTTACTTGAAAACGTGAAAGTACCATTTCAGTTTACAAAAAATTGGGTATCATTTTTTAATGCTTAATTCCATTTTTTAATTTTTTGGGTGCCACCATTTTGGATTTCATGAGGTCAATAATTATTGGTTGCAGCTATTGTAAGGAAATAAATGAAGCAGAAAATCTTTTGAGTTAAACAATGGCTGCAACCATTTTACATCATAAAATCCAAAATGGGGGCAGACAGGAAATTTAAAAATGGAAATACAGGTTAGTAATACCCCCTTTTTGTACACTAAAAAGATATGTCCACATTTTCAAGTAAATTTTGGAATCAAGTAATCCTTTCCAACAATTTAATAATGATGATGATGATGAGGATTTATATAGCGCTTTTATCCAAAGGGCTCAAAGCGCTTTACAACACTTTTTGGGGACTTTGCCAGACTGCTTTTTTAGGTGTAAATTGCAGCCATGCAGTTTACAATCTTATTTGAATGAATAGTAGGATCAACACAGGTGTCCCCAGAACAGAACAAGTTATAGACCATCACACCGGGGACTACGTCCCCTACTCTTTCTGATCAGTGTGTGGGTTCTTTAACGTCCCACACCAGTACTGTGAGACGGTCACCTCCAGTTTTATCGTCCTTATCCAAGAAGACTAGAAAGTGAAACCATTTGCAGATGTCATTACAAAGGTAGCACTTTCTCCTTAGTTATTTAAAGACCCTGAGTGTTGGTCTGGCCGGGGCTTGAATCCCCGACCTCCCGCACAGCAGTCCGGTGCTCTGAGCCAACAATTTAGTGTCAATTTGTCGTAAGAGTAGAGGTTCCCTTTTAATGCAGAAAAAATTATGTTTATAGTTGCTAACCAAAGAATTTCCACTGATAACATTTATATTACATGTAATTTTGAGGATCTGACCTGCACTAGAATTTTCTAAGGGGAATTTTAAATTTTCCCATATATTTTGTCTGCAATTGATTTGCAGCAGACTTATGTCTGAAGCACAATGCAAGACATAAGCTTATTATAAGTTATTTGACATTGGACTCCTATACAAACACTCTTACCGGTATCTCCGATGCATTTGCCTACCTGCCAAGATGACTTCCAAAACTGTGATGAGCTCCATAATTAACCCAGAGGCATAGATTTAACGTTGGCTAGTCATTTTGTAAAATGAAGCACACTACTTTGGATGACAAATTGTATAGTACATATACTTCTCAGAATGTACAAGTTTGGGAACTTTGCAGAACCATGCCTTCAAAATGATGTACTCTATTTTCTAAATGACCATTCTGGCCACTGTGCAGTTCTGACAAAGTTTCTCAGTGACTGATCTTAACAGTCAAGCTGCTTAGGATTCTTAGAAAATGATAGAATTTCTAATGGTGAGTTTGCTATAGTTGAGAAATATAGGTAACTTCAGATTGTTGTTGACAGGGTTGGGCACTGGCATTCTTTGCAGTGTAATTTACTGTAAATTTGTTATTGACAGGTTTACACTTTCAAGGATGCTTTCATCTGTATTTTGGGATGAATCAAGTAAGCAGAAAAACACTTTATAGTCAACAGAGAAGGCTGAAGCTCTGGCTCCTAACCTGTCTATTTTTTTGTGTTTGTCAGATCTACCTTTTAGAATATCATCATTACAACAGACAGCAAGGAACAGTAGTAGTAACCTAACAGCCTTACCAGAAAATGAGGTAATTAATATTAAACATGAAGGTGAACTGGGATGCTTGCAGTTCACTAATTTCACAGGAAAATGTTATGCATTTTGAAATAAATAATTTTTAGGTTATACTAGATACCTAAAGAGCTCTGTGTGGATCGCACATAACAACAATTATTGTTATATTGAAGATTAACACCCAGGTGCACTCTTACAGCCACTCAATAATCTAATATTCTAGTAGCCTTAATGCATAGGGTCAGTGCAGATAAGACTCCCACCATTTTTCACTGACACCCACTTTTGCACTGAACTCCAGTAACTGAGAGCCTGGCACAAGCTATTTTCTTTTACCAAAATCAGCTAACTGAAGGTACATGTAACAGTAGGAGTAGAATAGTTTTAGTTTTGATATCAGGATCCATAATAATAATACCAAACTGTTTGCCTAAAAGTGCTTTAAGTGCTGCTTTTGTCATAGTGAAAATTTTTTTAGATGCTCTAACTTATGTTCTAAGAATGTTGTATGCCAGATGATGACTCTGAAGTGAAGATAATTTTATTAAAAAGATGGTTCTGTTTACCACACATCAAAGAATATGTTTTTTTTAATGCATGAAAATGTTTAGCAACATTTTAGAATGATTGGTGCTGCTTGATTTATTTTCAGAATGAGTTGTTACTTAAAAGGAAACCATCTTATTTCAATTTGCTGATCAGAGTGGAAGGCTTAAATGATAAAGTTCTTGATGAGTTCTTCCAGTTTGTGAAAAGTGCAAGTAAAAAGATGAATCTTAAAGTAAAAAAAAGGTGTGTTCCTTTGAATTTTTCATCAATTAATTAAGTGCTACTTAGCTTTAGACACTCTGACTTAAAGGCCAGACACTAACAGGGACATAATATTGGCAGAGGATGGTTACAGGGAACAACAAGTTTGAATTTGTGGGATCATGTACAGGGAAATTTCACTGAAAAATGTGTGAACTTTATCTGGAATTATTCCCCGTTACAAAAAAATTGCTGTGCGTGACTTGTTCCAACCTTAGTGATTTGTGTCTCACTCAAGGCTTTTTAATCTATTACTGGTCTTATGGAAAGCTCGTCATTCTATTATTTTCATCAGATGTTACTGTACATGCACATCTAAATAAAATTTGAAATTTTGAAAGTATACTAAGAAAATCATCTCTCTTAAAGTGTATATGACACGAAATATTTTATTAGCTTATTAGGAAGATGATTATTAATGATTATTAAAATCATTAGGAATAATTTTACATCATTTTGTGTCTGCCTTGTGACATCACAAGTCTTCTAATTTGCATAAATCAAATTCTTGAATAACTCAGCAACCAAGAATGCTATTACAATAAAATAAACGCCATTCTTCATCATTTTGAAAGGTCTTCCTAATAAGCTAATAAAAAAATTTTGTGTCTTATACACTTAAAGTTTATAGATGCGAAATTGGGTTTTATTACAAGGGCACATCATGCACCAGCAAATTCCAGTGGTGCCTATGCCCCTGGGCCAACTCCTGGGCATTACCATTTTTTTAGAAACAAGGGCAAATTCCTGGGGTGGGGACAAAAAAGTTTGATAAAATTAATGTGCCGAGGTGGAAGCCAAAAACGGAGGCAAATGCCCCAGGCCCTTCCAGAAAAAAAAACACTGGTAAAAATTTAATCAGTACATTGTATTCATTATTTTTCATACCTGTTGTGTTTGTGTTATGTTCTTCTGTCGTTCACAATGCAAGTCACTGCTATTCACGTGAAGCAAATTTGTGCAATTTTTATCGTGTTTCATAAATAAACATTTCTTACATAAGGTTAATTTGCTGGGTTTAATTTAGATTGTTTGTTCTCCGTACTTTCTATTGCAAAATTTGTGTTCACTGGACTGTAATAATAAAATTATTGGTTGACATATTTTTATTAACATGGTCAGAAAATCCCTCCATCCATGTCCAATACACTCAACTAGACTCTAGTTGTCAAATCTAAGAGTCCACTGGAGTTATTCGAAGTCTAGTCGTTAAACGAAACCGGAAGTCCAAAACTATTGTCAACTGGAGTCCAGTCCACTGGAGTTACCGGAAGTCTAGTCGTGAAATGAGACCGGAAGTCGAAACAATATAACTTTGGGGAGGGTTGAAAAATCGTCCAATGGGGTCCATTGGAGTCCACTGGAGACGCATCGAATCCACTGGAGTTACCGATAGTCTAGTCGTGAAATACACTACACATGTGATATACCTCGTTCGTTAAGCCGTGACCTGAGACAAGCACTCTACACATGAAATATCATGACTAGAAATTCGGTTACTCCAATAGAATCTCCTCGTGACCAATGGATCCAGGGGACTCCAATGGAAAAGCTTTTTCTCAGCTTCCCACCCAACAACATTAAGAAATATTTCAAAGTCTCTCACGACTAGAAACTCGGTTACTCCAATAGAATCTACCCGTTACCAATGGATCCAATGGACTCCAATGGAACAGTTTTACACAGCCTCCCACCCGACATGATTAAGAAGTACTTCTAAGTCTCTCACAAGTAGAAATTCGGTTACTCCAATAGAATCTACTCGTGACCAATGGATCCAGTGGACTCCAATGGAACAGTTTTACACGGCCTCCCACCCGACATGATTAGGAAGTACTTCTAAGTCTCTCACGACTAGAAAATCGGATACTCCGTGCCAGTAGAATCTGCTCGTTACCAATGATCCACTGGAATCCAATGGAACAGTTTTACACGGCCTCCCACCCGACATGATTAAGAAGTATTTCTAAGTTTCTCGCGACTAGAAAATCGGTTACTCCAGTAGAATCTACTCGTCACCAATGGATCCAGTAGACTCCAATGGAACATTTTTCCAAGGTCGCCACTAGACTTCCTCTTTTCCAATAGAACACAACCATACACAACTAGAGTCTAGTTGAGTGTAATTGGACAACCCGGCCCGTACGGAACCAGCAGATCTGCAGACTGGTCTTTTTTAAGTCTGTTACTTCGCATTCAGCAGGCCTGCAGATCACTTGTCTGAAACGTCTGCAGTACGTATGTAGGTGATCTGCAAGAGGCCTTCAGTTCGATTTTATTCAGTCACGGAAAGGTGAACACATTAAGGCGACCTGTTGTATAATAACACCTTTGACAACTGGAACCGGCAAGCGAAAAGGTAAACTGCAGATCTTTTTGTTGGCTTTTGGTCTGCAGGTTGTCTGCAGCGTAATGATAATTTTGTCACGGTAAAGTGAACAATTGTATTAAATATCATGCTAAAAATACACGAAATGCAATAATATAATGGAGCAAACAAAAAGATGACCTACAGCAGTATAGGCCTGTTTATTCAAGAAATAGTGTTGATTGAGTAACATAATTAATGTTCGCATTCCGTGCATACAATAGCTGTTTTCCTTATCATTATCAACATTCTGTTTTTTATTACATTGTGTGCATGAAAGACATCACCCATCAGTCCTTTTTTAATACAACAATCAAGAAACTTTAAAACGACACTAATAATGAATGCTATATTACCTTTGCAGAATATGTAATATTGCACACGAGTCCACTGTGATTTACTACAATATGAAAGCGCTGTCAAAAGATTTTCACAGGCTAGTTATCTAAACCATTATACTTGCTTGACAGCCATGTCGCATTCTTGATATAATTGAGCCGTTGGGAAAGCTAGACTTGGCGGCTTTTCCGTTTTGTGCGGTGTCAGAAGAAATAAAGACATGGAGACACCTCACGTGAAAACAGGATCTGAAATTGCATCAGCTGTAAGTTTTTCTGGTGACACATGGCTCAAGGAAATATCTGTCACATATTAGCCAAAAACTTATGACTATGATAGAAAATCAATTTGAAACTTATGTACATTTAGTTTTTTTTGGTAATAAAGGGCCTACCTCGAAGGCATGTCCATGTTCAACACTATTTGGAATACATGTATGATAATCCATTTCTGATAAAAACAGTGGCGAAAAAGCGTTGATCTCTCTCTAAAGTCGTTGATTTGGACGTCGAAACAACTCTTCGCCATACATTTTCTTCTAGCGACTGGCAATGTTTGCTCCCTGGCGATCCCAGAATCCTATGCGCATAAGACAGGGATCCGATTACTGGCAACTCATTCATTGGCACTCTGCGTAAGTTGTCAAGACCGGAATTGTTCCAAATGTCAATCACATCTAAGCTAAACAAACAGCATTCATATATTGTTATTATTGCTGATACATGTAGGGTAAAAGGGTCCTTATCTCTCGTTCTATTGTTGCCTGTTTAAGATTTTTGTTTTCGCACTCATAGTTCATCGAGGAAACTGGTTATGAAAGCCGGTGAACTTGAGAGGGCGAACTCTTTCTTATGATTTTTACGCTGTCACGTCATCTTGCCCGTACGCAAAGCACACATATAGACCGTTATAAAAAGCGATTCCCTCATGAACCAATGGACAGCTCGATCATTAATGTTCAATATAATCCTTATCAACCTAGGCGCAGCAATTTACCGGGTGAAAGCAGATGTGTCATTCAGCTTTCATCTTAAATTAAACATGAGCTTTTTAAGTATTCACTTAGGGTCAAATGCGTGTGACCTTGTCAAAGCAGCAACGAACGTAGGCAAACGCAAATGGCCACGTTCTCTAACGTTAGCTAGAATGCAGTGCAAAATTAACCAGGTTGCTTGCAGCATTGAAGGGCATCAAAATGTTTTTGTTTATGACTCGAAACTAAAAACTGTAAACGCCAGTATTCAGGTTTAATATTCGTTGGGCAAAAAATTGCTTCCTTATCAGCAAATCTTACTCGACTCATCAAAAGCAGTGGAAACCTTGAACTTCTGAGAAGGATTGGCAATTGATCCAAACACTCCAGTAAACAGTGGGCAAAGTCACGCTCGGAATTTGTGGTGTCCACATTTACTGGAACCACAGACGATGAGATTGATATGCGATCATGCATTAAACCTGATATCCTTTCATAGTCTTTCATAATCACGGAAAGTTGGAAAAGGTCTGCAACAGACTTGATGCAGACAAGTAAAAAGGTACATAGAAGTCAAAGAGGTGGTCGTGATAATGCGAAGTCTGTGACAGACAGTCTGCAGACTTGCAGACTTTCATTTTAGGCCAATTTGGCCTGCTGAATGACCTTAAAGATCTGGGCCAGACCTGAGAATGACCTGTTGCAGATCTTCCCATTTCGTACGGGCCTCCAGAAAATTAATATATTACATACCCCTCAAATGCATCAGAAACAAATGTAATGTATCGAATTGACAACACATACCTTTAAAAACATCTACCAACCTCTGTAAATTCTTGTTTGGTCGGTCATTTGAATACAAAATTGTCATCTTTAAAAGCAAATCCTCCATTGGCCATCTTTGCTTTCTCTCTCTCATGAAAAGCCAAAGTCATGAGGGTTTCAAATGCCCCAGGGTTGTCCCAGGGGTAGACAATTGCCCAGCCCCACTGGTAGTAGTAAAATTTCGAATGCCCCACCCCCGGAATGAGCTAATGCCCAGGATGGGGGGACAGGAAGCTGAGCACTGCTGGAATTTACTGGTCCATTACTATTATTAATATTAGCTCCCTGCTTCTTTGTATTCAATTTGCTACTCCCTTATAGTGCATATTTCAGGGACATCCATTTCTCTTATGCATTTCTCCAATGTTTTTGCCACACTTGCTTGTGATCTTTCAACTGACCTTGAAAAAAGCTTATTAAATGACTGATCAAATTAAGTTGCAGAAGTCAAGAGGATCGAGTGGGGCTGAGGCTTGGTTGAGGCATGGGCATTGCATTCTTGTGTAGCAATAATAATAATAATAATATAATTATTGTGATGTGCCATTCCAGAAAATATCCTGTTTTATTCTTTTTCTTGAGTTTTTGGTAAAAGCTGTGAGCTGAGTCATCAACTTGTAGCTCCCTCAAAACAAATATGTACAGTGTACCATCCTGTGGTTTGAGATTGATAGCCCGAGTCTGCAAGTCTGTAGGCCATTAATTATGGGTAGTTTTGAGAAATGTGGCTTACAAAGACCAATCATCCCTCACACTCTACCTTGTCCAACAGGATTCTCCAATCGCACTTAATAATAATTATTATTATCTCAACTGGTGTAAGTAACAGTTTTCTTTGGGGGCGTCTTTTCTTTCCAGAGGTAACCTTACACCCACAGATTTTAAGCATAACCAGATACTGGATCGCCCTCTAGACAGCTACAAAAAACACAGAGCTACATTTCACCTCCCCAGGAATGGACGGATCAGTTTGTTTTTCAGGTATCCCTTATTTAAATTTACATTTTAAGAACCAGTCTTAGTGTTTTGCTATGACACATTACAGTAAACTACAGTGTTTACACTAGGTTTTAGAAAAAATGTATTCTGGGCCCCTCAACTTCAAAATTTTAGGGAGCAGAGGTCTGGGAGCAAGCCAATCTTCTATGTCTCTGTCATGGTCCCTGATTCTTTCCCACATAGATCTCCCTGTAGACTTTACCACATGATTCACAAGGAAATGGAATCCTGTAATAATGAATAATAATACATAATTATTTATTTATCCCACTCAGTAAAATCCAATGTGCAATACAACAGATCTTGTCACAGCTCTCTAGTTGATTTGTTCCACAATGACCAGAACCAGGTTGCTGACTAGCAGTTTTCGTTTGGGAGTGCTCATTCTTGCAGGCTCAGAAAACCTGGTTCTTCTCATTGTTATTTAAGGATTTTTATTGGACTTATACCAACAGAGTCCATGTTACTGTTCTGTGATTAGCATGTGAACATGTCCAATGGTCAGTAAACCCACTGACCGGCTGGCTCTGCGCAATGATTTCCACTGTTGGAAAGCATTCAAAGCCGGTACAAACAGGGACCAAGTTGTTTATTTTCCGCCTGACAGGTTTTGTCTCATCACAGACTTCCAAGACTTCATCACTGAGACTTCATCAGGGATTTATTGATTTTAAGATTGATTAAAAGAAGTAGTTTGAACCATTAGTGTAAAACTATTTTATCAATTATACACTGTGTGCTCAAAAACAATAGATGCCTCGCTCCCATGAAAACCAAAACAACAACAGAGGCACATGAAGCATAATGGGCAATACTGGGTCTTGAAACCCCTGATGATGTCTGTGTTATCAGACAAAACCAGTCAGATAATAAAGTATTAACTAAGTTAACAAGATCTGTTGCTCTGTGCCACTCACTAGTTTTTGTTTAAACAAAATGTTAAAAATGTAAAAAAAAATTGAAAAAAAAAACTCTTAAGTTTTCATGATCCATACTTCAAACCAAAATCCTTAACCCATGCTGAAATATTGATTAAACCCAATCTGTAAAATATATCCTCAAAATCCAAAACCGGGCAACTATTTTAGCCAAATCCGTCGATCTGTGGACCTATTCACCTCCCTCATAAGATAACATTTTGTATTCGAATGACTGACCAAACAAGGATTACAGTAGTAGATGTTTTTAAATATATGCATTGTAAATTCAAATTGGTTTCTGATGCATTTGTGATATTTGTAATATTTTCATTCATGCTATTAAAAAATGCCCCAACCAATTAAGCTTATTATGATCTTTGCATTCAAAGTACAGAGAATATGCAACCTCAAAATTATTAAACCCTACACAAAATGTTTATTTATGGCATGCTGTAAAAAGAGATGCGCATAATTATACATTTGCTTGAGAAGTAGCAACTTGCACTCTGAACGGGCCCAGATAGAAGTACTAGAGACAAACGCAATAGGGATGCAAAATAATGATAAAATAATAATTTAAAATAAAATAATTTTTACTAGACTAAGTGTTGTTTTCAGGATGGGTCAGGGGGTGGGGCATTTTTTTTTCTTTTGGCTCCCACCCTGGTGCATTTGAAT
Organism: Galaxea fascicularis; assembly: GCA_948470475.1. NCBI lineage: Eukaryota > Metazoa > Cnidaria > Anthozoa > Scleractinia > Euphylliidae > Galaxea > Galaxea fascicularis. The sequence continues at coordinate 10,653,935 of OX419342.1, forward strand.
TTCAAAGTGTTCTTTATTGGACCTGCATGAAGGATATTAATTTTCTCAGAAACCATGCATTGAAGTCTGCCCAAGTTGCTGGACACTGCAGATTACATTGCATTATAATTATTTTTAAGACTACAAATTAAAGTCTACTACAACTTGTTTTTTTTTTTCTTTTTCCTTTTCAGATTCAACCTTACAGCAGAGCACTTTAGTCATACAGTTGCTCAACCTCTTGACAGCTATAAAAAGCTACGTAAAACATATCACTTCAACAAGAGAGGTTTGATTCTTCAGGTTAGAATCACTTGAAACCTCTTAGTCACAATTTCAATGCCAATAGCACTGACATGTACATAGATTGGACTGCAGATTATTACATGGTTTGATAACTTATTTGTGCATGTGAGCATTTTACAAGCTCTTTCCCCATTTTGTTGTTAGTGGTCAAGATTACAATACCCAAACATCTGAAGCATGAGAAAAAATGGAAATGTGGATGGATCATGCATAGCAAGTTCTGTTTTTTCTCATGCTTCAGATGTTTGGGTATATATATATAAATTATGAAAGGATGAGCACCTAGACTCGCTTTGAAAAAGACCTATTATACAGTGTAGGAGCAGCATATACCCTGAAACTAACTTAACAGCTGCAAAGCCCATCTTTGTTTGCTGAACTCAACACAGTTACTTACAGGGTTCGCACGCGCCTTAAAAAGTCCTTGAAATTTGTTGCCAATTTTATCCAGCAAAGCTTCACAAGCATCTAAGATGAGAATCGGTACACTCTCTACTTTGAGCATCTGATGTGGCATTATATTGGCTTGTCCTTCAGTCCTTGAATTTTTGGTCCCAAAAAAAAGGGTATGAACCCAGTACTTAGTCCAAGTAAATTAATTTCTCATGGGTTTTATGGCTGACATGTCATACCCTAACACAGGTTGGCAAGATTTCATTTGAGAAGTCATATGCCTTTATTAAGCATGTGCAGGAAAAGGAACCAAAAGGAATTTCAGTTCAAATGGAACTGGTAAGAAATGAGCCTTTACATTCATGTAGCTCAATACTTCAATCAATATTTTTCTCTAGCACAAAAGTTTACTCTGCAATTTCGTTTTACTAATGGTCAGTTAGTACAACTGTGTCATCTGGAAAGCATTGACTTTTTATTTTTTCAGGGGCTTCAGACCATTGAACAAACAACTTCTCCATTCTGAAATCCTGATACAGTGGAACCCCATTAATACGACCACTGTTGGGCCATGAAAATTTGGCAGTATTAACAGGGCTTTCAAAATAAGAAAATAAGTGGGCTTATGCAGTTAGGGCCACAATATAGTGATCTTAATGGCAAGGTGGTCGTATGGTGAGGTTCCACTGTCATAAATTATATCCCTTTATTATGTGGCATGCCAACTAATACTTACCCATTTGAGCCCTGGTAGGGACTGTAATGTTTCCTGGCATAATCACTCATTTCTCAGGCATGAACACCACGAGTGAAATAAGAATTGTGGCAAGAGTAAGTTAGAAACCAACTGGATTGAAGATGCATTGGTGTAAGGCCTTGTTAATTGAAAGGCTTAGTGCAAAAAAAAGTCTGTACATGGTACATGTTATTTGGCCTCAAAATCTACCACTAAAGCCTGGTTCTCATATGCCACAGTCCTACCTGTGATTTTGTTCTGGTATATAACAGGTGTTTACTGCTGGCACGAATACGAAGTTGACTCAAGTCCAACTTAGCAGGCATGCTGGCAGTAAAGACCTGCAGTGGTTTTTAATGCCGGAGGCGGATGTTCTCATATGTCGGAACAGTGTCCCAGGCATGTCAAAGTCATGAGAACCAGGCTTAAATTTGCTCCATATTTGCCATCACTGTCTTGTTATCGGATTGAAAACAGGTCTCTACTGTACTTGCTTTGTGGGCCAAGGCTAAAATTTGGCAAATTTGCACAACTGTTACTCAAGAAGCAATGATGCATGGTTGGTTTCTTTCATTTGGACTCAAAAGAAATCCTGCATGACACTTCAAGTGGTTCAGTTTCGGGTTTACATCATGTGCTAATATTCCACATTCAGCCCACATTATTGACATGAAAACCAGTCTGTGGGCCAAAGCAGAAAAAAGTCTCAAAATTTGGATTCAAAGCAATATAACCCTACATGAGCATAACTTGTATGGCTGATACCCACCAAGCCCTTCAATATTTTAAACCTGATTTCATTGACAGAAAAAATGGAAGAGTTTTGTTCCAGCTGGTGACCAAAGATAGTTGGAGCACATTCATGCAATGCAAGAATGAAAGGAAAAAGCAATATGGGAGTATGAAAGGATTCAATCAACATTTGCAGGGTTAAGGACACAGAACCTGTTGATCGTATAAAAGTGAAGTAGAATTAAAGAAAATAGTTAGAAACTTAAATTCATGATGCACTCAATTTGTGTAAGATTTGCTGAGTGGAGACCACTTATTTTAAGGCTACTTTGAACCTTAGTTTGCAGGTGTCCTCCAGAAAAAAATTCATACATGCACATTGTTTTCAAGAAAACCACACACATCATAATATTAATAGAAAGGTTATAAAGTGTAGAATTCAATACAATTAAGTTTGTTTGCTAGTTTTTTTCTTATACAACTGAAGGCAGTAAACGCCAACATTACTGACAAATTAACAGGTATCAAATGCAATCGTCGATGCAAAATAACTGCAGTGTTAATCACAAAGCATCAGTCTCTCAGAGGGTGTCAGCATTTTTCTGTATTTCTATTGGTCACCTCTTTATACATCTTGTAAGTTCAATTATCAAAATAAATGAAAACATGTTGCATCAGAGGCTGCCACAAAAAAAGTATTAAAAAAAAAAAAGAATTTGCCAACACACTTTTGTTCCTTAGTTATCAAAGAACGTTCTCGCAAAATTTCACTTACAGTAAATAATGAATGGTAATTTGGTTGAGAGGAAAGGTTTGAAGTACATGTACCCATAAACCCTTTAACTGTGTGGTTGTTAAAAACAGTCAATAAAATACCTTAATCAAAGTTGGACTCTGACCTTTAATCAAGTTGAAAACACACAAAAAGAAAAATCAAACAGCACACGTTACACTCTTGTCTATGATTCACAGCACTTCATTTTGACCAGAACTGTTACCTGCAGGTGTATTGGCCATTTGTTTCTCAATGCATACAAAGTGGCGGCTACACAGGCGCTTTCTGGCTTGCTGTGGTGATGCATTATTTTGGAAAAAAGTTGCATTGTTGGTGCATGTTGATGGCTACACCAGTAAGAAATTCGACTCAAGGAATTTCTCACTATTTTTTTTTTTGCGATTTTTGAGCTGTCTCCTTTGCATCACTTGTGCGAGGGTGGCTGCACATGATTTTCACGGTGCATTGGTGACAAGACTATTAAAAAAATTGCATCACCATCGCAAGCCAAAAATTCCTGGTGTAGCTGCCACTTAACTTAGAGCTGTGAAGTCACTAGTCATTCCTGAAGGAAAGCTTCACAAGCAGCCTTTTCTTCCTGTAGTTCTTCAGCTGTGGCATCCATCTTTTCATGCGAGAAGTCATCAATGACCAGGCCCTTCACTATCTGCCATTTCTGTTTTGTAATCATCATTGGGTAGGAGTACACAATGCCCTCAGGGACACCATACGAACCATCTGAGACCACACCCATAGACACATACTCGCCCTGAAGATAAAGTTTAACACAAAGAACTGTAGGCTTATTCAAGACAGCAAAACGACTTCAGCTTATGACACACACACTTTCCACCTCAGATCAGGGCTGTTGTTAAGGGCCAAGAATTTCCCCAAAAAATTTTGAGTTAGAACCCGAGCTACTTTGATAGCAAAACAGTATAATAACTATACCTCTGACAATAGCTGGATTCCTTGGCTATTTTGTACACATCACTGCCTACAGTGCACTTAACAGTTAGTGACAGCCATGCAGATGTGCCCCTTCTTACATCTTTAATTTACATGGTAAGAAGTCAACCAGATTAATATCACCTTTCAATAGCCAAAACTATACTTGATACTAACAAGATACGTAAATGGCTCATTATTTCTGAATTCACTCTCAGGAACTTTCACTGGCTCTGTGGGTGGCGAAACACACGGTGGTTCGAGGAATACTTGACTGGAATGCAGTTCTACTCAGTTGAAAACACAAAACTAATGCAATGAATGGAACAAATCAATCTCTTTTCAATCAGCTATACTGTACAGTCAACCTATGTCATGCCACTGTGAGAATGAAATCTTTACTTAAAGGTTTTCTCCAACAAAATGAGCACGTATAGAATGAGGAACTTCCGCTGATCAGCTAGCTGTACTGTTTGGCAATTCCATCATCACATGGTTCCTCAAAGTGTAGGAATGAAATAGAAAAAACAGAAGACTAGAAAAAGGCAAACAACATCGGGTATCAGAGGCGGTCACCCTTCCAACTTTTTACTCCAGCTTACAAGGCCTAACTTCAGCGACAAGCACATGGCTAATTACCATATGCAACTACGATGACAACGAAACTGCCGGTAGACCAAATTTTTTACGTGGTCTGTCTATGGCATCCCACATAATTATAATTCAAACATCACCTTAAAAAACAGCCAAGGGCCTGCATTGTACCTATGTCTGGAGCATAAATTCATAATCAAAAGCAGTTTGGCAAAGTCCCCCAAAAAGTGTTGTAAAGAGCTTCGAGCCCTTTGGATAAAAGCGCTATATAAATCCACATCATTATCATTATAATAAAAATTTCATGCTACTTTCTTGCTCACCTCAGGGGTACCAAAATACCAATCTCTCATGTGATCACAAATGGCTTTAGCAGCGGACATTGCACTGGACAGTTGACGGGCTGCAATGATAGCAGCACCACGTTTCTGGACCGTCTGAAAACCAAACAGTTTATTTCCCATGAACTGCCTGAAGTTGCCTGCTTAACTATGTTAAAAAAATTATTTAATTTCTGAGGGGTGGGAATTAACTAGCATTGTACTAGTCTGAGATGAACATCTAATGGTCCAAGTGTATTTTTTCAACCCTCCACATGCCAATCTTATAGAATTCTAAACACATTTCTAGACTAGGACCATTCTCTCTTTGATTTACAAATTAATTTTCGTGATTTTTGTTTCTATCATTGATGACTTTGGCAGTTAGGAGTGACAATCATCAAACTATCATATCATTTTGACACTTTATCTGCTGCCCTGATATACATGTAATGGTGAGTTTGAACTCAAAATCACAAATCAACTTATGCTGCCAATTAACATTTTAACCAGTTTGGAAAAGGAAGTGAATCTAGCAATAATGTACAGATGTACCCCAATCATCATTTCAAACCACACAAAATGTCTTTACCCTCTGCAGTGTTTCCTCACCAAAGTACACCCCCTCCCCATGCCAACCCATTCAATCTATGTAGACTTACCAGTTCTAAACACAGACATGTGTCAAGCAGATACTGTTCATAATAAAATGCCAAAACAATCAATTTTTAACTGCTAACCTTGATGAAATCACCATTTAACCAATTGTCATCTTTGACAGCTTCTCTAATGGACACACGTCCCTCTGGCAAATCGACAGTGCCATGATTCACATCAGGGTACTGAGTTGACGAGTGGTTTCCCCAGATGATCACATTCCTTACCTGTTCCACTTTAGCACCAATTCTGTCAGCAATCTGCGATTATAATAAAATCAATTTCTGTCAGGAGTAGTGAACAGTCTTTCCAAAAGTAAGGGTTCCATTTTACAGATTTTGCTGTCTTGAATGTTAATTGTGCCCAAAGATGTCTGGGTATTTTGATTACTTTAGCAAGCCTAGCAATGCTTTGGGCTTGCAGAAAAAGGGTGGTCTCATATCCACTTGTGTAGAAAAAGTGAATTTTAAACCCCTCTTGCGGTCAACTTCATTTGTGATTCAATTATAATACTGGTTCAAGATGCAGGTCCTTCTGGCATCTACAACTCATTCCACTCAACGTAACACCACCCACTGACCATCCAGAACCATTATTTTTGTTACAGAAAGAAACACTAAGGAGGCTAAACCAGTTTCCAACACTTTCCAGTGCTTTTAATTTGCTGGATCATTATCACCAATCTTTATATGGCATTACCTTTATAGCAGCATCAAACATTTGCCCAATGTGTGATGTTGCCACCTTAAATTGCCATGCTGACTGCAGGCTTACATGTTCAACGTTACGAGTTTTCCGACTACAGCTATAGTATCACATAGCCATGCTCCAGTCAATCATACACAATATGCAACAATCAGATCATGCCAAAATGGAAAAGGTTCCTTTTTTCAAACAGCCACAAAAATCTACCCTTTCATGATTAATTTCCTTGGCTTGCTAGCTAATTTCTTTTAGAAAGTCTTTATGTCCTTTATAAAATTATATCTCCAAAATTGATTGATTTTGAGTTTCCAATAATTTGATCAGGTGGCCTTGAACTGTAACACAAACCACAAATCCATTAACACAACTTGCCTGAGCCTTGGCCCTGTTCATGTCCAGTCTGGTCAAGCAGGTGAAGTTTTCTGCTGGAATGGATGGTGCACTTCTCTGAGCAATCATGCAGTTTGTGTTTGCAGGGTTACCAACCACAAGCACCTGCAATTAAAACACTTCAGTTTATGTCAGGGGTACCACTGTTCCCCTCATTTAATACAGCCAAATCTCTATTATCAAAATTTTTCAACATTTTCACAATATTCCTCTAGGAAATCAAAGTTATGTTGACACAATCAATGCATAGCAAAACATCTCCACAAGTGTTGTTTTCCACAGGCTGAGGAACAAAAGAAGTGGAAAACATTTTTCTCACTCACATCTGGGAGTCTGGGAACAAGTGTGCGGGGGGTCAGGTCATACAGTTTGTCGGTTTTCACCAGTTTTCTTGTTGCCATTCACCATTGCCCGACCTGTGTTTTTCTTCATGCAGTTTTTCCCCCATTTTACTGTCATTTCACCCCTTGGTTCATCAGGTATCCCAATCAAGCAATGGAAAAGGAAAAACCATGTGAAACCCAAATGGTTCAAAGACTACAGCCATGCATACAACAAGAGCCAAGGTAGTCATTCAAAAGCTTGCTTGTCTCATCTCCCATTCGTGCTATCGTTGATCACCAGCAAAACCTCAGGAGTGAGCCAACGAGTTGCTGCGACAGCAACAATTGATTGTGGCTGAGCTTGAAGTTATGGCTTCAAAGCGAGCTGTCAAATGCAAAGGGTTTGAAGGTCGCCAAGAAGCAAAGAGCACATGATCCAGCTTTGCTGGCAATACGCAGTATGAGCTGAACAGAAATGTGGTGCAAAAGATTGATGAGGCCTTGGAGGCAACTGATTCCATGGAGCATAATAGCAAGCTCAATGAAAGTAGGGACTTAATTGCTTCACAATTGGAATAAGCATATTTTGCCAGCGAAAAACTATGGTTGGGACATGACAGCATTACATTGCTGAGCCGCTTGCAACAGATTCAGACAAGAAAAAACATATCAGTAAGGCAATCAAGGAGGGTAAGCAGCTTTGCAAGGAGAAAAAGAGATCTGTTACTGCTAAATCTAAAGCAAAATTGGGGGTTCCCTAGCAAAATTATGAGAGGAGAGTGATTCTCGACCAGCCAGTAATCACTCCTCCTGTGGAGGAAAATTTCCCTCTTTGCATGATGGGCACTCCACCTGTTTTTGCCACTTTTCAACGAGGACGCTTCCCCCAAGATTGCCAGGCAGTGATCACCACCAGCAGGCCCGACTAAGCCGGACAAGCCTTGTCACAACAACCTACTGTAACCAGCAATGGTGTGGAGTTTGATTTCAAGGTCACCAACAGGGACAGTGGAGCTGTGAGTGTTGATTATTAAGCGGAGATTGCATGACAGCATTGCCTTCTGGCAAGTATCAGGGCCAGTCAGTGACTGCTGAAGGTGTTGAGTGAGGGTTATTGTTTACTGTTTGTTGAGTTGCCCAAGAACATGCTTTTCAAGAATCATGATGCATCATGCAATTCTGAGTTTATTTCCACCCAAATTTCAAGTTGGTTTTATCAGGTTCCATGGCAGAAGTTAGACCTGCATGTTTGCAATCCATTGGGTGTAGCTTTTAATAGCTCAGGGAAGTCCAGGCTCATCCTAGATTTATGCTATGTGAACCATCACCTCAAATCATGCAAGTATGAAGATATCAGAACAGCAGCCAACCTGTTTCAGAAAGGTAACTATTTTTTTTTTAATATGACCACACTAGTGGGTACCATCACTTGGAAATATTCAGAGGCAATACATTCCTGGGTTGTTCATAGTATCATGTGGCCTTTTTCCTGGAGAAGCAGAACAACAACCAGTTCCATGAAGGGTCATGGGTGTTTGTCTCCAGTAGGAGCATCCCCTTTGTACAACTGATGACCTTTCTTAGTCATCTTGAATCTTTGTTTTCAATTACTTAGGAACATTGAACTTATGCATGATCTTGTTTTGTGTCTATTTTGGTGGTAGCAGATTTTTTAGGGTTTCATATCTTTGTCCTCTCATGCTTTGCATTATGTGGTTGCGTGGTTGGGCTTGGCATGGCTCCCAGTTATGTGTGAGAAGTATTGTTTACCGCAGGTTGAAGAACAAAAGAAGCAGAAAACGTTTTTGTCACTCACATCTGGGAGTCTGGGAATTCAATGTCATTATTCACCAGTTTTCTTGTTGCAATTCCACATTGCCTGATCCCCCACCCTTCTAGCTTGTTAGATTTTGCTTCTCAAGGTCATTTTAATTTCTCTCTTTTCATCCCTGAGAGGCCCTCATTGGGCCATGAGTTTTTCATTTTCAGTGCTAGTTAGAGTTTTCTGCAGCATGTAATTCCAGGAGTGTATTTCCTGTTGGTCACTGTCTTGTACTATGTTACTTTGATCATACTTTTTTTAACATTTTGTAATAAAGGTCGGTTCGGCTTAGCATGGCTCCCAGTTGTGTGTGAGAAATGTTTATATTTTCCACATTCTATACATGTGTAGCTCTGCACTGAACCCAGGGCTCGTATCCTGTACTTTAACAAAACAACAGAGAGCAGTATACACCAAGACCAATGTCCGATTGTCCATGACAAGTAGAAATATTTGGCTTGACTTGTCCACAGGACAAGCATATTTCTGATTACTAAACAATGACAGAAGCATAAAAACTGACTTCAAATAGCCCACTCTATAATAATTTGTCTGTTCAGTGACCAGGCATTTGAGTGAAGTTTTGACACAAACCTCTGTCTTTCTCATGTAAATATGGAATAGTTAGCATAGCACCAGCAGTGAGGTCTGTATCACAACAAGGTTACCCCTAGCCTCATTTCAATTGATAGACCAGGTCCCTGAGCATGCAGTTATAACATAGACTATTGTAGTAGAACTGAAATTAATGTTGCAGTTTCCTTGGGCATTTAAAATAAGGGCAGACAACAATAACAAGACACAAAAGACATTAATTACCCCATTCACACCAACTAAACATGTTTAATTAAACCGGGTTAAAAAATGAAAACTATTAAAGAAAAACTGGAACTCAGGCTTTTATGCAGGATTTAGATGAACCTAAACATGTTCTTTACTATGTGCTGAATTTGAAGTAAAAAAAACACCAGTAAGCAGCTTTTATAAAGAAAACAATTTTAAACCGCATTTAACTAAACAGCTTTTAAACATGTTTAAAGTGCACCTAAACCCAAAAATTTTTTTGCTCTAAAAAATTTCTGTGCATTTTTTGGAGTATTTTGCCACAAAATTTTTTTGATTTGGTTAAATCCTCGATTTTCTATGCACTGTTGAAGTTGAGCTTCGATGGCCCCATGACCGTGAAATAGGAGTCTGGGGCGAGCGGGACGTTGTGACGTCAAATCGAGAACGATTCAGAAGACGACCAGAAGACACACTGGTGAAATTCTCAGGATGAGAAGACTTCACACTGCGAAATTGTTTCCATAGGAGCTTCATGGTCATACGAGTTGTCTTAAATTAACAATGTCGACCACATCCTCTGATTAAGAAATGAGTTATGAGTCGGAGGACTCGGAAATTTATTTTATCGCTGGATACGACGTTGAAGACCGCGTGAGTTATGCACACTGTGCAACCTCGGAGGCAGATCTTCGCCAACTTCGAGCGATGGATGTTGATCCCCATGCTGACGATCTGCTCGCAGACGAGGAATGGACAGCAAAGTATGAAAAGGAGTGAGAGCCGACGAAGAACTGGAAGGAAAACTTAAGGACCGGTATCATGGGAAGGTTGAAGTCAGCGAATGGTAAGCTTATGTACGATCGCAACACGTGTTCGCTTTGTTTACATTCAGATGCTTCTTCACGCTTACTTTGTTGTTAGCATGATGTTGTGCTTACCTTAAAGCCTCCTTTTTTATTTCAACTGCTTGCATCGGCTTTCCTTAAATTAGTGTAGTGTTTGTACGTTTTAGGTGCAAGTGTAGCGATTGCGGTTTTGTTTCCCTTCAAAACATCAGCGAATGTTTAATTGCTGCAGTGCATAGAGTCAATGAAGAGTGATCCTGGTCCTTTCGTCAAAAACATTTTTTGTTTCCTGGACGGCAAATGTTGCTTCTCAGTTTAGCCACCTGAGCAGCAATCCCAAGGAAACAATGTTTCTAGTTTAGCCAGGCCTTAAGTCTGATACAATGTAGTAACAAACTTTTTTCCATTAATCTCTTACAGTTACTTAGAGGTGTTTCCTCTCGAGAGTTGTCAAGGCTGGTGTATGGAATGTTGGGGGCGAAGAGGATTTCTTTACCTGCTCGTGCATATGCATAGCTCTCAAGTTAATTATTTTGTTGCCAAAGTGTGAGATCAAGGCAAAAGGCATCTCCTTTCTTGTTATGTGGGGGGGGGGGGGGATGCTCCTTATTCTGAGAGCATTTTTCCACTGTTGGAAAGCGTTTGGCACCTCAAAGGGAAAAGGAAGTGAATTGTTTCCAGAATGATGCTTCAGTTGGTGTTTACTTAACTTCAGCAGAATTTTCCCTCGGTCCAAAGTAGCATCTTCTGTGCTATATTTTATCGCTGAGTTGAAATAAAGTTATTTATTATTTTCTCCCTCAAAATGAACCGTTTAATTAAAAAACCTTCGATGTGTGAGAAATAATAGTTTCAGTGTGATAGTGCATTTGTTTTCATGAAACTTGAGAGCTCTGGCATATGTAGCCATCAGGAAACTCAATTTCCAGTCAATAAGGATGAAAGTTTCACAGGATTTGACCTTGATGAAGAAGACTAGAATGTCATTTTTAGTTACAATATTGTAATGCTTGGTTCATGAATAAACTTTACACATCAGGAAGTGCTTCATGCAGCTTGCACAATAAACATGGAATAACAATAACACCTTTATTAAAGTATCAAATCTTTGTAGCCAAGCACAGATGCTCTGCTAATTGAAAACATTAAATCAAACCAACTCTAAATAAAGTAGAATCAATTTTATTGTGGGGGCAGTCAAGAAATTTGCTCTGCCCCTTCATTGGTCACTTGCAAACTGGAGAGTAATGGGGCATAGATTATTTCTTGGTTTGCTGTCTACTTCCTGTTCTTTTGGTCGATCCTTTGCTACTACACTGGTGAGACAAAAAAAAAAAAAGAAATGAATAAACAACTTAACTTAACCAAGGCCAACTCAACATGTCTTCTGGCACAGTATAGACATTAATTAATCTTATGTGTTGCCAATGCCATAAAAAAATAGTTCTACTGGACTTGGTTGCAGACAGAATGCCAATTATTCCCTGGGGGAGAATAACAATGCTTGTTGTAATAAATGCTTTTTACTGCTTGATGCTTTCACTGAAGCAAAATGTTTAATTTTACCTTACTTGGTTTTGTTCTAGTGTATGTAAATTCTAGGCTTAATTGTACATATTACTTTCTAAACTTTAATTTTGGAGGGCCACTGGTTCATCAGCATAAGCTGTTATGTGTAAACCCCTCTTTACATGATGATGACACAAACTTCAATTTATTGGGCTACTCAAAAGAGCTTCTCGAAAATACCCAGTGTAGTAGTAGGGGGGATATCTCTTGCAACCATCTGACTCCTTGCAGCTCTCTTTTGTAGTGCCTGTTCTCTTGGCTGTTTGTCAAGCACTTACACTGTCTTATGTTCCCTCGTTGACGCTTTGACAAACCAGGAAAAAAAGTGAATTTCACAGGCTAGAATCAGTAAGAGTTTAGCAGGGAAGTTGTTGACTAATCAATTTTTAAAAGACAAAGGAAAGTCTCACCATTCTTCGTTCTCTGTCACTCGGTGGCTTGTTGTGTGCTTCGATCGCTAAAGCATGAACAGATGGGATAGCACAGATCCCAAAGTGATCTCGCTGTTACTACGGAGTCAGGGGACCTCCTTGTCCTTCTATAATGACATTCAAACGTCAGGCAAAGTCTTCAGCTTTAAAATGATTCGAACAAATCACCGAAATCTCCGAAGGCTCCCACTATGCTTGATTCGTCTTCACAAAGCCTGCATTTCTTCCGACGCTTTCTGGCTTCAGGGCGATCATCTCCGTATTACGGTATGATATGAAGACCCATTACCAAGCTTTAAATTTCTGGTGTTGCTACTCGCTGCCACTACACATCTGGCTGGCATTTTCAAGCACAATTTGAAAAAACTCGCTCAAAGGAACAAGAGAAATGTGCGAAACGCAGATTCTGGAGTTCTCGATTTGACGTCACAGCAACCACTTGACCCATGCCCCCAAAACTCGGCCGTGGGGCCAAAATGGCGGCGTTTTGGCCCAATTTTACGAATTTCGGCAGGGCGTAGAAAATTAAGGATTTAACCAAATCAAAAAATCTTTGCGCCAAAGTACTCCAAAAAACACGCCTCATTTTTATAGCGCCAAAAAAATTTTTGGGTTTAGGTGCACTTTAAGCTTTGGTGTGAACGGGGCAATTGTTTGGTGTAAAGGTGGGAACACCGCTCCATGATCAGCATACAGACAACTTCCATAGCGTAACTAAAGCCTAAACTTATCTCCCCGACCCATTTAAGAAGAACCACACTGGATCGGACAAGTAGTAGCCCAGTAAAAACCAAATTAACAATATGAAAGCCTAACTCCCCACAGCACTATGAGCTGAACCTCCGGCCAGCATCATACTATAGTGGAAAAAGTGTAGGCAGTTAAAATTAGCTCAAGCCTTCTTATCTCCCCAGTACGACGAGCCGACTCTGCCAGCATGTGCTGGATCAGACAAGGACAAAGGCAGAAAGAGAGCAAAACATAGCATAACATGAAAAACAACAAAGTTTGGGTAAGTCGCTGTGAGACATCTCCCTGTTACTTTAAATCAAGTGTACAGCACTGTGCTCAAGAACATCCTACCTTGACAGTCTTTTTAGCCACTTCATCCAATGCTTTCCCTTGGGCAACAAAGATCTTAGCATTGGCTTTCAACAAATCCTTTCTCTCCATGCCTTGCTTCCGTGGCATGGCACCAACCAAAATGGCAGCATCAATGTCTTTGAAAGCTACTTTCACATCAGCTGTTGGAATCACCTCTGAAACATGAATCAAAGGCTTCTGTGAGCCAGCTCATGGATGGAGAACATTACAACACCTTGTCCTTACAGCAACTTTTTATTTTCTTAAAAAAAAAACTGATGGGCAAGAAACTATGGACATTTCGTTTGTGTTTTGTGATTCATTCAACCAAATACTCCAAACGTTTTGTTGTCTGCAATTTTGACAGATGTAATTTGAACCAATGGAAAAACAAATACGCAAAACATTTGTATGCATGTATGGACCAAAATAACATTCAAATGTGGTCCCATTTTTAAAAACTATAACATGCAACTTTAAGTTTCTTACAGGTTGACGGCTCAGTTTGAGTTAGTTTTATAAACGCTTTTGGTTGTAATAAAATTTCCAACCATTCTGAAGGTGAGATAACACCAAAATATTTTGGTAAGTCTCAAGCTTAATTAGTCACGCTTTACAGTCACACTGTTTTTACAAACATCAATCAGCCTTAAAACTTTTGCTGGCTTGCTTTTTAAGGAGAGATATTCAATTTACCCTACTTCAAAAATGTTTACTACCCATTTATGTTTTATATTTTTGATTTGTCTTGATTTGTCTGAAAAGGTTAGGTTCTTAAATTTGACCCTTGCATACAAAAAAAATTTCGAGAAAAAAATATTTGGGACTTGTGTTTTTGTCAAATGTTGAATAATTATTATGGTCTCACAAATAGGTACAACGCCAGAGTTTTATACTGATCATTTATGCCAAAGGATATAATTATAGACTTTCGGAATGATGTCGGTGTTTTAGCTTGAAAGGCTATTTGTTTGCACTGAATCAAGCAAGCACCTGAACAGAACGTGGCTGAAGTGTCTTAAAAAACACTTCATTATGTGCATATCTAAGCAGTAAAATTGATCATACATTATTGCTCCCAAATCAAATGTGTTGTTTCCCTGAATAGGTTTTTTTTTTTGCCAGAAAGGCTTTCTTCCCTTTACTTTGTTTCTGTTGATTCATTCGAAGTTGCTTTCTTCCATTCCGATTCCGCCTCATAAGCCGCACAGTGACCATTGTTACTTTTGAGTTTTGTTGCTCTGAAGATTTTCATGGTCAGTTCTCGCAGCTTTTGTTCTCTATCACATTAACTTTCCATTTTCCAACTCAACGAAGGTATATTTTGCTTAAGGATCGAATGGAAATCACCTTCATACATCTTCAGTTTGTCCAATGATGCCATGAAAATCCACACGAATAGAAAAATAGAGCAATAATAGAGCAATAATCTATGCCTTTCTACTACCCCCTAAAACTTGTGAATGTTTGGAGAAGAAGACTTTGGAGACAAACATAATACCTACCAGGGGTGGGACAGAAAAGCCATTTAATCCAAGTGTAATGATTAAATTAATAGGAATGGAGTGAGTGATTTAGCCCACACTACCACCTGCTATCCCTCATGGCATGACTACGTCATCCATGAGCTAAGAAGACAGAAGGTACCAAACCTCAGTAACTCCAATGGCATATTTGCTTTGGATTACCAGTAACAATCTAATCATAAACCCAAACAACATATTAGATGTTACAGAACAAAACATACCTTGTAACAGAGGAAAAGCACTGTCTTGTAGCTCCATAACAACACCATTTAGCATGGCCATCATGGGCTCAATGTCCAACAATGACAAGATCAGTGGCTAGAGACAAAGAAAAAAGTACAACTGTATTGTGTAGTTCCAGAAAATATTCATATCCCCACCACAGAGGGAACTGGAAATAGACCCTTCTCCAAAATGATGGCCAAAAATTCAAATAAGTGAAAATTAAGAATGCATACCAGAACTAGAAAGAGCACCTTTACGTTAGTAACCCTGCAAAGTTTCAGCATATCAGGTGTAATATCAGCTGAGAAAATGTAAGTTGAAAAATGAAAAATGTACAGATGTTTGTATGACTGGGGGTATACGCCATACCCCCAGTCCTACAAACGTCTGTAAATCTGTCAAATTTCAACTTACATTTTCTCAGCTGATATAACACCTGATTGCTGAAACTTTGCAGGGTTACTAAAGTAAAGGTGCTCTTCCTATTTCTGGTATCAGTTTTTCATTCAGTTCAATTTTAACTCATTCAAATCCATTGCCGCCATTTTGGAGAAGGGTCTATTCCAGAGGGGTGGGGGTCAAAGCCCCAGGAAATTCCGGAGCCCCGGGGAAGGGGGTGATCAGTGATTTTAATTTCCAGAGGATCAACTTTGATCCCTTTCCAACATCATTGGTTGAACATTTTGAAACTTTGCAACTTTCTGAACTTGTTGATCTTTCTTTAAGATACAATTTAAAGTGGTTTTTCTGTTGTAAGAATGATTGTCTTGCATCTAAAAGAGCTTTGGAAGAGCTGAAATGAGAACTTCTTTGTTGCATCAACGTTTTACGAATACATAGTTGCTGTTACTCGCCACCAGTCTTCTTGGGACAACGTTGCACAGGAGTGCTTACATTGTACACTTGGTGAATGCAGTAATTACACTGACCAAATGTTAAGTTTACCTCATAATACAGGTTAAAACATCAGTTACCAGTTATATAATGAGTTGGTGGTCCATCATTTTGAATTTTCTTAAGTGTCAAGTGAAGGGCTTCGTACTGGCGGCTAGTTTACTTTGTGATACTTGCAGGTCTATGCTCGGGAGCTTCGACATTTATCGGCGAGCAATCACTTTACTCTGACAAAAAGTTCTTTTGCTAGGGGCTGGTGTACAGTTAAATGATTGTAAAACCTGACCATTCTTTTTCGATTGCTCTTCCTTTTCATTTCCTTTAAGTTTGTTGTTGCAAGAGAACATAACTTGTTCCTTGTGGACATTGTGTTCACAGGAAAATTACATTACCGGTAGTTTCATTAACACTATGGTCCTTGGAGCCAATCTTACATTTGAAAGAAATGATTTACATATCACAGTAATTTGACAGATACCTGTTGTTGGCTTTGCTTAAAGAAAAGGACCATAATTAACTGACATTTTGTCCTAATACATGTCTTTCAAGCAGGTAACAACCAATCGCTAAATATTGAATAGTAACAGTGCATAATTGATAAAAAACATTTAAACTTACGAGTGCATGTTTGCAAACATCCCTGCACCTGAAAACCTTAAGGTTATTGCCATTTACATGATGTGTGATTTCCCATAAGATTTACTTTTAACAAAGTAATGTAATGGAAGACAACTCAATGATAATTATTGTTACTATCATCTGAATACAGTCAGGAAGTGATCTGAAAGTTTGTCAGGTCAGGGTGTCACCTTTCTCAGGTTTTTGACCAGAGAACCTACCCTTACCTGGGACACTGAAACAGCTGCCTATAGCTGTGGTATTCTGGTTAGTGTTGGTCATGTGATGTAAGAGGATGGGAAATAAACAGTTGCTAAAGATATCTCTGGTGTACGCACGTGTGTTTCACTTTTCCTCACCATTCACTTCTAGAACTATTTAGAATACAAAAATAGCTATTCAAGGAAAACAGAAGGACATCTGGTTGTATCCTTTGACACTTGTGTTAGTTTGCTAGAAAGAAAACCAGCTGGAAATCCCAACATTTGTGATATAAAGGTTCCCACTAGCAGCGGTTCTTGGTGTTAAAAAGTGACATTGAAGCTTGATAATTATGGTTACTAGTCCATCTGCTTTAGTTTCTATAATCATGCAAAAGGTAAAAAAGAAATACATGTACCAAGCATCCTGACCATAGTGACCTGTCTGCAGTTATTGCAATCTTGAGTTCCCACAACAAAATGCAGTGAAAGCAGCTACAGTGTAAGCAGTGCATGTAAATCATACTAATGGAGAACCTTCCTTGGCAAGAAGAGGTGCAGTAGGATGGTGATTACTACTTTAGTTACCTGGTTTGATCCAAACACATCTCCCTTGCAAACAGAAGTAAGCAGTGAGTAGGCAATTTGGCCTGCTGCTCCAGTGATGCAAACACGCAAGGGTTCTACCTACAAAGCAGTAGATCAATTATTAACAAAATAAGCCACTGAGCTGCACAATTGCCAGTTTTCACTGTCACACTGTCATCAAAACCATTTAACAAATAAAGTCAAGAATCAAAGAGACAAAAGAAGATGAATATTCAAACAGTCTTGCAAAGATTCAGGTCTGTGTGATGTTTTGTGCGGGAGATATTCGAAGAAATGTTCTACTTAAATTTTAAGGCTTTTGTATGGAGACACCATGTTTGTGTCCCTCTGAGAGGCACAAATATGGCGGCCGGAAGCTAACAAAAACATATGTCATCGAGTTTTGCCATAAAAAGCCCATAGTCGTCCTCTGAGGGCTTATAAACATCTACATAAGTACTTATTCTCATTCAAGGACTTTCATTTTGTTAAATCGCAGCGGCTAAGTCACTTTTTTTAACCTCCGTGACAGCATTCTCGGCCGCCAGTTTAATATCGTGTCACACAAAAGCTTAGAAATTCAACCTTGCTTTATCACAAGACAAAAAAACCAATCAACCTGAAAATTTGTGAAATAATAAGTCTTCAGCTGTTCTAATTACTAGCTAAACTAAAATCTCAAAAGGATAGATAATTCCTTTTTAATTTTGATGACGTCATGTGAAAACCGAGAATAGGTGGTTTGCAACTAGTTAAATTGTCACTACCATGTTGGTGGAAGTAAACAATAGATCTCTCATAAGCTTGTTTTGTTCGTCCACAGGCATTTGTTTGTTTCACCATTGTTATCTGTGTCTCTAGATAGTGGCTGTAAACCAGCTATAGCTTGTAAAGAGGTAATGGTTCTTGATCATTTACAAAGTAAATGGAAGTAAGGGTAACACAGCCATGCACTTGGACTCATGTAAATGAAGCATAATTCCTTGAAGCTGTTTGTAAAGTGGTGTTCTTTAAACTGTCCCAGATTATACCAGGACAAGAATGTTGTTCACCTGTCAGGTTAACTGTAGAGAAGTCTAATGTGTTTACTAAGGGTCCTTTCTTCAGTGTGTTTTTTTTATTATTATTATTATTTAAACAATATTTTATACACAGCATTTGCTCTAAGAGCACAAAGTGCTCACCTAGAGAGCTTATGCAGCTTACATTGATTTTTTCAATTGTGATGGATGAAGGAAGGAAAAACAAACAAACAAAACAATTACGAAAAATGACTTGATTGATTCATAAAGGACTGAATAGAATGAAACAGGTTTACATTGACATGAAGGTCAATATCAGGAACTCCATTTAAAAGTAAGTCAATTTTCGTCTTGTCAGATGCAAAAAGCCATTAATCTCCCAACAAGTGTTTTCAGTGTTTACCAGTATTTACCAGCAAAGAAATTCAATTCAAGGCTTTTGAGTGCCCCAGTAAAAAAATTGGTTGGACTGATACTCTGTCAGTTGTACATCAAATTACACAAAATAGGGAAAGCAAGTTTAATTTGTATAATGAAATATAATAATTTATATTTCATTTACAAATTAAACTTGCATGTAGAAAAATCAGTGAAAAATACAAACAACCTCTTGATGCAAAAAAGCGCTCAATGGCAACATTAGAGAGACAGAGCCAAATAAATCTTTAAACATTGTGTAAAATATTAATGCATATTGGCCTTACTCGTGTTGTAGATGCAATAAGGTATGTCTCTTTACCAAGTGATATACTACTCAGGGCTGTGCTCTTTTGCCTTTGGGAGACCAGGAAACAGTTTTTGTAGCAAACTTATAATTTTTCTGCTGGGCGCCCTGGATTTTTAGGGTTTAGGGCACCCAACTTCTTTACTTAGAGCACAGCCTTGCTACTACATGATTTTTTTATCGGGTTTTCAACTACTTTTGAACACCTTTCCAATAACCTCAGTTTTAATGGAACAGTCATGCAGAAGCTTGATGAGGTTCACGTGATCAAGCCATATCAACAATTTTCCTGTTGGCACTTGCAATAATTAGCACAATTATTTTACAGTTAATTGGACATTTCTAAACACTGGATTAAGAACAAAAAATGCAGTGATTCACTTTTCTGAGATTTGCATAATCCCCTAGGGGTTGCCCATTACCCCAACAGGGGGAGGGGCAACCATGAAAGTTCAATATTCCAACTGTATATGTGATATTGGCAGCTTATGAGACACTCGTACATTCATCCTGATTCACTGCCTATTCCAACTACCTTGGCTTGGTTCGTTAGGCCTAATACGATCAAGGTATGCTGTATACGCTTTGGCTTAATTTAAACGCGCCGAATAGTACAGTAGTCCAAACACGAACTCTACTCATGCAAGTATCAAAGTAAGCTACTTTATTTTTTCCATCCAATTCTCCTGTATTGAAAGGAGTGAAAGAAATTGAGAGGAACGCTTTTTGGTCAGGCAAACTGAACTATTTTCTGCTTCATTTCTTTGTACAAAGTACTCCCTTAGTGTAAGCAATAAATTCATGAAATTATCTCTCGAACGAACCAAGGATCATTCGCATAAAATAGAGACAAAATGTTGCTTTTGCGTTTAAGCTGTACGTTATGAATCGCAGCGTCTACGTACTTACCATCGTGCTTGCAGTGGGGGTAGCTTCAAATACTATACTAATGAGTACCTAAGACAACTATGAACACGAAGGTTCCTTCACGTACCACGACGCACGTCCGTGAAAAAAAGTGGAACTGGAAGCGAGCGAGTGGAACTCTGGGTATAATAGTATGTGCAATGACACAGCTCGACAGATTACGAATATTTTTATAAAAGTCACGCTCTAACACGTTTCAACTTTGCCCACCCCTAATGCTATGCATTATCCAGTTGCGGAACTTTCAGAGTACGGTATTGGATTGGTGTTGAACAACTCAGCTTTTCTAAGTAATTCTATTTAACATCACGCTCAGCAAGCCATGCACCAAAGACGCTGTCAGTTCGTCACATCACGATCACGATATCACGCTATGCACAGGGTACTCGACAGAGCAAGTTTTGAATATTTAATATTTTTGCGTAAATCTTGGAAAGAGATTGGACAAATCCAGAACATGATTCGGTCCAAAAACATTGTACCGTGAAAACTGACACGGTTATTTACTGTGGCAAAGTAATCCAAAAGTAACAGCTGCGCAATTGAGGTAGCGAAATCCAACTACTAAACATTTGCACTCAGACATCACAAGCGTAAGAAAATAAGCCCTCAAAGAGATATAAAGAGATATGTTTACACGTATCGTATATTTTTCTGAATACCGACAGAGATTGGTGCAGATATTTACGATGCCCAATGACATATGCGGTAAAAAATCATAATAATATCAGGACTAAGTACTATGTCATAATCAAAGGGCACGCATTGCGTGTTCGAAAACGTGTTCCACATCATGCCCTTGTAAGAAAGTCTTAAATGCGCCTCTTGAGACGTGGTCCACATCATGTCCTTGTAAAGGAATGCACCCGTATTGTAGATTACAGTTCGAAAAGAATAGGACTGTTGACAGTGAGTAAACTAATCATCAGCTGGCCATCATCTTTACTTAGCGCTTTTTTTCAATCAACCCCAACAATTAATATGGTCAATACAGAAAGTTGCGCAATTCCCCTTTGTCTACTAAATATTCATTTTAAATTTTAATTTGCACCTACCTTCAAATTCAATATTTTCCAATTGTCCCTCCCCCCACCCCCCCCCCCCCCAACTTCTCTTCCTTCAAAATATTCCAAAATGCAGCAAAAAAAGTTATCCGGCAAACATTAACAGCAACAATTATAACGACTTCAATTGAGCCATTTTTCGATTGAATGACGGAAACCTTGGTGAGATTTTGAAAATCAGAGGGTTGTCCAATACACTCGATGGGTGAGAAAACAAAGCATTTAACAGTAGGAGCTCGTAATTTAGCTTTTAGAACAGAAATCATTGGGTGTTTTCAGGCGTATTCTTTCAAGGTTTCTTTTTTCCGACACAACCCATCCAGGAAGAGTGGTTAACTGCGCACAGCCAATACGGAGTCAAGACAGCGGAAGAAACATACAGTAAGAAGACCTGCAACTCATAAGTTTTTAATCAAAAAGTTATTTCGCCACCAAGCGTACCTGCATCTAAACATGCACCAAATCAAATCAGTCGTAATAACTTATGGGAATTTAAGAAAAGGAAGAAAGCTTTCCATTCCTTTTTTTGTCTCATACAGCCTGCATCTATCCTCTTCCATTCTCTGGTGATATATAAATATTTAATCATATTCACATGCTAATTTGCGCCTAATAAGTAACAAATTATTATTAATAATATTATCATTGTTATTAATAGTCTCCATTTGGCGCACACATATCCGAGAAGCCAACAGAGCTCGAAGAAAATTCGGCATATTGCAAATTTGCCGTAATTGGTTGAAATGGAAAGACACACAAGGCGCTTTTATATTTGAACTTAGAGAACTTAACCGAACTCGTGCTGCTTATACTGAATCAGTCTGCACTATTTACAGCCACAGGTCAAATTATCAACAGAACTAGTAAATTCTGACGTGAGTCACACACTTTTTGCTAATCGAAAAGACAAGAACTAACATGTGCGACCTAAATACTGCGCACGCACAAGCCCTGTATATTTTTAGGGACATTTACACGTTTTCACTATAACCACAAAATATTACCATCAACTATTTCACTGCATGCAATAAGCAAAATAATTAAAACCCGAAAATTATAAATGATATAAGAAATTTTGCCTTAAGATAATTTTTCAAGAGGGGAACAGTTGCAGCGTTGCTTATAATAAACCACAGTGGCAAGGATGATTGAAGGCTATGGACCTGAAACGGAAACGCTAGCCTGAGTATCAGGTGGTGGTGGAGAGGGGGAATGGGCGCGAAACGTAAGACGACGAGAAGGAGTACTCGTCATTCTCGTCCGAGAGAGACTGGAGCTAGAAGACTAATGAACCGCGTCTGTTTCAGACGACACTTTCAAGTTGCAAGATCGTACCATCATTAGTTTCCTCAGCTGCAGCCGTTTCAACGTTCCTACTGTTTCTTTTGGAGGGGTGGAAAACACCGTAAAATAGCAGTACTGATACTGAACCAAGCAGAAACGACCCCCACGCTGCTGTCGCCATAACTATCTTGAAAACCTGACCAAAATCGCTGTAAAAATACCACAGGAGAACCAAAACGGAGTTTTCAATAAATGTCACAACATAATAGGGCAGTGCCCATCTTCGAGTTTTCTCGCCCGCCAAAGGAAAAAAGCAAAATGTGTTGATACAAGAGAAAGCGAACCTGAGTAACTTGTCTCTGAGGGACCCCTGACGAAAGTAATTGTCTGGTTGCCCATGTATGAGGACGAGGGAAAACAACAAGTGGATTGCAACAATTATAAACACATAATGTTTGAATCTAATAGCGAAAAGAACTAGGGCTAATATTCTAGCAATGAGCATGAACAGCCTCCAGGTAAAATTAAGGACAGAACCCCAGCTAAAAAGATTCAGTAGGTTGCTGTCTTCTTCTTTAAGGCGATTGTATCTGTAAAAATTCAGCAGACTGAAGGAGAAGAGAGATAACGATTTGATGATGTTTATTCCAATGGCATCTGCGAGGTCAGTCCAGTCAAAAGCGCCTTTCTGGAGAAGAATGTACAGCTGAAGGGCAACCTGTCAAAGAATGTATATGAACGCACAGTCGTTTATGATAACTTTTTTCAAACCTCTTGGTGAACTTTAGTGGGAGCGGAACCAAACGTTTTTCCACTCACAAGAGGGTAGCAAAGGGAGTGGGGGTGGGGGGAGGGGAGGTCGTGATCCCGTTTCACGTACGAATTTGAACAGAATTCCCGTATCACACATACTTTTAACGACATTTCATTCATAAATTCACGAGTCACGTATCTCTTTTGGTTCCTTTCACGCGTCACGCATTAATTTTTGCGCTCATCCCGCGTCACGCATAGACGGACACTTTGCTACCTCTTCCAATTCATATACTTTTATGGAGAGCAAGATTTAATTCAGATGAATTTAGCGCAAAGCCCACGTCTCTTAAAATCTTCCGCCCCGCCCTAAGAAACGCATCTCGTAATGGTTTCATAACCTTATAATGACGGACCAAATGGATGAGTATCAAAACTTGCGCCAAAACACTTAAAGGACCAGACAACGACCATTAAGACCGAAACCACTGCAGCTTTCTCCTTGGTATTTTTTCTTTCTATCTTAAGCGAATTGCGGAGCGATCAAGTTTAACATCTTGCACGCTGTTGCGCGGTATTTAAAACGCTAGTACCAACAAAACTGATCACCAGTTTCATTACCTGGGGTGCCTCTTCAGTGAATGCCTCTACAACACCTACTATGCTCAATTGGTACAGCTGTGAAATGTATATACGATAAAGCTGAGTATTATCGGAATGAGCCGTTTCAGTTGCTCGTACGATACGCACAGTCTTGAAGATCTGGAAACATCTGGAACGAACAAGAAGTAAAACAACAAGTCAAAAGACAATTATAGGTAAGGAGCTTGGCATTGATCCTGATGATTTGAGAAGATTGCATCTCTTCTGGAAGAAACTTCTGTAAAGGGCATATGTCACAGAGTCAGTTTCGCAAAACTCTCGCAAACACTTTAGGTTCGAAAAGCCATTTGAAGTGCAAAATGTTTAATGCCAGAGATTGGGCTACCACATTATAAATCGATGAGAAATAACGTGGACGACTCATAGGTTTTGTTCATAGTCACCCTATAGACGGGCTGCCAAGTCAACTCTGTGAACAACCTTTGAGAAAGTCTTAAGTCAACCCAGTATCACCGTATAAGCTGGTCCGAATAACTGGCTCCGTCCAGGAGACTTCTGTAATATTGGATTGAGGAAAGTCACAAGATTGGCAGGGAAAATGAATTTGATCTGCATCGATCGTCTCCCCAGAGGAACGCTAATTACGAAAAATCGAAAAAAATGCTGTGGTTTGGCTTGGGGCATGTAGGACTCTGAGGAAGAAATATTTACCCGACGTTAAAGCGTTTCGGAGTCCGGGAGATCAAGACGGGTGGACGAGCTACATTCTCCGCCCCATCTTCCCCTACGGAGGGCCTGATAGTCGTGTCAGCAAAATACACAAATTTGCAGCCTAATATCCCCAACTATCTACGGAAAAATAACCTGGAAAATTCGCTGGCAAAAAAACCACAATCTTACCTTAGCAGCCGACCGCAAAAAATTAAATGAAATCCGTAAAACCAAGGTCTAACTTGCAAATTGTTCCTGGTCAACCACTCTGTTTTATTGAGATCCACCTGATCAGCGAAATACAAACTTGCTGAGAGGACATCAGTTATAATCAGCGAGAAAATCACCACACACAGAGTGTATGCACCCCAACGGAGGTCACCTTGCTCGAAATGTGTGACAGCTATTTTACAATCCAATCCAACATCAGTTAAGAATAAACTAGCAACAAATAATGGAGAGAGAAGCTGGAGTCGACCACACCGTGCCTTTTCGTTCCATCGTCGGCCATCGTCATCTTCCTCGGTTATGCGTGGTTTACTATCATTAATTTGGTAGTAGATTTGGCGACACCATCTGCCCAGTTTCCTGTATGTTGATAGATTAGCACGTCTGTTTCCCTGTGGAGTATCATTTGTTTGACTCATGCTGCAAAGATCATGTCTGCGGGCAAGAAAATATAACTGAATTTATACGAAACTAAAATTGGGGGAGTGTGTTTGTTTAATTTGCTTTGTTTTGTCTTTCTGAATCTTGCATATTGGTACATAACAGGAAAGTTGTGACCACTCGATACACAGCCAGGGAATCACAGATTGCAAAGCATCCGTTCTTTCTTACAAAAATTATGGTGGCAAAAGTGAATTACTATATCGTACAATGGAACCAGCTCGATTGAAGTAACAAGTAACTGGAGAAACTGGCTCGTTGTATCGAAAACCTCGTTATAAAGCTCGTAATATAAATAAATAAATTAATAATGATAATAATAATAATAATAATAATAATAATAATAATAATAATAATAATCGTCATGGACGATTTGAAGGTTATTTGGCAAAAATGAAAACGAGGTTGATTCCTTGGTCTTATCAGTGCGGGTGTTAAAAAAAAGATATTTGTATGAAGTTCGGGCTTGAGAAATGTCAGGAGAGCCCATCATTAGGAGCGTACAACTCCCTACTAAGCCTATGTCACGGCATTTTTTCACAGCGATTTCTTTTTAGACTATCTTTCCCGTGAAAAAAGGCAGTTCCGATACACGTGATACCGCATCATTACCACCTTTCTTTTGTTCTAAAGTTTCTTAGCTTCGCAGAGAAACTTTAGAACAAAAGAAAGGTCGAGGAAAAGTTTCGCACGAGAGAACGGGGCTCCTGACGGAGTCCTATATTTACGGCAAATTCCATCTAAAAATAAATCGGTCTGTGAAAACGCCGTGACAGGAATATAGGGAAGTTGTACACTCCTAGAGATTGGTGATTATACGAGTATACACAGTGCACGATTAAAAGAAAAATGATTGGAAAATTGGAAAATTGGGGGCCTTCTGGCTCTTTCAAAACGAGTTTTAAATCTCAACCTCACACCCTACCCTCTGAAATAACCTTTCTCAGGGGAAGGGGTGTAACGATTCATGTTCCTTTCGATTCGATTCAATTTCGATTATTGCCTCTCGGTTTCGATTATTTCGATTCGATTATGCAAATTTTGCAGATAGTTTTAGACTTGTCTGTTGTTCCGTCTTTAGTCGGAAAACCATAATATTTCCACACTGTGGATCGACAAGAAGCAGGCGGATTCACAATCGCTTGGTCATTCGTCGCCGTGTTGTCCGCCGTGTTTGAGAACGTGACAATGAGCACGCACATGGTTTGCCTTATTTGGAAATTCTCAAGGGGTGGTAGAGGGGCAACATTTTTACCAGGCAACATGGCGCAAGAACTGCAAATTAGCGTCTTTGATCGATTGTCAATGAAAAACGCACATCTTATTGAGATCTGGATTCTAAGTTTACAATATAATGACTCACTGAGGGCACTTTTGGAAAGATATGCAAAAAATCGAACCAAAATCGAAACGTGGAATCAAATAATCGTGAATCGAACCGAACGGTCATAATCGCGATTAATCGAGAATTCGATTAATCGTTACACTCCTACTCTGGGGTGAGGGGTAAGGGCATTTAGCCCCTACCCTTTCTCAAATAAGCCCCCCCCCTCTCTAATAAGCCTCTAGTAATTACTGATTACTGAAATTGGCCCCAGAAATAAATCTAGTAAAGAAATACTACTATCTGGAGTCCCACAAGGATCGGTTTTAGGACCCCTGTTCTTCCTTATTTATGTAAATGATATTTGCAACAGCTGTAACCAATTGAAGTTTTATTTATTTGCGGACGACACGAATCTTTTATATGCGGATAAAAACCTCAAATCGCTTGAGTCCACAGTGAACAATGAGCTTTCTAAGGTTTATGCTTGGCTAATAGCAAACAAGCTATCTCTAAATATTAAAAAATCTAATTTCGTAATTTTTCGACCCAGACAGAAAAAACTACCTTACCAAGTCAATTTGAACGTTTTTGACCACCTCAGCAATTCCTACGTTTCTTTGGAGTGCAAAAACTATGTTAAATATCTGGGCGTGCTTATTGCTGAGAACCTCTCTTGGAAACATCACATCTCTTACATTGCATCGAAAATAAGCATGTCAGTTGGTATTATTATTGGTATTAAGTCTGGAATAGCCTACCTGTTGGTATAAGTCGCACGCCCAAAACGAATTTTAAACGCAAAATTCATAATTTACTTCTTCAAAAATTCTCGGAGGCAGACGATTACATTGACCTACCTGATTTGACCAAAAACTGAAAATATCTTGAAAACTCAGTGTATTCTATTTGCATAATCCATCCTGCTCTGGCCAACATTATCTAACTTACTTGTACATTATATTTCGTTCTATGGCTATGTTCGCTTAACTTAAGTATTCAAAGTAATATAATATAACCTTCCTTTTTACTCTAAATATTGTTAAGTAATCGGCTATGTATCTTCCTGTTATCGTAAATCTCGTCTCTTTAATTAACTGTACACATTTAGTCCTACTTCTTTGTCATTGTACTTTCGTTTCTCTTGTTTTACCTGTTACTTTATTGTAAGTTATTTTTCCTTTCACTTTGTAAGTTTGAATCGTTGTAAATTATTTGTTATGCGTCAAATCCACTGCTCGCCTCGAATAGCTGTTGCTAACTGCGAGCAGTGTGTATCTTTTTTCTCTGTATGTTTTTTAAGTCTTTAATAAACTTGAACTTGAACTCTATCTCAGCGATCGTGGCGATCGCAGCTATCAAACTTTCTCAAATGGCCTTTATTTCAGCGGACATGCAAATTACATCGATCGGTGAATTTTGTTTTTCGCAGCGATCGTTCGTCTCTCTTTTTTCCGCGATCGCAGCGACTGCAACGATCGCCAGGTGGCGATCGTAGCGACCATGGATATATATGGAAAACCAGGTGTTAGCAGCCGTTTTTCGGGATATCACGCAACGCTCCCCCCATGCGTGACATACCTTTTTTCCAGGCGGAAGAAGAGCCTGCGGGAGCTTTTGAAGATGAATATTCCAAAGTTTAGTCACCCTTTTCCCTTTCCCTTTCATTCCTACCACACAGAATAGATTGCAGCTCGCTAAACCGAAAACAGGGAAAACGAAAGCCGGAAGAAAGTTTCACCAAGTTACTCACTTCGAACTCATGAAGACTGTATAATCTAACTGGCGTTAAACGTGTGTTGTGGACATCTTCTATTCAAGCTTTTGTTCAAGAACCTTCAAACTATTCAAGGTCTGAATTTAAAGTATCCACGATTTGGTTTTGGTCACACAAAATAAGTGACGTACGAAGTATTTACGTACCGTGAAGCAGTTTTATCGTCCCTCGATGAAATCCATTGACTCCGCACGGCAAGTGTAGATTACAAAGTGCACGGTCTTTCGAGGGACTTACTGATTTGTCTCGGAACAGAACACCTCTTATGCGTCAAGTTGGCAGTAAAAAATCGATCAACTGCTCCGTACTCAGTGCCCTAAGTCCCAAACGTCCTGTTTTTTTCAGTTTCGAAGAATAATTAGCTATTTCCTGTACTCTCTTTCATTTCAACCGAACTCGCACCACCGACAACTGTCAGAATCTCCAGCTTGTCACGCAACACTTCTCTTGCCCTTTAGCCTGAGCCTGAGTATCAGGCTTTTCTTCAGCGGTTTTAGCGGGAGGGGGAGGAGGAAGGGGTCTGGCAGTCGGTCTGGCAGGGGAGAGAGAGGATAGTCGCGCTGCACTCTACTCTTCTGTGGATATTTTGAAACGGTTGCCGGGCAGAAGGAGGGGGAATGGGGGGGGGGGGGAGGGGGTGAATGCCCCCACCAGAAGAGAAGCTAAGAGGCTAAGACGTGTTTTCCTTTATTCTGAGCGGATTTTCCACTCTTAGAACGCCTTTGACGCCTTTACAAAAGGAAAACGAAATGAATTGTTTCCAGAATGATGCTTCAGTAATTGGTTACTTAACTTCAGCAGCATTTTCTCTCGGTCCAACTAGCATCTTGTGTGCTATATTTTACCACCATGTTGAAATAAAGTTATTTATTATTATGTTCTCCCTCAGAATGAACTGTTTAATTCAAAAACGTTAAATGCGTGAGAAATAATAGCTTCTGAGTGTGAGAGCGTTATAAAGGCCCAGGTCAAACGCTGTACTTCACATGAGCCGAACTTAATTACAGATTATGCACTAAAATGGTTGCTGGGAGTTAACAAATACTGCAATAGGGACGCGAGAGACGCGACGGCTTCTAGAACGCGGCGGCTGATAAAGGACTGGGACTAGAACGCCGTCATTTGTGCGGTAAAAGTAAAGTTAAGATCCCCGTCGCGATGCAAGGCGACGCGGCTGCGAATCGCTCTTTATCAGTGTGATTCAGGACGACGGCGTGAGCATGCGCAATATGTCACCTCTTTGAAAATTTACTTCCGGCCGCGTCTTAAAGCCGTCGCGTTTCGGATCTTTAAGTCCCTAATAACAATGCGTGCAGGGCTGAGTCAGGAAGGTTCCCAGTGAGAATTGATGCCCAATGTAGGAACTTTAAGTTCTGGTTAACCTTAACCAAAAATGAAAACAACCCCAAATAGCATACAATGATATTAAATGGAATGAAAATAAGGCTTTCTGGAGCAAAAAAATCAAAAATTTATCGGAACAGATAGGATTAGGAGATCTCTGGATGAAAGCACACTATGCAGACCACAGGCAGCCCAGACGTGGTTTGTGGCATTCGAAGTTTAAATGAAAAATAACCGTTAGGACCTAGAATTCCATCGAACCGAGTAGCGGTGGAAATATTCAAATTCTAGCCAAATAAAGCCTTCCTACCTTCACTCTACTGTTTCTTGTCACTTTCTGGGACGTCTAAGTGTAATGCCAACGGTTTTTTTAAAACCGATGAACACTCACCTCGATAACACTCACTCAAAACGATAGACAATTACAAATGTGAAGACTACCTACTTCAGGTTACCAATATACGACACAGAATAGCTCTAACAAAACTGCGACTTCCACAAATTAGCCATAGAGACGGGACGTTATTCGAGACCGTTCAAGAAACGGTTTCTTGAACGGTCTCGAATAACGGGCAAATTCTTTCTGCAGGTTTAACCTGCAGAAAAAATTTGCCCAATCTGTAAAATAGAAATGTAGGACGAATAACATTTTCTAAATATATGCCTAGATTATCTGGAAAAAGAATATAGAATAAAAATAAGCAGAATGTCACCTTACAAAATATTTATGTTTCTAATAACACCTTGTAGTGCAGCCACAAAGGCTCAAAACATACACTTTAATCCGATTCCACTCAGTACACTTTCCCGCTCTCTTGCCTCTAAAGTTCCCCGGATCTATTTTGAACGACACCGTTGTCCTAAGACACTACAAAACCCCCCTAGCGGAAATGCTAAAATACAAAAACTAATAGCGAAACATATATTCGAATGCTTTGAAAAAAGGAAAGGGGAAGACGGCAAAAAGTAAATACTCTAGGACTTAATCAATTAATAACTTATTAGCCATATATATTTTTGGTTGTCTGTAATTTTTAGTTATTTGGAAATTGCAGTTGATATACTATTTATTGTATACCTGACTCCCAATAAAAACATGTCTGTCTGTCTGTCTGTTGTCTGTCTGTCTGTCTGCACCTATCAATGTTAAGCCGCAGCGGGGGGAGGTCGGGCATAGGCGGGGTATTTGACGTAAGAAGACTGCCTGGGTCGGGACATTTGACTTTAACCTAGTGGGGAATTTGTACTCTTTTGAACAATGATAACACCCCCGGGGTTGGGCATTTGAACAGAAAAGACAGACAGACAGACAGACAGACAGACAGACATGTTTTTATTTGGAGTCTTATACAATATGTACATCGACTACGACTTCCAAATAACTAAAAGATACAAACAACAAAAATTCTTACTTAGTTAGTTATTAATTAAGTTGTTAATTGATTAAGTCCCGTCTTCCCCTGTCCTTTTTTCAAAGCATTCGAATATATGTTTTGCTATTAGCTTTTGTATTTTAGCATTTCCGCTAGGGGGGTTTATTAGAAACATGAATATTTTGTTAGGTGACATTCTGCTTATTTTTATTCCACATTCATTTTCCAAATAATTAAGTAACGAACGTCTTTTTTCCTGGTAAGCAGGGCATATATTTAGAAAATGGTATTCGTCCTCCATTTCTATTTTGCAAATTGAGCAAATTCTTTCTGCAGGTTTCTTCAATGGTCTCGAATAACGTCCTGTCTCTATGGCTAATTTGTGGTTGCTAAGTCGCAATTTTGTTAGAGCTATTCTGTGTCGTATATTGGTGACCTGATGTAGGTAGTCTTCACATTTGTAATTGTCTATCGTTTTGAATAACCGGTAGGTTCTCATTTTGTCATTTTGTCAGATGAAGCGAGGTCAAATCCCCCGCCTATACCCCCCCCCCCCCCCCGCAGCATTGATAGGTGCATTAGGTCGACCCAAATTAGTTAAGTCCGCCTGTTGA
Source organism: Galaxea fascicularis (assembly GCA_948470475.1). Lineage (NCBI taxonomy): Eukaryota > Metazoa > Cnidaria > Anthozoa > Scleractinia > Euphylliidae > Galaxea > Galaxea fascicularis. The sequence continues at coordinate 10,685,569 of OX419342.1, forward strand.
GTTCAGCCGACCTTAACTAGATCATGAAAATAAACCGATCGAGGTTGACTTATACATTGAGAGATAGATAGATAGATAGTTTATTTAAACATGTTTGTTAAAAATCACATTGTAACCACAAAAGCTGAATTAAGTAATTTTTTACAATTCTTAAAAAACCAAAACAAATAAGAAAAGTTTTAAACTATTTACATGAATTTTGTATAATATAATAATGTAACCTAAATCTAGAATATGTAATTTTCTATATTAGAGACTAGATGAATCTTAAATGTATATAGAAGTAAAAAGATATTAATATTTATAAAGACTGAATTCATTGATGGCAGCAGTAATAAAAATATCGTTTGAAACCAAAACTAATTATTACATTTGCGAGCCATGGCAAAGATGAACGTGTTTTTGGTTCGATTTGTTTTCAAATGTGGGATGGCAAAAGGGCGATGGTTTCTCAGATTATATTTGGGTTCGTTCCTAGGAGGCAGCAAACTGTTTAATTTGTGACCAGAATCAGAACATATCTGGTCGAATAACTTACTGCACAGAAGACTGTGGTGCTCGGTAATAGGCGTTATACCCAATAAGCCGCAAGCGCTTGTGTAGCCCGTGCGGGGCAAAATTATCGATAGCGCCCTTTTCTCGATACGCACGAGCTCATTTTTCAAGTACTGCGGCAGGGCGTTATGGAAAACGGGCACAGCATAGTCTACCCCGGAACGAACACAAGCTTTATAAAAAAGAACTAAATCTGAGGGGAGCATTCGCGCTCTTTGAAGTTGAACCAGGAATATACATTAAAATTGATATACATTAAATTCATTATGCATTTGGTTCGGCTCATGTGAAGATCGGCGCTTGACCTATACTCTATCTTCAGCCGTTTTTCACGCCTATCCGCCGGCGAAGAACGCCTAAGCCGATCCAAATCAAACGCCGCGCTTTACATGAACTTAATGACTGAGTTTAGTTCGGCTTATGTGAAGTACGGCATTTGACCTGGGCCTAAGATTGCATTCGTTTGCGTGAGTCTCACAGTCAGTGCGTGGGACTTGAGAGGTCTGTGGGAACAACGGTAAACATTTCAGACGACAAGAAGGGCGCGATCCACTTTTTGTTCAGAAGGCAAATGGAACAGTAATTCCCGAAACGTTCATTTCGACAATTTTGGACAACCTCTCGAGGTTGTCCACCTCCCCGAAATATCAGAAATTTTCTGTTCCATTTGGCTCGAGTTTTCTTTGTTATAAGATGATGGCGGAATTATACCAATGCAGCGCTTGCTTCTTCACAACGGATGATTTGCAATACAAAGATCGATGCGAACAATAGGCCATTTCCGAGTTCATGTCTGCCTCCTCTTCAAAGCGAGTCTAAGTGCGAAGTTTTTGTTATGAAAATTAGTTTTCATTCATATGTAAAGTAGAACTAATTACCATCACAAAAACTTCGCACTTAGACTCGCTTGGAAGAGGAGGCAGACATGAACTCGGAAATGGCCTATTGCTCACACTGAGTTGTCCTCGAGATTCGCTCTCGGAAAACTGTTCGCTCCTCGGAACAGATATTATCATTCGATGGATATTTCCCCCCTTTTCATTGGTTGAGAGCCCACCACGTGACCTGCAAATAACTGCCTACAAATAATGATCTGCTCATGCGTAATATCGTCTAAATGCGTTTTTGCTGCAAATAATATTCTGCTCATGCGCAATTGTAACCACGCTAGAATAAATTATTTAACTGAGAAGGAAACCAATTGATTTCTGCCAGCAAGCGCACGCTTACCGCTTCCCAAAAAAAATTGGCAGTCAGCGACTGCATGTAGCTACTGCTTATGTTTTTTCTTATACATGTGAGAGGGATGCGAAACTAGGAAACCCCATGGTCAGTCATGAGTCTTTATCTCATGTGCTAAGAGTCACGCGAGTCACGCAAGCTGTCGCAACTCGCGTTATAGTTTACCATAAAAATAATGTTAACGGCGAATTCACACTTGTGGTCGAGTGGGTTCTACTAAAGGTAAAAAGCCCTTTCGAAATTGTGCTTAGACTAAAAGTTACCAGTTTACGAAACAAAAACTTTTTCCTACGCGCAAACTAAACATGAAGGGGGAAAAGGCTTGACAGTACTAAAAATAGATCGACCCCCTACGTGACTGAGACGCTCAAACATTTGTATGAGCGCGATGTGTTTTGGAAGAGAATCAAAGGCTCCTATGAGCCAGCTCATGGATGGGGAACATAACAATACTTTGAATTTACAACAACTTTATTTTCTAAAAAGATATGTGCAAGAAACCTGTACATTCGTTTGTGTTTTGTGGGAGCTCATCCTTTTCAGACACACCTCTTGGTAAAAGAACCGTTTACGCGCTAATATTTTCCGTAAAATTACGCAGTTGATTGACAGGCGCCAGAAGCATTACATTAGACGAAATTGACAGACGTAAGTAAATTGAACCGGCGATGGAGCACAAATATGCAAATTTGTACACGGACTATAAAAATAATATTCAAATGTGATCGCTTTGGTTAGAAGTGTAACAGGCAAGTTAAAGTTTCTTACTGGTCGACGGCTCATTTCAAGTTAGTTTTATAAACGTTTTTGGTCGTAATAAAATTTCCGACTGTTGTGAATGCGAGATAACATACAGATAATAACATATTTTGTGAAAGTCCTGAGGGAAATTAGTCACGCTTTACAGTCACAATGTTTTTGAGGGATTCGGGGTCCGGCACAAAACTTTTGCTTTGTAAGGGGAGATATTCAATCCATCTGTTTATGCTTTGTTCTACAATTAACTTGACTTTCCAAATATTTTGTTGTTCGAACATATTAGCTGTTATAGTTGCTTGTCAGACCAAATTATATCCTCACAGAGAAAAATATTTGCATGTTTGTGGTCCTTGTGTTTTTGTCAAATGTTGACAAAGTGTTATACTGATCGTTTAAGCCAAGGGATATAGCCTTTCTAAACAAGATCATATTTGCAATCGAGCGTTCACTATGAAAAGAGCGTCTTCAAAAATACTTCATGACGTACCTGCTTAAATCGATATGTTGCTAATAAATCAAATGCGTTTGCTTTCCAGAATTCGGTTTTTTGGCTAGAAAGTCTTTCTCCTGTTTCCCTTTTTTGCCGATTTTCTTCATTCTTCCTTCTTCCATCATATTGTGGCAAAAAATTCTCGATTACTTCTGCCCCAGGTACCGCACTGTGATAAGCTTTATAGTTGCTTTTGCGATATCTCGAAGTTCATTTTCGCTGCTCTGAAGATTTCAAAGTTCAATTCTCGCAACTCGTGTTCTTCATCTTATTAACTTTATCTGATCACTGATCCTTAAACAAAATAGACCTTTGTTGAGTTGGAAAATCGAAACGAAAAACCGCCGCCATGAACATTAAACATGTAAACAATATATGCAGAGCAAAATTCTCCGCCTTTGTACTACACCCTGAAATTTGCAAACGTTGGACCAAGAAGACTATGGAGACAAAAGCAATACTTACCAGGGGTGGGACCAGGGGAAAGTTTAATGAATAAATTAATCAGAATCGAGCGAGTGAACGAATGAGTGATCCCCTGAGTGAGTGAGGGAAATTCAGACCCACAACAAAACCTCATGGCATGACTACGTCATCCATGAGCTAAAAATTCACGCCGCCTGAAGCGGGACTGTTCATATCGCGTATATTTCATTCAGTCCAAATGGCATATTTAACTCGCGGTTCTCATAGTTAGCAGTTCACTTTAAAGAAGAAAAAAGTAAAAAACAGGCCAGTTTTGACCATGTCTAGAAAAAAAGGAAGCGTTACACCTTCGGTTTTGCTGGAAAGCCGTGTTGTCTCGAAACAAATCCAAGCTTTGCTTTCCAAAAATAAACTGCCCGTGTGAATTAACCCTTGAACCATTCAACAACTTGACACTGCGTGCCCTAAAGTTTTCGCAAAGGTCAAACTAAAGCCTTGAAAAATATTCAGCGCTGAAAAGTAGTAAGATACAAATTGAAGATTGGCAAATAAAGACACAAATAAGCACACAGGTTAAGTTGCACTTTGAGAAAACAAATTATAAAAATAAAATGTTTTCCCAAAAAAGCCATTTAACTGCACAGCGTTGCATGTCAACACTGGGCTGTTCTTTTTTTTTGGTATAAAGAGTGGACTGCTCACTATGAAAATCACGAGTTAAATATACTTTTTGGACTAAATGAAATATATTATACGCGATATCAACAGGCCACTTTAGGCGGCGTGAATTTTTTAAAATAATAATTATTTTTAGTTCTTAAATTTCTATTTCTAGTTTATTTATCATTTAATCATTCTTTTAATTCACTTTTAAATTGTTTTATTTCTATATTTTGAATTTTTTTAAAATTTTTTTTAGACTCCGCACTCCGCGTTTTCGGAACAGCCGAGAAAAATAAGCGAAAGCGGTACAGCAACGAGGTGAAATCGTTGTTGAGCTTCAATTATAATAAATAAAAGGCCATACTTTCGTTGTGGGGTGCAATCACCATGTGGGGTGCAATCACATTGAATTTCCAAATATTTATCAAGCTTAAGCTTATAACATGCCAGTATCAACAGACACCGAGCAAATTTGTTTTGGCCTTCTGTGAAACCTTGACATATATTTATTTGCGTAGTTCGTAAGAACACAAACTATTGTGCAGAGTAGATAGTCTTCAGTTGATTTGATTCCTGTAGCTTTCCGGGATTTTAATCACGTAAACAACTAAACGTCTTTTGTTTCTTTCGTCCGAAAGAAACCATAAACGACGCGCGTTGTAGGTGTGAATGGCACAAAGAGAGCTTCTCTTTTAGCTATTCACAGCTCCAATGAAATATTCGGCACTAAAATATTTCGAGACTTACCCTGCTAGCAAAGGATTGGATACAAACACTAGCGAAAGCAGGGTAACCGCAAGCAGGGTGTTAACGTTTGAGAGTCGGCCGCGAGTGTAACTTTAGAGACAACAAAATCGCCGCTATTTTCCAATTCTTTGCATTTTAACCCAAGCATCAGCCGATCTATTACATAATTCCCAGGTTTCTCTTCGACATCAAGCTGGATATTCCATGTTTCCGCGAAAAAGTAGTTAAAGGCACATTTGCAATGAGCTTTCTAAGGTTTATGCTTGGCTAATAGCAAACAAGCTATCTCTAAATATTAAAAAATCTAATTTCGTAATTTTTCGACCCAGACAGAAAAAACTACCTTACCAAGTCAATTTGAACGTTTTTGACCACCTCAGCAATTCCTACGTTTCTTTGGAGTGCAAAAACTATGTTAAATATCTGGGCGTGCTTATTGCTGAGAACCTCTCTTGGAAACATCACATCTCTTACATTGCATCGAAAATAAGCATGTCAGTTGGTATTATTATTGGTATTAAGTCTGGAATAGCCTACCTGTTGGTATAAGTCGCACGCCCAAAACGAATTTTAAACGCAAAATTCATAATTTACTTCTTCAAAAATTCTCGGAGGCAGACGATTACATTGACCTACCTGATTTGACCAAAAACTGAAAATATCTTGAAAACTCAGTGTATTCTATTTGCATAATCCATCCTGCTCTGGCCAACATTATCTAACTTACTTGTACATTATATTTCGTTCTATGGCTATGTTCGCTTAACTTAAGTATTCAAAGTAATATAATATAACCTTCCTTTTTACTCTAAATATTGTTAAGTAATCGGCTATGTATCTTCCTGTTATCGTAAATCTCGTCTCTTTAATTAACTGTACACATTTAGTCCTACTTCTTTGTCATTGTACTTTCGTTTCTCTTGTTTTACCTGTTACTTTATTGTAAGTTATTTTTCCTTTCACTTTGTAAGTTTGAATCGTTGTAAATTATTTGTTATGCGTCAAATCCACTGCTCGCCTCGAATAGCTGTTGCTAACTGCGAGCAGTGTGTATCTTTTTTCTCTGTATGTTTTTTAAGTCTTTAATAAACTTGAACTTGAACTCTATCTCAGCGATCGTGGCGATCGCAGCTATCAAACTTTCTCAAATGGCCTTTATTTCAGCGGACATGCAAATTACATCGATCGGTGAATTTTGTTTTTCGCAGCGATCGTTCGTCTCTCTTTTTTCCGCGATCGCAGCGACTGCAACGATCGCCAGGTGGCGATCGTAGCGACCATGGATATATATGGAAAACCAGGTGTTAGCAGCCGTTTTTCGGGATATCACGCAACGCTCCCCCCATGCGTGACATACCTTTTTTCCAGGCGGAAGAAGAGCCTGCGGGAGCTTTTGAAGATGAATATTCCAAAGTTTAGTCACCCTTTTCCCTTTCCCTTTCATTCCTACCACACAGAATAGATTGCAGCTCGCTAAACCGAAAACAGGGAAAACGAAAGCCGGAAGAAAGTTTCACCAAGTTACTCACTTCGAACTCATGAAGACTGTATAATCTAACTGGCGTTAAACGTGTGTTGTGGACATCTTCTATTCAAGCTTTTGTTCAAGAACCTTCAAACTATTCAAGGTCTGAATTTAAAGTATCCACGATTTGGTTTTGGTCACACAAAATAAGTGACGTACGAAGTATTTACGTACCGTGAAGCAGTTTTATCGTCCCTCGATGAAATCCATTGACTCCGCACGGCAAGTGTAGATTACAAAGTGCACGGTCTTTCGAGGGACTTACTGATTTGTCTCGGAACAGAACACCTCTTATGCGTCAAGTTGGCAGTAAAAAATCGATCAACTGCTCCGTACTCAGTGCCCTAAGTCCCAAACGTCCTGTTTTTTTCAGTTTCGAAGAATAATTAGCTATTTCCTGTACTCTCTTTCATTTCAACCGAACTCGCACCACCGACAACTGTCAGAATCTCCAGCTTGTCACGCAACACTTCTCTTGCCCTTTAGCCTGAGCCTGAGTATCAGGCTTTTCTTCAGCGGTTTTAGCGGGAGGGGGAGGAGGAAGGGGTCTGGCAGTCGGTCTGGCAGGGGAGAGAGAGGATAGTCGCGCTGCACTCTACTCTTCTGTGGATATTTTGAAACGGTTGCCGGGCAGAAGGAGGGGGAATGGGGGGGGGGGGGGGGGGGAGGGGGTGAATGCCCCCACCAGAAGAGAAGCTAAGAGGCTAAGACGTGTTTTCCTTTATTCTGAGCGGATTTTCCACTCTTAGAACGCCTTTGACGCCTTTACAAAAGGAAAACGAAATGAATTGTTTCCAGAATGATGCTTCAGTAATTGGTTACTTAACTTCAGCAGCATTTTCTCTCGGTCCAACTAGCATCTTGTGTGCTATATTTTACCACCATGTTGAAATAAAGTTATTTATTATTATGTTCTCCCTCAGAATGAACTGTTTAATTCAAAAACGTTAAATGCGTGAGAAATAATAGCTTCTGAGTGTGAGAGCGTTATAAAGGCCCAGGTCAAACGCTGTACTTCACATGAGCCGAACTTAATTACAGATTATGCACTAAAATGGTTGCTGGGAGTTAACAAATACTGCAATAGGGACGCGAGAGACGCGACGGCTTCTAGAACGCGGCGGCTGATAAAGGACTGGGACTAGAACGCCGTCATTTGTGCGGTAAAAGTAAAGTTAAGATCCCCGTCGCGATGCAAGGCGACGCGGCTGCGAATCGCTCTTTATCAGTGTGATTCAGGACGACGGCGTGAGCATGCGCAATATGTCACCTCTTTGAAAATTTACTTCCGGCCGCGTCTTAAAGCCGTCGCGTTTCGGATCTTTAAGTCCCTAATAACAATGCGTGCAGGGCTGAGTCAGGAAGGTTCCCAGTGAGAATTGATGCCCAATGTAGGAACTTTAAGTTCTGGTTAACCTTAACCAAAAATGAAAACAACCCCAAATAGCATACAATGATATTAAATGGAATGAAAATAAGGCTTTCTGGAGCAAAAAAATCAAAAATTTATCGGAACAGATAGGATTAGGAGATCTCTGGATGAAAGCACACTATGCAGACCACAGGCAGCCCAGACGTGGTTTGTGGCATTCGAAGTTTAAATGAAAAATAACCGTTAGGACCTAGAATTCCATCGAACCGAGTAGCGGTGGAAATATTCAAATTCTAGCCAAATAAAGCCTTCCTACCTTCACTCTACTGTTTCTTGTCACTTTCTGGGACGTCTAAGTGTAATGCCAACGGTTTTTTTAAAACCGATGAACACTCACCTCGATAACACTCACTCAAAACGATAGACAATTACAAATGTGAAGACTACCTACTTCAGGTTACCAATATACGACACAGAATAGCTCTAACAAAACTGCGACTTCCACAAATTAGCCATAGAGACGGGACGTTATTCGAGACCGTTCAAGAAACGGTTTCTTGAACGGTCTCGAATAACGGGCAAATTCTTTCTGCAGGTTTAACCTGCAGAAAAAATTTGCCCAATCTGTAAAATAGAAATGTAGGACGAATAACATTTTCTAAATATATGCCTAGATTATCTGGAAAAAGAATATAGAATAAAAATAAGCAGAATGTCACCTTACAAAATATTTATGTTTCTAATAACACCTTGTAGTGCAGCCACAAAGGCTCAAAACATACACTTTAATCCGATTCCACTCAGTACACTTTCCCGCTCTCTTGCCTCTAAAGTTCCCCGGATCTATTTTGAACGACACCGTTGTCCTAAGACACTACAAAACCCCCCTAGCGGAAATGCTAAAATACAAAAACTAATAGCGAAACATATATTCGAATGCTTTGAAAAAAGGAAAGGGGAAGACGGCAAAAAGTAAATACTCTAGGACTTAATCAATTAATAACTTATTAGCCATATATATTTTTGGTTGTCTGTAATTTTTAGTTATTTGGAAATTGCAGTTGATATACTATTTATTGTATACCTGACTCCCAATAAAAACATGTCTGTCTGTCTGTCTGTCTGTTGTCTGTCTGTCTGTCTGCACCTATCAATGTTAAGCCGCAGCGGGGGGAGGTCGGGCATAGGCGGGGTATTTGACGTAAGAAGACTGCCTGGGTCGGGACATTTGACTTTAACCTAGTGGGGAATTTGTACTCTTTTGAACAATGATAACACCCCCGGGGTTGGGCATTTGAACAGAAAAGACAGACAGACAGACAGACAGACAGACATGTTTTTATTTGGAGTCTTATACAATATGTACATCGACTACGACTTCCAAATAACTAAAAGATACAAACAACAAAAATTCTTACTTAGTTAGTTATTAATTAAGTTGTTAATTGATTAAGTCCCGTCTTCCCCTGTCCTTTTTTCAAGCATTCGAATATATGTTTTGCTATTAGCTTTTGTATTTTAGCATTTCCGCTAGGGGGGTTTATTAGAAACATGAATATTTTGTTAGGTGACATTCTGCTTATTTTTATTCCACATTCATTTTCCAAATAATTAAGTAACGAACGTCTTTTTTCCTGGTAAGCAGGGCATATATTTAGAAAATGGTATTCGTCCTCCATTTCTATTTTGCAAATTGAGCAAATTCTTTCTGCAGGTTTCTTCAATGGTCTCGAATAACGTCCTGTCTCTATGGCTAATTTGTGGTTGCTAAGTCGCAGTTTTGTTAGAGCTATTCTGTGTCGTATATTGGTGACCTGATGTAGGTAGTCTTCACATTTGTAATTGTCTATCGTTTTGAATAACCGGTAGGTTCTCATTTTGTCATTTTGTCAGATGAAGCGAGGTCAAATCCCCCGCCTATACCCCCCCCCCCCCGCAGCATTGATAGGTGCATTAGGTCGACCCAAATTAGTTAAGTCCGCCTGTTGAGTTCAGCCGACCTTAACTAGATCATGAAAATAAACCGATCGAGGTTGACTTATACATTGAGAGATAGATAGATAGATAGTTTATTTAAACATGTTTGTTAAAAATCACATTGTAACCACAAAAGCTGAATTAAGTAATTTTTTACAATTCTTAAAAAACCAAAACAAATAAGAAAAGTTTTAAACTATTTACATGAATTTTGTATAATATAATAATGTAACCTAAATCTAGAATATGTAATTTTCTATATTAGAGACTAGATGAATCTTAAATGTATATAGAAGTAAAAAGATATTAATATTTATAAAGACTGAATTCATTGATGGCAGCAGTAATAAAAATATCGTTTGAAACCAAAACTAATTATTACATTTGCGAGCCATGGCAAAGATGAACGTGTTTTTGGTTCGATTTGTTTTCAAATGTGGGATGGCAAAAGGGCGATGGTTTCTCAGATTATATTTGGGTTCGTTCCTAGGAGGCAGCAAACTGTTTAATTTGTGACCAGAATCAGAACATATCTGGTCGAATAACTTACTGCACAGAAGACTGTGGTGCTCGGTAATAGGCGTTATACCCAATAAGCCGCAAGCGCTTGTGTAGCCCGTGCGGGGCAAAATTATCGATAGCGCCCTTTTCTCGATACGCACGAGCTCATTTTTCAAGTACTGCGGCAGGGCGTTATGGAAAACGGGCACAGCATAGTCTACCCCGGAACGAACACAAGCTTTATAAAAAAGAACTAAATCTGAGGGGAGCATTCGCGCTCTTTGAAGTTGAACCAGGAATATACATTAAAATTGATATACATTAAATTCATTATGCATTTGGTTCGGCTCATGTGAAGATCGGCGCTTGACCTATACTCTATCTTCAGCCGTTTTTCACGCCTATCCGCCGGCGAAGAACGCCTAAGCCGATCCAAATCAAACGCCGCACTTTACATGAACTTAATGACTGAGTTTAGTTCGGCTTATGTGAAGTACGGCATTTGACCTGGGCCTAAGATTGCATTCGTTTGCGTGAGTCTCACAGTCAGTGCGTGGGACTTGAGAGGTCTGTGGGAACAACGGTAAACATTTCAGACGACAAGAAGGGCGCGATCCACTTTTTGTTCAGAAGGCAAATGGAACAGTAATTCCCGAAACGTTCATTTCGACAATTTTGGACAACCTCTCGAGGTTGTCCACCTCCCCGAAATATCAGAAATTTTCTGTTCCATTTGGCTCGAGTTTTCTTTGTTATAAGATGATGGCGGAATTATACCAATGCAGCGCTTGCTTCTTCACAACGGATGATTTGCAATACAAAGATCGATGCGAACAATAGGCCATTTCCGAGTTCATGTCTGCCTCCTCTTCAAAGCGAGTCTAAGTGCGAAGTTTTTGTTATGAAAATTAGTTTTCATTCATATGTAAAGTAGAACTAATTACCATCACAAAAACTTCGCACTTAGACTCGCTTGGAAGAGGAGGCAGACATGAACTCGGAAATGGCCTATTGCTCACACTGAGTTGTCCTCGAGATTCGCTCTCGGAAAACTGTTCGCTCCTCGGAACATGATGGATATTTTCCCCCCTTTTCATTGGTTGAGAGCCCACCACGTGACCTGCAAATAACTGCCTACAAATAATGATCTGCTCATGCGTAATATCGTCTAAATGCGTTTTTGCTGCAAATAATATTCTGCTCATGCGCAATTGTAACCACGCTAGAATAAATTATTTAACTGAGAAGGAAACCAATTGATTTCTGCCAGCAAGCGCACGCTTACCGCTTCCCAAAAAAAATTGGCAGTCAGCGACTGCATGTAGCTACTGCTTATGTTTTTTCTTATACATGTGAGAGGGATGCGAAACTAGGAAACCCCATGGTCAGTCATGAGTCTTTATCTCATGTGCTAAGAGTCACGCGAGTCACGCAAGCTGTCGCAACTCGCGTTATAGTTTACCATAAAAATAATGTTAACGGCGAATTCACACTTGTGGTCGAGTGGGTTCTACTAAAGGTAAAAAGCCCTTTCGAAATTGTGCTTAGACTAAAAGTTACCAGTTTACGAAACAAAAACTTTTTCCTACGCGCAAACTAAACATGAAGGGGGAAAAGGCTTGACAGTACTAAAAATAGATCGACCCCCTACGTGACTGAGACGCTCAAACATTTGTATGAGCGCGATGTGTTTTGGAAGAGAATCAAAGGCTCCTATGAGCCAGCTCATGGATGGGGAACATAACAATACTTTGAATTTACAACAACTTTATTTTCTAAAAAGATATGTGCAAGAAACCTGTACATTCGTTTGTGTTTTGTGGGAGCACATCCTTTTCAGACACACCTCTTGGTAAAAGAACCGTTTACGCGCTAATATTTTCCGTAAAATTACGCAGTTGATTGACAGGCGCCAGAAGCATTACATTAGACGAAATTGACAGACGTAAGTAAATTGAACCGGCGATGGAGCACAAATATGCAAATTTGTACACGGACTATAAAAATAATATTCAAATGTGATCGCTTTGGTTAGAAGTGTAACAGGCAAGTTAAAGTTTCTTACTGGTCGACGGCTCATTTCAAGTTAGTTTTATAAACGTTTTTGGTCGTAATAAAATTTCCGACTGTTGTGAATGCGAGATAACATACAGATAATAACATATTTTGTGAAAGTCCTTTAGTCACGCTTTACAGTCACAATGTTTTTGAGGGATTCGGGGTCCGGCACAAAACTTTTGCTTTGTAAGGGGAGATATTCAATCCATCTGTTTATGCTTTGTTCTACAATTAACTTGACTTTCCAAATATTTTGTTGTTCGAACATATTAGCTGTTATAGTTGCTTGTCAGACCAAATTATATCCTCACAGAGAAAAATATTTGCATGTTTGTGGTCCTTGTGTTTTTGTCAAATGTTGACAAAGTGTTATACTGATCGTTTAAGCCAAGGGATATAGCCTTTCTAAACAAGATCATATTTGCAATCGAGCGTTCACTATGAAAAGAGCGTCTTCAAAAATACTTCATTACGTACCTGCTTAAATCGATATGTTGCTAATAAATCAAATGCGTTTGCTTTCCAGAATTCGGTTTTTTGGCTAGAAAGTCTTTCTCCTGTTTCCCTTTTTTGCCGATTTTCTTCATTCTTCCTTCTTCCATCATATTGTGGCAAAAAATTCTCGATTACTTCTGCCCCAGGTACCGCACTGTGATAAGCTTTATAGTTGCTTTTGCGATATCTCGAAGTTCATTTTCGCTGCTCTGAAGATTTCAAAGTTCAATTCTCGCAACTCGTGTTCTTCATCTTATTAACTTTATCTGATCACTGATCCTTAAACAAAATAGACCTTTGTTGAGTTGGAAAATCGAAACGAAAAACCGCCGCCATGAACATTAAACATGTAAACAATATATGCAGAGCAAAATTCTCCGCCTTTGTACTACACCCTGAAATTTGCAAACGTTGGACCAAGAAGACTATGGAGACAAAAGCAATACTTACCAGGGGTGGGACCAGGGGAAAGTTTAATGAATAAATTAATCAGAATCGAGCGAGTGAACGAATGAGTGATCCCCTGAGTGAGTGAGGGAAATTCAGACCCACAACAAAACCTCATGGCATGACTACGTCATCCATGAGCTAAAAATTCACGCCGCCTGAAGCGGGACTGTTCATATCGCGTATATTTCATTCAGTCCAAATGGCATATTTAACTCGCGGTTCTCATAGTTAGCAGTTCACTTTAAAGAAGAAAAAAGTAAAAAACAGGCCAGTTTTGACCATGTCTAGAAAAAAAGGAAGCGTTACACCTTCGGTTTTGCTGGAAAGCCGTGTTGTCTCGAAACAAATCCAAGCTTTGCTTTCCAAAAATAAACTGCCCGTGTGAATTAACCCTTGAACCATTCAACAACTTGACACTGCGTGCCCTAAAGTTTTCGCAAAGGTCAAACTAAAGCCTTGAAAAATATTCAGCGCTGAAAAGTAGTAAGATACAAATTGAAGATTGGCAAATAAAGACACAAATAAGCACACAGGTTAAGTTGCACTTTGAGAAAACAAATTATAAAAATAAAATGTTTTCCCAAAAAAGCCATTTAACTGCACAGCGTTGCATGTCAACACTGGGCTGTTCTTTTTTTTTGGTATAAAGAGTGGACTGCTCACTATGAAAATCACGAGTTAAATATACTTTTTGGACTAAATGAAATATATTATACGCGATATCAACAGGCCACTTTAGGCGGCGTGAATTTTTTAAAATAATAATTATTTTTAGTTCTTAAATTTCTATTTCTAGTTTATTTATCATTTAATCATTCTTTTAATTCACTTTTAAATTGTTTTATTTCTATATTTTGAATTTTTTTAAAATTTTTTTTAGACTCCGCACTCCGCGTTTTCGGAACAGCCGAGAAAAATAAGCGAAAGCGGTACAGCAACGAGGTGAAATCGTTGTTGAGCTTCAATTATAATAAATAAAAGGCCATACTTTCGTTGTGGGGTGCAATCACCATGTGGGGTGCAATCACATTGAATTTCCAAATATTTATCAAGCTTAAGCTTATAACATGCCAGTATCAACAGACACCGAGCAAATTTGTTTTGGCCTTCTGTGAAACCTTGACATATATTTATTTGCGTAGTTCGTAAGAACACAAACTATTGTGCAGAGTAGATAGTCTTCAGTTGATTTGATTCCTGTAGCTTTCCGGGATTTTAATCACGTAAACAACTAAACGTCTTTTGTTTCTTTCGTCCGAAAGAAACCATAAACGACGCGCGTTGTAGGTGTGAATGGCACAAAGAGAGCTTCTCTTTTAGCTATTCACAGCTCCAATGAAATATTCGGCACTAAAATATTTCGAGACTTACCCTGCTAGCAAAGGATTGGATACAAACACTAGCGAAAGCAGGGTAACCGCAAGCAGGGTGTTAACGTTTGAGAGTCGGCCGCGAGTGTAACTTTAGAGACAACAAAATCGCCGCTATTTTCCAATTCTTTGCATTTTAACCCAAGCATCAGCCGATCTATTACATAATTCCCAGGTTTCTCTTCGACATCAAGCTGGATATTCCATGTTTCCGCGAAAAAGTAGTTAAAGGCACATTTGCGAGCTTACCGATGCGACGCAACCCTGCCATACAAAATTCTCGAACAGATCATGTCATTGTTTGTCTGATTCTTCACTGGGGGTGAAACTCTGTGACGTCATTAGTGCAAAATCGACTCTATCAATCAAACCGATAGCATTGTAGCTACCCGCGCATGCGCAGTAGCTACAAAAAAGTATCGAAACAAACTTGGTGATCGAATGATAAAATGGCAAAATATCGTGATTTGCCAGTGTCTCGCAGATCAATTATTTGCCTCAGCCTTCGGCTTCGGCAAATAATTGATCGGCTCGCCACTGACAAATCACGATATTTTGCTCAACCTCGTCCAATAATTGGGCTGTCAATAATTGTTAAATGTCCGCGGACAAATATCCGAGCATATTTTCGCGCCAAATCGAGACTATTGTTTATACAGTGTACGGCTCAAATCTCTCCGCATGAAGCAACTTATACTGCTTATAATTAATATGACAATATCGTCGTTGTCCTCCAGGATTTCATTTAGCAGCTCGAAATCTTCTGCTATTTCAAATACAAACAACAACACGGAAAATGCGCCATTTTGAATGTTGGCGCGAAATTCGTTCCAAGCGAGAATTGTAGGAGACCGAAAAACCCGTCCCATTTAACACCTGGGAGTTTCGGAAATTCGAACCAAAATTTTTGCCCGAATGGATCCCGCCCGTAGTCTCTTATTTTTTTCGGGGTTACGTCAGGCTACAAGAAGTTCATTAATTTTTCCAAGGTTACGTGCACACGGTACTGGACGAATTTTTCGACTAGTTGAAAATTCGTGCGTTTAGTGCTCGTTTCACACGGAACCACGAGACCATCCGAAAATTTAAACGCCTAGCTGTTCAAAAATTCGACCTCCAGAAAAGAGACCGAATATTTAACCAGTGCGGTCGAAAATTTGACCGGCGCGATGTAAACACCTTGACTGTCTAAATTTTTTTTACAGGTTATATCGAACGGTTCCGTGAGGACAAACCTCAGGTCAAATTTTTTCAACCGGTCGAAAATTCGTCCTGTACCGTGTAACCGTAGAGTTAAAGAAAACGAAATATGCAAGCGAACGGTTGTCGCCATCCACGAGGCTTTACTACTCGAGATTTCACGTCGTGAGAGCAACACACAATTTAAGTCCGTGTCTAGTAAATCCCACCTGTGCCAAATGCACCATAAACCGTAGCCTATAGGTAAAGACACTGAGAAGAGTCGGTTGTAAAATGTTTTTTATTTCTTATATTCCTTTCGTTTATTATTTTCATTGATTATATGGAGGAGAGTGTTTTACTGGGAACTAAACCACTCGTAGATTCCATACGCCACTTCATCCGGGACCCGAGTGGCGTATTTTCCGTATGTCGCCTTTGTGAGTGTCGTATCGTTCAATGACGTCACGATTCTCGCCTTTTGCTTTAGTTGAATTGGTTTCTCGCGTCGCGTTTGTTTAGTCTCCATATAATAAAAAGAACATTACACGTTGGCTCAAAGATATGAATTTTATGTTCTCGTGGCAAGAACAATATCTCACTCGTTCGCTTCACTCAGTCGTGAGATATTGTTCTTGCCACTCGAACATAAGATTCATATCTTCTCGCCACCGTGTAATAGCCTATTTATGTTGTTCTTTGGCGCTTTTTATCTCACGACCAACGAAGCTAAAAAGCAGCATCTTACTACAAGGAATACTGCCAAGACTTCTCGATTGAATTCAGTCAAAGAAAAAATTTAAAAGATTTAGGTGATTCAGTCGAAGAAAAAGTATTGTCAGCTTTTTTTTTGTCATCTTTATGATGTTATTTACTTAATTTTCAGTTAGTGTTGCAATGCGTAGCATTCGTAACTCTTCATGCGCTTGCATAATGTATGAGTTCTTGTAATTACAAGTTGCAGGTATAGAGCACGCTGTAGTCAGCCATTTTGAGCAATATAGTTGGGCTCTTTCGTCTTTTCAGCCTCATTTGGTAAGTAACACTGCTTTATTTTCTACTTTTCATTTGTTCTTTCACATACAGCTCATAGACGGCAATCACTGAGAAAGCGATCTAGTATCTCAATAAAATGTCTTTTGAGCTAAAATTCGACCAGGTTTCTTGCGCGATCAACTGGCAAATACATGAAATAGCAAATGCAATTGGCAAATACACAAACTCTGTGAGAGTGATACAAAATGGCATTCAGTCTCACTGTTTCATTCGAGAGAAGTTTTACTTCATCCCTCTGGAAAAGTCCTGACATTTGTTCACTTTAATGCATGAATGTTAGAGTTGGCTCATGGAGCCTTTGATTCTGTTATAAAAGGAATAATGCTCAAATACAGCTATTTTGAGGGAGGGGTCATACTGTCGAGTTTGACAGGTGGACGCATGCGCAGCCAAAGTGAGCAGTTTTTCTACTGAAGACTGAAGGTTCTCTTAGGCTACCTCTGAGCAGATCAGGAACATTGCGCGACGACTATTCATATATACAGCTGTTTACGGCAGTGAAGATCTTGGAAGTTTGACGAAAGTTTGCCAGACCCGTGGAGTCTTCAGAGTTAATCCAAAGGAGAAAGCCCATGCAAGAGAATTTAGATTCTTCATTTACCATTTCAACGTTCTTATTGACTGACGAACTCGTCCCTTCCACAAACTACTCACGTTATTATTGACTGACGAATTCCTCCCTTTCACAAACTGCTTACGTCTGAACCCGTCCCTCTACTGTCATTATCAAAAGCACCAATGTTGACGATCGAGCTTGTTAGGCGGCTGTTATTGTCTTTTCTAGTCTCCCAGCGTGCTCTCTTGTAAATCAACTTAAGCGGCGAATGTCGCCCTCCGTCCGTCTCGTCTCTGTCCGTCTCCGTCGAGTTTAACGACGGGTGAAAGGAACGGTAATACAAAACCAGAGCAACTACACCGATCAGAAATGTTCCCCATTCTGTTGCTAACATTGCCACTCGAAACTTCAGGCTGTAATCTGTGACAAGCGTCCACCAAAGGACCATGACAACGTTCTCGATAAGAATCAGTATGTAATACGGATATCCCCATTTCCGGGTATTCTTGCCATCAAGCGGGAAGAAGCAGAACACGTGTACGTATGCAATGGCGCATCTAAAGAATCGCTGTTTCATGGGTTCACCTTCAAAGTACTCGCATTCTTGTCTCCAGAGCATGGCATATGACGCTGCAAAATGAATCCCAACGACTACAAATACGAAACGAGTGAAATATGAAGCAAATAGAGCAAGAGCCAGTATTCTGGATGTGAGCATAAATAAGCGCCATACAAACAAAAACAGGCAACCCAGACTACACCAATTCAACTGTTGGCTGTCCAAGTCCGCAAGCCGGATGTACCTTGCGTATATCAGAAGGTTAAAAGCGAAAAGAGCAAGAGATTTTGGAATGCTCAGAGCGACAATGAGGTCTTCAAAAGATGTTAGATCTAAGCTCCCTCGGCGTAACAAGATATACAGCTGTAGGGCGACCTGAAAAATACCCTGTAGTTAGGATGGAAACACTGAAAGAACGAGATTGAAGCTAGAGCGGTTTTCACTTAAATAATGTCGGACGTAATTCGCGTTTGCTTTAGTTTTGCTTTAATTCGCTCTGTGATTGGTTGAAAAAACTCGCGTCACTTCCTCAGCCAATGAGAGGCGTTGGTAGTCGCTTCCCGCGTGTGACGCTGGTTGCGTGTAATTACTTTAAATTCTGATTGGTTAATTGGAATTTCTTCGTCTGTTGTGATTGGCCAGAGTAATTGGTTTGGTTTTGGTTTTACGGCATTCAATTGAAAACCACTCTAAAGCGACTTTACTCCTCATGAACACAACTTGATGCAGGGGAGGTGAAGAATATTTTCAAAGTAGAAAACACTTGTTTACTCTAAATTAGCCCATTGTTTCATACATCTTACTTACCCCCACCCCACTCGCCACACTGGACATTCCTCATCCCTGGCCCAGTAAGAGACGGTCCTGAGCATGGAAATGGATATTTCCTTAAACATTGCATGAGTTTTTATACCTCTAAAATGAAGTTTTAGAAGTATAAAATTGGGTTTTAGTCTCGCATCGCAAGTATCATAGTCTGTCTCAGATCGTGTACACATGCATCAGATAAGTAACCAATAAGTAACAATCGTTAGGTAACCTGTATGACAACCCATTTTATTTTGACACTGAATATCATGTCAAAACAAGTATAGAAAAAAATGTAATTAGCTTTATCGTCCAACCTCGTTCCCAGGGCTTTTTCCTTTGAAATCGGGGAAAAGCCCTGGGAACGAGGTTGTTTATTGTCTAGCATTGTGAGTGATGTATGTATAAAATGAATCATATAAATTGCGGACATGAAATCAAATGAAGACTGATCCTCGCAGTTGTGAACGCAATTATATGCAGTTGCGTAAAGAAGCCTGAAAAAAATTTTGGACTTCAACGGGGTTTGAACCCATGACCGCGCGATACCGGTGCGACACTAACCAACTGAGCTAAGAAGCCATTGACGTTGGGAGAAGGTCAATTGTAGGTTCATTTGTTCCCATGAAAGTGACGGAAAGTGAGTGATGTATATAAAATGAATCATATGAACTGCGGAAATGAAATAAAATGAAGACTGATCCTTGCGTTCACGACTGCGAGGATCAGAGTCTTCATTTGATGTCTAGCATTTGTTGTAAGTCATCTCCTGTAGCCACTGTAGTTCCTCTTTCGTTAGTTTGCCGCGTTTATGTGTCAAGTGTATAAACAGAAGTAAAACACCTGGTCGGTGAGAGAAGAAGGTGAAAAAGCTTGAGGAGAGAGATCAGTTGGATTGTTGTCCACGTTACAGAAAAGGATAGAAAGTAAAAGCCAATAGTCGTTAGCAAAGAACTCTGTGTTCGCGACAAAAAGCCATTTGTTGTAGTTAAGATCTTAGTAGGAAGAGTAGGAGTTGAAAGAAAATGAAAGAAAACCTTATGGTACACGTTTCGGAAAATTCATTGCCGCTTGTGAAGAGAGCAATTAAGAGCAAACAACTGAATTGCAAGGACGCGTTACGTGAGATTTTTTTATACTACGAGGTTGAAAGAGTTGGTTTGGTGGATATGCGAGGGGCAAAGTGTAAGTTTTGCCACGCCAATAATCAGTTAGCTTTCGTTACAGTAATTTCTAAATTTATAGTTTTAGGTCTCAAGTTTCTACATGTCTTTAACAGGTACACAAATCACTTTTTGTTTCTCACTTATGAATAACTCAATTATGTCAAGCCACGTGCTTTAGATTTTTCTGTTCGTCTATCACGAAAGAGCCTTTAGTACTATTTAGTCGCTAAATAGGCCACTCCTCACGAACTTAACGATTTCAAGATTTAAGTAGGAATCCACCTAGTCACCGAATCAAATATTTCTCGGCACGTTTACTTTGTGACCTACACGTGACTCTGTGGGTCGATTGGGCTGAAAAATGTCGCCTACACAAAGGTTGCGGGACGCTGTTGATATACCTTGCAGGCCGGAGAAATTCAAGAACAAGATGATGAAAAACACAAATTCATCTAAGTTATAATCCCGGTTGAAAATTGTAAATGGTATAAGGTTAACGAGGGACATATTTGTTTTTGTAATTGTATCAATAGCGCTATAAAATATTTGTAAGAATTAAATTTATAGTCAGTGCTTACGGTCAACTTGATAATTTTGTAATTTAGTTAGCTACTAAACTTGAAGAAACATAATTTGTTTTAATAAAAAATTTCCGCTTTAAGATGTTGGAAGTAACATAAGAGGGATAGTAATCCGATTCAAACCAGTACAACATTCTTTTTAAACAATAGTCACCTAATTTACACATTTTACTTTGCTTTTATTCTTCTTATTATTTTTATCTCGCCTTTTCTTATTTTACCATCTTACATTCTCATCCGTCGAAGGCTGTAGATCGATAGCCGAAAGCTCGCGAACGTTTTTATTGTAATTTTCGATTGTCTCATCCTGGCTGCGCTGCAAGTTTTACCATACAATTTTTACCATAATTTGTTTTACTTTTCACTGAAGGAAACAATGCACATGCTAGTCATGTGATGATCTGTCTAACCTGTCTGTCAGCTTTAAACCCGAGAGTTCGTCAGTCTTAAATGGTAAACGCCTTCTATTCTTCTACCCTTAATTACAGGCACCCAAGCACATTATGAAAGTCGATTATATGTGCAGGGCCCATTTCTGGAAAGTCCCGTAAACTTTTCGGGCCCGAAAAGCCATTTCTAAAACTGCGATCCGGTTATTCTAAAAAGCCGGTCTTTCACTGTTACATCAAGATACGAAAGGGCAAATTTGCTCCAAATTTCATGCTTTCGAACGTCTCCGCTTTTTTTTAGATAAGAAGGAAATGATGACACCCGAAATGGGCCCGAAAAGGTTTCGGGAGTTTAGAGAAACGCGCGCCTGTAACGCAACAGGAAGAGGGGCCAAAAGTGCGATGAATGTGCATCCGTTGATCTTTTACTTAGTAAACATATTGCTTTGATGTTCTCTCTGCCGTCGCCGTCATTTCATCTAAACTCCCTTTTCCAGTTATGTCTACGATAGGGCGGGCGGATGGGGGGGGGGGGGGGTGTAGATTTGCCAACTTGCTGGGCTCCCCCATACTTGGCTTGGAGATACCTGTGTCTTAACGTGGTCAAACTCGTACCTTAAATAATTAATGAATACAAGGTACATATTCACCTGTGGAGCCTCTTCCATGAAAGCTTCCAGAACACCAAGAGCGCTCGAATCCTGCAGCTGGGCGATATAAAGGCGATACCGCTCCTTATCTCCTTCTGCCTCGGTCTTTCGACTCCGAATCAAACGCACAGTCCTGAATATCTGGCAGCATCTGCAATGAAGAAAACGCAACACTTTCCAGAGCACTGCAGGATTCAATAAGGGTTTTTATTTTGTTTACTACCATTATTGAATGCCGCGTTCCGCAAAAGCCACCCGCACCTACAGAGTGAAGACTTTATTATTTAGGGATCGGTGCGGAATTAGGATATACTTGACATGTATATTAAAACCCGTTCCTCCGTTAAACTCACTGCCGGCAGAATACCCCGCCACTTATTTTCATGTAAACATAGTTTTGATAGTAAGGTAACTCAGTAATCAATGAAAAAACGGATCACCACTAAGCTCATGTTCTAAGAGCAAACAAATAACACAAATAACTTCTGGTCACACTGTTATCAAACAAAACCCCCAAATTGTGTTGCGCAAACTTAACGTTACATTGTGCAAAACCTCAATTTCGTCATAATATCCTTTCGTCGCGGACGTTAAAAGTGTTCAGAGTCATCGTTGCTCAATGTATATACAGTTTCACATAACCGGTAACGAGAGGTCACTCAACGGTAACGTGATTTCTAGTCAAACTCACGTTGATCATTACGGGTTACAACAACCAGAACACGATCAAGCGTTTCATGCTAACTTTCCAAACCCTATTCATTGATAATGGTTTATCAAACCATTGTTGCTTTAACCTGAGATTAATCCAGGCTCTTTACAGTAATTCAATGCACTTGTAAACTACACGCAATTTTATAAAATTAACAGGCCACCGCAGCAAAAAAGAAATTGAATCGATTGCATTGATTATTATTTACCCCACGCACTTCTCCTTTGCTCTGCCTTTCAACCTAAGATGTATCTATCGTACTTCCACGGCGTTTATTTTTCACTGTAAATAGTAAAGATGACCAAATTCCATTCATCTACCTTAACAGGCCTCCACAGAGGACGAAGTGGCATGCGTAATACCATTTCTTGATTCCTAGCCCGTTTTTCCACAAGAGTTCCTTCTTAAAGCTCCTCTGGTCTTCAATATACCAGTTTGCAGAAACAATTTCGATCGAAACAAGCGACACAACCGCAAAAGCGATGGTATGAGAAGCCCAGACGATGTCTCCACGGCGAAAGTGGCTTATAGCCACTCTAAAATCGAAAGCAATGTCTACCAACGCCACCAAAGCGGTTAAAAATGGAAATAGAACGTCGAATCGAGTGCATTTCCCTCGCTCGTACCAAATCTTTGTCTCCGGGTCCTTCGGAGGTTCCTTTGGCCTTGTGTCTAAGATCCATTCAAATAATCGACGGCAGATTGTGCCACATGACAGGGGACATGAGACACACTGGCATAAACACCTCTGCGACAAATCGTTCTTCATTGCTGACCTGTTAAACAATTAAATTCTTAAAACACAACAGGATGGCTGGAAACAGTATCATAAGAGACTCAAAGGCTTACCTGATGATCCTTCGATAACGTTCCCTTGTCTTTAAGGATAACAAAAGATGAGGGAAAACTGGTGAATCATGGTTTGCGTGAAAAACACTTACCTGAAAAGAAAGTTCAAGCTCATATAACAGGGGATGACTCGATTTTACTGTCCAAACCTTCTCACAGCCCGTCAATCAAAAAACTGTGTTTACAACGATTTTTCATGATGATTCAATGTGTTCCTATGTCACGCAATAAGACTGAGCTCTGAGGTTTATATTTGTACAGTCTACACGTGGAGAACTCGAGCTTTCTCAGTCACACTGGCGAAGAAATGCTGAGAGATGCAAGCAAAGAGCTGAACCAAAGTCCAGAATCCCGCGGGCAATCATTCGTTTTCTGACCGCTGCTCAAGGAGAAAGAAGGCTCGGCCTGTTGACGTGTTGGGAGAAGTGATCATGAAATATTCCTAATCTTCTCCTCAGCGCAGTCGCAGACTAAATAGGAACTGTGTAGAGGTCAGGTGTACTGATTAATAATAATAATAATAATAATAATAATAATAATAAAGCCTTTATTTAAAGAGGGTAGCACTTAATAGCCAAAGGCTAATAAACTTGTGGCCCTCTACAAGGTCAGCACTAGGGGTGGTCACAGCCAGGGTTCGTTACGTCCCTAGTGGTTAATAATAATAATAATAATAATAATAATAATAATAATAATAATAATAATAATAGAATTAATTGTGAAGAGTTGTGAGACGGGACCTCCGGCTTATCGTCCTTATCCGAGAAAGACTAGAAAATCTAACCATTTGCAGATGTCATTGCAAAGGAAGCACTTTCTCCTCAGTTATTTGAAGACCCTGAGTGTTGATCCGGCCGGGGCTTTGAACCCACGACCTCCCGCACGGTAGTCCGGCACTCTACCAACTGAGCCAACCGGTCGGCTAAAAATTAAAGACACTTGGAATTAACTAACATCAAGGGGCGTGAATCAGGGAGGACCAATGGGGGAGAGGGAGCTATGACGTTCTCGTCCCCAGAACTTCCGTTTCTTTTCGTCGCGTGGTCGGAGTAACGGAGGGCTCTGGCAGCAGCAATTACCGGATGTCCGTAAATCACGGGCATCCGGTAGCACATGCGTAATTTTTGCCAACTAATCTGCTCATGCTCAGAAATTAATCCTTAGGGAGGGAGAGACGGGAAACTACACATCGTAGTCAAGATGGCCTCCTTCTTGTCAGATGGGTTCCTAGAAGCGTTGAGAGAGTCTATCACTGCACTTACGTAAGGCAGTTTGGTTTTAAAAGAAGGAAAAGAAAAGCTGCCTTGCATGTATGCTGTTACTTTGAAAAAGCTAGATTGTTCATGTATTTTACCGACGGGTTTTGGAAAGTCCCTCGAGAGGTTTTATATTTATTTTTTTTAAAAGCGCGCCAAAGAGGGCTCGCCCGCACGAGGTTGCTCGACCGCGGCATGCTGGCCGTAAGTGAAATTAAATGGAATGCGTAGTGCTTTGTGATTTTTATTTCTGCTGCGCATTCATTTTTTGCCAGCCAATAAAAAAAATTGAATTTTTTGTTGCGTCCAGAACCACTCGTCAACGACATTTAAGACGAGTGGCTCCAGGGACGAGAATGAAGCTATGATGGTAAGAGTAGAGAATTGGGAAACCGAGGTTGTCAGTTGTGAAAGAAGCGCGAACCAGGAGAAGTAAGAAAAGTTCGCTGTATTACTTTTCAAATATAGAAAAGGTACAGCATGGATGGTACTGTAAAGCAGGAGAAAAATGAAGGCCTACTGCGGCTCAAACTCTTTGAAGTTTCAACAAATCAGTAGGACAGTAGCCATGATTGGCTGTCTTTCTGGGAGATTACTTCACATTGACTTCCACCGAAAATACATGTTTGTTTATTTGTTTATTTGTTTCTTTGTTTTTCAAACCAATTCTTCGATCCGGCCGGGCGCTTATGGCTCATCTGAATCGGAAGCGTTGACTACAATCCTGGACAAAATACCATGCAAAACTCGTAATTATCGAGGATTTGAGCATAACTTACTTACTTTAAACTCCGCTATGGTTCCCTCCTCCCCTAAGTGGGGTGTGGGAAGGGCTGTAGGTTGAATCTCGCGTGACCCTTTGGGCCCGTACGCACTAGGCGAATTTTTGTTTAATTATTTTGCAAAAATGTCTCTCATCAAATCTATTCTGCAAGTACAAACGGCGTTTTTCGTCCTACCAAAATTCTGTAAAGCCGTACCAAACTTCAAAAGTGCCGACGTCCTGCCTCAGAGCAGGACAAATTTTTGCTAAGCGTCAAAAATATCAGATTTCACAATTTGCAGGCGTTAAAATGGCTGTAAATATCAATCTCGCTTTTTAGAGTCTATACATGCAGCAGAAGCCCACACTTGGGGTTATCAAATATCAGTTTGGTGTTTTAGCAAATTAAAAATTTGGTGGAGACAAAATTTGTCGAGATTTTTGTCAGAGCCAGACAAATCTTTTCAACCTAGTACGTACAGGCCCTTTGTTTTGCGTGTTTGTGAAGAGCCGCAAGTGCACATTTGTCCCAAGAATTTTGTCCATGATTGCAGTTTCATACAAAACGAGGGAGTGGTGTTTATGCAGTCAGATCCGGGACAAAATGTTCGACTCGTCGTGCCGTGCTGTCGTTTCTTTGTTTCCTTGTGTCACCTCACTACTCTGTTTCGTCGTTTGACTCGTCGTCATTCGTCGTTCCGTTGTGCCACCTCGCTAGTCCGTTTCGGACCGGTCAGAATCTTAGGAGTACCTCTATCGAAGATTTATAATAAAGTTTTGATATGGCGCGCACTCTGATTGGTTAAAACAGCGTGCTTTATGAGAGTACAGATGCAGGCAGCTACGGTGTCACGCCATCGACCCAAATGAATTCCCCATTTTTTCAATTCCCTTCATTTTTTATTTTGTCTCAGACGTCTTGTACGACCTAGAAAACGAGTTTGAAAACGAGCTATTAGCCTCAATTGATTTGGAAGATGCTTCTGCGAGTAACCACTAATAACAGCGTGAAAAATTAGGGATTTCTGTCACGTGTTTTCAGAAGTTGCTGAAATTATCCGAGTCACTCAGCGACGAGGGCAAACTTCAGCAATTTCTAAAAACACAAGTGATATTAATACTTAAATTTACGAGGGCTTATCGTGATTATAAGGGGAAGATTTTTCTTAACACTGCTGAGGCACGTCGAAAAACAGTCACCCATGCAAGCAAAGTACAAAAACACTCCTTCGCTCACAAGCCAAACAAACAAACAAACAAACAATTCAACTAATAATAACAATAATAAATAGTATTTCTATAGCGCACAACTCCAATAAATTTTCCGTGGCGCTTTACAACAAATAAAGATGAATTTTAAACAAACTACATTTACGAACATTCACTAACAAACATTTGAAAAAGATAAGTTTTTAAAACGTTAAGGTTTTTAAAAATGTCAACAGAAGAACTCCTACGTATTGAAAGAGGCAAAGAGTTCCACAATCTAGGGGCACATACTGCAAACGATCGATCTCCATAAATTCGCATTTTTGAGGATGGCTCTACAAGGTCACCTTTACTAACAGATCGCAAAGAATACAAGCTCCTACGATAAGTTAACAGATCAGACAAATACGGCGGGGCCTTAGATTTATAAACTAAAAGAAGAATCTTAAAAACAGTACGATGCCTAATGGGAAGCCAATGCCGGCAGATCATTAAAGTTGGAGTAATATGATTGAAATCCCTAGTCATACAAACTAGACGCGCAACAGAGTTCTGAACAGATTGTAGATTAGCAATAGGGAACTTACGAAGTCCATAAAGTAGAGAGTTACTGTAGTCGAGTTTAGAGGTGACAAAAGCATGAACAATCATTTCAGTGGCTTCGCGGGTCAAATACTTTCTAATTCTCAAAATATTCCTAAGATAAAAGGAAGATTTAAAAGACATAGTATCATCGAAGACAACACCAAGATTTGAAGCGGCTTCCACTGGAGCAACTGATCACAATGATTGTGATTGTGACATTGTTCACAATGATTCAATGATTATTCGCGTTGCACTCATGTCTCTTCATTAATCAAAGCCATGCGGTGGGACTCCTTGGAATACCGTAGACTGAATAACCAAGTGTTTATGTTTTATAAAATCTACACAGGGCTTGTTGGTATTTCTTTACCACCTGATTTCTTTTATCCTGTAATACAAAAGCTTCAAGACTTCCTAATTGTGCACCATTTTGCCAACTTGCGACACTAAATGATACTTACAAATATTCTTTTTACCCTAGAGCCATAAGAACCTGGAACAGCTTGCCTTTAGCTTTATTTCCTAATTCATTAAATGAATTTAAGGCCATAATCTCAAGTATGTAGGATTATTACTATTATTTTTTTAATTGTAATTATTTTATTACTTTAATTCGTGAATTCTAATAGGCTAATTTTATTGCATGTTCATAAGTACATATATATATATACCTGACCTTATGAAAACCAGGTCGACGAAAATTCGAGGCTTTTTAGAACTTCCTTTGCTATTACCTCCGTTGTTTAACAAGGACACTTAACTTTTTGCTTATTACCACCAGATTACAGTGTCGACGAAAGGAAAAAAAAAGAACATGGCTATTTGCTATATCACTAGACATGAAATCGACGTGACCTCTGACCTGAACTATCGTGTGGGCAGTAGTGTCAGTTTTGCTCAAATCTTGCTTTGAAACATCGGCCTTGCCGAGAGCAAAGTTACCGTCGGAAAGAGGCATCGATTTCCACGAAATCAAGCAACGTTTTAAACCGAATTCCCTGGTGGCTAACACAAATAACAGCAAGCTCTTGGTAAATTACATCTACGTAAACATGTGGCAAATGTTACGACTAGATTTGAGGCCGGAAATCACACATTATGACACTTCAAATTATCACATCACTTATCAGATCACTAGCATAGAATCGCTAGAGCCGCAAGGGCGGTAACAAGTCAAGAAACTGGAAAAACTTACGGTTTTCGCGCAGAAATACCGAGCCAAATCTTGTCGTCGCCTGATAGTTACTTGAAGTCCCGGATGTTGAAAACCGATTTCAAGCGAACTTCCGTCAAGCCCTTGTTTCTTGCTCAATTTTTACTAAGTCTTTAGCCTGGTCAAAAGTCAAGTCCAATTTCACCATGTGCGCTTACAAATCAACCCTGACACCTACGTTTTGAGGCTAAAGACTCCTTACCTCCGAAAGCAAAGCTCTACAATAACCTTCACTGCGCCTAACAGTCGACTTCATAGCGGCCGACAAGATAAATGCGCACGAAGGTTATTAGACGAGGCAGACACTGCATCTCGCTAGAATTTTTCCCTCACTGAGCTTCATGATGCTCTAAGGAAAACTTTGCTCTAGGAGGTGAACAGGAAAGCTAAATATACTGACTCCGTTTGAAACTAAGCCTGCGCTAAGATTTCAAATTCATGCAAATTTTCTTGAGAAAGAGAGAGAGTGGGACCAAATAAAGAGGGTTAAAAGGGAGGAGGGGCAGGGTAGGGGGGGGGGGGGAAAGAGCTTATTCTAACTTTCAATGTTAACTTTCTCTTACTAATCAGCTAATTGCCATCGTCGCTCCCCCCAGCACAAGCAAAGACCAAGAAGAATAGAAGGGGGAAACACACCTCAGTACTGAAATAAACAAGGCTTAGTATAACTTTCCTGCGACCCTGTTTTCAAAAATCCAGGTATATATATATATATATGTTATAATTATCTATATATTTATTTTTTGTTTTAAAACTCCTAGTATAGTTATGCTGTTGTAGGAGTATATTCATTAAAGATTAAATATTTTAAAGATTTAAACATCGACATCCCCAACTCGGAGACATGATAACGACGGACAGGAACAATATCTGGAATGAATATCTAATAATTCAGTCTTGTCTTGTTTAAGTTTCAATTCATTGAAAACCATCCACTGGCAAATGTCATTAATACAACCCTCGAGCTGCAGCTTAGAATCAAACAATCGATCAGCACACTTAAAAGATAAAAATAGTTGTGAATCATCAGCGTAAAAGTGAAAGTTGAGATTATGACGGCGAATAATGTCCGCAACAGGAGAAGTGTATAAAAGGTAAAGTAACGGGCCTAAGACCGAGCCTTGTGGCACCCCAACTCCGAGATGACGTAATTTGAGAAAGTGCCATTAATATCTACGAACTGAGTGCGATTGGTCAAATAAGAGGTAAACCACTTGAGAACCGATTTGACAGTCCAAAACCAAAACGAATGTAGATGAATATTATTTACATCCGGTCGAGAGAAAGAAAGCGAGCAAAGTCTGGGCTGAGAATATTGCTTAGTGCCGCCATTTTGGGCCCAAAGTTGGTTTTCGTTGCCTTTTGGTCTTTTACTGACCGGAAGTAAGAACTACCAACTGGAATCGAAAAATTGAGAAGTCACCCGAATTTCCATTTTCATTTTCTGTGAAAATTGAAAATTAAAAATTGGTCTCAAATTTTGATTTTCGTTTTTCTTGTAGATTGACAATTGAAAATTTTTTTATGTTTAATCTTTAGTTTTCGTTTTCTTGGAAATTGAAAATTGAAAATCTGGGTTTGATTTTCATTTTTCAAATTTCGTAGAAAATGGTTGGCACTCGAGTACACGGTCCGTGGGGTCCGTGGGGTCCGTGGGTCATTCGTCCATTCAATTTTCAATTCAAGTTAAAAATTGAAAATCGATGTCAATTTTAAATTTTCCTTTCTTTTTTTTCTTGCCAAATCAATACAAGTGTATCTGTAAAAATTTCACCGTTTTCACTTTCATAAGAACCAAAAATATCACTTAGACTTCTTAATTTGTGCGGTTACCATCGCATAGAAAATCAGACAGGCTATGGTATTCGTTTATTATCAGGAAAACCATTTCCACAGTCTTTTGTTATCGACGATTATGTGAATTTAGAAGAAAGTCCAAAATTGAAAATTGACATCGATTTTCAATTTTTAATTTGAATTGAAAATTGAATGGACGAATGACCCACGGACCCTAAACGATACCCCAGCTCTTCCAGGTAACAAAGGAAGAACAAAATCTTCAGGCTAAAACCGGAAGTGTATGCGAAAGCCAAAAATTAACACCAAATTTGGTATGATACCTCCCAGCGGAAGTTGAACTCAGATTACATTTTGAGCAGCAATATAATCGAGGTGATATCCATTTGAGTGATCTATCGAAAGAACGGCGACGATAAGATACAACAACACAAACAGA
Source organism: Galaxea fascicularis (assembly GCA_948470475.1). Classification (NCBI taxonomy): domain Eukaryota; kingdom Metazoa; phylum Cnidaria; class Anthozoa; order Scleractinia; family Euphylliidae; genus Galaxea; species Galaxea fascicularis. The sequence goes on from OX419342.1 coordinate 10,715,965, forward strand.
CCTGAGCGAAATTTCTCAAGAACGATGTTAACTGGTAAGTTTTCTCACGTAAGTTGCTAATTACGCCGTTCATAAAGAAACCGAGGCGCAAACATGTTTCCCGTTCACGAGTCTTATATTTTTACTTCAGATCTAGAGCATACTGTAGTTCCCTTCCAACAATTGGCAACACTGTCCTTGGGGAGATGTGGATTTTTATCCGTAACCACACACTTTTCAAAGTGAATCTAGCAGCCAAATTATTTCACTGACAATATGGGCACAGTGTCTCGTCATATCAACGAAAACCCTTCTATAAATGAATGCGATTTGTTGTTTATACCGTATTTCCTCTGTTTATCGGTAGCCCCCAGCCTCTATTTAGCCATCTCCCCACCACCTCCATAAAATGTAACACACTTTAGGTTACTGGAGTTAGAACAGTTTTGGGCACGTGTATCAGTCATATACACTGTAAAGTGTACAATGAATTTTATACAACTATAAATTGTTTGTTTTTCTCTCAATGTTTAATTTGTAATATTTCTTTGCCACTTTCCAGTCGGTTGAAGAACCTTGTAACCGATGAGAATTGTGGTTGTTATTATTATTATTATAAATTATTACGTGGGATGGGAAAAATCCCATGGAGAAATTTCGGGTCACATTCCCTTCATTTCATGTGTTTCAGAGAATATGTTCCCTTGGGACGTTTTCACTTAATTGGCGATTTGATTGGCTTCGATTATTGTTTGTTTGATATTTGTCGCTGATAAGCACATTTTTGAAAGTCTAGGAGTTGATTTTGCTGACTGTGCTCGTGTGCTGAGTTGGTTTTTGCTAAGTGTGTTTGCTTGAGGAAGACGTCTGGGTATTTTTTTTTGTCTTGTTCTTATTGTAACGAGTTTTTTTCAAGCTGTGTTAAATACATGTGTACAATTAGAAAACTATGATGTACACATAGATTAATGGCTGTGGTTTGAGAACCTGTTTGCGCTTATTTGAGGCAACATTGTAACTCATTTGCTACAGTCAGAGAAAAAACATTGCAATGAAACTTGTGCTCCTGCAGTTTGGGTGTCTCAAAAACTAAGACGTAAGACCTAAGACCTAAGACCTAAGACCTAAGACCCCCTTCGAATCTCCAAAACTAAGGCCTAAGACCCCCTCCAAATCTCAAAAACTAAGACCTAAGACCCCCTTCGAATGTCAAAAACTAAGACCTAAGACCCCCTCTGAATCTCAAAAACTAAGACCTAAGACCCCCTCCGAATCTCAAAAACTAAGACCTACAGCTGTAAGTTAACAAATCGAATGTGGTTTAGCGTTGTCTGTTCTCCTATTGACGACGATATTCATCATCACAGACGTCAAAATGTTGTCGACTCACGAGGCGCAACCGATTTCACAAAATTTTAATAGTCAAACACCAACGTTTGTTCATTCACGCCACATGATGTCCATCTCGGGCCGTGCTAACAAGCAAAGCATATCAAGTCATAACTCAAGACCATCTGTAAAACAGTTGAAGAACTGCTCCGACAATTCCACTCAAATGCTTTGGTAGTAAAGAAGCGAGTTTAGCAGTTGTTCATGTTCCAGTGATGTCAGCTTCGAGTTCAATTTCGTGCTCTGCCTCAAACTCCAGTGCTTTGGCCTTCCCAAATGGCTTCTTCCATGACTGCACCATTGCAAATGCCAATGTGTATGTTTTGCCGTAAATTCATTATAATCCTGCTTGAATATTTGCAGTAACTGAACAGTTGAAGTTGTTCGAAACTTGCAGTTTCCTGATGGTCGTTTCGCTGGATTCAGATCTTGTGGTAGCTTTTTATTGTTGTAATTGTAATAGCCAATCAGAAACGCTCATTTTGGGGAATAAACCAATCAGATTGCGAGAAAGTTATAGACAACGCTTGCTCTTTCTTTGTGTCACAATCTTGGTCACACTCTGAAAGAAACATTTTCTTTGACGCTGATATTGTGGTCAAAAGTTGTTGTGGACTCACTCGGCTGCGCCTCGTGAGTCCACAACATTTTGACCACTGTGATGACGCATACTCGTTGGCAATAAGAGTACAGACAACGCTAAGCCATATTCGATTTGTTAACTTAAGTGTTAGTTTTTGAGATTCGGAGGGGGTCTTAAGTCCTAGTTTTTGAGATTCAGAGGGGGTCTTACAGTAGGTCTTAGTTTTTGAGATTCAGAGGGGGTCTTAGGTCTTAGTTTTTGAGATTCGAAGGGGGTCTTAGGTCTTAGTTTTTGAGATTTGGAGGGGGTCTTAGGTCTTAGGTCTTAGATCTTAGGTTGTAGGTCGTAGTTTTTGAGACACCCCCTGCAGTTTCACGTGTCCAGAGTCAGAGGAAAATTAAAAAACGTTGTAATGAAGCTAGTGCTCTGGCAGTCCCATATCCCTGAACTTGAAGAGGATGAAAAGACAGAGAAATGAAATAACTGCTCCCACATTCTTGTACTCCCAAATTTAAATAAGAATGAAAGTGAAGCTATTGGTTTTTGTGACTTGTCTGGCCTTCTGTCTGGGCAGAATTTGCTTGAACAGTATTTAACCAATTTCAAAAACTGAGGTAAAACCAACAGATGTAGAAAGTTTCTGCTACATGTACCTTAATGCAGATGAAAACTTGACCATAGGTCAAACTGGGATGACATGGAGTTCATGATTGTCAATCCTGGCATTTGCTGACATACCCTTTGTACTGCTATGTTACAGTTACATTCATACTGTCTGGGTTCACTGTCTGCTGTGTTTCAGATGATCTAAGACAGAAAAATGATGATTCTAACTATCCCGTAAGCAGACATCTCCAACATTTTTCTTGGGTGTCCGTTTGTGGGAATAGTGACCTTTTAGATTTGAGTATGAGTACGAGATCGAGTACGAGTACGAATTTCTAATTTCAAACCAGTCACTTCCCCTGGACCCTCACTCTTCCTTGTTACTTAGCAGTGGATCCTGAAATTGTAGATACAAGATTGATGTCACTAGTGATCATCTAAAGCACGCGAACAGGATTTGAAAAGTCGTACTTGTACTCAATCTCGTACTCGTGCTCAAATCTAAAGGTCCCTACTAATTCACATAAACAGATAACTTTACTAGCAAACATTTTTTCCGATTCCCAAGGATGTCCGCTTACAAAACTATTGACTGCAAATACTTCCCGCGCATCCCACGTGAATGCTACTCAGTGTCCTGTTATTTAATATTTCTAAAGATTGTGAAAATGTATTAAGCCCCCAGCTACCCCACCCCAGTCGAGAAGGACAAAAATAAACCCTGGGGGCTTAATAGAGCAAATACAGGATTTCCAATTATGTCGATTGTATGCTCTTCCTGTCGTTATATTATTTTACTGGGGAAAGTAGCAGTCTCTAGAGAAGTGCTCCTTTATGGACTGGCAGTGTTTTTATTCTCGTTCATATATACAGAGCTCACTGCCTCAAAAAATGTTATCTGTTAACCCTTTAACTCCCAAGGGGTTCTCCATTGACGAGTAAAATCGTCTGGTGTTAGACAGAGTAAAATCTATAAGTGCCATTTGGCACTATCGGGAGTTAAAGGGTTAAATTCAAATGAACAATATTATTGCTTAATTTGAGAGCTATAATTATAAAAAGTAATCCCCATTTCTGATTAACTTAGCAGGACTCCTGGGGAAGTATTCTCAAGGGTTAATAAGCATTCTAACTCATGCAGCTAAATCAGGCACACTTCACCAAGGTGGCAATCTACAGAGTCCAACAAGAGCAACAGGCTTTGAACGAAATCCAGCATTGAACTTGCAGTTCCAATAATGTAAAACTCTTAATACTCACTATTCTTCAAGTCACATGCAAGTATGTCATTTATGCTATGATTTGTTTCTGTTAGATTCTGAGGATTCTGCTGGTGACATTATTGTGAAGACAATATCTGTTCCTGAAGCTATGGTTGGTGATTCAGCCTGTTCAGAGTGCAAAGTTCAGCATGACAGAATCCCTATTATTGCTGGGGAAAGCAACAAGGATGGTGAAGACAGTGGTGAAGTGTTTCCAAAAGTAATAAGAGGACGCATGAAATTTCCATCCACTTTCCAGTGTAAGACCTTGCCTCAGGAGTCCAGTACATGTTTAAATGGCAGCAATGGACATGATTGTGACAGTTTATATCAGAAACTAAAAGATAGCAAAACAGAAACATGTCACCAAGGTGAATAATCACAAATAATTTACAGCATTAGGTGGTTCTGGAGGGTATCGCTATCTCCCACCCATGGAAAGTCGCAAGAAATTTTCGATGAGGGGTTTTCTCAAGAGCACAGAAGTTATGAAAGGATTCAGGATGTGGCTAAACTTTAATTTCATGAGCAATGAGGTCCAAACAAACAGTCACTCAAATATGGGAGAGAAGTGTGTACAACTCATGAAGGCCAGAGTTTGAGCAGTCTTTGCTGATATACTCTGTAGATAAAGTCCCGTGTATATAGGTCTGAGTCTTTGTTTGCTTAATTAAGCCTTATCCTGGCACCATACTTTAGTATCACTAGCTCAGATGTCTGGTATGGATGAAAAAATGAATGAAAGGGGGAGGGGTGACAGACAGGAAGGAAGGAAGGAAGAATGGTTGGAAGAACAGGAGGGAAGCAGGAAGGAAAGGATACATGCATGGAAAATAGGAAATGGGAAGGAAGGGGGAGGTATGGGGAGGTGAAAAGGAGGAAGTAGGAAAGCAGGAGAAAGAGGAGGGGTGCTGATGGGCAAAAGGGGAAAGGAGGAATGAAAGAAGAAAGGAAAGAATGAATAACCATTTTCACTATAGCGATGTTTCTCGTTACGTCACCTATTGTTATTAATGTGCCAACCAGAGGTTTATTGGCTGTTGAAACAATACATGCTATTGTTCGGTGGCTGGCAAATTTGAATATCAAAAGAAATTTGACGTCAATGTTTGTAAACAAGAAACATCGCTATAAGCAATGTTATCATCTTTGATACTCTGTAATATAGCCTCTCATCCAGTCTCCATGATGATATGTTTTACAACTTTCAGCTGTTAAATTACCTTTCAGAGCATTCCGTTGACAAGACCAGTTCAGGAAGTTACTCTGATTGCAAAGTTAATTCACCATCTACAAAAAAGCGAAAACCTTGTTAGGTGGAATGATTGTCACTGGAGCAGATATTACAGTACCAGGTGCATTTACAACAAAGGACTGGCAAAATAACAATCTCTTAGAAATGTCACTAATGCAAATTGTCACTAATGCAACTGATCCAAAGTGTACACGTTCAGACTGATAACAAAGTTTGCAAAAGTACTATTCATGTGGAAGAACATTTTAAATGCTTCTATGTATTTATAAAAGAGTATTTATTGCATCAGTAATGGTAAATTATTACTCAAACAACCATTCACACAAATGACATGGATTGAAGTAACTCATGATCAGTTGTTTGGATAAAGTAAAGTTAATATATCAACTCTCAATAGACATCCATTAAAACCTTCAATTTCACATTTTCTATTTTGTTTCTTCTTGAGGGGAATTCATATATTTCTGGTTGCGACACTCACAATCTTCCTGTGATCAAGGAGATAGAGAAAGTCCTGGGTGTGCTCTCCACGAAATTGTGAATACCCAGTGGCATCTGAATTTGTCCATGTTTAACAAATTATCATTCGTGTAGGGACGATTGATAATAAAGACCAAAAGAAACACATATTGATCAGTTTTAAAGAGTATACAAATTTGCTGAAGCTGACCAACAGTTTCTTTTGCTTTCGAAACCGGGCAGGTATCTTTTACAGGTCACATTCCACAGGTCACAGGTACAGGTCACTGTTTTGTCGATTGGTAACTGAGCCAAATAGTTTCATGAAAGAAATTTTGGATACTGAATAGGGCTAGGAGACACTTTTGGGCTTGTTTTTAAATCTGTAGCACGGTGCCCTGTGCTTTGACCTGTGGAATGTGACCTGCAAAAGAAACCTGCCGTTCAAAACCTGAATTAAATGAATGCATGGCCAGCACCTGAGAAGGTGTTTCTTCTGTTGATGTCAATGAAAATCAAAATGCACGGTGCTTATAATCAAACAGAAGAGAACCATCTTTCAAGGATCTATTCTCGCCGAGATTTTCAGATATTAATTATTTCCTATGTTTGTATTAATAACAAAGGCACTGGCGGCTACTATTTGGGCCTAGGCTGTATGGAAAATTCCTCAATCCAAACGACAGGACTACACTCACCCGGACGACCGTAATAATAATAATAGTAATAATAATAATTGAGATGCCAGGTTGTTTACCTGATTATGAACCCGCGAGCAAGCGATCAAGTTTTTATTGGGGGTACAAAAGCGATGGAGCGGAAATATGGCTGAATGCAACAGCTGGTAATTGTGAAGAACAGCTCCCCACTACCAACTGTCGGCCGACTGTTGACCGACAAACGGCCCACAGTCGGCCGACAAGCGACCAACAAACGGCCAATAGTCGGCCGACAGTTAACCAACAGTTTGTAAAAGTGTTTGTTAAGATTGTCGACCGATTGTTGGCCGACCGTCGGTCGACAGTTGGCGATCTGTCGGTGAGTTGTCGGTAGGGTTTAGGTTGAAATATATTAAAACAAATGCATTGTCAAATACTTAAACGATTATATCAAAGAAATAAAAGAAATTGGATTAGATTCGGTTAATTTGCTGTTGTTTCTGCTTGTGTGTCATCACGATCGAATGATTGTTGATCGTTGTTGGGACGCCATATTGTATTTTTGCCGTAACTGTTGACTAATACCCAATCCCCCTCATTTCTCATTGTGTGCAAAATGCAGGTGCAGTATATATTTTACTTACGATTCCGAGCGCGCTAGGATGCTTAATCTGGAGGAAAAGATAGATAAATTGGAAAAAACCCTCAGTTATTGGAAGCGAAGAAATCTTACTCTTCTGGGAAAAATTAACATTGTAAAAACCTTAGGTTTGTCGAAACTTATTTACAGCGCCTCCGTATTAACAATGTCAAGACGTACTGTAGAGAGAATCAACAGAATCACTTTAAACTTTATTTGGGACGGCAAACCCGCCAAAATAAATAAAAAAGTGTTTAAAAAAAAAAAATAAATTGTTGCCAAAAAAAAGTTATTTTATTGTTGGTTATTCACTCTCGCAAACTTGGTGGCTCCTGAAAGAGCCGTTTTGTTGTTTTGTTGTTTTCCTTAATTACTCGTAGAATCGCTCGTCGAACTTGAGTGGCAACAGCTTCCCTTCTCTCCGCATGTTGGCCATCACGGGTATGTACCGCCTGAGGCGCCTCCTGCAAATAGCTTCCAGTTCCTTAACTGACTCCCCCTGTAGGTCGCTATTGCCAACGCGTATAATAAAGTGACGACCTGGCGGAAGAACACCTTTCTAGTCCCATATGGGAAAATTGGTTGTGATTTTATTGGTCAATTAGCCAAGCACATTAATGGCAGGAACAATAAATCGGAAATAAAACATATAGCTCTAACGGCGGCCATTGTTCTTTTCGCACTAGCGTTGCAAAAACCCAGTCAAGGCTCAAAAGCGAAACATCATCAAGAGTGCTTGTCAAGGAGGTTGGCTTCATGGAAAAAAGGGCGAGATAGACACACTTCTACGCGAAGGGCGAATGATACAAAAACGCCTCACAAAGCCTCGAAGAAATGAACCACTGAATAAAGCTAAGATTTTCGCAAAACTGGTGTTGGAGGGCGGAGGGTGTAATTTGCAGGTTGCAGGTTTATACCGGCTGGAGGGCGCAGCAAATTCGACCGGATGTTGAAAGTTCCGGAAGTGTATTGTTAAATAGTTAATGATTAACTCCCCACGTGCTCTGATCGCAGCATCGATTGACTCGATTATGGACTTCATCGAACAGTGAGTGAACAGGCCTTTCATTCCTTTCTTTTCCATTAGATTGAATTGAAAACCAGTTCAGTGTACGATTTACATGTACATATAATTTTATGCTGTATCACCCTGACCGGTTGTTTTATGTTTTTGTAGATACGGATCAACTGATGATAAAACATGCGATCTCGTATCACAAGGTACACTCATTCTCGTCCCCAGAGCTCACGATCCTTCTGGCCTGCGGAAGAAACTTTCTCTCGATCTCTGCCGCAGGCCAGAAGGAACGTGGGTTCTGGGGACGAGAATGAAGGTACACTTTGATTCTGGCTTACATTATATTTTACGTATACGTATTGAGGGTAGGGCTAAACGAAACACCGATTCATAGGCGATAGAAATTGTGATTTTCCATTCGGTCGCGGAAATTGCGCCAGTATCGCATACATATGAGATGAAATTTATTTTGTACGCATGTTGGTCAGGTTACTTATTCTACCAAAGTCTAGCTCAAGTTTGTGTGTGTTTGCCGTGTATTATTAATAATAATACTATAATAATTATTATTATCATTATTATAACCTGCAACCTGCAAATTACACCCTTCGGTTGGAGGGTCAGATAAATTCCGCTCTTCGGTACCTTGGTGAAGAAGACTCTGGGGGCATTTTTCCACCCACTGATGATGTAATGAACCAACGTCAAGATAAACATCCGAGTGCACAGGACACCCAACCCGGATCTCTGGTCTTCGGCCCAATTGAAGATATCCCCCATGTTCTCTACTACCAGATAAATGGAGAAATGGGAAAAGAAGCGGCTCTCAAGACAAAGGGTTCTGGCGGTCCTTCAGGGATTGACGCAAACCGTCTTAGAAGAATGCTCGCTAGCAAGTCCTTTAAGAAATTCAGTACAAACACAGTCTTTGTGATGCCATAGCCATGTTTGCTAAAAGGCTTTGTGCAGAGCTTGTTGATCCTTCTACAATCGAACCAGTTTTGGCAAATCGATTAATTCCACTTGACAAGGGCAATAGTGAGGTGCGACCGATCGGAGTCGGAGAAGTCATCAGGAAAATAATCGCTAAGGGTATAACAAGGGTGACAAAACGGAATATTGTTGAGGCCAACGGTTCACTACAAGTGTGTGCGGGTCTGAGGAGTGGAGCTGAGGCAGCCATTCACGCCATGCACGGTATATTTGATGCTGACGATACAGATGCCGTGTTACTAATTGATGCATCAAACGCTTTTAATTCGCAGAACGGGCTTCTGCCTTGCATAATGTCGCTGTTCTTTGTCCTACTTTTGCCATATTCGCCACCAACACCTATAGGGCTCCTGCACGCCTCTTTGGTATGGGCGGTAAAGAACTGAAATCTAATGAGGGCACTACGCAGGGTGACCCCTTAGCAATGAGCCTATATGCTATAAGCCTCCAGCCTTTAATCATCCATGTTAATCTATCCAGCAACGCAAAGCAATGCTGGTATGCTGATGATGCAAAAGGCGCTGGTTCGCTCGAGGAGCTAAGGAAGTGGTGGAACGGGCTATATGAAATGGGTCCTAGCCTGGGGTACTACTCCAATGCCAAACTGGAAAAGGAGAATGAAGCGAAGGAAGTATTCGGGGACACGGCAATAAACATATCGACTCAACGCCAAAAATATCTGGGTGCCGTGTTAGGCTCTAGAACTCACCTAGAGGAGTACGTGAAAGGGAAGGTAGAGGACTGGGTCAAGCAAGTGGCGAAGCTTGC
>OX419342.1:10733075-10748075 GCA_948470475.1 Galaxea fascicularis
GCTTATCCACGGGTCAATCCCAGGGGATATTCACCATTATCAGTTTCCACTGCAATAATTTCATCTTTGTTCGTGAACCACATGTAATGCGTGCCATTGTCTTTGCGTGCCAACTTCCCAATCCGTAACCTAAAAGTGGTCACGTGAATACTAGAGGTGGATACACTTATCTCCTATCTTCATCGTTTCAAATACTGACAAAGAACATATCTCGAACACATTGGGGTTAGAAAAACTGACAATTCCAAACACCACTGATCATCTTTAACTTTTGTTTGGATGACTGAATTACGAAGTGTGTTTCATCCTAGCGCCTAGCCTGCAGTGCAGGCGTTATTATCTTGGCGCGGAACGCTTGATAAATCAGGTTTTCGATGCCGCCATCTTTCGCCAGTCGCTTCCGCGCTAATACTAGACTCGCCTAAATTGCTCAGTTAGTTATGTTAATCACCTCGGCTGTAATATAGCAATGTATAAAAATAATGGAAGAAGTCAATTTAAAAGAGAGGTCTAGTGTATGTCATCAATCCATTCCGGCACTCTCCTTTTTGGGGCTTTTCTCTCGAAAATTGGGCCGTTTCCCCAATTTCCGAGGGAAACGCAGTGAGAGCGAGGTCGGGCGTTTTATTACCGCTAAATCACCTCCAAGACAGAACTTCAAACTACTTGGGTATCCTTCCCTCCCTTCTTTCCACCTTCCATCCTCCTCTCAAACTTAGTGTTTTAATCAATCGCAGGTTTCATTTTTCTGTGTCCTGTTTTCTCCCTAAGGATCCTTCTTAAGACCAAAAGGTCTGGATGGCGTGAGAAGAGGCACCATGTCATTTCCAGCCCCAAGCCCTCACCCACCAAAGAGCGACGACAGAGACGACGCTGAAAATTCTAAGCTGCCTCAAGGAAACCCATTTGACTATGTTTTATCCCAAGCGAAGAGGCAGTATTTCCTCTTTTACCTGTGTATTGCTTGTTCTTAACTTGTAAAAGCTAATGTACAAGCTCTAATCGCTTACTCAGTACATTGATATATACGTTTCTATGAAACAAGAAATTGTAAAATACAGAGGACGGACACGACCAACTGATGTAATTGTAAAGATCTGACAACCGCTTAATGCACATTAAGACCAGGCCCGTTTCAAACGTCGAGCTACTGCCGTTTCGAACTCAACTGATCGAATTAAACAACAGACCGACTAATTTTACTAACAATACACGTACACACATTAGACTAACAAAAGACGGATCGAAACGCACCAATCTCTGTGTACAGTCTTCACAGCCGATGACAACTAGGCTTAACTGACAGTCGACCAATAACATCACGACTTCGTTGACCAATCACATCAACGACCAGAGTACTTATACCATCTACTGACGTTACACAAATCACTTGACTCTGATGATGACCTCCGCTCAAGTTGTCGAAACGTCAATCAATGTCACCACAAACAGTCCTTCTCAGGACTACACTCGCCCGGACGATCGTACTTCACTTAATTATGACATGACTCCTGGGTTCAAACCATTTACGATTTTGATCGAATTAAATTCGACTTCGTGCTGGAGTCGGGCTAAAGTCGAGAGAGCTAAGCACGGTAGTAGTACGACGTTTGAAAGGAGCCTAACATTCATTAACTCATCGCAGTAAAAAAACGAAATGCCGTGCTCTTGCATTTAAGATCAGCTATAAGCGGGACGTGTTACCATGAAGACAATTTTCAAGACTTTGATATACTAAATATCCGTCCCGGGCGGGCCTGGGCCTAGAAGGAAAAATGGCTAACCATGCCCTAGGTTAGTTATCTATATCAAGATAGGTTAATTGTTTCTCATTGCTTCTTTTGACTTTGTTTCTTAACTAAACGTAAACTTTTTATCACATCAATAAACATCATGCAACTATGCACTTGTTATTCAAGTCTTGTGTCAGAAAAACATGACAAGAAAGGATACATTTACTGTAGCATCAAGATAAACAATTACTTGTACACTGAATTGCATTTTCATATCATAAGTTTCGGTGCAGTAGCCTCTCTACAATCTAGACTTGATGTTTTCGTAAAAAAGTAAAAAAACAAATGTAGAATTTGTTGTGTAAGTAATGTATATGAAATGAACCACATGTGAACTGCCGAAATCAAATCAAATGAAGACTGATCCTCGCAGTTGAGAACGCAATTATATACAATTGCGTAAAGAAGCTGCAAAACAAAAAACCGTTGAAGTCCTGATTTTTTTTTCAGGCTTCTTTATGCAATTGCATATAATTGCGTTCACAACTGCGCGGATCGATCTTCATTTGGTAAAATTTGTTGCCAACCATAATATGACTTGTTTTTCGGAATGTTACTGCGCCTTTGAATAACTCCCCAACTCTGATGAAGTTCAAATCTCAACCGACAATTATGTTTTTTTGCCGCCGTCAATCAAATTTCCGGTGGCTTCAGAGTACTACCGAGAAGTGATGATCGATTATTTCGTAATCACATCAGTCAATCTGCGTGTTTTGTGTGTATTTGCGGCATAAATCAAGTTTGGTCAAAACCATAAAAAATAATTACGATTAACCCTTTAGCTCCCCGACGTCACATATGTGCGACGAAAAAAGTGTTACTTCTTTTAGTATCAATATCACAATATCACAATTGTTGTAGTCAAAGGCAGTACGGCGCTTTACCCGCGATCCTCGAAGGCAAACCAGGGCCGACCGAAGGAGTGCAAAGAATGTCCTTGCTCGAATCCAGGAAATTGTTTGCGAGTATTGTTCTCCTTTCTTGGCGGCTATCAGCTCAGCCAGTCGACTATGGTACCTTATACATTCCTTCCCCATCCCTCCAGTAGTTGTAAATACAAGCGGCGTGAACGAGCCATGCTCAACATCCAACACTCTCCTCGAATACAACCGCTTCTTGTCGTTTTCATGGATGCGATAGATCTGCTGCGGCTCCTGGTCCCTGTGAGACTCGGCATTAGGGTGGCAAACCCTCACATCAAAGAATACCGAGCTCTGGGGATCCCAGAAGCCAGGCGCCCGAATGTCCAATCTTGCGTCTTGTGCTCTATTGGACCCTCTACTGAGCTGTTCTGCAGTGATGTCTTGGAGAACTGGCTCGACCTCGACGTCACCACACACCATAATCAAGAGATCGGCCTCGAGGTCTCTCAACTCGTTATGACGTTGGATTAAGAAACCCTCTCGTTTGCAAATCATTGCGTGATCTACCGTGAAGTTTTCTCCACACGTACATACTAATGGAATGTCATCGAACGGCCAATCATAACGTAACTTAACAGCATCGCGAAACCCTCTCTTACTGAGGTTAAAACCCTGCTCTTGAAGGGGAAGAACTGTGAGCCATACAGAAGAGCCAATTTCTTGCGCTAGTTTTAGAGCTCGCTTGGTCTTCCGTGGAACAATTTCACTTAGGTTCTCTGCAATCTCTGAAAGTTCTTGAGCTTTTCCATGTGTGACAGCCTGACACTGACTTGATGAGGGACTCGTCGGGAAGTTGATGAGTTTGAGACACGATATGTTCGACGAGAGGAGATGTCACCTGGATAGATGAGGCGTATTCGCGTGCCGCCTCGTGACATGGGTTGCTCAAGCCAAGGCTGCCTATCCAATTTGCTGCACTTGCGCTCTACGATTGCTGGTATAAGAACCTGGGAAATAGCCTCTTCAAGTGGCTCTAAGAGATCTTGGATATCAGGGAGAGTTCTCAGAAAATACGTCCAGCGGTGTTTTAAACCAAACGTATAGGCGGCATAGCTGGCCTGCGGTTGAGCCCGTGCAAATTCAGCAAGTTGAGCAACTTCATTAACCCAGCTAGTTACTTTCTCGTTGACATAGTCCTGCCGATAATCTCTTGAGCCTATCACAGCTCCAAGATGCCTCTGCCCCACTACTGTCACGTTGATGACTGTACCCTTAATTAAAAGCTTCTCTGACCAGTGCCTCCTTTTCAGGCTTTGCGATGATCCAGCACTTTTTAACGTTTGGAAAGTAACCGATGTCCGGACCGAGTGTATTGAGACCATCCCACCATTGCTTGATTTCTAAAATAGTGCCGGCTGCACTAGCGTCATCTGCAAACCAGCATTGCTTTGCAAATGAAAAGGCCTGTAGACTAGTTAACAAAGGCTGAATGCTGAGAGCATATAGTGCCATAGCGAGCAGGTCGCCTTGAGTTGTTCCCTCGGCTGATGTTATCTCTTTGCCACCAGTGATAAATAACCGGGCGGAATGACGATAGGTGTTTATGGCGTAAACTGCAAGAACCGGACAGAGGACACGGATATTGTCTAGAGCCGCTGCCCTATTAAGGGCATTAAATGCATTGGACGCATCTATCAACAGAACCGCGTCGGTGTCATCTGCTTCGAAGATTCTATACATAGCGTGTATTGCAGCCTCGCTCCCTGATTTTAATAATAATAATAACAATAAATAATAATAATCACAGTGGACAGTGGAAATTGATGCTGGGGCAGGTGAAGAAGATATAAATGATGCAGAAGACAGTATCGATGATATTGAAGGCGATATGCCGGAATGAAGAACATCGGATGATTGTTGAACAATTAAAGGAAATAATGAAGGAAGGAAGAACATGTGATGGTATTATGTTAAAGAAAGTGGACTGGAAAGTTTTGAAGGTTCAAACTTGAACTTTGAACTTGAACTTTTATTGTCACATATAACATTACAAATCTTATCTTTTTTACAGTGGACCCGCAAATAGTGGCAAGTTTTGGCTCTTGAAAAGGTCGCCTGGCATTTTCGGGTAAGCAAATAGTTCGCAGAGAAGTTCTTCGAAGGTAACATTCGGCTAGCAATTTCTGAAATGAAGATTTCATTCCCTAAAATTTTCGGGTACTTCAATTTTCAGCTAAGAAATCCGAACAGATCAAATTTTTCTAGCTCATTAAAACAACTCTTTAAACAGTCCTTAAACATTACAAGGAGCCTAGAAATATCCCTTAAAGGTTGTTTAGCTTAATTTGGTCGTTGGGTGCCCCTGTAATTTTTCCCATTATATGTTTGCTCATTTTTTCTAAATCCCAAGCAATAGAACGCAGTGTGTGGGCGTGTCCAGCGTTTCGTGTGATCGGTCTTTTTTAAAACAAATGTAATTTGGTCTTTGTCTAGGTAGTCATCGCATTGTTCTAGTACCGATATAAGTAAATTATGAAGCTCATTTTTGAATGTCTTCATAGGCAGAGACCGCATGCGGGCCGGAAGCTCATTCCACAGCCTCGGTCCTACTCGAGAGAAGGCTTTGTTCTGTACTTCGAGTCTAGAAAATTTTTGATAATAATTTTGAGATGTAGAGGAACGTGTATTGGAGGAATGCACGCGGCTAGTTTTAGTGAAGAGGTCTAAGATGTTAGAGGGTGCGATTTGATTAGAGACATCATGCATAAGGCAGCACACTGCTTCATAGTATAGGAAATGGACAGGCAGAACACTGGTGTCGAGAAATAATGGGATCAAACAAACAGAGTAAATGAAGAGATTAAGTATATCAAAAGCAAGAGTATTACAGAGACAAATAATTTGATTAAAGCTGCAAGTGTGTGGGTTGCAGATCAGATAGGATTGAAGAAAGCAGAGCATAGGAAGAAAAATGAACCAAGATGGAAACGTAGGATTGAGGGAGATATAAAGAGGCTGAAACAAGAAGTCAACTTTCTGGAAAGGGAATTAAAAGGAGAACTGGGATTGAAAAAAAACGTAAATTGAGTGAATTAGAGGGAAAATATGGAGTAAAAAGAAAAGGACTGAAAACTGTAATTGAAGAATTGAAACAAAGGTTGCTTGCAAAAACTGCCAAAATAAGAAGATATGAGCACAGAATTGAACAATTCAGACAAAATAAAATCTTTGATTTTGATCAGAAGAAGGTATATGCAGAATTTAATGGAAGTGGGGTAAGACCAAATGATGTGCCCAATGTGGAAGAGAGTAAACGATTTTGGAGTGATATTTGGAGTGCTGAAAAAGGGCATAACCGAGAGGCAGAATGGCTGAAAGATTGAAATGACTTGGAAAATGAAGAACATTTTCAAGAAAATGTGGTCATAACTACTGAGAAGATAATGAAACAATGTCGAAGGATGCCCAACTGGAAAGCTCCAAGGAAGGATGGGGTTCAAGGTTATTGAATTAGGAACCTTAGCAATCTTCATGAGCGGATTGCTACTCAGATGAATAAGATCTTGATGGGAGAAGATAGTGTACCTGCATGGATGACATATGGTCGAACTGTACTCTGTCAGAAGGATCCGAGAAAAGGTAATGCAGCAGAAAACTATCGTCCAATTACATGCCTTCCAATGATGTGGAAACTTTTAACGGGAATGATAGCTGAAGAGATGTACAATTATCTTGAACGAGAGAAACTCTTGCCAGAAGAACAAAAAGAATGTAAACGGGGAAGCCGTGGAACAAAAGATCAATTACTTATCGATAAGACTGTATTGAGAGATTGTAAGAAAAGACACACCAATCTATCTATGGCCTGGATAGATTACAAGAGAGCATATGACTACGGTTCCACATAGTTGGATCAAGGAATGTATGCAGATGTTTGGAATTGCAGAGAACGTGAGAAATTTATTGGAAAATAGTATGGAGCAATGGAAGTTATTGTTGACGTCTAATGGTAAAGATCTTGGGGAGGCAGATGTGAAAAGAGGGATCTTTCAGGGAGATAGTTTGTCGCCACTATTGTTTGTGCTGTGTATGGTACCACTGTCGTTGATACTTCGGATGGTAAATGCATACTATGAATGGGGAAAGAAAGAATACAAACTAAATCATTTGTTGTATATGGATGATTTGAAACTGTTTGCCAAGAGTGAAGAACAAATTGATATACTTGTGGGAACTGTTCATCACATCTTTAGTACTGATATTGGGATGGAATTTGGAATGAAAAAATATGGAATCCTTACTTTGAAGAGAGGGAAAGTTGTTTGTTAGATGTGATGGAATAAAGCTTCCAAATGATGAAGTAACGAAGGAGGTCGAAAAGGAAGGATACACATATTTGGGTATAGTTGAATTAGATAAGATCAAAGAGAATGAAATGAAAGAAAAAACAATAAAGGAATATAAGCGACGGCTTCGATTGATCTTAAAATCAAAACTAAATGGAGAAACAAGCGATGTGGACAGATTGTACATTTAGAGGTGAAAGAGGGAGGTAGAGGCCTGATGAGTGTGGAACATTGCGTTAGAGAAGAAGAAAATAGTTTGGGTTTTTATGTTGTCAATTCTGCGGAAATTCTCATTGGGGGAGTTTCTGCAGCTGAGACAATCAATACGGAAGATGTTTTAACGAGTGGTGAATTTAAATATCAGAGAGCACAGGAACTTAAACAAAACTGGACTGAAAAGAAAATGTATGGACAGTTTGTCAGGGAAATGCCAGAGAATGTTGATAAGGATAAAACGTGGCAATGGTTATCCAAATGTGATTTGAAGATTGGGACAGAAGCGTTGTTATGTGCAGCACAGGAACAGGCTATCAGGACAAATTATGTAAGGCATCACTGCATGATCAATAAGACCAGTGAAAGCCCCCTGTGTAGATTATGTGGGAAAAAAGGTGAAAGCGTGCAACACCTAGTATGCGGATGTGAGAAGTTGGTTCAGAAAGAATATAAGAGACGACACGACAATGTAGGAAAGAAAGTCCGTTGGGATTTTTGTAAGAAGAATGGGTTAGAGCACACGGAAAAGTGGTATGAACATGTCCCAGAAGGAGTAGTAGAAAATGAAGAAGTTAAGGTTTTGTGGGATATCAATGTTCAGTGTGACAACGTGATAGAGGCGAGAAGACCAGACATAATTGTAATTGACAAGAAAGAGCGAAAGGGGCTACATCGATATTGCTGTACCAGCTGATGTAAGAGTGGAGTAAAAAGAAAGGGAAAAAGTAGAAAAGTATCAGGATTTGAAGAGAGTTGAAGAGGGAGATTGGAAGATTGTGGAAACTAGTTAAGAAGGTGGAGGTTGTACCCGTAGTAATAGGGGCGCTTGGAAGTGTCACCAAAGGATTTGATAGGTGGATTGAAAAGCTAGGGATAATATTCAGTGTTGGGGTGGTGCACAAGACTGCGTTGTTGGGAACTGCAAGGATACTGAGGAAGGTGTTGGAAATGTGAAGAAGAGATAATTCCGTTAGCCCTTGGTCATTTGTTGTGACTCGCCTAATGGAAGAAATCACGGCAATGACAACAGCCAGAACATGATGTTAAACAAAGATAATAATAACAATAAATAGTATTTCTATAGCGCACAACTCACAAAATTGTCCGTGACGCTTTACAACAAATAAAAATGAATTTTAAACAAACTACATTTACAAACATTCAATAACAAACATTTTAAAAAGATAACTTTTTAAAACGTTTTCAAAAATGTCAACAGAAGAACTCCTACGTATTGAAAGAGGCAAAGAGTTCCACAATCTAGGGGCACATACTGCAAATGATCGATCTCTATAAGTTCGCATTTTTGAAGATGGCTCTACAAGGTCACCTTTACTAACAGATCACAAAGAATGCAAGCTCCTACGATAAGCTGAAAGATCAGACAGATACGACGGGGCCTTAGATTTATAAACTAAAAGAAGAATCTTAAAAACAATACGATGCCTAATGGGAAGCCAATGCAGACGTCAATTTTTAATTTTTAATCGAAAATCTTGTTCAAAAACCTTTTTTAGCAGCAACCCACGTTTTCTGCTAGCCGTGCTTCAGCCATCTCTTGAGAGCCGGGTTGTTAACTATTTACCAAAAAAATTCGGAAATTTCGGTTGGAATGTTAATGGTAAGGCTATTTTAGTGTTCCCTGACCAGAAAATTTCCAAAATTTTCGGAACGTCTTGAAAGGTAGTCCAAAATTTCCAACCGAAATTTCCGAACGGTGTTTATATTACCATTTGCGATTTTCACCAGTTCCACGCCCCACTCCAATTTTGATGCGTGTCAAGAGTTATTTAGTAGCGGTTGTGCAAATGGTACATGCCAATCCTGAACGGAATTTTTCATTGGGTGTTTTTGCTTATCATTTGTACAAACCGTCGACCAACCAGTTTTCCATTTAAGGTATCATGGTAGGTGGATTTTGACGAAAAATAGAAAAAAAAATTTTTTTGCTGTTCAAATTGAGAAGACTGAGATAAATATTTTGCAAAAAGAATGGGAAAAAAAGCTTTTTTACTTTTTAAGATAAAGAGAAAAACTATATTTGAATCTCATTAACCGCTGACGGTGCGTTGACAAGTTCCTGTCATCTCTAATTAAAATTTACCTTCGGTTGTCACCTGTAACGTGAATGCGGTGTGATAGTTAACTTGAACGAAAGAGACGTGCGCGCGAACTGTTCTTGATCCGGTTGTTTTTATCGCTAGTTGGCTTTTGTTCTTGACAAGCTTAGCTTTTGAAGTTCTTAATGTCCGGACGAAAACGCAAGAAAACGTCTTGTCCGTTTGCGTCTTCGAAGAAGCCGAAGAAGCGAAAATCTGGAATCAAGGAATTTTGTGTGGAACAAGCAAGATCTTTGGCTCTGAGCGACCGTGGGTGGTACTACAGCCAAGACGAATGGTTATTAGAGGGCACTAATCCCGCCAATAAAGCCGTAGAGCAACCTGCAAAAAGTGATAGTCGCACGAAAATATCGCTAGAGAACGAACTGGTTTTCGTGCCAGAATTGAAGACGTCTGTTTAATTCAAGTTGTCATAAGCCATTGTTGTTGTAAACTGACCCGTGCCGACATCTGTCAATGCGTCATTAAATCTTCTTACATGCTGGGATTTTTAACACCTAATCACAGAAATCTCATAAAACGTTTTTCGTCTTTTTCTCGATAACATAAAACTGCATATAAGGGTGAACATTTTTAGTTCGTTTACGCGCGTCTTCCGACGGAATTAGCTGAAAATCGGCAGCCGTTTTCAAGGATACTTTGTTCGAAAAACCGTGTCGGGCTTTGTTTAATTTCGCTTCCGTTTCCGAGTTATGGCCTCTTTTGTACAAAGGAACGTCCGCATGGACAACATCAAACTTTAGGGGGTTGTAAAAAAAAAACCAAACCGCATCTGGAAAATTGCAGACACGGTTTTTGAGGGTGATGTGTGAGAAAACATTTCCGATATTAATCGCGCCGATCCGATAATTCACGCGCGGAAACGAACCAATTTAAGCGAAGCAGTGTTTCTGGGCATTTCTTTTAATATCACTGCAACCCTGACGTTTTAGAAAATTTCAAAGATATGATTGTACTGTATAACTATTAAGCTTTCAGAAAATGTATAGGTTGATGAGGTTTTCTTTCAAAGCGTCAGCGTAAGGGCGCGATTTCCAAACACTGTCAATCCACCTACCATGATACCTTAAATGACAAACAACCCCAGTCTCGCGTATCTCAACTTGTCTCGTTGGTGCCCGAAAGGAATTGTGGGTAAATGCACCATAACACGAGCATAGAACTCTCCCGATTCCCACTTTATAGAATTTTTCCTTTGGGCGTCGGGCACCCAATCCTACCAAAACGTGCCTAAATTGCCTGGGTAGGTCTTGGAATCCTTCCACAGAACGGCCAGAGAGACACCTTCACTCGTGAACTGCATGCCACGTTTATCAGAAAACATCGTTGGCGCCACAGTCAGCATGAAACCGCCTCTCGCCTCTGTTTTCTTTCAGAGGCTTCTCCACCCTCATACTTGATGCTGGCCTAAGGGCTTCTGTTGAGGAAAATAGCTCGAAGAACCTACCGGATTTGTGCTGGTGACAACTAAACCTGAGCCCGCGGTGTCTTAAAACCGCAGATATTGTATTGATGAATCTTTACATGGAGGATTCTAGCACTGCAGATTATTTATCGTCAAATTACTACTGAAAAAAACTAAGAATACCTGGTATTTCAAGGGGTTAAGCATTCTAGGCTTCTCAAATTAAGCCGTTTAAATGGGAGTACATAAGGAAACATTTTCTAATGAGCAAGGCTTTGATTACCCATCAAGGAATGGCAAAACGACATCTTGAAACTGAGCAAAAATTACTTAAGTTTTACGCACTTTCACTAACCGTTCCGTAACCGTTCTGCCCGAAGCGGGGGAGGGGGAAGGGGGTATTCCCGTAGATAAGCTATATAGGATGTGCCGCCTCAAAGAGTATGGTTTTTAAGCAGGTTTCGTCTGAAAACGTATAATTGTATTTGCCTTTTCAACTCTAAGATTTTAAGAAAACAAATGACATTTCTTAAAGAAAACATGTTTCGGCGCTTCTTCTGCCAACGTCAGTGGAATATTTACATAGGTATGAGGTGAATATATAGTGTAACAGAGAATAGTATGTAGAGTATAATAACAACAGAATTTTAAAAAAATCTCTGATTACAAAGAAAGTTTTAAATTAATGTGATACACACTTGCTGATTTAAAGATGACTGCTCCCATTGTATATGTTAAGATTCTTTAATCTTAAGTTGGAAACTGGTGGAAGTGTAATCTGCGATACTAAAACAATCATGACAACTTAAAGTGCGGCAATGTTGGGAATTCCGTTGTAAATGTTTAAATTTGTGAGAGGTCCTATCAGTAACAAGGTGTGGAAAAATGTCGGGCACAGGAATTTGTATACCACACTCGCATGAAGCTCAAAAGGGATAGGATGTTTCACACTAAACATACTGCCAATTTTATAAGATGAAAATACAAGTTTGATGTCTAAATTATCACAATACAGATTAATGAGGTGACGGATCCTTTTCTCTGTGACAGCGGAAAAACAGCCGATGTAGGGTAACTTGAAATAAAAGGTAGGCGTGGTGTCAGAGACAGAAACCGGAGGAAATCGGAAATCGTTACGGGTCGAAGTGTTGTAACGGTTAACAACCTTTTCCACTTAATGTAGTTTTGTAGTTTCAACCCTCTTTGAATTAGCAAGTGTGCATCACATTAACCTAAAACGTTCTCTGTAATCACACATTTTCATGTTTTCTATTGTTGTTATACTCATTACGTATTCTGTTACACCGTATATGAACTCGGGGCCGAAACTTGTTTTCTTTAAAAATGTTGTTTCTTTTCTTAAAATCTAATCGTTTCTGCTATTATGTCTAGATCTTTTCAACTTTAAATGAATAACAGGGAAAGAAAATTAACCAAAATATATCATTCGAGCTGAATTTTACCAATTCTTGCCTTCAGCACTGATGCCAAGCTTAATTACATTACAGCAAAACCAGTGGGAAAATTGTAACCGGACAGGACAGGTCTGAAAACGGGTGCGAAAAGTGACATGTTTTGGTCTGAAATAAGGTCAGGATAAGGAGAGCCCGTCGGTACCCACTTATTTACCAAGAATTTCCCCAGGCCGTTCGGATATCATATTACAATGCTAATACACAAATATCAACTTTGCTTTCTAAAGGCATCTACGAACTATGAACAAAGTTTTTCCAGCCAAAACGTTTCTTTGAAATCAACAATAATTTTATTTGATCAAAAATTACAATAAAAACGTTCGCTGGCTAAAAAAAAATTTAAAAGAACATGAGCTTTCGATAAAAAATAGAATGAAAAATGGTAAAATAAGAGAACGCGAAATAAAAATAAGAAGAAGAATAAAAGCAAAGTAAAATATGTAAATTAGGTGACTATTGTTTAAAAAAAATGCTGTACCGGTTTGGAATCGGCTTAGAATTATTGTCAGCCTGTTTGGTGGCAGAGGTGTAATGCGAAGGGTAGTATGAAAGGAGTTGACAACTTAACATTCCTTTTGATGGTACAAAAGGTCTCATCCACATAGCGTTTCCATACTTAAGGTTGTACTTCAGACGTATTGATAACCAAAATGTGTTGGGTTGTTAGGTTGTACTTCAGACGTGTTGATAGCCATTTTTACCGAAATGGTCAAAATGATATTTTACCATCTGTTCTATTTTTCATCCGTCAAAGGCTGTAGATCAACGGCCGAAAGCTCATGCATGTTCTTTTAAATAATTTTTTGAGCAAGTAAAAGTTTTTATTGTAATTTTGATTATGGCTCATCCTGGCTGCGCGTCAATTTTTAACAATAATTTTGTTGTTAGGAGCGAAAAACTTTAAATTTTCTTGGGTGCACACGAACACGACGTCTTTATGCATGCTTCGCCTCTGTTGAAAGCGATCACAAATAGCGTGTGACATTCCCGGCCAAAAAGCACAGTTCTAGCCAAGATGGTCAGTCAAACAAATCTCAGACCGAAAATCGAAATTCAGAAACACTATTAAGCATTTCCCGTCCTGAAGCATCTTCCCTGTTATATCAAAAGTTTATATAAAAAAAATATGCCGGTACAAGCTAGAATTCCAACCAACGAATATTGATACTCTAGCCTAGTAAAGCCTTCCTCCCTTCACTCTACTGTTTCTTGTCACTTTCTGGGACGTCTGTGTGCGATGTCATCGCTTTTTTAACCTCGAGGTAACTGTGCATTTGTTAGATAAATTTTGGCGTCTTTCATGTCACATACCACGATTGGGATGACTGTGGTCTCATAAAATCCATTTCAAGTCCACGATTTCATGAGCTTCAAATTTTAAGCAGACTTTAGGTTGTGTTTTGGAAAATAAAGCAATTTAATTGCGAATCGATATTTCGTTGCTTTAAGACCTCCAATCCTCCTTTTTAATGCAGATTAATCTTTACGATTATATCATTCCATTCTGTCATATTGGAGGTAGTACAGTCGGCAATAATCGGAATCACCCGGAAACTTGATTGACGGTAGCGAAAAACGCAATTGTCGATTGAGAGTTCGCGTGTTTTTTATGATTTATTTCTTTTCCCGCGATATTACTTTGAGTCCAAGCTTTCGAAAAACTCAAATGTTATTTCTTTGTTTAAAGATGGTACTTCGTTATCACCTTTGTCATATTCCCATGAGCTTTGTAGGAAATAGATCCGCTATTTTACTCATGGCAGCAGTAGAAAGAAATGATATAGGAGGCAAGCAGTTCACCTTAAATAATTCCTACGTGTTGTTTTCAGATGTTATGGAAGGCAACTCCAATTAAATTTCGGGCCGGTATCTTCTCCAATAAATGGCAAGTTTAATTTTGAGCAACTTCTGACATGTCTGATGATGGCACAGCTAGTCTATAGGTGGTTTTCACGTTACGTCATCGTCGCCATGCTGGTGGATGGTAAACAATAGATCTCTCATTAGCTCGCTTTGTTCGTCCACCAGTATTTGTTCGTTTCACAATTATTGTCTCTGTCTCTAGAGATTGGCTGCAAACCACCTATACAGCTGCATGCAGGCTGAACAAAAGACGTAAATAACTGACATGAACTGAGGATTAATTAAGCGTCAATTTTTGATGCAGTTTTGTTGTGCCTGTTCAATATTATTGTTTGTTTCGTCTTCGCCTCACATAACGCTTTTAAGATTTCTTTTGTTCCGTTAAAATGCATCTCACTGGAGTGCAAGCTTTCATTTCATACATAGTTTACATACAAATAGTTTAAAAAAAAAATAGTTTCATTTAGTCACCTTTTTGCCTGGTTCGTTCGGTTTTTCTTGCGATCAGTTTAGATCGGAAGCAAAGTTGTGGGAAGCAAAGATGCTCAAGTAAAGGTCAGTAAAAGTTAAACTGGTTTTATTATCATGTTCGTTCGTTCGTTGTCGTAAAATCGTTTAGCATTCCGCTCGGCCACAGGCCTAACTTTAAGGCCTAACTAAAGGCTCCTGGTCAAGTCCCGATCTCAACGCCTTTTCATCACTGGTTACTTTGTTTTGTGGAATTTATCGCGTCCTTGACAGGTTCTGATTCTGTTCATCACAAATTAACAAACAACCAAACGAGCAAAACAACAAACAAACAGAAAAAAAACATGGAACAGGGAGGCCATCACCAGAACAGCCCTTATTCACAATGTCAGCCATCTTTACACACGCTTAGAGAATGATGGGATAATTGTTTGGTCACATGGTCTCTTGG
>OX419342.1:10753075-10768075 GCA_948470475.1 Galaxea fascicularis
GTTAGAAAATTTGTGACTTAGCCAAAGTACATAACCGGTTGTGATGTTGGATTTAAAAGTGAGACACTGGGACTGTTAACCTATAGTTTAGAGATTTACACCATTTGTATTGAAATTTAATCGGATGTAATTAAACTGTGATGAAGTAAAATCGTTTATGCTCTGGTTATGTAGTCCCTTGATCCAACGTGGCAAAGCCGATGATAAATCGAAAATGTACGTTAGCACATGTTTGAATGGTGGCTGTGGCTCTGCAGCAAAACAGTAAAAACTATAATCACAATGCAGAAGCCCTTACGTACTAGAGTCCTGGCTCGAGTCCTGGCATTGATTTTATTTTATCGGTAAATGCCATACAATAAGGAAAGAACTGTGGAGCTTCGCTTTTAGGCTTGCCTAAATATATATATTATTTACTTTTAACGCTCTCCCATCCTAAACCTTCATAATCCTTTTGGGAAGAATATGTACGGACAACTCCTAGTAGAAGTTCAACTTCGTCATCTGTCCAGCTCAAATTTGCCTCAGTAGCATCTGGATCTACTCTAGCATTCTTTTTTTGGCGGCATTTTCACTTTATCGAACGACGAAACAATACTGAGCTTGGTAACCATTCCATCACGAATGTTCCCCGACTTGTCGTTGTGTGTAAACGGTCAGGAATCCGAATATCCTTTCAGTGTAAACGCTTACGAATCCGAATACTCTAAATCTGATGAATCCGGAAACATTAACGAATCCGGAAAAATCTCTTCTAGTGTAAACCTAGTCTGAATGATACATTGTGTTACTGGATCGATACAATTTGCATTTGTCACGTTATGTCGCGTTACGTGACAGAAGGTGTCGTGTGACCGTTAAAACGGTTTTCTAATGGTACCATACAAAATATGTACACAATCGAAGCGAATATTTGCTGATCGAATAGTGGTAATTTAAAGCCTTTCGATAACAAAGTAAACAGAGACAGCAAATTACTGGAATGTTGATTGGTCGAGACAGGGTGTTTTTTTTCTAACGAGGCCCCAGAACAAAATGACTCTCCTAATCGGCTGAACTCGTAGCCTCCTATGCAGACACGGTCAGTGTAAAACGTAGACTGCAGACTGCAGACCAGGGGTAAAATGCAGACTAAGTGTAAAATGCAGACTGCAGACCAGGGTGAAACTGCAAAGTGCGGGGATTTTGCGGCATAAAATTTAAAAACGTTTACTAAGACAGGCTTTGGACGGCGTAGGTTGAAACGACAAAAGTACAGAAAAAAATTACAATTACGTTATATACAGCGAAACAATCATGCGGACAAATAACTAAAGAAGCAAAAAAGGTGCCAACTACAAGAAACAAGAGAGGCTAATGACGGAGTGAGAAATAACACCAAAGACTAAACAAACTAAAAAAATTGCGCACAGAAACACTGAAAAGATGGAATAAGCAGCATGACAAAATTGCGAGAAAAAAACGGAAAATAAAAGAAAAGTCACACTTAGATGTTACACAGGGGTAAAATGAAGACAGGAGGTGAAGAAGTAACGAAATATACCGGGTGTCGGTAAAACGCCGACTTGGGGCCGGGGCCGGGGCCGGGACTGGGGCCGGGGCCGAGGTGTTAGCTTTAAAAAACAAAAAAAGAAATTAAAATTTAAAAAGGGAAAATAAATCAAAATAAATTAAACTAACCAAATAAATAACTAGGTAAATAAATAGATACTGATTAATAAATAAATTAAATAAATATCAACCAATACGTTTGTTGTACGACCGCTGTGCCATAAACCGCAAAACCCCACGTAAGGTTTTTCCCGCCAAAATAGTCACGTGGTCAAGCTTCGCCTGATCTAAATAGCTTCTGTCTGTGCAATGTTTTCGGAATTTATTTCGTGACGTTTATGAATCGTGCTACATCGTGTGTTGGTCAACTTTGTACAGTATGTGGTCCTTGGTCCGCGAGTGAAAGTTGTAATCTCGAATATTTTACCTGCAACACGTAACGAGCTGAAATTTTCCCATAAGATAGCTTTTATGTTTCTTGCGATAATCTTCAAGTGGCAAGTGAGCTATGAAGCCACTGACGTTGGGAGCAGGTCAATTTTCGGTTCATATGTTCCCGTGAAAGATGTGCAAGTGAATGATGCATATGAAAGAAATCATTTGTGAACTGCGGATATGAAATCAAATGAAGAATGATCGTCGCAGTTGTGATCGCAGTTTTTACAATTGCGTAAAGAAGCCTGAAAAAAAACAATACTAATCAATATTTAATCGTAAACCTTCGTTTTTGGTCGTATTTTATTTAACGAGAAAATATGACATCATCTTCGGAAAGCTCGTGGACCAAGGACCTCGCGGACCAAGGACCACATACTGTACACGACAGTTGACACGATCTTCCAAATGTTTCCTTGTAGGCTTGCGTGCTTTGCTTGCCTGTATATTCAATTGACTGTCAGATAACTTGGGGAGTTTAATACTTGCAGATGTAGTAATATCAGATTCGGAAGGTAAGGCAAATGACTGCAAGAAATGTATGATACACCAGCATGAAATAGCAAATAAACGTGACATCTCAGTTACAGTGGCGTTACGCCTTTGTTGTCCATTCAATTTTCCCTTTTCAGTATCAGGAGCGTTCAATTTAATCAGTTCATATGTCCCAAGAATTTTGAAAAACTAATTAATTGATTAATTTAATTATTTCTTTATTTTAATTTTTATATCTTTACTTTATTTATTGATTTTTAATTTTTTAATGTAACTTTGTTTCTTTTATATATATATAACGCAACACCCCGGCCCCGGCCCCGGGTCGGCGTTTTACCGACCCAAATATACCACGTTGCTCCCATATCAGTTAGTCACTTGGGTTCGTCACGCAACGGTGTCTCCCCAAACATACTGAGGTGAGGACCTTAAAGGAGACACGTTCCTCACTGCGTGC
This sequence comes from Galaxea fascicularis, assembly GCA_948470475.1. Lineage (NCBI taxonomy): Eukaryota > Metazoa > Cnidaria > Anthozoa > Scleractinia > Euphylliidae > Galaxea > Galaxea fascicularis. Next base: position 10,756,014 of record OX419342.1, read on the forward strand.
GGCAATCATGGGAATCTTGCTAAGCAAGGCTAGTCGATCATCCAATAAAATTGCGTGGCTCACTCACGTGACGTAAGAGCTTGGACTCAAGATTAAGATACCAGCCGGTGGTGTAGTTAGTGAAGTGTTGCATGTGTGTGTTCTGCTTCTTTATTAAAGAAGTAAACATGGCCAGAATTGTTTCGAAGGACTCTCTATCCAGACCATGAATTTGAGGGAAAGCTTCTGGATCTTCCGCATTTAATTCCCGTACTGAAGATTAGGCCCTGCCCCTTGTTGCCTATGTTTTGTAATTTAATTTATTTCCTTTCCCTTGTCTTTGGTCAATCAGCTTTTCTTCTGTCACCATTTTCATTTCGGAGGCTATCTTGAAGTCCAAGCTCTTACGTTATTTGAGTAAACCATGCAATTTTATTGGATGATCGATTAGCTTGGCTCAGCCAGATTCTCATGATTACCGCACACAGTGAGGAATAGGGAGTTTACGCAACTAAGACGGCGACGGCAACGAGAACGCCATACAACAATGGGCTTAATAAGCAAAAAAAATGGTTCTGCACGTGCGTTTTGCTGTCATCTCCAAAACGACGACGTTAAATGACTACATTTTCGGTTTTCACCAGAACGTGACTGCATGACAGCAATTTGTTTTCTTTTTTCTCTATTTTAACACCGTTCACAGTAATTCAGACCCTGGACAGTTCGCCAGTTACAAAAACAGGAAGTTTCATTTTCAAATTACGTTAACGTTGCCGTCGTCGTCGTAGTTGCGTGAAATTCGCGGCACACGTGAGGAAACGACTTAGTTAACTGCCTCGTGAGGAATTTTGCTCAGCTCTTTCTTTCACGTGTGCCGGCGGGCTTTGGAGGGTTTCCTGGAAAAGCACGATCAACGATCAAGGATCGAGGATACAAAAATAAAAATAAATTACATAAATTAATAAACGCTACAGTCTTGTTCGACAAAGGAGAATGCTTAAAATGGCGGTTTGTATTTGTTAAATCAACTCCTGTGGCCATTATCGTGAATGCTGAAATAGTGTCGTCATCTCCTGGAAGTGAAAGCGATATCACTAAGTCGTAAGCTGATGTGGTAACAGGAAACGATGACGAGAATATTTGGGAAAAGTTTCAAGTTGAAAATTACATATAAATCCTTTCATCATACAACAATTCTTGTATGAGTCACGATCACTCATTACATAACGTTTATTTAATGTTAATGTAATTTATTTTTATTTATTTTTAAAATTGATCCTTGATCCTTTATCCGGTGATCCTCGACCTTTTATCCGGTGATCCAGTGATCCTTGATCCTGTTTTTCCAGGGAAATTTTTTTTTTTTAGAACAAGAACTGAGCGTTCGTCGGGATTATCGGTCGGTTTTTTACATCAACATCAGTAACCACCAACATTTTAATTTGCATCTTACTCAGTCGTACATAAGAATATACTGACCAGGCGGAACAAACAAAAAACACCAAGCTCTACGAAAATAGACAACTGCGAATGGCGGGTTACATTCCATGAGCCACAGGGTCCCACCATCTCCCCTCAACACACTGACGGATATTCATAAATGACGAGAGTTGATAACCTCTGGCGTGAAGAAAGCGTTCTGTGGAATTGCGGGGTTTGCGGCCAAGCGTTTCCTATACCTCTCCTCCCCACGAGCCCCATTTCCTGCGCATCGAAAGACCCCACAGGAACGCGACATCACTATCGCATCGGCGCGAAACGTATCCGAATTTCGGTTGGCAAACAACAACTCACAGTCGTATTTTGCCATTTCACCTCACATGACCAGGTCCATCAGTGCTAGAACCAGAATTCTTGAGAGTCAGATGCCGTACCCATACTGTGAGCTGTGCATGTTTAGTAGACCCGTGTCTTGAAACTACGATTTTATGATTTCATATGGAACGGCACAGAACAAAAACACAAATTTATTCCATGTCCTGAATAAGATAGTACGTAACTGTAAGCACGATTCATGGGAAAGAAATTTAGTTTCTGCTCAAGAAGATCGAGATAACCAGTATAGCAAGGGAAACCGACTCACTGAAAGGTGGCTGTGTTTCAGTCTGTGTTTGCTCATGTTCTTAGACGTGACAATGAAACTGATTATTGCCTTTGTTTTCCCCACTGTTTAGGTGAGGATATAATCAGACGTTGCTTGCTCATCTTACGCAACGTCGGCAATTGGCGATACGTAGCCTTTAAATCAGAGATAATGGCCAAATACTCTTCCAGAGAGAATGTCACCTTAAAGATCGCTTGTGTCGTGCTAGCTTTACTCTCTCTGTCTCTGTTAATTGCGTTAATTGTGGTCGCAACAAAAGGTAAGAGCGAAGCTTTGGCAAATGGATCATCGTCTGGCTTCCAAAACTACTGCCCGGAAACAACGAAGTTGACGAAGTTACCAACTGCTCCAGCACGTTCGGTTGGTCTCTACGATGATTTATCTACGGAAGAAATTGTCGCTGTAAGAGATTATATTCTCGAACAGTCGTCGCTTAATGTTACGCCTTATGCAGATGCTGGTGTTAATGATAACGTCATTTTCTTGATAGAGCTTCAGCAACCGGCCAAAGATAAAGCACTTGATTTCCTGGACAACGAAAACACCCCTAAACCGGAGCGCGCCGCCCGAGTTGTAATTTACAACGGAGGAAAGCGCAACCCAGATGTAACGGAATATCTAGTAAGTCCTGCGGCAAAACCAGCACAGCTTAAAGAAACAAAAGGTCCTGGGCAGATATACCCGATTCCATTTAACACGCGCGCGCCGGATGGCAAAGAAGGTGAAGCCACAGAGCATATTGTTAAAAACTTTTCAAAACAAGTGCACAACCTCATGCGTGAAAGTTACGATGGCTACACATACGCAGACTGTGCAGATCGCTGTCTGACTTGGTCTAATTCCGCTCCAGGAGAATTTGGAAAACGAGGAACATGGATCTGGTTTATGCGAGATCTCCAAGGTTTCTACTTGCAACCGGTCGGCCTTGAGTTTTATCTCAATACACAAGGCAGTGACGTATCTTTATGGAAAGTTGAAAAAGTCTTCTATTTCAACACGTCTTTTGACAGTGTGGAGGACTTGATAGATGCTTACGACAATGGCTCCCTTCACAAAGTTTTCCTTCCTGCGCCCTCTCATTCCAGTGATTCGCCGTTATTTTCATCTGTTTTCCGACGAGGTAAACCACAGCCCCCAAAACCTCTGCGGCCGCCTCAGCTGGCTGAGCCCGATGGCAAGCGTTACACGGTCAGCGGGCATCACGTGGAGTATATGAAGTGGAGCTTTGATTTCCGCTCTCGAAGTTCTTCCGGTTTGCAACTTTTTGATATTAGATTCGACGGACAAAGAATCGTATACGAACTCAGTTTGCAGGAAGCCGCGGCCTTTTACTCGGGGTGGAGTCCTATGCAAATGCAGACAGACTACCTAGATAATGCTTGGGGCATGGGGAGCAGCAAGTTTGAGCTCGTGCCAGGTGTGGACTGTCCCTACACGGCTACTTTCTTTGACACAATGCATTTCGTAAGTGCAACGAATCCCGCCAAGTACAGGAATTCGATCTGCTTGTTTGAGATTGATCTCGGACTTCCGTTGCGTAGGCATTTTGACAACAATTTTGACGGCGGTTTCAATTTCTACGGAGGCATGCCTGGAAGCGCGTTAGTTCTACGCTCCATATCCACAGCGTACAATTATGATTATATTTACGACTACTTATTCTATCCCAATGGCTTGGTTGAGGTGCGGGTTTCTATGACTGGGTACGTACAGGCAACGTATTGGACATCCAATGAGGCTCCCTATGGCAACGAGATACATCAAGGCGTAGCGGGAACCATTCACGATCATTTGATCAACTACAAGGTGGACTTGGACATCGGTGGACGAAAGAACTCTTATGAAACAATAGACATCAAGATTGAGAACATCACAAATCCTTGGTTTCCACAAGCAAGACGAGTACAGAAAGTGCTTAGTCGCAGTTTGAAGAAAACTGAACAAGAAGCTATTTACAGACAGAACTTTGACCATCCCAAGTACCTGAACTTCTTTAGCGAGAAAAACGTGAACAAAATGGGTGTAAATCGAGGTTACCGCATCCACATCCGGGACATGATGAAGCAGATGTACCCGAAGGCATGGAATTTAGTGAGAGGGGCTGGCTGGACGAGAAATCAAATGACGGTCACTAAACGAAAGGAAGGAGAAGAAAAAAGCTCGTCGATATATAACCAGAACGAAATGTACAACCCTGTGGTTGATTTTGAACAGTTCGCAGCAGATAACGAAGGCATTGTAAACGAAGACCTGGTTGCGTGGGTAACAGTGGGTGTGATGCACATCCCTCATTCGGAAGATATTCCCGTCACAACGACCGCTGCCAACTCAGCCAGCTTTTTCCTGCGCCCGTACAACTACTTTGATGAAGACCCTTCCATGTCTTCGCATGATGCCTTGTTGATTTTACCTAAGAGCAATGGCGTCGATATCGAGAGGTTTGGAACCCCCCAGGGACCTGCATGCGCAGTGAGAAACAAGCCTATCGATTTTAAAGGTATTTATGGGAATATCTGATATGTTTAACCAGTTTGAGGACGTGTATCAACATAAGCTGGTAGAGTGTTTTCTGTTTTTTTTTTTCTCATTCTTTTTTGTTTGTTTGTTTATTTATTTTATTTGAGTGTGTGTAAGCTTCTGAAGCAACGCAGTTAGCCAGAGGAGTAGCCGCGTAAATATCAGTGGCCTGTGAAATTAGAACTTACAGAAACTGAGCTTTGTAGTTCGTTTAAAAGCCTACCATTTTTTTGAGTATACCATTAGTGTTTCCGGGCAGCGAAAGCATGTTTCAGAATGATTTTGGAAACAATCATCTACTTATTTTCCAGAATTTTTAACTGTCAATGTAATGTTTCAGCAGTGAGATGCAGGAAGAAAGTCATTTCTCGTAATGAACCACTTCTCAGTTAGAGCGCACAGCTGCCCACAGTTTCAGCCAAATGTCCTCGTCCGTCTTACTCCTCTGTTCTGTATGTTTAATTTTCGACCAACGTCATTCGTTACAGAAAGTGTCAAGTGACTCGAAATTCTCTATTGACATTTCGAATCCCACAAATTTTGAACAAAGTAACTTTTGCATAAGCACATTTAGCACCTGAAACTACAGACTTCCTACTTGTTAATTTTGTTTGATATTACTTTGCACTTAACAAATTTCATTAATCCTTTCTGGCGTAAATAAAGCTGATATTACGAATCTTCAATCCGGCACTTGAAACGTGTATCTCGTCACTTGTTGGTTGGCTAACCCGAGTTTCCGGCCCCTTCCTGCAGCTCTTCTAATTTTATGCATCACCACTGCGAATCTTGAGATGTTGTTTCTAAACAAATGTCCAATCATTAATGAACAAGTCATGAAATATTTCTTGACATAATAGGTTACCACATCAACAGTATAAACTCCTAAACACCTCTGATTAAAGAGATCCAAACCTTTGCAACCATTGCAGACTCAGAGTCCCCTTAAAACTTCGAAAATTAAGGTGGCTCTGAATCCAGTTCTACAAATTTTGTTTTTAACTTTGTAAATTGCTGTTTCTTATTATGACAATTATTTTCTGAAAATAAAAAATGAGGGACACTGACCTTGTTTTTGAGTTATATTATCGCCTAAAACTAAAATCAGGAGTGTTCCTAATGGGTTATACTGTTGCTATGGTAACCTATCATGTCGAAAAATGTTATTTCTGACGAGTGAACTAGCGAATAAGGCTGAAATAACTATTTTGTCGGCACGAGATACGACTAAGGCCTGGGTTACAGGCCTGGGCATCATGGGTAGTGTTGCAAGAGTATATAAGACGAGTATAACACGTGGTTGTCATCTAGGCTTCAGAACCAACCGCGTTCCTTCGTTTGATTTTGTTTAATTTTTTCTTTGTTTAGTTCTTTCAATTCCAGGTACCATGCATCCAGTCTGGTAGGATCAGATGTTCTAATTTCATTTTTGTAAAGCCTTCGTAGGGTGGGCTTCTAATCGCTTGGAGCTTGAGCCTTGGTTCCTACCTAGATTTCCTGCACATTTTTTCCCCACAGAGGTTTTTCTGGCAGGGTTATTCTGGCTTCCGTTCAAACCGCATTTCCTTTGTTAGCGGTTGCTCAGCTCTACTAGTTTTTTTAAGACTTTTGTTCGTTTTCTTCTTGTATTTTTGTACTTTAGGTTTATACTGTAATTTATTGTACGTTGGAGTTGATGATCCCCAGCCTAACTGGCAGCCTCACTGGCACAAAGCTTTTAATGAGAGCTGATTTGGGGAAGTACGCCAAGATGGCCTGTTTATATTATAGTTTAATGTAATGTCGTAGTTGATGTTCCCCAGCCTAGCTGGCAGCCTAACTGGCAGCCTAACTGGCACAACACTTGTAATGAGAGCTGATTTGGGGAAGTACGCCAAGATGGCCTGTTTTTCTTATAGTCAAATGTAAATGACGGAGCTGATGTCCCCCAGCCTAACTGGTACCATGACTGATTGCTTATTCGGAGAAGTAGGCCATATATTTTGTGTATTAATTAAAGTGTTGTGGCTCACCAGCCCTGCTGGCACTAGCAAATGACTTGTACGTGTGGAGATAGCTTTATCCTTGGTTGAGTTTCAAGGATTTGTCATATAAACTTTAATTGTTTGTGTTATATAGTGTTCGGGTTGGTTCTCGCCAGGCCCTCTCAAAATAAACTTATCTGGTTCAGCGATGCTGTGTTGCTATATGTTCTGGAGTGGAGACAAAATAGTGTCTTAAGTTGTTCAGCAATGACTGAACATTTGTTTGAGACTGTTACAAAGGTAATGACGTATAAAGATTTGTAGTAATGATTCAACAAAGCAAAGTGCTGGAAAGCGATAGCAACCAGTGTTAGCTCCCTTAACTTAACTCATCACTCGTAGCTTAAGTCATAGCTACGCTTGTATTAGTTCTCGCATCTTGCGAAGCCAGAACGTTTGCTGTTTCCAGACCTTAGCATTTCCCTTAACAGACGTAAGGTTATTCTGGTCTAGAAGCATTTGAACCATTCCCATAATGGTGCACGAAAAAATGTTCAAAACTCACTCAAACGTTGCCAATATTCAGAAAAGATGCTCCCAGAATTTAAAAAGGTTGCTTGCCTAATTGGCCATTCCGAAATTCAAAAGAGAACTGGGGCGAGTTTCAAATTTTGAAGTAATCGATAAATTGACACCATCACATGAAAGATGACTTGAGTTTAGTCGTTTGACCAGGTTTGATTCTTTTAGGTTGAACAGAGACCAAGTTATGGACCTTGAAACATGGCTCAAAATCCATACAAACGTCTCTAATTTTGAGGCTTCGTCCCCAAAAACCATGATTTTTGGGGACGCTGTCACAAAATAATTAGAGACGATTTTGAGAGATTTTGAGCTAATTTATCGATTACTTCAAAATTTGAAACTCGCCCCAGTTCCCTTTTCGGAATGGCCAATCAGACTATTTTACTCTGCATGATCTTAAACTGAAAAATGCATAAATTAATTGATGTGAATTGCTTCCGTGGTTTGTTTCCATTGTTTCAACTGTTCCATTAGTGAATAACCGCTGGAAATTTGATGAGTTGTACGTGGGCGATAGTAAATCAATAACTACTGCCCTTTTAGTCAGCGCTGATCAATGCACACCTTACAGCATTTTTAGTGTAAACCAAAACAAATGCAAATTGTTAGTTCATTTATGTGTTTACACCTCAGATGGCTCATTTATTGCCCAAAAGTTGCTCTCAGTTCATTGCAGCACAGAACGTTTCTCAAAACTTTAAACTTGCCACAAAGTTGCCTTGCACAATCTACAGTACATAGGCCTAGTTGATAATATAATAAGTTGATAATCGCATCGTTCTGGCATGATAATACGATTGGTTCATGCCAGAACAATGCGATTTCATCAAGTTATGGAACAGTCAATAAACCCCTCGTGCAGCTAGAAATGTTGATGAGAGCTGTGTTTTTAAAATTTTTATGCCAGTTTGTTTTTAGCTTGAGGGACAGGTCGAATAGCCTAAAAACGCCGTTCAAGTTACTCTTTTTTTTTTTAGTTCATGATAGTTTTTTAGTCATTCACAAGCCGACTGTCTTCTAACAGATCGCATTTTCTAATGGTTTCGTAGTTCAGCTTACGGTATTCAGCGAAACGAAACAAGACGAAAAGGAATTTATTACACATGCAAGAGTTAACGTCAATTAATGGCACTAAGAATTATTCCCTCCCGCGGAAACTGTCCTCGCTGGATCGCTTGTTTGGCAAAATACCAATGGCGGTCGATTGGTAATCGACGAAACAAGGCTCGCAAATTATTTTTAGAAGCGCTCTGCCTTCGAAAGTTATATGGTTAGATAGAGCCGATACTGGCTTACAGATGACACGAGAAATTTGCCCTCGCTACGAAAACGGTCTTCGCAGATCCCTTGTTTTGCAAAATACCAATAGCGGTCGATTGGTAATCGACGAAGGTTTTGTAGGTTTTAATAAGTACATACGTACATAAGTACATACGTGCTGGTAGACAAGATTCTGCTTTCTGCAGCAGATTTCTTTTTTCGACCTGGTACTAACGAAACGCTAGAACTGTGACGGTGAAGTAAGGCGTCCAGCGAGAACGGAGTAGCCAGTGCTTGCTCTGATTTAACAAGATTACTTATAGCTGGACGCGAAACATGGAGCATTCCGGAACATGAAAAAATATATTAATTGTCATAAAAAAAAAGTAAATAAACAAAAAATAGATGAAGGTAAATAGCCAAGAAAAGAAAAAAAACAATAAAGAAAATAAACTGGTATCAATATGAGAAAACAATATTTTGTTGGAAGTAGTATAGAATGCGTTTAACTTGCTCTTCTGTTTATCTTTCGTTTTTTCGGCTATTTATTTTTATCTCCATTCTTTGTATTATTCAAAAACTTCAGGTTCTTGGATATTCCGGAATGTTTCATGTTACTGGTCTTATATATAGAAGGCCTTTTAAACCCGAGTAGTGGACGCTGGAATACTTTGGGGCACAAGGCGCAGGGGAACGTGAGACTACGATCACGCGTTACTTTCAAGGCGGTCTCACCGCTGATAAACAAATGGTTAGAGAGAGAAAATTTTTGCAGCATCTATAAGCCAGTACCGGCTTTATCTAACGATATAACTTTCGAAGGCAGAGCGCTTCTAAAAATAATTTGCGAGCCTTGTTTCGTCGATTACCAATCGACCGCTATTGGTATTTTGCGAAACAAGGGATCTGGCGAAGACGGTTTTCGTAGCGAGGGCAAATTTCTCGTGAGGTCTGTAAGCCAGTATCGGCTTTATCTAACCATATAACGTTCGAAGGCAGAGCGCTCAGTAAAAATAATTTGCGAGCCTTGTTTCGTCGATTACCAATCGCCCGCCATTGGTATTTTGCGAAACAAGCGATCTGGCGAGGACAGTTTCCGCGGAAGGGAATAACTCTTAGTGTCATTAATTGACGTTAACTCTTGCATGTGTAATAAATTCCTTTTGGTCTTGTTTCGTTTCGTTTCGTTTCGTTTCGCTGAATACCGTAAGCCCAGAAAGACCAAGACAGCATGAAACTGTAAGGCAATCGACATCTCATTGAACTGCAAAGGGACTGGGAGAAACAAATACAAGTAAAAAAGAGCTGTCAACCTGGTAACGAAAGGAGTCCAGAAACACAAGAACTGTAATCAATAGCTTGGGATCTGTGTGTCTTGTTTTTTGTTTTGTTTTTTTTTTTTCTTTTTATGGTGGGGAGGGGGCAGTAATCCCTGCCGAAGTCCCACATACCACATACCCGGGGTGCGTGGGGGCGGAGGGGTCGCGAGTTACTTTGCATTCTGCAGATTATGGACCTTTTGTTTGGAGATTTCAAACATTGATCTTGCAAATAAGGAATTAATGCTTAAGATGACAGTGTGCATTTAGCTCAGCAACGTAGCGTTGTAAAATTAAACCAAAACAAATACAATTATGACAGGCCTGGCTTAGTAAGCATGAACAATTCTTTGTTCTTTCCGACAGTGTAAATGATACGCCCCTATGGGTGAAAAAGTAAACAGTTTTCAGATTTCCGAAGGTTAGTCTAGAAAGCTGATTTACTTTGTTGAAACAATTAAGCGAAGTAGTTTAGTTTACCGCGCCCGGCACTCAGAAATTTCTTAAGAATTTCGGACCATTATTAACATCTAGTTACGAAGCCTTGTTTAATAAACGATACCAAAATATAACTTATAGCAATCTATGTAAAACAGCACAAGAATGACCCTATATAACTCCTTCTTTCTACGAATTTTTTTCCTGCGAAATGAGTTTATTCGAACCGCCTGAAAGTATCATATCTTCGTTCGGAATTGCTAATATAAGCGATCAGGAAGAGGAATATGGCTTCTTGCAAAGTTGTGGGCATATTATGTATGAATATGAGATCGCCATATATTCTAGACACTCAAGACTGCCGGACATCTAGTCTTCGTGAAACCGTGCCCGTGAGTCGGTCGAGAACATGCAATGGCGATTTCTTGTCTATTTGAAAACGCAAAGGTCAGCCGCGGAGCCATGTTCCTCTCCTAACTGCTCGGCAATTCTAAACGAATATATGATACTTTCAAGCGATTGGAATGAGGCATTTCCTAGAAATTCTTTAGAAATTTCTGACTACGGGGTATTCAGTGTATTTTAGCCAGTGTGTTGTTCTCCCTTTTTGTTGGAGCTATTCATCGCTGCATTTAAGTTTCGCCTTTCTAAAATAAGCTGGTCCATTGTTTCTTAAGCCTATTTCAGGCTGGAATAGTTTTCAATCAATAAAGCCGAATCACGGTAAAACCTGGTCTGTATGTTACGGTATTCCCTTGAGTTTGTATTCTAGAAGAGAGAAACGATCCCATTGAAATGTGTATGTGGTCAACTAAATTGTTTTTTTCTTTTGTCGCGGAAGTTAGTACCAGTCTACGCAATCAGAGATTTGATTAATCAAACTGTGCACGTATTCCCAAATTAGGTCAACAAGATCATTGAATATGCAAAACAATTCATTCCAAGATTTCTGGCCGACAGTTGGGTTTTCGCTGCAGCGTCGCAAACGTCTTAGACATGGTGGAAGAGCTGGCATGGGTTGCTTTGGCCATCATTCTAGTTTTCTTTATAGTCAACCGCTTTTCGGTGGCGAAAAATTTACCTCCTGGGCCTATTCCATTACCCATTATTGGTAATGTGTTCAAAATAGCCTCCGATTCCCGACATGTTGATTTAATGGAGATGGAAAAACAATACGGTCATGTGTATCGGCTGTATCTTGGAAGTCAGCTTGTTGTGATCGTTAGCGGTGCACAAGCAGTCAAAGAAGTTCTTGTTACCAAGTCGGCAGAATTCGCCGGAAGTCCACAAATCTACACAGGAGAGGTTTATTCGCAAGGTAAAGCAATCGGTATGGCAGATTACTCGCCACAGTGGAGGCTCCACCGTAAAATAACTGTTACTGCACTAAAGACGTACATTAATGAAGTCCTGAGGCAAGGAAAAGGTATTAATGATGAATTCGATCTGCTTTTGAAAAGAGTGAGATCCCGGAATGGAGAGCCTCATGATATCACGAGAGAGATTCGACTGGCTGTGATGAATGTAATTTGTGCACTGACAATTGGTTCCAGATATGAACTGGATGACCCGGAGTTTTCAAGGTTTCTTGAGATGGCGACGGGGGTAGCAGAAGTGCTTGCGTCTGGAAGTTTGGTGGACGTGTTTCCGTGGCTATGGTTCGTTCCGTTCAAATCAGTCAAGACGCTGAAAAAGAGCTGTAAGGAAAGAGATGAGCTGGTTGGAAGAATTTACAGAGAACACGTAAAGGCCAACAGAGTACAGAATCCACGAGATCTGACAGATACGTTATTGAAGGCCAAGAAGGACGCTGAAGAGGAAGACAAGTCAATCAAAGGCTTCCTTACTGATCAGCATCTCATCTTTACCATTGCTGAAGTCTTCATGGCTGGAATG
>OX419342.1:10775575-10777307 GCA_948470475.1 Galaxea fascicularis
TTGAAAATATTTTTAACTGGCCACTCTGGAAAGAATTATATCAAGGCTTGATGGACGGCTTTTCGGATGTATCTAAAGCGTTGTGAAAGGGATTGTATTTGCGCCGCGACTCATAAATTTTCCCACAGGCAGCCCAAGCTCTCTTAGTGAACCACACAAGCAACACAATATGGCGTCGAATTATAAGGGTTTGTATGGGATTTTCGACAAGATATCCATGGAGGTAGTTAAAAGTGGAAATATTCAATAAAAAACGCCTTACCTTATTTATGTGGTGTGTTCTCGCTTGCTGTGTGGTTATTTTCTCGATCCGATGCCATTTTAGCGATTTCTTTCATTTCTGATTTTCCACTCTAAAAGAGAGAGCAAGGTCGAACACTCCAATCTGGACCAGCCCGCCGAACGCAGCCAAAAAATCCAGGTTAAAATATCCCCACGGCCAAAATTCCACCGCAGAATCCAACTGCAAAGGTTAAACTTCCATTTCAACGTTCTAGCCACGTAATCGCATCCCTCTGAGCAAAGCCAGGCGGCCGTTTGTTTCCCAAATGCTACGGTAAAACGTTGGAACAGAGCCGTGTACGAATCCACCACGACACAACGACCGTTGAAATCGGCTTGGTAACCTCGCCACGTTGCCAAACGGAGACTCACGGGGTATACGAACCCATGATGCCAACAAAACTTGTTGACAAATTGCGTTCCGTGGTGGAATTTTGGCCGTGGGGATATTTTAACCTGGATTTTTTGGCTACGTTCGGCGGGCTGGTCCAGATTGGAGTGTTCGACCTTGCTCTCTCTTTAAGAGTGGAAAATCAGAAATGAAAGAAATCGCTAAAATGGCATCGGATCGGGAAAATAACCACACAGCAAGCGAGAACACACCACATAAATAAGGTAAGGCGTTTTTTATTGAATATTTCCACTTTTAACTACCTCCATGGATATCTTGTCGAAAATCCCATACAAACCCTTATAATTCGACGCCATATTGTGTTGCTTGTGTGGTTCACTAAGAGAGCTTGGGCTGCCTGTGATTTTCCCGCCGTGCTTTGAGCATGACTAACGACGAAGGATGTGCGATTTACGCAGTGGCCCGATGTAGCCTTTTCGACGATTTGAGAAGGTATTTACCGTTGACCTTTTATTTAGTCGTTTTCTTCAAAAAACTCACGGTCAACCGATAAGCCAGATAAGTGTTGTCTTTGTTTATGTGCCCAACTTTTGCATGGCTCGGCAAGAAGTTAAAGCCTACTCCCAAATTTGGTTTTCAAGTTTATCGTCAGTTTGTTTGTGAAGAAGGTTTTCAGAATTTCTGTGTTGGACCCATTCTTATAGCAAATTACATTTTAATTTCCCCTCAATTTAAAAAATAGATTCAAATGAAATTTACCGTAAGCTTAAGCTTATAATTTAAACATTGTTGTAAAAAGGTTTTTCCTCAGACTACCATTGTAAATAGGTGCCACAAACCAGAAGCGTAACACTCTGTAAAACTGCCAAATCCATTAAAAACAATTATTTGCTAATCTTTCTTTGTTTTTTTCGACTGGTTCTTGGTCGGTTTTGAAAGGAGAACAATACTCGCAAACAATTTCCTGGATTCGAGCAAGGACATGCTTTGCACTCCTTCGGTCGGCCCTGGTTTGCCTTCGAGGATCGCGGGTGAAGCGCCGTACTGCGTTTGACTACAACAATTGTGATATTGAAATCGCAGCTGTCGAAGGAGCCA
>OX419342.1:10777507-10797507 GCA_948470475.1 Galaxea fascicularis
CGAAGGAGCCATTGACGTTGTTTAGTGTTTGTTTTCTTTTTTTAGCAGCCTTGTATAGGGTTTCAGTTTTGCCATTCGCCTTTCGCTTTTCTAGTTTTGTGTCTCGAGAATAAAATCTAAGTAATCGAACTCCAAGAAACAAAGGGACACATTCCATCTTAATCATAATGATTTTTTCTATGACTTGTAATTTTGCATCCTATCAACAACGTTTTTTTAAAAAGTATCATGCATGAACACTTTTTAACATGAAGTGTAGAATTTGAAAGCGTTTATTGAATTTTTATCTGAAACCTTTCTGTATTTGTTTTTGAAGAATAACTGTAAATAAAGTTTGCTGTGTGTTATTATTAATTTTTTTTTTTTTTTGCATTGTCCTTTGCGGTCTCTCATTTCTTCGGGCACCTAATCGCTTCGTTGTTCGGTCGTTCATTGTTTTAGTCGTCGGTTCTCTAGCCGTTAGTTTGCTCGATTGTTTCATTCATATTTTAGTCGTTTTGGGTTCACTGATTCGTGTGGTTTGTTGATAATTTATCTTACCAGTTGTTGTACAATTAACGTTTATCAAGTTATCTAGAGTATTAAAAGCTGTATTTAAAAATTGTGAAAAAGAAATTCTTGATGTTTAAATAGCTTAAGGCCGCAGTTCAACCTACCTAAACAGAGGACGCGCCGCTACACAAGCTATGCAATACAATGACAACAGAGTGCCTGAGATTAACAAAAGCGATAGATTATTCTGGGTACCCATCATAGAGCAACAACTTAAAAAACAAACTGTTTCTGTTTTCAAACACATTAATCCCTCACAATAGAAGCTGGTAGAAAACAAGTAAAAGTGTGCAAAGCCGAGTGTGCCATGTCAACGTAACACCGCATTTAAAGTATCTTTTCAAGATAAACCTCCACAAACCTTACAGACTTATAGTGTGTCAAAGTCTGCACATAATTATACGAAACCATCATGACAAGAGCTCACCCATACATTTCACACAAAAAGTCATAAAATTAGCCTGCAAACAGGCTCTCCGTGATTTGTTCTCTAATGGCGCGCGGTCAAAAGCCGCAATCCCCGAGCTTTGACCGCGCGCCATTCAAGAGCAAGTCGACGCGACCGTCTCTCGGAATACCCAAATGGAGAGCCTGTTTGCAGGCTATCATAAAATAAACAGATATATCACAATAATATGTGTGGCCAATTGGTACAAGTGCATTTTCATGTACACAGAGTCACTTTGGGGTTGCTTCAATAAATTTCCAATGCTAACTGATTTTCATTCATATATAATATTTCCAAAAAAGGTAACAGTGCATAAATAATTATGGCAGTCAAAACAGCCGGAGTATTTTGTGACGTGGTGGAAAAATTAATATCTCTATTGAAAAGTCTACCAAGCTTCATCAGTAATTCAGTAATACTTTGACCATGATATAATACAAGATTCAAGTAGCAAATGTGTTCTTGTTTTGCTCGCTTGTACATGAGACTAACAACCACTTGGCATTTAACGGCCGACCGGTTGGCTCAGTGGTAGAGCACCGGACTGCTGTGCGGGAGGGGGGTTCAAGCCCTGGCCGGACCAACCATAATGACATCTGCAAATGTTAGACTTTCTAGTCTTCTCCAATAAGGACGGTAAAACCGGAGGTTTCGTCTCACAACTCTTCACAAATTGACTCTGTGGGACGTAAATGAATCACTCGGGACGTAATGAACCCTGGCTGTGACCACCCCTAGTGCTGACCTAGAGGGCCATATGTTAGAAAACTCTCATTGGGTTAACATGTTTATACCCTCTTTACAACAAAAATATCGTATCGTATCGTATTGCATATATCAAGAAAGTACAAGACATATGCTTTTTGTCAGGAATAGTCACATAAGTAATAAAATGCAGGATGTTTGTGAAGACTTGTTACAGGTTTAAGAGAAAGATACCAATATCGTGATATCAATGTTTGTATCATGACAATCAATATTTTGTGGTGTATTATTGCTAATCCATTGCAGCCCTCTCTTCCATTACAGACGGTGGAAAAAATTAACTACTCTCCAAATATCTTTTATTTATCTCTTTTGCAGAAAACTCTTGAGGACAGGATGAAGATGAGGCTTAAATAAAAATTACAAGTTTAGGTAACATTTCTTTCTGTGACAAAGCTGGTTTCATTCCCAAACATTTACTTTATTATTTTTTTAACATGGACTACACTTCCTCAGTTGAACACAAACAATTGCTTTTTAAAAACCAGATCATCAGCCATTTAGAATTGTTTCATGAAGTCATTGAGATTCAACAGGAAAGCAGTGTATGTAATTCAGTTCAATTAAGTTAGGGCCTGATTACATGAGGCGGGCTGGCCCGGTTAGCCGGGCTGGGGTCAGTTTGCCCGGCAAACTGACCCCAGCCCGGCTAACCGGGCCAGCCCGCCTCATGTAATCAGGCCCTTAATCAGTTCTGCCTGTAAGTTCTTATATCATTTACACTTTTTCTCCGCCCAATTTCAAGCCCTGCACCTACGGGTTATTACATCGCCAGAAATCGCGGACATTTCGAGCCCGCTAACAACTACCAGCGGTATACTGTATAACGCAAAGGAATAAAGACAGATAAAGACATCCAATATGGCAGCAAACGCTGAAACGAGTGGGAAAGACGCTGTTTCATACGATATATTGCATAATCTAAGCTCTGTAGATATTTTATTTGGTGCAAAGTAATTCTCGACAATGTCCGACATTTTTTGGGTTTAAATATTAGTGTGATAGCCTTTATAAATTAAGCTGTGTTCGATTTTCGCGCGTATTTACTTCCATTCAAACCAAATCTAGGGTTGCTAGGGGACTGTAACCCAGTTTATATCCCATGAAACACCAGTGTTGATCAACGAAGAAAATGGCGGCTCGTGCAGGGAAAGCTTCGAGTTTGTAGCTTTCTTTCATACATAAATATGGCGTCCGCTTGCTGTGCTACAGACGAAAAATGAGAAAGATAAGGACGTCCTTGGAAGTATTTTGCCGTGGGAAATTCATGCATTTTTCGGCAGAATTAGATCGTTTAAACATCGCAGAAGTTATATCGAGTCGTGATGATTCACATTGTGAAAGGGTTTGCTTGCCAGTGGACGAGTTTGTGGCATGACTTCGCTACGATTTTAAAGCAATGTATGGAGAATGGAACATCAATGTGTGATGGATTGGTCGAGGCGTCGGGAAGTAAGTAATCATCCATCTAAGTAGCCGTTGATAAGTCAAATGCGAAGCTTATACACTACTGAACATGTATCGAATCGTGATATGACGAACCGTAACCTAATTATCTGTATATATGAAAATAATTTCATATCTCCATACATTTCTTTACATGAGTTTGCCGCCATTCTGGCCTTGGTGCGCAGGCGCCGCCGCCATCTTGTCCTAAATTTCTGGCAATGGGGATACTCTTTTTCATCAACTTGACACAAGGATATTTAGATTGTCATTGCTCTTAAAGGTTTACCGCATTTGGTGCAGCTGGGCCTTGAAAGTTGCATCATTTCTTGTAATCTGACCTCTTCCCTTTTACAAGAACCTGATCAGAACAATCTAGGCAGAACGCGAACAATGCAGTATTTTTATTGTCCCCACCTAGCACGTGGTTGCTACTTTTTCAACGAATGCAAATACCACTCCCCGTCGCACACTTGAACACACCTGAACACTCCATTTAACTGAGACAAGGAGTCAACACAAGAATTCCAACTCCACGAAGTTTTCCCATATCTCAACCTTTATTAAAGCCTAAATACACTGCAAATCGAAGTTGACCAGAACTCGCTGCAATCCTCTGTGGTTCAAACGCCGAGAGCTTTGATTACATTTCACAAGCCTGATGTTAAATAACTTATTTGTGCACGAAATGCGGCAATCCGCAGTTGTTCTTCCAAACAAAAGACTGAAAAAAGCATTTCGAAAACAAGCTACGTTCACTTCGCTGTTGCGGCCACCATCTTTGGCATCTTTTGGCAACGAAGTCAGACTAGCTCTCAAGCCTCGCGCACACGGAAACGAGTCTAACGAAAGAGCGGAAGTTGCTTGCTTGTTTTTAAAAATAGATTTTTTGAAATTAAGATATCCCATACCCCATTACAAGACTCTCTCTCTGTCCTATTATGGCTCTTGATCACACCCAACCTTCTCATCGGCATGCACTGCATCGATTATCTAAGGCTACGTATTTTCTACGACATGGTATAACACAGTTATGCAAAGCTTTCTTGTTGTATACCATAGAATATCGCACTTGTCACATGTATTTTCTTTGCATACACACTCGCCTTAACTCTCGTGTATAACGAAGACACTACAAGTGACTCGTGTCATATTCCATGGTATACCACTCGAAAGCATAACTAGTATTTATACCAATGTCATAGAAAATTCTACCAAGCCAACTTTAGGAAAGTCGTTGTATATCGACGGTATTCCACCTAACCTTCTCATCGTGCATTGCTTTGACTGTGAAGAGCTATGTATTTTCAGAATCATATGAGTTCCTAGTATTTTCTATAACATGGTATACTGAAGTAGTTATGCAAAGCTCAGTGTCTTGATATACCGTGGAATATCCCACGAGTCATTTTTATTTTTTCTTTGCCTACACACTCACGACGAAACAGTACCGTGAAGTGACTCGTGGGATAATCTACGGTTTTCACTCGAACGCATTGCATAACCAGTATGTGCCAGTCCTTGTGTTAATACGCCATATAGTCAGCCTGGTAGATAGTTTTCACATTACACTCTCAGATAAAGCATCCTAAGTAACTAAAGCACCTCAAGTCCAATGAATTTAAGTATATCTCATACAGAATATTTCGATAAGAAGAGTATGTGTGTGAATAATCTATGAGAGCTACTATATGGCCCACTGATAACATCAAGTATATACCGTGGAATCAGCCTCCCTACCATTTCGAAGTGACATAGTATTTTCTGAGTAAAAATTGCGAGACAACATCACTATTTCGGAAAAAATAATTTCGTCAAAGTTACCCCTTCCGCGCATACTGACGACCTCAGTACGTCAGTAATAAATGGCCAGAAATCTCAGATAAATCGTCAACCGCCGAAACGGTTATTTTCAACCATTAAATTACCACAAAGTACTTCGGGAGTAAGTAAAATACCATTTCGATCATGTTAATAGTTAAATTGATACAAAACCGACACTGTCTGCTTAAAAATAACTAACTAAGATCTGAACACAGCGGCGCTCTGAATATTCAGCGCATCGTCCAAAAGGGCAGAAAAATAAGTCAGCAGATGTAAGACACTCTCCGCAACATTTGTCTTGAGCGCGAGCCATCAGTTATTGTTTACCTCAAAATGAGAAAGAAACTCCATATCACTGTTTTGCAATTTTGACCGATTTTAATTCGTAAGGTACTGAGCCTGCTGATTCGGTGCAATGTAATTCTGTTTTGCGGCAATTTCCTTGCTATGCTACAGATATTATTTCCGGTGTCGATTGTCCAGGCCCGGGATTAAAGCTGATGTACTGTCTGAATAAAGAGTCACTCTTTGCTGAATTCACGACGCAAACATTACACCGTTTCAAACGCAACCGGTCTGGTCTTGGTAACCATCACGTGACCGTTAACCTTTTAGGTCATGGTTTTTCTTGTACGACTTACAGTAGCTCAAGAAGGGCCCCGGCCTTCTTAGACTACCGTAAGTCGTATTTCGAAGCGTCTCAGTGTGATGATCACACTGAGATTCTTCCAAAAGTAAAGAGAGATTAGATGACCAAAAAGATGAAGCTTTAGTAGTCTTTCAGTTTGGAATGACTATCTAGGCTTGAAAGTACACGCATTTCCGCAGTCGTAGAATGAAAAGTGAACTATAGATTTGGACACCCATGCGCGAATTTATCAATTTTATGATGGTGACAGATCGTACATTTAATGCATGTTTCCTGTATCACAACTCTGTGTTTTCTTCAGTTGATTGCAGAAGTTCCGTTCTTGATTCTTCAAGTGTAAGCCGATGTAATGCATGTTTTTTTGTTGTTATCGCTCCTTTTAGAAATGAAGTAAATTATGTTGGTGCAGACTAGAAAATAAGCGAGACAGACGGCGCCAGCGAAACTTGTGTAATGATGTATCTATTGAGCAAGAAATCAATTAAAGTAATCATCATTGAATAGAAATTCCGCCGAAACGCCATAATTATAGGCGACAAATTCAAGCGGTTTGCTTTCTGTTGTGTAGCTTACGTGACCAGAGCTCGCTGCTATGATAAACTCGGTCTTATGAAGACTGAAATATCGGGCAAGACGGAGGATCGCAAAGGAGAGATTTGAGCACCCCACTGAGCTTCGACTGGAAGATGTTTAGTTATCGATTTCAAGCAAACTTCTCTGTTATAATTTTATTGTGTTGAATATTTGTTTATCACTTGTGTTTAATTAAGCTTTTTGTTCTCGATTCTTTACACATCTTGAACACGTTTACCCACCCGAAACAAAACATTCAATGGAACAACCATCTCAGATAATGAATTCAAGATTAGCCGACAAGCTTAAGCAAGCAAACATTCAAACAGTATAGCGGCAACCACATCATCATCAACTGTAGCGCTGAGCGGAGCGGATCCCTAAAACAAACTTTCATTTCACCTTTATTTCCACTACAGCAGTAAGAAACCAGGAAGAAATTTCCCTGAGCAAGAAATATTATCAAACCCTGGTAAGTTGGCTGGCCTCTAAAGTATTTATAAAAACATTTCTGCTTTGCGTGAGTCACTCAAATATTTTTGTCTGTCGCGCGTGAATGTTCTGGGCACGTGGACTTCTAAAACAGTTTAGCAAGCCGGCTCTTGTCGTCACATCGTAAATACACATCTGCCAATGAGGTAAATAACGATCCAGGAAAAAGTGACGCCGGCTTCACTCCTGCGCGTTTGGCGAGTAAGCTTAAATACTTTCACTGTTTTTAATCTTGTCCGGTTCGTAATCTGGGTCGAACCTACCCGATCTCCACTGCCTTTTGCTGTTTGATGGTTTACAATCTTCTTTTTCATATGTTTCTATGTCTGCGTTTGGTAAATAATTCTTAATTTTTTTTAATATGAAGGACCTTTTTCATACTGAAGATTGCTCATTGGGAAATCGGATAACGCACACGACTAGTCAGATTCCGTCTGAAATAGCATATCTTCAGTTAATTATTTCGAAAAGCCACCAGTTTCTATTCCGATGGGGTCCGAGATGAACAACCTCGTACATACCATCACGGATTCGGCACTTTGGAGCAATAGTCTTTAGATGACAGGTGTGGGGCACGTGGCTACTGCCGGAAATTTCCTTTATTTGTGGTCAGTCATTTTCATCCGGTTTATTTCTATATACCGTCACTTAAATCTTGACCGACGCCTGTTCGATGTTGATAAAAATGCTTGTTACTCCTTCACTGACTGAAGCCGTTTGTGGTTCGCAGATAATTTTCCCTTCCTCTTTTGACGGCGACTGAAAAGGTCGAAAAGCAAACTTTTATTCCATAGCAAAGAAATCAAAGTATAAGTAGAGTCATCGAACGTAATATTTATTGACTGACAAGTGCCAAAGAAACTCTCTAAGAATCTTACTCATGACCCGGCTACTCATGGTTAGTCAGCTTGGAAAGCCTCTTAAAAGTATTGGCCTCCCTTTATGCACTCTACGATGTAATTGTTTGTTCTCGTTAGTGGAATGAACTTAGAAGTGATTCAAGGCTCTTCGTGGATTTTCTAAAAGCTTGTCACGAATTTTGCCTTACCCAGACCGCAAGCCTTTTTCTATAAATACGCCGACGGAACTAATTCTAGGATCGATTTCCGCAGCTAACTCGGGTCCTCCCCGAAAAAAGGCATTTTCGTATTTGAATGCGGGTTCATTTCCCAAAACAGCTGCTGGTGATCGATTCGAGACCGTGTAACTCAACACGTAGGTTTTGGCTTCAAGCAGTTCACAGCACACTGTAGATCTTGCTCAATCCGTTGTTCACTAATCGTAAAAAGGATGAAACTCCCCCGGAAACTCCCTGTCTTTTTTTCTTTCACTGGTAGAAACCTCCTTTATAACAATCCTTTGCCATCTTTCAAAACAAATTGAAAAACTAATTCAGGCACACCCATTCTTTTGGCATGTTTCTTAAGGCCCTGGCAAACGAGGACACATTATTGCAGACAAATTGTTCTTCATGATTGTTTCCATGCTGCGCAAATTGAGAAACATTTGTTGCGGACACAAAATGTATCTGAAAAAAATCAGGAACATTTTGTCTGTCCGCAACAAATTTCGCGCGCGGGGAAACATTTTTGTCGGCAACAATGTTATCCGCTACAATGTGTCCTTGTTTGCCAAGGCCTTTACTTTAATCGGGATAATTACATTATGTGGTGCGATATGGGGATTATTATGTTCAAGCGTTCAAACATCAGCACGCATGGGATTTTATGCCTAAAATCGATGCAGTGTCAGGTCAACTTGTTTGAGTACAGACTGGGGAAATGTTTCATTCAATGTGTGTCATCAAACACGCGCTCAGTTCCACTGTTCTAACGACAGTGTGCAACCCGTATCCCTCAGCCCTCCAGAATTACAAACACTTGGACATTTAAAAAAAACACAAACAAAACAAAGTTAGAGGCCAGTAGAACAAGGGTAGGGCGGGAGATGTAGGGCAATGAAGGTGCATTTAGTCTAGAGTCATCAGGGCCATCAGTCAATTGAACTTAACATTTTGCCTTCGGGATAACTTGAGCAGGAATGAAATCGTCCGGTCAATGAATTATCACATTGTATTCGTTCTTGCACTGACACGGTGTGTCGAGCGACCCTATTAGTGACATAAGCAAATCCTTGTACTAACAGTAGTGAAGTTTTCACGTCCTCTTTGCTCAAGCTCCTATAACGTTTTTAAAGGAGGCACAAGGAAAACCTCGAATTCATCAATAAGCTTAGTCGGTATCTCAAAATGTACTCTGACAGGGCGGCTCAAAAGCTGATAATTTCAGGTGACCGCCAAAAAACGCCGAGTCTAGGAAATTACGGGATTATGGGGAAAGCGCTCATTCCTTGAGCCTTTGAGATGACGAAGCACGATTTAGGAAACTAATTCCGACGCTAATAAATGTGGTGACTATTTTTACTTTTGACGCCTATCCTTAAATCGGATAATTATATTTCTTACAGAGCTGATTAACAGAAGGACCTATATCTACTCCTGTCGCAACCCGGCTTGATAGAAAATACTTTAACTGAAGCACCGTAACATTGGATGTTATGTCGGTTGTTTTAAATGTCAAGAGTGTGATACGTCACCACCACGTTTTAGTGCTACAATAGTCGTTCTTTGAATGCCTTTCTGACCTCAAGTATATCATCATTCTTAAGGGGTGCTAAATATTTCCAAAATTAGCTAACCTGAATTATCTGTTTGGAGGAAACCGCAAAAAAACTTGTCGATCAGGTACTTCTTGTGAGTGCCGTGAAACCACTTCACTGTGGCATGTTTTGAAACACACGCAAAAAACACCTATTCAAAAACTACCAGCGCGCTTTTGGGAAATGAGTCCGGGAGACTGCACTGATGTGAGCAGAGGATGTGGAGCCTTCCTCCTTGGCGACACAATTAAATCAGCTTTGTTCAAAATTTATTTCCCTTATAATTTGGCCAATTATTTGTTCCTCACACTGAATTGAAGTTTTTCGACATTAAAAACGAGCGGAACCAGGAAGGAATGAGCAAACTGCCGAATGAGCGGCGTTGACTTATTTTAGTTTACGACTCATTCTGTTGACCTTTCGAAATAAATCTCAAGTACAACTGCTATAAAATCGATTGGAATAATGTTAATATTCTCAGAAAATAAGCCTTCAGTTAAAATTTATCAGCACTCGTGGAAGTAGGTTTCTCTTAAAACATTTAAATGGTGTACTTGCACGTTTAGTCTCCAAGTTTGTAGTACATATGGACAACAATCACCTCACGGCGGATTACAAGTATTATTTCCCGAATTGTCAACTGCAGGGGATTTCTAACCACTACCAAAAGTACAATAATCATGTGAGAAAAATCGTGTTGTCCTGCATTGTCCTGATGAAGAAGTAGTTTTTAGAAGACAATTAAGCTTAATGAACTATTGAGTGATAATCGCAGCTACGGAAAATCAGAGTTAGGATTTTAGTTAGTGCTGCTTATATTTATAGTGCCCCTTTTCAGTATTAGATTTAAAGAAATGTTTGTACCTTTTTCACACATTTCTTTGTCTTTTGTTCTAAAATTGTTCAAATATTTTGAGTACCGAAATATTGTATCTCTTCGATACCGTGTAACTTATAGTGGACTAATTCACAGCTACAAATATGGAGTGGTTGAGTTCTTAAGCTTGACCATGGCAGTTACTATGCGTCACTGCCAAGTTTAGGGGTGTGATTTTCCAAAATTAACTGAAGGTTGTTCTTCTTTAGAATTGTCCTTTTAAGGAAACTCTGAGTTTCCGAAGTTTTTGTTACTATCATCAAATTCTTGTGAACACCACAAAATGCAAGCACATTGAAGTGGTTGTAAATAAGACGAACTGGTGAGATAACACGTTCACTGTAAGAGCTGAGAAAATGATGGCTTAAAGTCAGTATTTTATTGGATACATCGTCTGATGAGGTTAAATTATTAATTCCTTTTCACACTGGGAGGTATCCTGGTCAAATTGATATGTTTAAAACACGCACGAATCATTCTTTAGAGCAAAAAAAAATTAACACTCTTGATGTTTCAAGTAGCCACTACTAGTACCCGATGTTTTAAATAGCCACTAACCACTAACAGATATCCTAACTGCAAAGGAATGATAGGCGAAACAAATTCTCCTCAAGCTTCCTCTTTCGCTGACTCATATGCTTAATTCTCACGCACTGTTTGCCAGCCTTGAGTACGTACCAACTTCCTGTTATTATCAAATGTGAAAAAGTGTTAAGCATACATTTCGAGGCGGGGTGGAATTTTGTATTATGAACAGGTTTCAGCGATGCTTGGAATTTCTGAGTTAGGGTGATTTATCATCTTGGTACAGCCACTGACCTGACTGACGTTCTTCCTTTGTTTATGCTGTTCGTAGTTGAAGTGGCGCTTCGCCACCCCAGGCAGATAATTATCATATTTTCTCGGCCAAAATTAACTCAATTTCGTGCTGCTTTTAGGAAATAAACCTTTGAAAGGAATTAATATACATCAACTACATGAGATTCGTAAACTGTCAAACAGCTCATGTCTTAGCTGGTTGGTAAAACATGATTACTGCATCGATTAAGAAAGCGGTCTAAAGATTGCATGTAAGCCTCACTATTTTTAGTTTTACAAGCCTCTCTTTAAAAGAAATCACGTATTTAATAATTCCTAACTTCCCGCGTTCAGGAGGGAGGAAGGGCAGTTTCACTATCACTACACTCGTAAGTTACTTGCAGAAAAAAGTATGCCAGACTAAACACGGCGCGATGACTCCAACAGCGTTTCCTTAATTTGATTGCATCTCCGTTGATAGTTTTAAGTTTCAGCGCACCTCAGTTTCTAAGGTTTCCGCTTTTCTTTTCACCTACATTTCCTGTTTCTATTAAACAACTCTTTGTTAACTTGGTAAAAGTCACGAACTGTATCGAAACAGACAGTGTTTACAGTGTCAACGGTTCAACTTCTACAAAAACATTAGGAGGACTAATTTTAACTCTCCCGAAAGCCAATTAAAAACGTAACGGCCACAGCCATCGCAAATTCTGAGCGATGATTAATTATCGCACATTGGGGGCTTCACGATAACTCAGACTCAACACCGTTCGAGGTAAAGAAACGTACAGAAAGTCGCGGCATCCAGGCATTTTAGACGAATTAACAACAACACGAAAAGCCAAGTAAGTAATGATAAATAGCACTTGAAAAAGGCTCATTGCAGCAGTCTATTCAGACACTCTAGACTAACTCTATCAATGATATTATATTACAAGTTGAATAGTCAAGAAACGATTGTACATGTTATCATTTTCCTTCCCGGGGGGAGGGGGGAATCCTCTATAAGAATGACGGGGGTCCTCGTCGGAAATTTTGTAAAGAACCCCTAAAAGATACCGGAACCTCGATTAGTGAGCGTGCTGCCCCCCCCCCCCCCCAAATTAAAACACCAAATTAACTAAACTTTAAATAAAAAATCAGCGGAGTCACAGACAGTTCCTGTCATTTCTTGGCTCAATACCCTAAAAGGTACCGCGGCAACTCTAGCTGTGGTAGTTTTAGGTGAAAGTACCCTAAGCGGTACTCACCATCAATTTTACCACCTAAAAGATACAACGAACACCCCGTCATTTTTATAGCGAAGTTCCCCCCCCCCCCCGAGATTTCTTTACGCATAGCTGTTTCTATGTTCATTGGAACAATTGTCCTAACCTGATTATGATTTATTATTCCTTGGAGACTTTTAACAAGATATATTTCTTTGGCTGAACGACAGTTTGCGCAAAGACCTCTCAGATATTTTGCACAGCCTTCAGTTGCTATTTCAGCACTGAACTCCTATAAGGACATGAAATATAATTACCTAACTAGACAATGATTTGAACAGATCAGGGTCAGCGAAAATGGTTGAAGATATGAAACGCTTTTGTCACTAGCGTTTGTGTATTTTATGACTGAAACTGTCTTTTCATTTACTGTTCAAATTTCTATGTGATAGTTTAACGGAGGAATCCAATCATTTCCCTTGAGACTGTAAAGGATGGATAATCCATAATGATCATTCTTTTCAAAAGCACGCTTTCAAAGAGCAGAGAATTCAAGAGATTCACTGATCTGGAGTTTTTTCTTAAAGCATTCATTTCCCGTATCGCAAAATAGAACTCTGGGCAACACGGCCGCTTGTCATTGCTGTGCGTATTCTCGCGTAAAATATTTTAATTTTGCATGATTTTCAGACAACAGGTGCCAAGGTCACAGCACAACACATACGTAGACGTGTCATTTATCTTTCATTTTTGTAGGTGCACAGGTAGACGGAGTGACCCCAGCTTACATAAACACAACCTTTTCCTGCTAATGCCTTCTCAAGTTTAGTTTTCCAAGTACGTAGGCCATCTAAATTTAGCAAATGGTTCTGGTATTTGAATGCGGCTTAAAATACGCTTTAAGGAAACAGCAAAGAGGTTTTACCGTAGACGCACAATGTTTTTCGAGGCGCTTTGATAATGCAGACAGACTGTTCACAAGACTTCGCGGTCAAGTTACTTGCGTTTTAACGATGCGGTAAAATTAATCTGATCATCATCGGTTTAAAACACTAAAGTAAAATTCCGATTGAATTAAAACCTAATCCTATTCCCCAAGTAAACCCTCAGGAAAATCATAGCCACAAAGTACAAAGCGCGGATACAAACGGCGCTGTCACAAACCTCCGGGGGGTACATCGTGTCGTGACCTACACCGGGAGGGTACTTCCGAAAGCGGTACCTATATACCCTTATGGTATGACAAATATCTCCCACAATTGTGAATAATTGAAACCCCCTTGGCGCACAGTATATGTCTTTTAAATTTCAGAGCAAGAATACGAGCCATTCTATAATTGAAACTTAGATGTCATGTTGCCCTAGCCTCAGGTATTGTTCTATCTCAATTAAATGTTTGAGATACGAGACAGGGGATTAACTTATCGTTTTTTGTGCTGGTAAAAGGGGGGTTATGATTTCTTTCGTTGACATATGGTGTGTAAAAAAGGTCTGGGGTTGATTTAGCCTCCCCCTGGGAAACGTAGTTGGGTATCCCCGCGTCTAAAACGCAACACGACACCAAATAAACAACACAAAAAACACGCACACACTCGCGACGCAAAGTTGTACAAACCGCTAGACTTCAATATCTCTGTTCTTGTCACAAAGCGTCAGTAGTAATATCAGGGATATTTAACCGCAAAAAATGTCAGCCAGCGAAGGTGACCATAACACATTCATAGTTGTGTTGACGTTTTTTGAGGTTTTAACTGTCATTTAATCTGATTAATTTCAAGCTTTTGTTCCATTCAAAACGTAGTGAAAACTTAGCTTCTTGGTTGACCTTGTTATCACGCAGCCAGTGTAAAAATAATACGAAATTGTATCACAGAAGAATTCTTTCTTTGTGCTCTTATTAACAATGCAAGTGAATGCTATTTTTGAAAGCTTTATTTGGCCCGGGGGGGGGGTTCTCCCAGTTATATGAGCTATATAGGTACATGCGGCGCCAAAGGTATATATAGACGTTTAGGTCTGAAATAGGGTATCAACCCTGTGATGAGCTAATTTAGCTCTTGGGGCAAACATGTAAAGAAATATGTTTAAGTATCAATTTTGACCATTTTGGTGTGAAATAGGGTATGGTTTGTGCACTCTAGTCTTGAATTGGCGGCACATTATGTAACCTCCTTGTAGTGTGGAATTTTAAGCCCGAAACTTTGTACAGTTTTGTATCCTACTTAACAAAAGCATTGGTCTGACCTAGGGAACTGATTATAAGGCAGGTCTGAAATAGGGTATCAAATTTTTGATCAGGTCTGAAATAGGGTAGGGAAAATCACACATTTTGGTCTGAAATAGGGTAAGGGTTTCAGGAAGCGTAATGCAAACCCCCCACCCAACCTTTCTGGAAGTACTCCCCTCCCCCTCTTCCCCCGGGTATTTGGCCCACGGACGATAAACGTTTTCAATGCGAAACTAAAAATATACTTGCTTGCACTTTCATGATTACTGATGTATGATAAGTTCATTGAATGGTATGCGGGAATTTCGCGTACATAGCACATTTTGGAACAAATATGTTGAGCTTGCGTGTTGGCTGTATGCCTGAATTGTAGCTAACTTGTCAGTCACTTACCCCCGTGTCACACCTCCACACTTCAATCGAATGCAGCACAACTGACATGCCGTGCTGAGTATTGTTTTTGCTTTTTTTCCCGATGATGAGTGTGTTAAAGTGAACCGCTTGGAGCCCAATATCAAACGCTTGAGTCATCTGCCCATATACGTCAGTTGCTTAGAGAACTTGCGGACTTCAGTCAACATACTTTGCGTCTTGAGAGCAGTTGCTCCCAGCAAATGTACTATATGGTAGGTGTTACGTCGACAATTTTCTCCTTCGCTTCCATTGGTTTTAATTGATTATAAAATAATGCTCCATCAGGCAAGCTAGCGTTTCTAATGCAAATTCTCTCCCTCGAGTGTGGAATACATTTGTACTGTTATTTACACGATTGTTGCATGCAGGGCACCCTCCACCAAGCTGGATGCGAGATTCACGGCTAAACATGAGGCATTTTTTTTAATTATGCCAAACAAGTAATATTCTTAGGATATTTCTGATTAGTTAACATAGGCTATTTGATAAAGAGTAACGCCACATCGATCGCTATATTATTTTTTCTGTTGCTACCTTGAATCAATGGGATATCAAGCTTGCCTTTGTTTCTGACTGCATTTTTTTTGTGTCTGTCATCATCAATACATTTCCTGTCACGGAACACCAAATCCAAACTCCAGTGATCGCTTATTTACGGACGCTACTTCAGCGAGCCAGCGAGTCTAGTTTGAGAGAGAAAAACGCCGCTTGGAGTGGAAATGCTTTTGTTTTTCTTTTTTTTTTTTTTTGTTCGCAATCAATTTGCAAGCCGGAAGCCAGCTTGAATCAATGAAATCCGGTTCTTTGGTTTAAGACGAAACTTCCTGTTGAGATAAGGCAAGACCTCAACAAAGAATGGAGGTCGCCGTTGCAGTGCAAAACCTCGTACGACGTACCAGAGTAAGATGTGGAATTTGGGGTCTTTTGTTTTATAGGTTGTCACGAACGCCGACAGTAGTGATCGAAAGGTTAAAATCTCGAAACTGATATTTTGCCGCGTAAATTGGTTAGTGCCCCGATACGTTTGATTGCCATCAATGTGTGCAATGCCAGACATATGTTTTAAAAAAGATTGTTAACGTGAAATTCAATTAAGCTTTTCTTTGATAATTAAGGAAAGGGTTGCGAACGTGATTTCCTGTTTTAAACAACAGATTTTTGGAGTCCATTTGATAACACAAAAATAATACGCAGTCATCTGAGTTACCCAATATGTTATTATAGTAGTTATCTCCACATGAGGATCTATAATAAACCTTTTGTTCTCTAAATTTGAAATGTTATCTTGAAACATGTGGTGTGCATCCGCTATTTCTAGAATTTACACTACTTCTAGGTCTTGCGAAAGATGACTGGTTGTCACGTAGTTTTTATGGTACAATTTCTTCGCAGTTTACTCGACATTCGTTTCTTTACAGTGGGTCTGGTAACGCGAGATTGTTGTCATACAAGCAGGGCGTATCTTTTTGGCGGGAAACCTTTGGCGCGAATTCGGAAACGCCGACGTCGGATGATGGCAATCACTGTAGTTAGGAATTTTCATTTCTTTTTGCAAACGTAACACAGCTAGAACGATCTTAAACCCATTCTGCGGTTTTGTACAATAAAACAACACAAAAAGTTCCTTGTGTCGTAAATCAGAAGTACTTGACAACTGGCATTTATAAGAAAACGCAATTTTTCACCGTGAGTTTAGCCGTTATTGGCTCATGCAACCTGTGTTAGGCGATAGGACCGCGGCGTACAGCTGCTGAGACTTGATTTCTATGAAAATATTTAAATAAAGTAAATGATTAGCTTACAGCTTTAGTATTGGATCATACCATCCAAACTAGCCACCGAGATATGAGTTGCGACGTTAGGGCAAATATCAACAGCAGGTGACTCTACCGTGAACAATTAATATATTGGTTCAGGACAAACCACGTGGCCAACGTTTGATTTGCCCATTTCGCTGCTGTTATTTTTCTTGTGTAAAATATTAGTGGCGGTAAAAGCATTATTGATTAAAAACAGCGTTGAGTTTTGGACCGGCGTTGCCTAGGAGTTCCACTGTTCAGAGGACAATTCGGCATTGACTAATCGTCCGATAGGTTTGTAGTTCTTTCTCAAACTGGTTCTAAGTAATTTAAGTAAAATGAAAAGCAAGCGTATTCAAAGAGTTTTCAATCTTTTTGTAGTCTTTCAGCAAAGTGTGAGTGTGTTTGAATATGTTTTTTGCCCTGTCTTTCGTTCTCCTCTGAGCTCGACTTTCAGCCGTAAAAGATCTACTTGGAAGTTACTGGTAAGGTAGCAACGTTGCACGCGATTACTACAAATTCTCAGATATCTTCTGTGACATCTGTGTCAGAGTAATGGTATTGAATTTTACGGTATATTAAGAATCTGTAAAATTTAATCTTAAAATTTGTCGATCCTCTTTATCCAATATTAATGTATCATGCAATTTAAAACGTGTTTCGTTATCAGAATATTCTTAATAAGCTCACCTATGCCGCTCTCATCTCCATGAAATTGATAAGATACTCGTGTATCTGCTGCTGCAGACGTTGGTCGGGGTATGCGAACGTATAGTCTATGGGTGGAAGACAATTCACCATCTAAAGCAATGCATTATTTTGCTTTAGTGATACAGTGATTCATGGTTTCATGCTGGCTGTATACCTTTCAAGGTTACAAACACTGTTTGATTCGCTATATTGGATTTACAGGACTCTGAAGCACCATATTCACGGTAGAAAGTAAGGCGTAATGACTCTCATAGTCCCGGATGATGTAAGAGAGATTTTCCTTCTTTTCTCTACTTGGAACACTACTGGGATAATTCTAAGTATCTTCAAATACGATTTTACATGGACAAAAAAGGCATTTAACACGAGAAAATTCGTTTGTGCCGGAGGGAGCGTAACCTTGGAGTACGCTATTCAAAATGGGGGTAATTAGCCTCTGGTATTGACTCTGTGGTCACTAAAGGTGGTTCTTTCTGTGAAGGGGCTTCAAAAAGAGATTCATGATCGAAGACAGACAAGCAAATGCTCTCGTTTCCCTTTGTTTAATTGTGGTAACATCATATCTACTGTAACGCAGCGGATGAATTCTCAATGTTTTTAAAGCATGTGGCTCAGTGGCTGAGTGAGGTCACGTCTTGGATTGAAATTCTTTCAGTGCTGTATTTAGGGCTCACTTCGTCGGCTTTGAGCTCAGCCTGCCTGTTTAGGGCCCCATGACTAAAATCTCGAGAGGTTTCGCTCTAGCTGCAGATTTAATAATTTCTATTTAACAATATTGATTCGCGCAATTAATATGCCTTCAGTTGAATTACAAGTATGTCGTTTAAAACGTTTCCTCTTCTTTCTTACCATCAGAAACCCAGCATTGATACCTGAAACTGAATCAACTGTGATGGCTTGCTATGCATAAAAAGTCCACCTTCGTTGTTTTGTAATTTGCAAACAACATTTGCTTCATGACCGTGATATCGTGCTGTTTAAGAACGATAATGCTTTTTGTAAATGACCTTACAAAGTAGTAGGTCATTCCTCAACAGCTGAGGTAATTCCCTCACCTTAAGAGTGCCAAAGTGATGACAGCACTGTTTAATTCCATTGAAAAAATACTGCTCAGAGTAATTCCATTGAAAAAGTAATTCCAATATAGCTCTCAACTTGATGTTCTCATTTTCTTAACACACTCCAAAGCTCCATCTGAAATTTTTGGGTTTTTCTGCACAAACAATGTAACTTGTCAGTTAGGATTAAATTCTGATCCAGTGGCTTCGTAATAAAATCTCCAACAACATTTCTGAATAATAAATTGTAACAGAAACAATACTTCTAGGTATTTTTTCACTTTCAGTGCACAGCGTCAGTAATATAATAGTATAACCGGAAAGTAAGCATCAAGAACGCCTATTTCGGATTTGCCTTCTTAAACATTACACGCCGCCGGTTATATAAGAAACAACAAGATCTAGACTACACATAAAGTCAATGGCCGGATGATGTTTGCAACAAACTATGTTTGCCTAATCATATTTCATGAGTCAACACAAACCGTGGGAAGATGTTTCACGTTTCATTTTATCGACCTCAACTGCTTAGTCTGCTTGCTATAGGAAAGTTACGCTGGCAGAAGAAATAAACTTACAACTTAAACAGAGCAGTGGACGTGACCTTCTGCAGCTTATTTCAAACTCGAATAGAATGAAGAATTTTCTCGTATCGGTTGAGGTCAACGTCCAGGTCATCCTTTGTTCTAAATTTGGGCGAAATCATGATGACATAAGTTTGTTCACACAATGTTGCCTACGTGAAGTGAGCTTACGTATTTGCCTGGCAAGTAGCTTGGAATATCCGGATAATGTTATTTGCATGAGGTTAGCCTCGATACTCCAGTAGAACAGTGTGTGTGCTACACAGCAAGAGAAGTGTAATCCTCAGACAGCAGAAAAGCAGCCTAACTCAAGAGCCGTAATAGATACGCTAAAAAACAATCTTAATTTGGGCACTTAGCAATGTTAGGAGGCCGGGAAGTTGTACTGAGGGTATTGGAATTAATTTGCCACCCCCATCAAGGGGTCATCAAGGAAAAAACAACTATCATACCGAAACAGAATGGAATATTATCATTCAGAAAGTTGGACTAAAGTTTCACCTCCAGTCATGAGGTTATTGAAAAACAAAACCGTTGGATTCTCTCTATTCTAGTTTGAAGTTTTATAATCCAACATCACGGTTGTGAAAAAAGTTAATTTCCTGAAGCTCAGGAAACCAGCAAAATATATATTTGGCCTTCAGCTTTCGAAGCAAGTTTACATACTGACGGAAAGTCTTAAAATGGGTTGTTAACAAATTATCCAAAAATTATGCCACGTACGGGGATTACAGAGCCGATCTAATCAGGGGACGACCTTAGATCTGTCACCAACTTTGGAACAGGAGTTTTACCACATCGTTTTGACTTTAACTGAACTCACGTGACTTCGGAGTGGAAATACGGGTAATTACGAGTCAATTACGTTGATTTACGTCAACAGTATGATTGAATGACAAACACCGTTCTCAAGACCA
>OX419342.1:10810007-10815007 GCA_948470475.1 Galaxea fascicularis
TAGAAAAACGAGCTCATTTTCCATTCTGGCCATTCTCATTCCAGAATTGGGAATAAAAAAACGTGCTCTAAGTTTGAAAAAGGTTGATAAAATGTGAGAATCTTTTGCCTGTGTGCACTGGCGTATTCTTGGTTTACCTCAAGTACATTTCCAAGTTTTGACTTCTTCCACAGGATCCTCACTAAAATTTCAGTCGGCTAAAATTCATTTACTCTTTGGTATTGTTGCAGCTCCCGTCAACGGAAACTGGGGACGATGGGCTACGTGGGAACCCTGTGACAAACCATGTGGTTACGGCAAGCAGAAAAGAAAGAGAACATGCAGTGACCCGGCTCCGAAATATGGCGGTAAAAGATGCCCAGGCACGGATACACAGTACCGAGTGTGTAATATGATAGCTTGCATCAACAGTAAGTGAAGAGTGAAAATTATTTTGTTTTATTTTAAAGAAAAAGTGAAGTGTATGATGTGCTTTAAGGAAAATTATCTTTAAAGTCATTCGACGGATATTCCGCGAATTATCTGATAGGATTCAACCCGCACATGTTACACAAACAACTAAACCAGCATTAAATGATAATGAAGAGATTTTTTACCTTCAACATTTCAATGGCTGAGGAAGGGTAAAGAGGAATTTTTAACGTGAGAACCAAAATCTCAAGCAATAGGCCATTTTACAGTTGTTCGATCAGTGACCTGGCCTATGAATGGCAGCGAGGATGCCGGTGACCTTGTATTAATAGAGACTTCACTGTTTTTATCATGTAAATTATGTTGTTGTAATGCTAACTAGTCTGCATTTACATAAGAAAAGCAGAAAGGTTTGTATCAAAACAAGGTCACTCTCAGCCTCGCTTCCATTCACAGGCCAGGTAACTCAGCCACAACTGTAAAATGGTGTAAAACAGTAATCTAGAAGACCTTTTTTCTCTCAGTGGCCAATCTCTTAATAAAATCGTGACGTTACATTGCTGACGGTTTTCCGCATGTTCAGATTCAGTTGATTGTAATTTCGACAAGGACTACTGTCACTGGACAAACGCGTGGAGCAGCTCACCTTCATTCAAGTGGTATCGCCACAGTGGTACCACCCCCAGCAGGAGCACAGGACCAAGCGGTGACCACGGCACAAAGACAGGTAAGCCGATTCTTTTTCCTGCCTTGGTGATTTACGTATGAGGAGATTCGCCATCGCTTCCTGCTCCGCTTGCCGTAAAGTACAGAGTTATTCTCGTTTGAATCCTTGTAGTTCTGCGTATGAAGAGATTGGCCATTGCTTCCTGGTAGGTTCGAGATAAACTACAGAGCTTGTTTCTCTTTTGAATCCTTGTAGTTCTGTTACTCTTTCCCTGCAATACACACTTCTGCGTTTGCTTTGGAGTAGAATGTTTTGTCTTAGGAAAACGCACAATCGCAATACAGACACTGAGATTCACACAACCAAACACTGCACCGTCACCACACCTACTTATACCTAAAGAAACCTACAGCAAAGCGGTGGGATAACCTTACGTTGTGATTTAACGCCTTCCGTTAAGTTCTCATTTTCCGGAGAGAGCCCCAATCACGTGATTACGTTTTTTGAGGGATGAGGATGTAAGGGACACTGTTGGAGTACAATCAGGGTGTGTATGCGTGTGTACTGAATTTCAAACACCTAAATAAGAATAGGAGAAAACTCCGTATTTCGAGAGAGGACGAGCTCTAAGCTACGCATTGAGGGAGCCTTAAACGTACTCGTGATATTAGTTCGTGCGTTTTGAATGTACTCTAATTTATTTTCTTTGTAGTAATTTATTCGAATTCTTCCTTAGGGCATTACCTGTACATCGAGTCTTCATATCCCGCGAGACCTGGATACAAGTCACAACTGATGAGTGGGTCGTTTGAGCCGACGGAGGGGCGGTGCCTAAGCTGGTGGTACAGTATGTACGGAGCGACTGTGGGCTCACTTAACGTTTTTCTCATAAACAGCCAATCTGGGACTAAGCTGAGGCTTTGGTCTAAATCGGGGGAACAAGGAAAAGAGTGGAAACAGGCGTTCGTTACATTCACTTCTGAGTCCAAATACAGGGTAAGTTCTAAGTTGCATTACATCTGAGTTATAGGAAAATAGCTTCCCGCTGGTGACCGTGTATTGTTACACTTTCTTTACTACTTTTTTCAACCACCTTCAAATCTATATATTTTCTTTACCCTCCCCCCTCCCCCCCTCAACTTGTATTCCTTATTGTGATGGCGGACTATCTGGCGTTTGTGAATTAAATTTCAATTTTCAACAACCTTCAAATCCGGCCAATATTTTCCAATTTCGCACAATTTTCCACGTCCCCCCAACTTTTATTCCTTCAAAACACTTCAAAACTCATTTTAGAAAAATCTCAAACATTTACTGTATCACTGAAGGACCCCAACATAATGGAGCCGTTTGTTTATTGAATAAAAGCTTGGAGAGATTTTTAAGGAAAAGTGCTGAAATATAAGAAAACAAGGTATTTAACCGTGGTGCCCCCTTAAGATCATTACGTCAGAGTCTGGAAGATCTTGGAAGCATGCAGTTTAGGTATCCTTAGTTTATAGATTATTTGGCTCCAGCGTATATCTCGCACCTTCAGTTCTAGGCACGTTTAATTGTAACGTACATGACAAATGATAAACTCCATTCATTCATTCATTTTGTTTTTGCTTCGTTTCAGATCGTGTTTGAAGGTACACGGGGTCGAGGCTACACTGGAGATATCGCCCTGGATGACATTCGGTTCTTCAAAGGTTCTTGTCAGAGCAATGGCTATGTCAAGTTTTGATAGACATAAATGACACATAAATGGCTCAGTTAGTGCCACACCATACTCGAGTAACCGGCGGAAGGGAAAACTCACACAACCCGATGTCACCCCTTCCATCAGTAAGCGGACAGTATTATCCCTAAAACAAACAACTCGGAGGCCGGTCACTGAAAAGTCATGGTCAGGTATTCAGGGATGAGCCAAGGCTTCCTGGAGTAGAAACACGAGCTACATAATTATTATTGGTTGTCGTTACCTAGCTTTCGCCTTTGTTTTATTTGCATCGATAAATAATCGTTTGCTCATAGTCGTACGTTTTTTAATTTATTTTCTTAAACCTTTTTGGAACTATTTGAAGCAAGAAATCTCCCTTCCCGTTTTGGTCCAAGGTCAGTAAGGCAATCGTTGTAAATGTTACTAGCACTTCCTGATTGTTTGCGAAGTTATAAGGTAATCAAGACTGGGTTTATTTTTGTATAAAATTTTTAAAAGGCCTCCTACATTAGGCAATAGAGGGTCAAATTTCATCTTGTCTTTTTTGTACAGTGCAATAAGTAATAGTTTCATCGAATATGAAGCGAAATTTTAACGAACAAATTCTTGAAAAAATTTAAACAATTTTGTAATAAATGTAATTGCGACCTTTGGGATGTATTAATATAATTGTATAAATCGTGAAAGATTATATATTTCAATGCGGACATCGCTTAAAATAAGCTGTACTTTTTAAGCTGTACTAGTTGTTTACTTCCCTTTTTTCAGATTTGCAAATTTTTGTTTTATACTACAGTATTAGCTAGTCAGTATGGCAGAAGAATCGAGGGATGGACGAGCTGTATATAAATATTTTTTTTTTCTTTGAGTATGTGTGTGAGTGAAGTTTCCCCTGTATGTTGAGTAAACAGCCACAGTTCTTCTCAGACTCACCATTTATTAAAACCGCTTTTTCATCTCCTCTATATTTTCATCCATCAAAATTATCTTGCTTGGTAAATGTTGTTAGAAAAAATGCCCATCAAATTTCAATAATATACACACTTGAAAATCTTTACAAAAACCTCTGAAGTACTTAACTTCAACCATAAAATGTTTAATGTTTAAGTTTGTAGATTAGTCCAGCCATAATTATATAAATTTGTCTAGTTTGTTAGTTAATATTGTAATACCTTAAATTACTGCTATCTCAAGCAATCGAAGGCGACGAAAACGTTAAACTACACACCAACAAGGCCTGGCACTTTGTACGAGGTAGCTGAAGTGTGCTATTTTGTCCCTAATTTATCTTTTTCTAAAAAAACGTTAGGGATATGTTACTCGTAATTCGTATGAATATTTATAAACTTTATTTATCTCAAAATTTATGTAAACAATTATTTATGTGCTCTATTAAACGCTGTTAGTAAAGGACGCCTCTTGTGTACAGGAGTTTTGCCATAGACAGCGCTGTATGTGAGCTGTATCAACTACCTACCTAGTCGAAAACAGCCGTTTCGAGAAAGCTAGTCCTAAGAAAAGCAATCCCGAAAGAAAGTCTAAACTCAGTCTAAACGTAATGAAAATTGTTTTGATAAACGCCAGAACCGACGATGCCGCGGACCATGCAGCCGTGAAGACCTGCGATGGTGATCAATACTGATACGGAATGAAACGGTTTTTAGGATACAATGAAGATGAAGTGGCGGCTACTCTGCAAATGTCACCAAAAATTAGCCAGCGCTATATGTTAAAATGCCTAAAGTGCCTCAGGTAACACTGATGAATAAAAGCAGAAAATTTCGGACGTACAGAACCCTATTAACACCGGTCTTACCCGCACTCCTACTGAGGCAAAGAGGTCTGGCAGCCACATTCAGATGAACATATAAAGAACAGCAAGTACACTGACAAATAGGGAGGGGAGGGAGGGAGAAGATGATCCAAAGGCGGTCACCGGAAAGGAGTACAGGTAAGAGGGTGGAGAAGGAGAAAGGAGACGCGTTACAGGAAATGCCTGAGCCTTCTATCGAAATGACAATGGATAGATGTCCACGATACCTCTTACACTCGCTTGGGTAAATAGTACCCTATTTACACCGATCTTACCCGCACTCCTATTGGGGTATGGAGATCTGGCGGCCACACAGGAATATTACCAGAACACAAGGTATTGTAGAATGTACAAACCACCAAACATACACCCAATCTCAAAGGGAAAACCCCAAAAACTGAAAAAGG
>OX419342.1:10820007-10907507 GCA_948470475.1 Galaxea fascicularis
CTTGAATCATTTTTACAAGTACCGTAAGCACATCTCTTCGTGGTAACCATTTTGTTCGTACACTATATCTTTTCGTACGTGCTCGCCTACGGATGTCCGAACTTTCGCGGTTTGTTTACATCATAAGTCACGTGACACTACACGTGAAATCTAGCGCCCAAAAGGTGAATTTGCGTGATGCACGTTGCGAAATATTTTATGAATTCATCAACATGGTATTTATTTGAGGCGGTCATGCGAAACCATGCCCTCAACAACCTGCACCGCATTGCAAGTTTCATGACTCAGCAGACCAACACGTGCTGCGACGAAAACCAGCTTTCATTGGGTATTTGATGTTCGTGAAAATACATTTAAAAATACCGTTGTCAGACGAATTTTTTCATATTTATACAGCGTGTTGGTGTTGGTGATCACGCGTGTTCTATGACGTATGGCGCCCATTCACTGCTTCTAGCAGAAGTAACTTCTACACGAACAAACGGCTTCTAACAAATGGACCAGGGACTTGCTAAGCGGCGCCAAGTAGGCCTGAAATTAAATGAACAACAGAAACAAACTGTTCGAGCTCTCAGACGTCAAATATCGTCCAATTCGACAGGTAGTTCGACAACAGAAAGTAGCGACCATCTTGTTGCAAAACTGAACGCCGAAGAGCTTAGTCTCCTTCGTAATGTGGTACAGACATTTAGAAGCTACAGAGCTGATTTGGAACCAATTCCAGACGAATTTGATGGAAGGACTGTACCAAAGAAATGGTCTGAAAAAAGTTACCTTCCCGCTAGTCCTGGAGACGGAACGTTTGTCAATCCTGGACGATTTTATGTTCGTTTGACCAGAGAAGATGTTCGAGATTTGGAAGAAGTGTGTATGGAATTGGACGGTGAAGAGGAGACTGAGGTTATTGCGAATACTTACAGCTATCGAAATTTTGATGACAGCAGTTCATCTTTGAGCGGTTCTGAAAATAAATACAGGAATTATGGCTTTAGTGTGGCTTTGACAAGACAGAATGAAAGAATAAATTTAATTGCCGTTGCGGAAAACACAACAGTAGAAGCAATACCGGAGCGTTTTACGAAGAAAAACAATTTCAGTGCAATCAATGGCAGTGTTCACCGCTATAGGGGTAAACTTAAATATTTACCGCCGCGAGAACGGTTCAAACAAGCTGTTTATATGGTGATAAACAATTTAAGAATGCGTCCTCGTAGTCCGCGTAAGATGGACAAAGATTTCTCAGCATTGTGGCGGAAACGTGGTAACGCAACGTGGCTGAACATATTTTTCACCATTGTGGCGATCGCAGCTTTTTTCGCAGACATTGGAACGGATCTAAAAGTTGCAGCAGACCATTTTAGTAAAGGACATAACTATTGGTGGGGAAGCTTTACCTTGTTGTTGGTGTTTATACCCTCGGTAGTGACAAATATTGTTTCTTTTTTGTGGTACAAAGAGGACGAAAAGATGACGACAAGACAGCCCAAGAGTGGGTGGAAAATTGTATCAGTAACTCACTTCTTCCTTGTAGGGATGGTGGAAAGGTAAGGACAACAGAAAACATTCATGCAGAGATAATATAAATAATATAGTGTAAATTTTAAATAGAACCCGTCACGCTACTGTCAGCATTGCGTGACATCATTTTGCCACCACCTCTCGTAAGCGGCCACCTTTCCAAAACCCCAAAATTTTCCCAGTCATTATTGCTGTAATTGGAACCTCTTGTAAATGACCACAAACATATTTAGAGCTCAACTTTTGAAATTTCTCATTGTTTAATACTGTACCTACAATAAGCAACAACTTATTGCATAATCCTGTCTTTCCATGAGTACAGATTTGTTAACTGTCCACTTTTTTATCTCTTGCCCAGCACGACAGACATACATGTAAATGCCACAAACCAGACTTCTAGCACACACTGACATACACTGAACTGAACA
The DNA here is from genome assembly GCA_948470475.1 of Galaxea fascicularis. Classification (NCBI taxonomy): domain Eukaryota; kingdom Metazoa; phylum Cnidaria; class Anthozoa; order Scleractinia; family Euphylliidae; genus Galaxea; species Galaxea fascicularis. Next base: position 10,821,954 of record OX419342.1, read on the forward strand.
GATGTATTTGAAGTTGTCATAAAAAAAAAAACTCGTTAAATTTGAAAAAATCTGCTTGACTTTTTGAATTGAATTTGTCGTCTTTGATAGATAATAACTTTATTTTCCAATATGGTAGACAAATTTAACTATTTAAACTGTCTAAAATACATTGGACAAAATAATTAATATGCAATTGATAAAATTTACAAATAATAATTTACAACTACTATAAAATAAACTAAAAATGAGTAATAAATAAGTATTGATAAAATTATAATATTATATACATTAGGATTGTAGAACAGTTTGTTTATAGCTTTCCTGTTAGTTCATTATTGAAATGTCTACTGGCTTTGATTATAAATGAATTTGCCGCTCTTTTGGTATGTGCTGGTGGAACTGCTACTATACCCTTAGCCTGAGATCGTGTGCTATACTGGTTTTGATAGTGCTGCGGGAACAGATGATTAAGTTTATGAAAAGAGACGATCGCAATATCTTGTGCAGATCTATTTTCTAATGCTGACACAACTCAACAGCCTAAATTTAAATCATGAAAATGAACCAATTCGCCTCCCATCTTTGAAGCAATGAATTCCCCATTTGGACAACCCCCTGATCCAAGTCATCAGTACCCAATTCTCTTGATCTTTGTTTTCAGTCAATCTCTAGATTTCTAGTTGTCTTCGGAAATCAGAATATGGAGTAAATCTCTTCTGTAACCCCATGCTAATGGCTCAAAATGTAGACCCTGTGTGTGGCCTGAGCTCTTATAATATAAGCCTAGCAACCAACGTTCCAAAAAAGTTAAGATCTGGAGAGTCACTTTGTTGTTTTTTACGACCCAAGGCAATTTATTGGGGCACCACGATTGTAGCTTGAATGCGCAAGGCTATTCTTCTTCATGCACCAAAAATATCATATCAACAGCCTTCCTCCTCTAAGCACAGTTATAATGGCAACTCCAGTGATCTTGTTAGCGACATGGTCACGCGACCAACGTTAATCGTCTGCACCACTTTATTAAGTGAACTTCCGGACTATACTCAATCATGCACTCTTGCCTGAAATTGAAGCGACTCCATCAGAACCCTGTTCTTGCGAACTTCAAAAGATCTGTTAATAATTGACCACGCTTTATCTGGGGTGGGGGGAGGGGAGGGAAGGGAAAGGGTAGGGAGACGACCGAGGCTGGCTTCTTTGTCGTTGTGTTGTTTCCTTAGGCGAGGACCTTTCCTCCGATTGTCTTTCTGTAGCAAGGCGTATAAATGGATAATGGTGGGTGGTGGGAGTACCACCGTGATAAGTTGTTCATTCAATAATACTTCGAGTTGCATTGTTTAACAATAGAGGCCGGTTTAGATGCCGCTTGTGGACATCAGGTAGTCAACATACACTGTACATCCCACTTCCTTACATATAGATATGTTCCTGCAAGCTAAGTCAACCCTTATTGACAGTAACAAGTGGTGGAACAGAGAATTAACTCTGAAGTGTAAATTTAAGTGCTAACAGAAACCCATGATAAACCCACTGGGCGTTAGCCCTAGTAAAGGGTACCAGGGAACCACACGAGGCAAAGAAAAAATTCTTATGACCTCGGTGGGAATCGAACCCACGACCTCCGGATTAGATCTACCGTTGCTCTGCCGACTAAGCTACGAGGTCGGACAGAGAAAGTCGGGGACGATTAAGGTGGTGAATCGCGGCGAAGAGAAAGTAAGGGTACATATATATATGTTATGCCGCGTAGCACTATAAACACATACAAGTGGTGGAACAGAGAATTAACTCTGAAGTGTAAATTTAAGTGCTAACAGAAACCCATGATAAACCCACTGGGCGTTAGCCCTAGTAAAGGGTACCAGGGAACCACACGAGGCAAAGAAAAAATTCTTATGACCTCGGTGGGAATCGAACCTACGCGGCATAACATATATATATGTACCCTTATTGACAGTACTTTTAAAATTTGGTAATTTACAGTATAATAATACAGACGTAATGAGTATAAGGAATCCTTAGTTAGCTTATATGCTTCTTGTCAGCGCTCTCTTGCCTTTCATCCTTTAGGTATTGGAGAGTTCTAGTTAAATCCTGGAGAATAAAACGCAAGAAAGAAATCCGGGTTGTTGACAACAAACTGCTGGTTGCAATGAACTTGGATCTCGCGCTGCTACAAATGATTCTTGCCTTCACAGAGGACGCCCCGCAGCTCGTGTTACAGATGTATGTGCTGATCTCCCGCCATTACGTGGAGCCATTACAGGCAACAAGAATTCAAGACTTGTGGACGATCACTTCCATCTGCTTTTCATTCATTTCCTACTCTAGAGCAGTTGTTAATTATATCAGTTCTCTTCGCGATTCAAAACGCCACAAAGGACAGCTTCGTTGGTACGGCTACCTATCCATGTGGTTATGGCGTGCCTGTATGATAATTTCCCGTATCTTAGCTCTAGTTTTCTTTGCAACAGAATTCAAAATGTGGTTCTTCCTGGCTCTGTTTGTCCATTTCTGTATTGTTCTAGTGTTTCTGGAGCGTCACGAGGTTTATTTCTTTCCTGGAAACAAATGGAAACAACAATTTTTCAGAGTTGTCATGTCTTACATCCATTTGTTCTGTTTCTTTTGTTTGGAAGGTGTTCGCACTATTCGCTGGGCTGTAAAATACTACATATTGACGTTCATCGAGATTTTAATTTTTTCGCTTTTGTGGTTTACTAACAGCACTAGACATTTACCTTGGCAAATAGAGCTTGCTGGATTTGTTGTTATTTACGTGTTTTTCTCGTTGGGATTGCTGTTGATGACTGTGTACTACAAGTTCTTGCATCCACGATTTAATCGAGCTCGCTTCAGTTTAGCTGCACCTTTGAAGGCTGAGCTTGCAGATAGAGATCCAGAAAAAAATGCAGACAGCAATTCAGGGGAAAACTTTGATCTTTGGATTTAAAATGACAAAATTAACTAGATCCATCCAACAACCCTGGAACAAAACAAAACGCCCCATACGGATTACATGTTATACATGTATGTCTCAAAAACATCTAATGTCGCGTCTAGCTTAAGCCAAGACGACGGAGAAACCAATGGGTTTACCGAACAGAAAGAAAGGCCCTGTGCATGGGTTCTACATTTTACTGGAATTCGTTGCAATAACAACAACGTGAATTGACCAAATTTTGTGGAGGCCGTGAGTGCACTGACGAATTTTTCTTGTTTCCTTTTTCTTAACTTAAACGGTGCCCTTCTAATAATTTAGTTCTTTAAATAGTTTGCCTACGTTTTACCATTTACATGTTGAACGAGGCAGTCGAAATTTAAATTGAATAAATTAAAAATATTTAATTATTTAATTAATTTATTTATTTACGTAAATTGTATTCAGAAAGGACGTTCTCGTTGTCCATGCTCAGTCCTCGGGTGACGCAGTGTTTTGAGAAAAGTCAGATCTCCAGCAAGAGTTAAAACTCGAGATGATAAAGATTGTGGCAAACCTCTGCTTGGTACTTTTTATTAAACATTGTAAGACAGTTCCAACATCTTACTTTAGACTCTTTAGGTTTGTGCATTTTACTTTTTTTTGTTTTGCATCATTATCATTACTAGTATCACTATTACTAATATGTTTATTATTAGTATTATTCTAACCTGGTGTGAGGCCGAGATTTATATAAATTCCAAAAGTGGAACTCCTAATTAGTACCTTACTTATGAATAAAAGCCAGTATTTAATTTTATTTTGTTACTGCTTACTATCGGGTTGCCCAAGAATTACGGACAATGGTTAGTTACAGGTATTCGCATGCAGATTGTAGCAGTGAATATGTGGAGCCAGAAAACTTCAAACAACACCATCAAAGCAGCTCCAGTGATGAAACAAGGGACATAATAGCGAAATGTAGCCACTTCTTGTTATTGAGAATGATGTATATGAAATAAATCATTTATGAACTGCGGAAATGAAATCAAGGGAAGGATGATCCTCGCAGATGTGAACGCAATTTATGCAATTGCGTAAACAGGCCTGAAAGAAATTCAGGACTTCAACAAGGTTTGAACCCGTGACATGCCTCGCGATACCGGTGCGATGCCCTAACCAACTGAGCTATGAAGCCAGACGTTCGGAGCTAGCCAGTTGTGGGTTTATATGTTCTCATAAGAGAGATGAGTGAGAATGATGTATATGAAACTAAGTCATGTATGTCAACGCATGTCACGCAGTAATACTTGCTTCCCATGTCACGTTTCTCTGGCTCAGGAATTTATAACTTGCAGCTTGTATAATTGACGAAAACCTTTTCAGATAACAAACATGTATACCACCAGACACAGGAAGGGAAAACATTTTGTGATATTGACCCGCTGTTTTGGTGTTGGTACGACGTCATTGCCTCCCATGTCACGCCTTTGAAGCTTTAACCGCTTCATCGTCATGTGACAAATTCTGCCACGTAAATGAAAACAGTTAGCATAACGGGCCTCTTCACAACCTGCGACCAGGCTTTAATTTGAAGAGCGAATGCTAAAATTGGCCTGATCGCAGGTTAGCCTCTTTATCAAATACGTAGGTGGCCATGTTGCTTCGCAGTTTTTATTTATGAGTTCACTACTTAGGGAAAAAACAGGACGAAAAGAAACATTGACTGAAAGACCAAAGAGAACCGACGCTTTTCAGACAACGAAGTCAACCTACATGACACCAAATGACGCAAATAAACCAATATTGCGTTTGTTTTGAGTGCTCGGTTAAACTAATTGGACACTTGATTCACGCCTCGAGAGTCACGGTGGGAAATTATTCATATTAGAGGCAATGCTCACGGTCAGTTGCATTGCAACAACTGACTCGCGTGGTTGATTCAGACAACTGCAGATGCCAGAATGGGTTGTGCCGCCTCCACGAAGTCCACATCAGAGCTCTGCGTAAGTGTTGTTTGTATCATATTAGGCTAAAGTAATAATCGATAGACCTGCAGCGAAACCTTTGTTGAGACATCATAATAGTCCTAACAAAAGTTTCTACCAGAAGGATAACTGAAACTTTTTCAAACTCTCTTGATCTACTACGTTGTCATCAGTTATTCGTAGTGCTCATAATACCTTTTGAACAGGAAAAATGCCTACTGACACACGACTTGATCACCAGAAACTCTCTCAGAGGATCTGATATTTGTTGAGTAGCTTTCGTTCAGCTCAATTCTACTCAGTTCATGGCAACCAGTGTATGACTCGCTTAACGATACAACTGTGGAATAATTATTACCAGAAATGGACAACGACCGACAACGGTTACCTCAACTCTTTTTACTGAATGATTTGAGTCCTGTGATATACCTAAAAACATAAAATTGTTTTCTGAAGGCCTTTACTGAACTTGTCCACACTTGTATACAACTCAGAAACCAAATCAAACTTCCGACTAATTTAGAAAATCCGTATTTGAGGAACTCAATCGGTAATTCAGTATGTATACACCAAAATAAAAGAGAATTACATTTTAATCAATCTCACGCAGGATTTAGCAGCGAACAGCAATGTGAAAAGCGAAATGTTATGGTTCTGGTTTAAAGCAGTGGCGCCTGTAGTAATCCGGCTGTAAATCGGATTAACTTTGATGTGCCCGTACTGTAAACATTGATGCACTCACCACGAAAAACTGGATTTTCTGAAAACGAATGTAAGAAAACAGATAATTTAAGAAAAAAGAACTTTTTCATTATTTTATTTGTACATCTGATTTATTTTGAGAGAAATGTTCACGCTACGTGCTTATCTCGAATAGTTTCCCAACTTATTAATAATTCATTTGGTGAAAGACTGTCCCTGTTCTTGTCAATTCCGTGTTCACAGGCCTCTTTTAAAATTTAAAATTTTAACACAAAAAACTCTCAAGTTAACAAGTTCCGTACTTTACGAAAGTATCATGAATTGTATTATTTTGACGCATTTTGCGAATATTTATAGAACAACTTCTCTGGGGCTTTTTAGTTAAAAATATAATGACGTCACATATTTTTTTAAAGTCTTCTTTGCAGCCTCTTTAGTCGAAAGATATCAACAGCTAGCATTGTCGCAGTAAAGCAAGATTTTGCACAAAATGAATTCCGACAACCGAGGCTTCAAAAACACAGTATTAACGGGAAAACCATGCAAGCATAACGGCCACTTGTTAGAGTTTCTTGGTTACTATTGTCACTTGGTCAATCATTGTTAAAACCTTTTTTTGTCTTTAAGCGGAGTTTCCGTCAGTTGAATGGTTTGATTGTGGTTCATAAACAATAAACTATAATTAGGGCCAATAATCCACTGGAAACCTAAAACGCTGATTTACTTCCATAAGAATAAAATTTTCCTTAAGAGGTGTACAATACATGATGAAATTCCTAGTGTGGGTAAGTGCGAACAAATTGACATTTGACAGGCGTTTTTTCTTTTTTCTTTTTAGAAAACACTTTTGAATATGCAATTTATGCCACTTTGTCAGGAGTGTCGGAGTCATTAAAAGCAATGCCTCGAGGCGTTTTTCCAATTTGGAACAGAAACGGAAATGATGTAACTTGCACATCAGTTTTTAAAACATTCAGCATGGAGCCATATAAAGCTTTGTAACTACACCAAATGACGCAATTGGTCTTCTTTGAAAAATTTAGTCCTTTTTATTGTTGTCATCAAGTCAATCCTCAAATGATACGAAAAGCAAGGCTGTCAGTGGACTAAGCCAAGAATTTTGAATCCAGTGTGAATAGTTCGTGGGCAGTTACCCAAGCAGTGACAACCAATGGGTTGCACAGTACCTCATGAAACAAGAACAACGTCAAATGAAAGTCAAATACTTTGTTTAAAAACAAAGAATTATACTTTCTTGATTTCGTGTCGAAGATGATCCATACTCAACCGCAATTTTTCTTCGGTAGCCTTGCTAGCCACTGCCGGTTTTACAATCGATAAACTTGAACTTATTTCGAACACGGATATTTCTAATTCTAATTCCCTTGGTTTTGCCCTGTTTTTTGAGTCGTTTTACTACGCCTAAATCGAACTCGGTTATTCATGAATTCCCCGCCGCTATTTCGAAGTAATGTATTTTACTACGCTTAACTCGGTTATTTCAGTTATTTCAAATTCCCTGCTTTAATATTCCATCTAATTTTTGCTTCCTTTGGACTTCATTCTACCCTTTTAATTCAAAGTTTAATTAAAAGGTAATTCGAGGTCGCAAGGGAAAGAGAAAATAGTTCGAATTAGCGGGGGTTCGAAATAACACGGGTTCAGCATAAAATACACCACTGAAATATATGCTGCTTGGCCTTTATTAACCGAAACTTTCACAATATTTTCATTATTTATTTTTTCTGAGGAAAATCTGTATGCATTTTCCAAAACAATAAAACGTTTACACAAACCTAACGGAACTGTTTTACTGTCACGTTTAACTACAAATAAGGGACTGGCATCATAGCGTAGTTAAACGACTCAAAAAAACAGGGCAAAACCAAAGGAAATGAACAGCAGTTGGAAGTAGCGGGGAATTTGTATCCGAGTTCGAAATGGCGGGGTTCAACTGTACACATTAAAACAGTTCCGTTATGGTTTACTGCATCGTTAAACCCACACTTTCTTGTGAGACTCCTCGTTACTACTTACAATGATTTTATAAATTAAAGCAATAGTACGACTCTTGTTCTCCCAACATCCCCCATGGGAAACCCATAGTAAATGCGGTCTATTGCTTAAGTACTTTTAAAGCTAGATTTCACTGGTACAAATTGCTATGCCTGGCAGCGTCAAACAACTCCACTTGTTAAATTTTTTTTTCAAATTTTCCAAATTTCAGCGAATTCAATATCTAAAACCGGGGTCCTTACGTCTTAAGTAGTCGGATGAGTATATTCAAATGAAAGCTGCTGAATTAATTGATTGCGTTTCTGTTTATGATAGCATGGCCTAAACCCTCCAAGCACACAGATTCCCAACTGGGACAAAGAAGCTGACTGGCTTCGTGGTGCTGTTAATGACCTGGGCACTGATGAAGTCTGCATTGTTAGAATGATGGCTAGATTCACGAACAAGCAGCGACAAAAACTGCTTAAGGTTTACAAGGAAAGATTCAACGAGGTTAGAAAAAAACGGGTACACGATGTGTGCATACGCTTCTTGTTTCTTATTTTTGTAACGATTTGTTAGAAAACCAAAAACAGACATAACTTGGTAAGAGTTCAAACATCTTTCTCGACCATTGCTTGTGATATTGCAGCCTAAAAACTACTCAAAATTTCAACTTACCACAGGCATGCACCCGTAATTCAGGGAGTTTTTTCCTTATAGGGGCGGGGGGGGGGGGGGGGCGCTCCTTCTTACAACAAAAAAATTGCTGGGAATGAGCTAGATTGAGTTGTTTCCTGAACTTGCAGTTTCATTTTTTTCTGCTGACAGGACTTTGCAGCTATATTAGAGTCACGGCTTAGTGAGACGGCCCAAGAAGTGGTATCGGCGTTACTGTGTCCACCCATCGCTTATGACGTTCACTCATTAAATAAGGCATTTGAAGACCAAGATAACGACACTATTGTGACTATAATAGTATCGAGCAAAAGTATTACATTTCTGGATACAGTGGAGCGGTATCACACTGGTAAGCGAGGCGGTAATATTTGTGTGTATTCTTTCAGAATTAACAGAAAATTTATGACAAGATCAAACATATATGCCAATGAAAGACCCACTGATAAAGTTGACGGAGTGAAAAGAATGAAGGTCGAGAGAGATCAAGTTTAAGAGGCCTGTACTTTTCGAGCTAAGGATACAGGAAGAATACTCTTACTAAACTGAAGACTATCGATCCAACTGGTCACGCGTGAGTTCTAATGATCCGCATATATAAGTGAATAGTGAACTAAATGTATGTAGGCGTGAAAATGTCGGTCTTGTCCTCAGATGGGCGTAGTTCAACCCCTAATTTTTTTTTTATTTGGATGATTCTGACATTCATTGTATTGAAGTTATTTTGTAACGTTCTAATAGACAGATGATGCTCATAACTATACACCTTTTTTTAAGAACAGGGAGAGCCCTTTTCTCATGATTCATGCCTTTTAAGAGATTGATAAGTGACCTCTGAGGGAGTTTTAAAACCAAATGTGCTTGGAGTTTTTTAGCCTTCAAACCAGGGCAAAATGAATTCTTTTGGTATTCTTTGGCTTCGGAGAATTTAACCTGAGAGAGATTTGCGGACCACAACAGTAATGCCGGATAGGACAAGGTAACTAGCCGAATATGGTCGCATGCCTTGTCTATTGTGTTTCCTAGGTACATATGAAATATCACGGTCTTCCGCCGTGATATCCTTTTCCTTGCTTTCAATTCGGTGAGTGTTAAGTGTACCCAAAATTGCGAAGACGCGTTTCAGTCACCTTATTTCAGCGTTTGCGGTCATAAAAATGCTTTGCTTCAGGATGTGCCTAGTACTGTTCATGCTGTAACAAAATACAGGTAATTCGCTCCATATACCAACAGGTAGACTTATCGTTCGCCGGCGAACGATATTTTGCAGAAAACTCTTCAAGAGTTGAAAATAATGTGGGGGGGGGGTGGGGAGGACAGGGGGACGGGAGCCCAGAAGCACAGGGGGCGGAAGGGGTACAGGAGGTGCACCTTATGACCGTGAATCGGAAAGCTCCAAAGATTTCACCACGTGGTGTAGAAACGTCTCATTCGAATGCTGTTTGAATAAGCGAGCTGGACAGTGTTATATAGTGAGGGTAGCTCCTCCTTCACTATATAAACTACACACAACCCATAATTCCTCGATTCGCTCTGACGAAGGGCTAATGCTCGGCGAAACGTCAGCTTTTAGAATCCCAATACTGTGGTCAATTTACATTATCAACTCCGTTGACAAAACCAACAAACATATCAGTTGTCATGGTATGATCGCAGCAAACGCTTGACTGGTTATTGAAAACGCGTATTTATCAGAACATGAGACAATTCAGAAATGCAAGTTAGATCTATTAAGACCGTAGTCAGTGAAAGCGGATGTCAGAAACAAATCTGATGTGATAATGTACTAACCAAGATAAACAAGTAAGTCAAAACTTCATTAAAATGAGAGCATATGACAATGTTAATCTTGGGCAAATTGTTTAAAAAGAAAAGAAACACTAAGGATTAAGCGGCTAAATGATTAGGACTGTGTTTTGAGTCTCCTAATTTACAAGAGACTCGGGAGGAGGACTGAAAAGGGCGGGAGTCGGGAGATAAAGGTGCGGGAAGCGGGAGGTTCTGACCCCCCTGTCCCCCCTCCCCCCTCCCCCTCTCCTCCCACAATAATGCCATCACTTACCTTTAACAAGATGTCTACTGGAGATAACTTTACGATGTTATTCATTACAGAATACAAGAAGACAATCAAGGATGAATTGCTCAACTTACCCGACAAGGATCTCAGTCACATTTTAGTTTCTCTGATCGATGTCGATCGGCCATCAACCAACAAAAGAGCTGACAAAGCGGCAGCGAAAGAAAGAGCAAAAATGCTGTATAACAACCGAGATATTTTGTCTCTACTCTGTGAACCACTTAGCAGAAATCAACTCAAGGAGACCTTTGATGCTTTTTTGCATCTTTACCGAGTCAACATTAATCAGTTTATCGAAGACAATTCCTCAGCGTTATCAATATTTGCCAAAGAAACCTTGAAAGGCTGTGGTGAGTTTACACATGAAGAATTCAATTCGTCTTTCCGGTTTTTGTTATTGAATCAATAACACAACTGTTATCTTTTGGCAGCAAATTGACTTTTGGGTACGTTAAAACTTCCTAAAAATAACCAGACCTTAAAAAAGCCCGATTTCTATGTTCAGTAGTCACTAACAGGGATGTATTCCGAAAACATTTTAAAAGGCTAGTTTGAAAAATAGATTCATTACGGCGTCGGAAGCCATCACCGATTGACCCTGCCCAATTCTCTTGGAACGATGTACAGTGAAATGTCCCTCGTATAAGCAAGAATTGGGAGTAGAGAGGGCTGGAAATACTGAAGTATCGCGATGATCGGCGCATAGGTGACATCTTCCTCGAAATGTCGAGAAAGAACTTTAATGCCAAACTTTTCAGTGTTCGTGGTTACATAGGTGTCCATTCACGCATCATATATCACCTTTTGTTGATGCTATGTTTTTGTTTTGTTTTGTTTTTTTTTTTTTGCTTGTTAATTTGTTTGTTAGCCTCCCACGCAGTCGTTTTTAGGGGAGTCGTGTTTAAAATGACTGCGTGGGAGGCTATTTGTTTGTTTGCTCACATGCTTTCTGTTCTCGTTAAAAGTTTATCTTAACACGGTTTAGGTAACCGTGGTATTAAAGCAATCGCACGCTTCCTTTAAAAGTACAAAGATCATTGAGGTCTATGAGTGCCAGGAAACCAACCTACTGGGACCAAAATTATCGATTAGCATCCACAAGCCAATCAAATTTGCTTAATATCTCGAATAAATCTAATCAGTTAAAACTCCAAATTTGTATAATCGCACTCATCCATTCTTTATGCATCGCGAAATTATAGGCTGACTTAAACCGTACACTGAAATTCTATATGTTTACAATTTCCTCCCAGGAAAAAAGATATTGCTTATAGAGAAGGAAAATTAAGACTTGTCTTAAAATAGAGGGTCTTTGTGAATACGCATGATCTCCTAAGTTATACATGCCTCTTAGAGGGCTCTTCGGGCTTAGGATGATGCTTTCGTGAATCTTGCCCCTGGACTTCAGATGGTTCCTCGAGTCATCAAAATCCGGCAAGGTGTCTCGTGACAAGAAAATCAGCAATCGTAATTTATTCTTTTCTTTCAGTTATCCACATTGACAACCCTCCTCTGTACTTCGCAAAGAAAATAAAAGACGCAAACGAAACGCAGATACTCAGAATGATTGTTTCCAGATCAGAGGTAAATCGGCGTTACTGTTCCAGCAAAATGTCCCTACAACTCTTGAACCATGTACCAGTAATAATTGTAGCAAGCAAATTTTATACATACAGCCACGAACTCCAATTACAGAACAAGTGCTTTTCTAAGGAGGCTTAAATTGGCTGAAAACTTTCCATCAGAGTTTTACTTGCCTCAGGCTCGTCTCCTCCCGTTATCATTCCGGTCCAGGAGCCGTTGCGGTCTAATACACTGATTAACGTGTTTTTGAATCCCTTAGTTTACTTTTTAACGTTGATGTGGTTAACGTAACCTACTTGTTAAACATAGTTAACATCAATTAATATCTGGAAGTATTCGTGGTGAAAAAGAAACGTTTTTTTTCCTTTATTCAGACAGACCTTTATTACATCAACAAAGAATTCTTACGATTGTACTCAAGACAACTCCATGATGCAATTGAGAAACAATGCAGTAGCAAATACGCGGAGCTGTTGACAGCAGTTCTGGAGTTACGGGGTCAATATAGCGAGTCTGCAAAGAAGAGGTGATTCATGGGATACTACCACGTGTTCTCACCCAGTTCCACGTGCGTTAGCTATGCGAATCAGTCAGAAGCTGGCATACTGAGAGGGATATGGACAGGGCTCTCATGAGTTACTGAATGTCACCGTTTTCAAGCACTTGTTCATGGTACACATTAGGTTAGTTATAATTACAAAGTGAAGACTGAATACCAAGAATAAGTATGCCGTTTGACAGAAGGAAGAAAAGAATGCTACAATTTTATCAGAGCGAGATGAAATTCATAATGGGGAGTGGCCGATTATTGATAAACTGGGCAACTCGCAGGGTCTGCAGAGCAGTTTTGAAAGTGCGGGGGCCGCATCCACCTCTTTAATTGTGGGGAAGGGGTTGACTCTAAAAATGGTTGAAGGAACAGTCATAAATTTGGATTTTTTTTTCCCGCGAGGTCGGCCAACTGTAGCCGACCACTTTAAACCCGTGAAATTACTTTTCATTTATGGAAGTGTATTTTAGTAAATTTATTATTTATTCCACAAAAGTAGGGGGACCTTGGCCCCCCGGCCCCTCCCCATGCGCGGTGCCTGACTCGATTGCCCAAACAGTTACCACATGGTTCTAGAGTTTTCATTAGACGAAGTTGAAGAGGAGCTTGCCATAAAGAAACTTTGCAATATATTTTTATTTATTGGAAATATTGAATAACAAACGGAAAGGACAAATGAGTAGATAGTCAGTTTATTATATTATCTCACGATATTATACATTAGAAAGAATAAAAGACGTTTTGCGAGTGTTGAAATGACTCATTGTGCTTTGGGCATAAGCCTTGAACATTTCAGTGATGACTGACATTCAGTCGTACACTGATAAATCACATAAGCTACGAAGGGACGAAATAGGCCATTTCCCAATTACCTCTGGCCTCTTTTTTAAGGCGAGTCTTAGTGTTCATCCTTTCATATGCAAATCAATTTTCATTAGTTCACGCGCAAATAGGCCATTTCCGAGTTCATGTCTGCCTCCTCTTCAAAGCGAGTCTAAGTGCGAAGTTTTTGTGATGGTAATTAGTTCTACTTTACATATGAATGAAAACTAATTTTCATAACAAAAACTTCGCACTTAGACTCGCTTTGAAGAGGAGGCAGACATGAACTCGGAAATGGCCTATTAAACTCATGTGAGTTCATGTGAATGAAAATTGATTTGCATGTGAAAGGATGGGCACCAAGACTCGCTTTGAAAAAGAGGCCTGAGGTAATTCGTAAATGGCCTATTCAGTTTGGTTTATTATTTATTCAAAATGTATTTAATTTCACACCAAAGCTCTGTAACAGCAGTAGAATTACAACTCCATTTAACTGATCAACACTGAGGTTCGATGTGATAATATCTTATCTACATGTCATTTACATATGAGTGTGGTGTATTAAGCATGTAAACGCGGAGACAAAACCACATTACACTGAGCACATGGCATCAAAACAAATACAAGATCAGAACGTGACGTAGCAAAGTCACGTGACGACTAAACTAGGCCCCCGAACATCACAATGAGAAAAAAAGAAAGCAGCTGAAAACTGTCCAACCTTATACCTGTTATCCCTCTACCATTATACCGGTTTATGCAACGTCCATACAATAAAGGGCTCTCCATGCTCGTCAGAGTTATTGCTTTTTAACAACATTGTGGCCGTAAATGATAGAGGACAGGTTCTTTAGCGATCAGTGCCAATACTCTTACAATTAACTGTTACGACACACGTCCTTAGGCCTTCAGAGATCACAAAATCAGAACTAAGTGCCCGGCGAGGAAGCACATGACTCCAACGCTATTGTTTTCGTATTTGCAAACCGTACTTCCGTCAGAGCTGTTTATATTGAACACCGTTAGGTAGTCGGTGAGAAGAAAGATGAAAAAGATACAACAGCGAATACTAGCATCCCCTCGGAGCTCCCTAAACTGCTCATATTATCTGTCTTTAAATCGACCATAGAGTTCTACTGAGGAAATAAAAGAACACCAGTTAAATTTCAAGGAACACGTCAATTTACGTTGGTTACAATACTTGTGATACTGATCCGACAAGAGAGGACGTTTCAGAATTTTTCACGAGTTGGTTTGATACAAACGGCACTTCAAGCAAATACACAAGCATAATTACTGGAGTCAACAGCGAAACAAGTACACGAATATGTACATGGGCTCTGGAATCCAGACGCGGTGCTGTCGATGTCGCTATAAATAATAGGAAAGAAAGAAACGAAAAGTAAATAAGTAGACGAGTAAGGTTGCGACAACACAGACAATAAAACTATTGCGTGGGGATTGTCAAGCAAGCTGCAAGGCTGCAATAAAGTAATTACTTTTACGTATTTGGTGAATTGTGTTTCCAGAAAAAAACATATGGTGACACCCTACCTTGTATGTAGTAGAAATCGTTAGTTTTTTTCTCTATCATGTCAACAATTGCTTCAGGTTTGATACTGCCGCACATTGATTTACCTTCTCAAACATTCTATCTTTTCCCTCAGGTTTCCAGATAGCAGATGCACAGGGACGAGCGTTGGTACACTTTAAAACAAGTGATATTTGTATCGAAATTCTCTCATAAAACATAGTTTTCAACCAGTTTTGGTCGGCTGTATGGGAGGTGTACTCACGAAGCGGTGTGAAAAATAAAGATGTATTTTTCGACAATTATCCTACGAAATCGCGCAGAATATCGCCTAACAATAGACCAATTTCGATATATTAGAATTCAACAACTAACATAACATCGAAGTTCCGGGGACTAAAATAATGATTTGTATCAGTTTTTCGCTAGAGCCTCGAAGTGATGTCTTTTATGAAAGAGTGAATTTTAATATATCGAAATTGGGCTATCAGCTGACAGGGCCATGGGCCGAGTTGGCTAAAGTCGGAGGATATTCGGCAAGATTGAGCAGGATAATTCATGAACAATTACTCCACAAGTGCACGCTCTATATCGATAGCCGACGAGCCGCGTAGCTATAATCATCTCATATCCAACAGGCGCGAGTGAATTAAATCTTTTATTAATAACGCCCACAAATTATGGAGAAATCGTTCCTACTATACTTTGTAAACACAAAAAGAAACTGAAGCGCACAGCATGGTGTATGATGGCTCTTATGACCTGCTGCTTAGCCAATCAAAACTCTAGACTTAATAATAAATAGATATAAGTAGTGAGAATACTTTGGGGGTAAAACATTTGGCATCAGTGTAAGAAATTTGCATATGTTGCACAAAAAAAGGGTTTGCCCTCTGTGCGTGACCGTGTATTTAAAATTCAGGGAGCAACCCTGCCCTAAATTCTATCTTTCACATACCGGTGTTACATGTGATGCAATTCCAAGTCTCAGAATGGCAAACGCTGAAAATACAAACCAAACCATAACTGAAGTTGGATTTCACGGTTTATTTGGTCATTATGCGTTATGCTGCATTACAATCCCTTTTCGATAAGGGGTCTCGTTTGAGATTTATAAAATACCCCTGATTTAACCACAGGTAACCCAGGCTCTGTTTTATTTTGCTACAATGGAGGTTTTATATGGGAAAATACAGGGCACGTATGGTGGTATGAATCGCATCGTAAACCAGGTAAGTGACATCGATTTTCATTCCCTATTTCTCACAAATTTCCAGACTTCAACTTCGCTCCAATGTGCCCTGTATTTCCCCGTATAAAACCTCTATTGTAGTAAATACAGAGCCTGGGTTACCTGTGATTTAACCTCAAAGTCCTCGTCATCAGGTGGCAGTGCGGATGGATTCCTTCTCAATCATGGAAGTCAATTTATAGTGGAGCAGACATCGCTGGGTTCTGGTTTACGATGCGATTCATACCACCATTTTTTTGGTCCATATAGTGGGCACTTTACACGTATCTGACGGTCAACTCAAGCAAATGAAGGACTGATTGTCTGCTAGACACCGTTCCTCATGGTAATAATTTCTAACCATCAATGATGCGAACAACTCGATTGTTGTATGATTATTGACCGGCAAGTTTGGTGCAGTGGTGAGAGTTTCTGTTTTCCACGTTACTCGTGGGTTGAGTTTGCTATTGGTTCTCTCCTCTGCTCCAAGTGTTCAGTAGCTGTCCGCTCACAGCACAAAAATGTATAAATACTTAGCCATGCATTTACGTTGTTTGACCTAAATTACTCGAAATACAGACATCGTACCATTCTTTGCAATCTCCTTGTAAGTTTAATAAATCGCCTTCTCCATAGAGTTTGCCCTCATAACTGCAAGTCCCTGTATTTATAAAAAGAAATTACCGGTATAATTTAAATTTGCATGTTTACCAAAACAGCTTGTGAACAATTAGATCGACCTATCAGCTTCTGGCAGCCTGGTCAGCTCAAAAGTCTCACCATTGTGAAGACTGCAACATTTCCAAACCGAGTTCGAATTCTATAAACACGTAAGACAGCTTTGAGGTATTGCCAGGTACGGGAAAACTAACTTTTAGCAGGCAATAATAACAATATTTATTTGCATTCCCATGTACATAAATAGTATAGCATGGCAACCGAAACAATAACAACGAAAATAATAACATTATTATCCCAGCCGATGTTCCAGGCGATTTTTATAAGAGAGAAGCCTTGGGAAAGAGGTTGAGGAGATTTAGCAAGTGACCTTAATATAGGACCCTTAGAAGAGACGGGTATGAGATAGACAGCCATCAATCAACTCACCTCGAGAGCAGTTAATGTCAAATGAGCAAACAACAGAACCATTCCGACATGAGCTGAAAAAAGATACATAAAAGGATGATAATTTCTCCTACATAAGGGACCAGTCTTTATTTAGCGGGGGGGAGGGCTACTATATTTGGGGGGAGGGTCACTGTTTTTTTAGGCTCACTTTGGGGAGGGCCATTTTAAAATTATTCCTTTTAGGGGAAGTCCCATTTTTTTTCTTTCTAATGGAGTAAGGGAGAAGGGTCAGAGTTTTTTTGGACCCTTTAGAAGAGATGGCCACAATGTCTTGGCCAAACTGTTTTCTCAGTTTAGTAGCCCTCCCCCCTCCCCCCCCCCCCATCCCTCCGCTAAATAATGACCCATCCCTAACGAGAAATCTTGACAGCGCAAATCTTATTGTCATGGCTACAAAACACCGTATGTAGATATGTATAATCACTATTTGAAGCCGTCCAATGCACAAATCGATCTAGAACATTTCGATAGCTGAACACTTTGAAGCCAAACTGAGAAATCCCGCTTTAATCATTTATTTGTCAAATGCTGACCTTCTTATATATATTATCAGAGCTTCGTCTAAACACCTTTTATTGACAGTGATCGCTGCTTAAGAAAGCCACATGTGTTCTCCATGCATAACAGCTGTCTTACCAATTGTGACAGGATTTTGAAGGAATTGATTCGCCATCTTGGTAATATCTTGAGTTCGTCTTACATCCTAAGAAAAGAAAAACTTACTCTCTCAGCACTATTGATTACACTACTTACACCCATAAGCCATAAATGTATGAACAATTATTGCTACCTAAACGGCAACCCTTGACGGTTGCGCAATTTATTCCACCAATAAGACAGGTGCAGCACTTGTCTTCTTTAAGGAATTTTTCGGCAACACTGTACCTTTTCCTGGTATGGACATCTGTACATGCTTTAAAAGGAAACCAAAATTGTTTATTACCAATTGTTAGTCTCAAATACAGTCATCTAACAGTTCAGATGCCATTAAAAGGGGCTATGTCATAGTGGTTTTTATGTTTTAGAGTGTAAAGTAAAACCAAGTACCAAGGTATCAAGTCAGCTATTTTCTCAAAGTGGAAGCAAACCATAATCTCTATTTCGTTTGTTTTTCCACAATACATTCAAGAGGAGAATAGGCCATATTCGTATTCTCGGTATTGAACTGGATCAAGCATGAAATGGAGGCTCTTGCCGGGGAATCTGTATTCCCCCGCAAGAGCCTCCACTTCATGCTAGATCCAGTTCAATACCGAGAATACGAATATGGCCTATTAACTTGAAAAGCAGCCTCGTTCCCAGGGTCTTTTCCCTGGCTAAGCCAAAGAGGTTTAGGATATTTTTTCAGCTTTTCAAAGAACTTAAACTGAGGGTCTGGTAAGCGTGACATTTTTAAATGTTGCATTAACTCGCAAGTAGATTCACCTTACCCAATTGGTAAAACCTTGCATTTTTGTAAACCTTAATCTCTCGCGCCATCAATTTGTTGGTAAAAAAAATCGGACTACTTTAATTCCTCGATTTTGAATAAGATCTCTTCTGCACTTATCAATATAGTCAATCTATTTGTGAAAACTGTTTTTTGTTTACTGAATGGGGCACTATAGCTGATTTTTGTGAAAATGGGGGGGGGGGGGATTGAGAATGGACTGAAAGAAGGTAGAAACCTTGATACCTTTTGATAGCAGACTATCTGACCTCTGTCTATTAAATATTCCCTTACGTTCTCTTTTTCAACCACTTTCAAATCCAATATTTTCAAAGTTTTCATACTTTTCCACACCCCCTCCCCCCCCCCCCCCAACTTGTATTCCTTGTTGTGGTGGCGGACTATCTGGCCTTTGTCTACCTATTTATTATTCCTCTCAAGTTTAAATTTGCAGCCACCTTTAAATCCAATATTTCAAATTTTCTATAATATTCCACATCCCCCCCCCTTTTTATTCCTTCGTTGAAAACATACCAAAAAGCAGCAAAAAATTCTCAAACATTTATTGTACCAATAACTCCAACTTAATTGAGTCATTTTGCGATTGAATGAAATCTTGACGAGATTTTGAAGAAAAACCGCTGAAATGTACGAAAAATGAGGCATTTAACAAGGCGCCCCCTTAATCTCGCATATTATTGTGACTTCGAATTGTGCTGATATTACTCATATCACATATATTGGCACCTGGACCGAAACATTGAGTAACTGTTAACTGCAGCTAAATTGGACAGTATACTCCAGGCCCCGGTTTTTCAAAGGCTGGATAGCGCTATCCACCGGATAAATATCTATCCAGTGGATAGTACAATTAACTTTCCCATTACTTATCCGCTGGATAGTGATTTATCCGGTGGATAGCGCTATCCAACGTTTGAACAACCGGGGCCAGATCAAACAAAGCAGGCGGCAATTGTGAAGCAACCTTGAGCTTTTTTGCCGAAATTTTCTCGTTAGCTTTCATGACCTTCACTCAGATTTATTCGGACAGATTTACCTGAATGCAACTGCCAGATAACTGGCCTCCACTTACTTTTTGTTGCTGGGTCAAAGCTGGGATCTGCAATCAAACATTCTCCTTTACATCTGCTGCCTGGTAGAGTAGGACAACACATGCGCCAGCCGTGATTAACACAGTCATCATCCTTATCGCAAGGGATTCTACAGGCTGCCAATTCAGACGAGGACCTCGTATCACCCAACTGACATGTCAAGCCTACAATTAGAATGCAGAATGATCACAAGCCAGGATCAGCATAACCTTTAGGGTGTTTATATATTGAGCTTGAAAATTTACATTGATTATTAATTCTCCGATACGAAAATGACGAATAGAATATGTGTCACCGTTACAATTATACCAAAGAATACAACAACAGTTTTATAACTATCATAGACTTATCATAAATTATTATATTTATTACACCCATTTTGAAATCTTTGGTTATTCTTACAATCTGATTGGCTCTGAACAGTGTAATTTATTTACAAATTGTACCACTTTTTGCTAAATCCCATCCTTTTCTAATCCCATCAAAATTCAAAACCTGGTTTCCTGAAGTGGATATCAAAGAAGTATGGGTTATTGACCAAGCGAGAGGTCAAGATGGCTGGATATTGGCCAAGTTCTTTTTTTGCGTGTTTATGGACCGAGACGAAGTCGAGGTCCATAAACTCGCAAAAAAAGAACGAGGCCAATATCCAGCCATCTTGACCGAACAAGCTTGGTCAATAAAGGATTTATTATATGGGATAAGAGCCGGCTTCAGAGAAATTTTTCTTGCGGGACAAAGCGCGTAATCCTGAGCGGGCAAGATCGCTCCATCTTGCCCGCTCGGGTAGCCAATCACAGCACGGGATTTGGTTCATCTTGCCCGCTCACGGAGCTACCCATATAATAAAGTGGGTTATTGAACTACGCGTCGAACAATTTTGGTCTGAAATAATACTTGTCAGATTTCAAATCAAAAAGTCGCGCTGTGCGCTCGTTTGAAGTCACGTGTATTATACCAAATTGCTCTCCACTCAGTTCAATTACCATTATAAATTAGTCTTGTAAAAAAAATTTTTTCAGTTCTGGTTTATTAAACTTCTGAGTTTCCCAAACGGAGGAAATATGGCTTAAAACCAACGCCAAGATCAAATTATCTTTATGACATAGCATCGATTGTCGTCAAAACTGCCAGGATTGGGGAATCATTGTCATCAACACCCGTCACCAATTAAACGATCGTAGGAAATAATGGTATATGCAAAGATTCTGAACGTTTTGCGGGGCCAAGTTCTTTAGATAGAGGTCGTGATTCTGCCATTCCGACATTAGTTCGTAGATGGACGATCTGGATGAATTTATGTCGCTGCGATTGAAAAAACTTCCAACCTGTTCCCCAGAACTGACTTTCATCGAGGCGGTTGATTCATATTCGTCCCTGACTGAGCGTACGTCACAATCGAAATAACACGTTAGCACGATAATGGATAAAAAGGAAGAGAGCGGAGAACAAAAATGAAATAAACGACTGGAATCGATCACTGACGACATTTGCATGCAGAGCGAACTTTAGTCAAAAATTCAGGTATCCCGGGGCCTGGGTGAATTTGCATGAAAATAACAATCATATACCAAACTAATGCGACCCCAAGCTGCTTAAAGTTAGCAACGCTAATTAGTGAAATGAAAGCAAACCAAAATAGCTCTGAGTGGCACTTTTTTTCGGCTAGAAAACGAAGTTTGCCGAAATTGAGTTTACTCCAACAATGAGACTTGGCTGCCTAACTGGTCAATAGCTTCTGCTACATTCAAACTTGAGCGAGAAGTAGACTGACGCCTGGAGCGTTCTCAAGGGTGTGTTAATTGGCGGAAGACTGCCAAACAAAAGGATTATACAACCACATGCTAAGCAAGCGTAAACAGCCATAAATAACTTAACCAAGGATCATACAGGGAGCGAGCGTGTGGTTATCACCTCCCTATTGCTTCAGTAAAGAACCCGAAGATAACTTACCAATACCTTTTCTTGGAATTTCTGTGCTTGAGTTGCGAGGCTTGATGGAATTTGACTGCGCGTATTTCTAAAGCTCGTTGTTGACGGCATAATGCTCATTAACAGAATCATTTTGAATACACAGGCCGCTTTGCACATTTTGTAAATCATTTCATAGCGATACAGGATTTTACGCTTTCCAAACAACCAAGATAATGACCGATAGTTTCGTTACCTGCCGACTCCAGGGCAAAGGAATTTTACAGAATCACAGTCTGTTAAACGGAATGACTAAACAAAGACCGCGGTACTTTGTGAGTATTCAGTTATCGCAACGAAGATAAAGAAACAATGAAAGAGAGACAATTAGGAAAACAATGAAACATTGACTAAGACGCTTGACGTTTGAAAAAAAAAGTAAATAAAGCTGACGTCGTAAATAAAACTGTTTCCTTTGTTGATTACTGTACTGATGTAACTGTTACTGAAGTACTGATGTTTCAGGTGGATCAAAACACATGCCGTATTATACTGTGAGCAATCTTTCGTCTCTTTGTTAATTAACTACAGCCAACTCTAGTTATTGAAGACACCTTGGGGACGCAATTGTATTTTACCATCTGGAAAAACAAAGTGCGAAAACAATTCATTGAAAACAATCAAAGAAGAGGTTTTCATATTTGTTAAAGATACTACACCAATTTCTGCGCAACGGGCTATAGTGCCTCGGCAAAAATTTGCGCACAGCTGCAATCAGTTTAAAAATTCCCGTTATTTACAAAATTTATGATGAACTTAACATTTGGAGAGAGAAAGTGGATGAGCTCAGTTAAAAATCAGTGGTAGCGAGACAGCGAAGATGAAGTGGCACTGCCCAGTTACGATTGCAGTTAGGACTCCCGTCCCCCTTGGGATCGGCTCAAAATCGCCTTCCATTTTCAACATTGAAATGATCGGGAAAGTTTCGAATCGGGTAAAAAAAGATGAAAACACTGGCTATTCAGTGTAATAAACAATTCGGAACTGTAGAGGCCCTGTCAAACCTCGCTTTTCCAAACTTTTCCTTTCGGTAGTACTATCAAAAGTCGCTCCTCTGAAACGTCCTCGTTGAATTGGTTAGCTCTATCAGAACCATTTAAGTAACAGCATCAGAAGTCCCCTTGGGGTAGCAGTATGAAAAGTCGCCCTTCTAACAGGCCCCCTTCACTGCTAAGTCGCCAACCCAACAGGTCCCCTGTTAGTAACACTGTTTAAAGTCACCCCTACCCCCTCAACAGTCCGCCTTTGGATAGCATAGAGTTCTAAAGTGTGACGTCACAAAAAAATTAAATTTGTGAAAATTATAGGATTTGGCGCCATTTTCGAATGGAGTATCCTTTAAAAAGTGTTCTTGCCAAAACTTAGCTCTTAATTGTAATTCCCAGCTGAAATATGAAGGATTGAAATTTGATACTGCCCCACATAAATCTCTCTAATTTTGAGTCAGTTGTAAACTGAAGGAACTGAAACAAATTTTGAAGGGTTTGTATGGAATGCCATCAAACTTTGATCCCTTATATCTCTACCGGGAATTGCAATTCGGAGCTAATTTTTGGGATGAGGGCGTATTTTAGGATGCTCTATAAGAATATGGCATCATATCAATGTGAAGTATATATGAAATAATTCATATTTGTACTGCGGTTGTAGATGCAAGTGAAGAGTGATCATCGCAGTAAATTTTCCAATTTAAGCAACTGGAAAGAAGAAGCCTGAAAAAATCAGGGCTTCAACGGGATTCGAACCCGTGACCTCCGCGATACCGGTGCGATGCTCTACCAACTGAGCTATGAAGCCACGCATTGGGAGCGAGGTCAATTTATTGAGTTCATATTTTCCCGCACAGTGAAGTGATGTGAAGTATATGGACTGAAAAACTCAGCAAAACTCAAAAAAATCAATAATTTGCCTCGCTCCCAATGTGGCTTCATAGCTCAGTTGGTAGAGCGTCGCACCGGTATCGCGGAGGTCACGGGTTCGAATCCCGTTGAAGCCCTGATTTTTTTCAAGCTTCTTCTTTCCAGTTGCTTAAATTGGAAATTTTACTGCGATGATCACTCTTAACTTGCATATCCCATAATTTCAAAAATTTTATTTTTGTGACGTCAACACATTAGAACAGGTCTCTGCTGACAGGCCCTATCTGGTTTTACTTTGTAACAAGTCGCGTTACCCTCACGACCCCATCCCCTGCTAAAACGAGGCATCAGAACTGGAAATACTGAAATAAATACATTCAGGCGGTGTATTGGAAAAATAAACATTATTACATTTCCTCAGACATTTTTCTTTGGAGTTATGGACTTCGTTGTGGTTCACAACGCGCAGGGGTATAAATGATATATAAAGCACTATGGGTGGGGAGGGTGAAGGTGGAGATTGTACTCTTTCATTTACTCTAATTTTAACTGTTCCACTCTCACAATAACACAAAAGCATAGACCTCTATCCAATCCAAGCCTTTTCCCCTCCTGACTTAAATCTGTGACCACAAGTCAAGAGAAGGAGTCTGTTCGGTAGGAGAAGATATTTTTAACTTTTTCTCTCAACATCTACATCTCAAAACTCAAACTTTAAGAAAAAGCGAAGTAACCCTTTGACCCTTGAACTCCCAGAATTGATTAGCATGTAACTTCTCCTTATAACATCAATACATTGTTCAGCTGACGGGTGATGAGAATTGACAAATTTATCAGCCAGAGGGAGTCATCTTGATATACCAGTAACCCAACAACTGTGTAGCAGCTAGAAAGGAGAATCAATGATCTAATCTTGGGATCCAGAGTTGAAGGGTTAAGGGAATAATCCCTCTGAAATTTCCCCTACAACATGAAAGACACTGTAATCGTATTGAAACATTAACTTTTGTAGTGTTATGTTGTAGTTTTAGACTTAAACAAATTTAAAACAGAATCCTTGAGAGGCTGCAGCTGTTTGTATTAAAAAATTTATTTTAAAATACCAACCACACTTACTGCATTCAAAAAACACAATCATAATCAACATTTTGCTACCACTTCACTTGTTACCCTGATAACAATAAAACAGTCTAAAATGAACACAAATGAGAGCTAATAATAAATTAACTATACTACAACTGCAGATGGGACCCAAGAATTTTACAAGTATTCTTACACCTCTTGAATAGAGTTTAAAATCCAAATAAAAAATGTTCTATTGTGTTTAAAATTGCTCTAAGATCCCATGATTAAACCATAGTCATGTCCAGATAGTATACATTTTGCTAAAGTCACTGGCTTAGCTATGTCATTTCACGAATACCTTCCAAGTCAATAACATAAACGCTTCAAAGATGAGCTAAGCTGCTGATTGGTTAAAAATACATACAAGTTAACTAGAACCCAGTCAAAAGCAGACTTCATAATTTGTTGGCCAAAGCATTGGTTTGACTATGGAAAATACAGCAAGATGAGGTAATGCACATCCCTGACTGACAACATCTGGATTTACACCTGTCATTTTCTGGTCATAAAACAGTACATGTGACACTATTATGGATATCAGCCAGCATCATTATAAACTACACAGTTCATCAATTATTGAAACTCTAATTTAAGAGAATGAAAGATAATTTTTTGTGACCCATTCCAACCCTAAAAAATCTTCCAATTAGTAAGGTAAAAACCGTAAATACATTAGTCTACCACCAATTGATAAATTTAGTCCTAATTTCATGCCAATTCAAATAAGACCCTTCCTTTATCGGTACATGCACCTTAGAGGTCAGGACCGGGGAGTAACCCTACCCCCCCTTTTTGCCACAACAAGGGTTAATACAGCCTCCCCCATCAAATGCTGCTGTGTATTTGCTATGCTATTGGATCTACTCAGCTACTCTTCACATTTAAAACAAAATTGAATCTATGTGCTTCAAAATGCACCAATACCAAATAATGTTAAACCCTGAAAGTAATTGCTTCTCTGCATTAACTGTTGCAATTATATCATTTGAGTACATTGAAAACAAACCCAGAATAAAACCACTTGAACTAACACTAAATTACCACTGTGAAATGATAGTACAACTTTTTTAAGCAAAAAGCAGGAGTCTGACACAAAAGTCATCACATGATCTGATCCAGTTAAGTTCTTAACTGTAAAATAATCTGAGGAAAAACAACCAATCAGAAATGCTTTCCAGAAACTGGGTACGTGGCAATGCACTCAACATTGTAAATTATAGTAACTGTTACTGGCCTGCAACATGCAGATCACATGTACAATCTATATAACTGTACTAGAGAATATCACAAATTTCAAGGTTGAAAAAGTTAACCAAGTCTAACAAATAAAAGATACAAAGTACCAGTCACTTGCATTCTACTGACAACAACAACCCCATTCCACTCTCTAAGTGATAACTTTGGTACACAAAAATTTGGTTTTATCAAAGGCGTTGATATTGCAAATTAGCCACCTTACAGGGATTCAAAAATGATGTTTTGGGTGTTAGCTCTTCATCAGAGCAAATCCAAATTGCCGATACAGTGTAACTTTGATAGCTAAGTTATGTTAAGCTCTATTTAGAGGCTACTTATTCATTGTCCATAGAATAAGGTCTTTCTGACCATTAAAGGAGTTATAAATTATAAGGGTTTCATTCTCCAAAGTACTGTCAACTCACACAAATGAGTCTATTCTGAAGTATACTGCCTTAGTGATAAAAAATGTGTCAACTGCTGTTGAATAAAGGCAACATACATGAATGTGATGTAGAGGTATAATGGTATTCTGAGGGTCGCGTATGTCATAAGCCAAACATTTCTTGAGAGGCATAAACCATGTAAAGAAATCCATCTTCGTCTTTCTCTTCTTTATACACTTCTGCCATTGTCATGGACATGCTTGCTAAACTTTTGTTGTTCACAATGAGGTAAAATGCTTGTGTTGATGATAATGACATACGATTCCTGCAAAACAATAAAGGGCATTATTTCAGCATTGCTGTATTTCAATCATGTCTTACAAACTTCTCTTGGCATTATGGCAAACCCACTGTAGCAGTCTCTTTTCGGACAAGATAATTTCATCATATAGGAAGACTGTATGTCAAGTATGGTGATAGCCTGCATGGAAGGCATTTGAAGGGGGGGAGTCAGGGGGAATTCAGTCGTGCAAGGAGGAAGGGAAGAGGGAAGGAAATGCCTGCAATTAGGCTATTTTTTTCTTCTGGCTGCATTCTAATTAACATACAAAGATGAGATAAGTATGAAATGTCTGACTGTCAAATAACATGTAATCAAGAAGCTTTTGTCGCCTGCGAGAAGAAGTCATGGAAACCAAAAATAGGTAAAATAATTATGGAATTCTATTACTGGGCAGGCTATTTGGTATCACATTTGAGTGATTTTTGTTAAAAAAGTGACCTTTTAAGGATGATGCCTACTAATATGAAGGTATTTTTGCACAGGTTTATGACTATGCCAAAGAGTAGATGTTGATAGGGGGTATTGAAAACAAAAAGAAAATTGGGGATAACCACGCATTTTTCAGAGACAATTATACCTAAGGATAGAATAGCCTATGCATAGCTGTACCCTGTGGAGGGAGGGGGGAGGGTACAGCTATGCATAGGCTATTCCAGCTTAAGGCTAAAGCTGGAAAAAATAGAGACACGGAGAAAAGGTGATATATTTCTTTGAACATTTCCTTAGAATTTTTGCTTAAATATGTGAAAGCAAGCCTAAAGCTTTAAAATAAATAACAATTAGCAGTATTAAAACTATTATTTTATGTGTTTTTTAATTGCAAAATCATTGCATTTGAGCGTTTGTTGTCCTCGTTGGGACCTAGTAAAGGGTGACTGCCACCACTTAACAGAGGTGACTGCTTAATAGAGGTAAAAACTACAGAAATTAAGGGAAGTAATTTTTGGGACTTAAACAACTGACTGCTTAATAGGGAGCGACCACCTATAGTAATACCGTGCTGCTTAATACAAGTTCAACTGTAGTTTCAAAAACCGAAAAACTGTCACAGAAAACTAAGACCACACAACCTAAGACCTCGAAAACTAAGAACCCATTCAAATTGTTTTTGGAAAGGCAGAGAGGAGAAGAGGAAATGTCTTTTCCTAATCCCCAGTATTGTCTTTCTATCACAAAAAATACAATTGGTACAACAACTGATACAACTGGGCACCCAAGTACTTGTTAACAGTAACAGTGAAATGTTGGAAACAAATCTGCGAGACCTCAAAAACTAAGACAATCACCCAAGGTCTGGACAAACCTCAGGTGAAAAAAATTGACAAAATGTTTAGTGTTTATGGCACAGATATTTCTTTCAGTTTATTTTGTGACAGAAAGACAATGGCAGAGGGGAGATGGCCTTTGATTCGATGTAAAAACTTTGCTCTGTAATTTTTTTCACCAGTATCCATTTCAATAAATAATGTATGTGAAAACTCAGCTTTTTCCTGGCCGTCAAACTTTTGTTAAGCGACAGACAAAGAAGTGGAGTCAAAAGTTTTGCAAAATACACTGCTGGGATGCTGCTGGTGGTTGTATGAATATTTTACGGAAAGATACATTCCAAGCAACTGGATCAAGTAACCCAATCTTTAGGCTGTCTTTATTTTACACAAAGGAAGCAAACTTTTTGAGGACATCACGCACTGACTGCCAGTGCTTTACTGAGATATCCATCATTTGCATTTACATGATCTTGGAAAACTTTACCATTCAGCGTACAGCTTGCCACTGACAATGTACATGGAAATCAAATTAAAAAATCGTCGTCAAAATGACAGATAACGCGAAAGAAAATGTGATGAAAGTGGATATTGTATTTACGGATCGAAGTGATATCATGATGAAGACAAGGGGCCATGTATGCCACAACCTGTCGTTGATTTAGCTTAATCAGTAAATGATAGTGCCCAGCATGATGCTTTACCGTTTGCACGTAGAAACAGAGTCAAGTCTCACGTTTTGAAAGTTAACGTCGCCAATTTATGCTCTTGACATTTCGTGACCTCAAAATAAAATTGGGCAATGACTTTTCCTTCAGAGTTTCTATTCAGACAAGCACGCTTTCTGAATGCTTTCAAGACAGGTGATTTAAGAATGCTAACCGCTCAGAAAACCACGGCAAATAAACAAATCTTTCTTCGTAGCTTGATTCGTATATACCTATTTCTCTACAAAGAATGATTACATAAATCGCAAAAATAAACGTGGTCAGGCGTGCACTCGGGGAATCGGCTTGTGCACGTTTTTCCTGTAAGCTCACTCAAACAATGGCTTTCTACAGAAGTGCTCACCTAATTATTGTGACGAACTGGCTCATGGTCAATTCTTGAGGGACGAGAAATTTTGTCTTGTCGAGTAGAGGAAGATCTCTTTCTTTGTGATATCTTTCTACTATAACCTGAGAAAATAAAATACAGACGTCGATATAAGTAATCGACTAGCTGGGTTGTTTACAACATGTGACTGTTAACTCAACACAACAATCGCGTGATACTAAGACTTCCCAAGGAAAACTTTACTTACGGGTATTTTGGATGGGAACTTCGCTCTGATTCCTGCCACTTCATCTCTTCGACTGACTGTATAGGTAAAAAGAGAAGCGTTCATCAGACAAATTAGTTCTCACAGCGACCTCACAGCTGAATAAGCTTAACAACAAGAAAACATTCAGATAAACCAACAACAAAACGGATTTCGCTTACCAAAACTTTTGCGTTGTTTAAACGGCTTTGTGGATTTCGCGTCGTTATCCCCCATACTTCAAGCGCTAATATATCAGTTTTTCTCGTCAAGCAAAGTTCTACAGATGAGATCGACGGAAGACAGCTCTGAAAATGACGAAACTTTCCGCTGCAACGCAAGCCTGCTGCGCTAATTCGCTTATCGACTGTTTCGCCCCGACTGACCAATTGGAAGCCTTGATAGATCGGGAGTGAACGAATGGACGGCTCACTGAGTAGACACATACCCAGTCCCCTGACTACCCACAGTGGTCTTTCCCTTCCGGGAAGCGGAACAAACAAGAAAAACAAGGGAGATAATCTAGAGACAACTTGAAGTGCTTGCAAATGTGTTTACTGTCGTCGGCTAAGCCCTGACCTTTGCAGCTTTGACGTGCTTCAGTAATGAGGACAGTGAAAATCGTGTCATAGTGTAAGTCTGTGATTTCTCCATTAGTGTTTTTTTTCCTTTCCATATCTTTTACTTTTTATTTTCTTGCCTTTGCCATAGCAATGTTCATGGTAATACATGACTCAGAAGCAGCATCAGCAGTGACGGTCGCTGGTCTTGTCACGCAATCAGCCAAAATAAAACTCGAAGCGCCTGGAAGCTAGAATTGCATAATGTCGTGAGCCCGATGGGCTACTGATGTCCTGAAATGGAAGGAGTAGCCTTGAACAAACAACAGGACTAACTGCTAGGCTGATGCCATTCGACAGTGGTTAATTGAGAAATTAAATGCACTGAGGCAATGTATAATCATTCCAATGAGAAAAGAAGCGGAGGCTACTCACATGAGTAATGACGGGGGAAAAGGGCGTGCCTACATGACGCAGTACTGCAAGGAACAGGATAGGCGGGGGAATCAATCACAAGAGAAATCAGAGCCCAGAGATCCATTTGGGAGGAACTATTAGTATGGTAGGGAACAATTCGAGCGCGACTGTACTGATGGCAAGAGTTGCTCTTTCCACGCAAATCTTTAAAACGAAAATAGAAATTCCCTTTTTTTGAAACATGTCTTACGATCACGTACTTGCTCATTCTTATATGCTCTTTTTTTTATGTAAGCTATATCTACACAAGGAACTTTCGTGAAAAAAGTAAAGCTGATCACATGACCTACTGTTGTTAAAGGCCTATATTTATTTGTGAGACTGAAAAATCTTGGTAAGATTCATGTACCCTCTCCCTGACTTGCCTGTCCAGCAACAGATCAACCGATTTTTACGTGTCCGTTCAAATTGCCTGCCGTGAAACTACTTACGCAATAACTTGGGCTTCCAAAGGAATGCCTGGGCTTCGTTCATGTTTCTTGTCCTGCTGTCAAAAATCGCCCTCACTGCTCTTCAGCGCGTGCGCAATATGTAAGAGTATGCATAGGGAAGGTCAAGCAAACACGACATGGAAATTTATCGACATGTCAATTTACCAGTTTACGGTTAGGTTTACGACGATCGAAAAGTAGTTCTTTGTGACGTTAACCACAATGTGATGTAGAAGTATTTCCAGATTGATGGCAGGGAAGAAAATAAACAGCAAGGGCTTCTAAAAATCTTTTGTCAAGACTTTAGTTGTTGGATCATCATGGATTTTCAAACAATAGAACAGGTACAGAATGTAAAATGAGTGTTGAATCAATTGTGAAGGTATAAAAAGTATGAATTTCCTTTATTTACTAAGCTTACGTAAGTGCATGCGTTGTCCAATGTTATTGTTTGCAAGTCGTATATGACAATTAGCCTGTCAGTAAGAGCTTTGAGTTCTGCCTATAACGAAAACAGTCAAGATCTCCAATCAACGCCATGGTCCTGGTGGAAGGTCAAGTCCACCACTTGTAAAAAGATCCCGGAAGTGAAGACTGTACACAGTGATTGGTGTGTTTCGATCCGTCTTTTGTCATTTGTTAACAGACTGACCAACAACAACACACGTACAGACATTAATCTAACAAAAGATGGATCGAAACGTACCAATCACTGTTTACAACAGACAAACAACAGACCGACTAATTTTACTAACAATACACGTGCACACATTAGACTAACAAAAGACGGATCGAAACGCACCGATCACTTTGTGCAGTCTTCACAGCCAATTACAACTAGGCTTAACTGACAGTCGACCAATAACATCACGACTTCGTTGACCAATCACAACAACGACCAGAGTATTTATACCATCTACTGACATTCTCAGGTTGTCGAAACGTCAGTCAACTCACCACAAACAGTCCTTCTCAGGACTACACTCACCCGGACGATCGTACTCCACTTAATTATGATATAACTTCTGGGTTCAAACCATTTACGATTTTAAGAAACATTATATTTAAGATCTTACCTTAGATTTAAATTAAGTTATCAGGTCGCTGTGGTTTTTTCCGCTTAAAATCAAGCTGCATCTCGCCGCTTTTTTATCGGAGAAGCACGTTCAAAGACTTTCACGGAAGGATTACCACCAAAGTTAGCGGAGAATGCGAAGGGTACCAGTGGAAATGTTGTCGTCTATCGTATGCCAACAAAACCATCACAGTCTTTCACACCAAGGAATATCAGAGAATGTGTTTTTGTTTTTTTCCTTCCTTTGAATTTAGGCTGAACCCCTGAGTGGAGGTCCGCGGGAAGAAAATTTCGAGAAAACGTCTTGTAAATCGTAAACAACATTTCACCTATCGAGCGGCCATAATTTTATTTTTCATAGCGAGCAAATCATACAAGACCAAGAGCCATGATGGGACAGAGAGGAAGTCTTGTAATGGGGTATGGGATATCTTAATTTTAAAAAAATCTATTTTTAGAAACAAGCTAGCAACTTCCGGTCTCCCGGGAAACTCGTTTGCGTGTGCGCGAGGCTTGGGAGTTAGTCCGACTTTGTTGAAAAGATGCCAAAGGTGGTGCCGTAACGGCAAAGTGAACGTGACTTGGTTTCAAAATGCTTTTTTCAGTCTTTATTGAGGAAGAACAACTGCAGATTGCCGAATTTGATGCACAAACAAGTTATTTAACATCGGGTTTGTGAAATGCAATCAAAACTCTCGTTTGAACCACAGTTAACAGTTCTGTGAGTTTGAAAACCTTTCGCCGAATCAGGGGCCATTCCATTATTCCATTTAATATCCACACCCCCCCCCCCTATGGATGACATGAAGGGGGTGGGCAAAGTCATTTCTGAGGGGGTGAGCCAGTCGGCATCCTTTGATCTTGCGATTTTTTCCGAGGGGAAGTACAAAATTTGGCTTATTTCTGAGGGGGGGTTGTGTCGGCACTTTGATCTTCTTTCCTTAGGGGGTAAATTCTTGGTGACTTCATCCATGGGGGGCGGGGGTGGATATTAAATGGAATGGCCCCATGTGGCCGAACAAGGCCGTAACGGCCGCCAAAACAGGAATCAAACGCCACAGTTTGAATGCACTTTTATTCGAGACGCTAGTGTGTGTGTGTGATTCAACTGTAGCTAAATTCAAAACTGCTGCAGTAGCACGTGAATCAACATCTTATATATTCTCTCAGCTCATGAATAAACATGCACTAATTGGCACCACTGTCGCTACACCCCAGGTTAACTTCGATATGCAGTGTATTCAAGCTTTAAGCCTCACCTTCATCAATCGAACTTAAAAAAAGCGTCCCTTAACTCTATGAGAATCCTGTCAAGAGTTTTCTTCAAAAGAGATAAATATAAGATATTTAAGGACTAGTAATTTTTTTTCCACTGTCTGTAATGGAAGAGAGGGCTGCAATGAGGTGGGGCCAATGCACCACACATATTATTGTGATATATCTGTTTATTTTATGACTTTTGTGTGAAACTTATGGGTGAGCTTTTGTTATGGTTTCATATAATTATGTGTTGACTTTGGCACACTGTAATGTTTGTGGAGGTTTATCTTGAAAAGATACTTTTAATGCGGTGTTACGTTTACATGGCACACTTGGCTTTGCACACTTTTACCTGTTTTCTACCAGCTTCTATTGTGAGGGATTAATGTGTTTGAAAGCAGAAACGGTATGTTTTTCTATCTTGACTAATTTTAAGTTTTTGCTCTGTGATGGGTACCCAGATAATTATTATGAGTGTGAAAACAATCATTCTGTTTTAATTCATAGATAAAATGAACATGGTCTATCGCTTTTGTTAACTCTCAGGCACTGATAACTTAAATTCTATCACCGTGCCAGATGATATGCAGCCAATTCGCACTTCTCCGCCTCTGTTGTCAT
Organism: Galaxea fascicularis; assembly: GCA_948470475.1. NCBI lineage: Eukaryota > Metazoa > Cnidaria > Anthozoa > Scleractinia > Euphylliidae > Galaxea > Galaxea fascicularis. Next base: position 10,855,595 of record OX419342.1, read on the forward strand.
TGTATTACATTGCTTGTGTATCGGAGCGTCCACTGTTGAACTGTAGCTTTCTTTGTCATAAGACCTTAAGCGAACGATGAAGTCTCTCTCTATAGTACTGCGGCCTTATGCTATTTAAACATCAAGAGTTTCTTTTTTGCAATGTTTAAATACAGCTTTTAATACTGTAGATAACTTCATAAACGTTAATTGTACAACAACCGGTAAGATAAATCATCATCAAACCACACGAATCAGTGAACCCAAAACGACTATAAATATGGATGAAACAATCGAGCAAGCTAACGGCTAGAGAACCGACGACTAAAACCGACAGTGAATGGCAGCCAAACAATTCTCCACATCCCTTCTGCATCCCGTCCGCCATTTTTTTTTTTTTTTTTTTTTTGGAGGTCTACCGGAAATTTGTCTCCTAGATTTTTTTGAAATTAAGATATCCCAAAGGCTATTACCGGGAGACTCCCTCTCTGTCCCATTATGGCTCTTGACTACGTTTAAGGTTACTGTCAACCTTCAGGGGTCATATTTTTCAAAATTTGAGTTTTTGAGTCTTTGGTTAAACGAATAATTAAACTAGCAACTGGCGAAAGAAAATTTACAACATGTGCAAGAGAACACGAGAAACGGGAAAAAACTGTTTTCGAGCAAAGTTAGTAAATAGTGAGAGGTGTGATAATCCTATTTGGTATCCAGCAGTCTGTTTCCATTTTTCGCGGTGGCTTTTCCTCGCTCCACTTTGGTCTCCACGCTTGTTTCGAGGTTTCTTGCAAAGAAATCACCATCAAACCTAGATTAGATATTAGTTGTAAGTAAAAGATTCTGAAAATAATTCGACAAGGACAACAAAAACGATATCCGAGTGGAGCGAAGAAATGATTTTGTGTTAATACACGAGCGCATTTATCGCAATAACCAGCGCTTGCTTCGGGTTAATTTCTTCCCTTTTTCACTCCACGCGCCGTTTTAGGCTCTCTTCTCGCTTTCGGGGGGTTCAATGAACTCTCCACGGCCGACCTATTTCTTCCCATTTTAAAATAATAAATATAAAAATAGACTCCTCGCCTGTCACTGAACAAGGAATCAACTTTCCCGCGAACTGATGAAGCTGTATGTCACGTTTCCTCTTCAGGGGGTTCTTCGGTTGTTCTCTATTGGTCGGCGGTATGACCGCGTAGACATCAACTTCGATGAGGCGTGAAAACTGTGAAAAACTTTGAAGGCCAAAAGCTCGGGGTATATTATTGTGTGTATTCCCTTCATTCAAACGAATTAATCTCAATCTAGATTTATCGGATTTGAGCGAAATTTGCCCAAAATGTTCGTCACACATTGGCTCACCAAAGTTTATGAGGCTTTTACAAAGTTCGAAATATTTTGCCAGTGCCGTCCAAGCGCGTGACACGCATAGAGAAAAATTCTATTGGCCAACTTTATAATGGCTTTTCTCAGGAACTAATGGAAATATCGAAAAAGCCTCACACACTTCGTTAGCCTATTATCTCCTGAGTGATATAGTCCAGCGGCCCGGTTGTTCGAAAGCCGATTAGCGCTAATCCAAGATTAAAATTAACCAAGGAGCTCAATTCTCTTTCCTCAAACGTTGTTCATTGCTGATATTCTGCAAACTTTTAGATTAGGGGAAGTCAATCCTGAAAAACAAAAAGCAGCCGAAACAACTTTCATCCAAAAGTTAAAAACTGTAACCAAAGTTTACGCTAATCTTGGATTAGGTTAATCGGCTTTCGAACAACCGGACCCACAATCTTGGACAGAATAAAATGAGAAATAAACCCCCCCTCCCCCCCATATCAATGTTGAGTTCGCGCGCAAACCAAACTGCGCCTTTTTTTCATCATTCGAATGGGGGGAGGGGGGACTTAAATTTTTCATTTGTTTTGACCGACATTGAATCTTGGACTGAATAAAATGAGAAATAAAACCCCCCTCCCCTCATATCAATGTTGAGTTCGCGCGCAAACCAAACTGCGCCTTTTTTTCATCATTAGAATGGGAAGGAGGGGGGACTTAAATTTTTCATTTGTTTTGACCGAGATTGTATCCAGAGAAACAACGTGACAACAAAGGAGGCTACAGTAATCAAGAGGTCATCTGTCAACACAATTAACGGGATAAATCAACGGTCCCTGACGCAGTCACGCGCGTCACAACATGACGGAAGAACCTGAGTTTAGGTATTACAGGTGGGTTATTTGGCTACCTGGCTATCTGGCTGCAAGATGGTGATCCGTCTCAAAATAGCAAAACAGCCCGCGACGCGATGGCCCGTTGTAATTCCGAACTGTTAAAAATACCGCCACGCAGTCCTGACTTAAATCCTATAGAGAACATTTTTAACATTGTGTCGAAGAAATTAAAGAAAGATGCCCTTGAGGGAGGTATTACACGTGAGTCATATGAAGAGTTCGGTCACAGAGTGCAAAGAACAATCTATAATATTTCTCGGGAGCTGATTAATAAAACTATCGAGTCTATGAATGGTCGCATTGCCGAGATAATACGAAACAATGTCTCCCACTCGCACCATATATATTAAAATTATACTCGCACGTTTTATTTACGGTTTACAATAAATTTCGTGTGGTTTAAGGTTGTATTGCAACGATTTCAAACGATTTTGTACGATTAAGGGAATCATCGAAATAAAGACTTACCTATGCCTGTGTTTTTACTGTCACTGCTACAAAACCGTGGTAAATCGCCCAAAATCGTCCCGAGCAACTTGTAAATCGTCCCATTTTTTATTTTCCAAACATTAAACCGTGTTTTGTTATTTTGTAGAGAGAAAACGAATCCACAAGAATAAAATGTCGTTGAACAAAGACCAAAGTAAAACACATAGGTGGTTTAAATTTGTCAACCAAGCCGTGCACTGACGAATTGGCCCTGCGCAGCGGAAACAGGGTGTGTAGCCACCCTAGTGAACGCGGGTTCGGACCCGCTCCTATCGTTTTTTTTTTTTTTGTTTTTTTTTTAAGGATTGAGAATTAGCTCGGCGAAGCGTCGCGCACATGAAGGTACTCTGATCTGGTCGCAGTGTGGTATTTGTCTGCTAAACTGGAAAGAATACCCGCGCACGGCCATCATTTCTGTCTCCGTTTCGTCAATCACTTCTTTCACGTACGCCAAATCGCGCTTGGTTGTGCAAAAAATCGGGCAGAAGACTGAAGAAAGTTTTGGTCTTCTTTCGTTGTGTACAACCAAGCACTGTAGTAGTTAACATGACAGTTTGAGAAATGAACATCAACATTCCACTTGCTTTTTAGGAAGTGGCGAATAGGTAACCACCGCTTAATCTTGTTGAGCTTTACAGCTATGTGCTAGTGCTCTCCACCCTTTTTATGACTCTCTTGGCAGCGGGTCCACTGAATGATTTTCACTTTCGGGCCCTCACATTTTGAAACGGCTTCGCACACGGCAGAACCGAACGATTCCCTGTCTGGGGATATGCTGAGATCGGCTTTGCTATGGGTTAACAGATATACGCTTCTCACTTGTTGCGGCGTAAGGTGCATTTTCTCTCCACAGCACTCAAATTGGCTGTCTTAAGAATTATCTGAACTGCTACAGTACTGCGAGAGAAACTCCATTAGTATGTTCTACGGAACTAAGTTTGTGAGCTGAAGCACAGTGCAACGGCTATATAGCATGCAAATTTCCCGCGCAATGCCAAATGTTAAAATGCATGCGACTGCGTTCAAGCTTTTCTTTCACCTTTGCACAATTCTCACGAAGGTGCCATTCTGCGTATTGATTAGAAACCTCCGTCGTGAAAAAAACAAACAATCAAACATATTTTCGTTTCTCTTTTTCAAAAAGTTTTTCTTCCCTTACATAGTTTATCCCTTCCACCTGCGAACGTTCGTTCTGTATTTTTCACGTTCCCCTCTCGCTTTCACCTTTGGAATTCAATCTATTTTTCTCCTGAATACCTCTTGGTAACGTCAGTATGGACCTCGGACAATCTTGGACAGAATAAAATGAGAAATAAAACCCCCCTCCCCGCCATATCAATGTTGAGTTCGCGCGCAAACCAAACTGCGCCTTTTTTTCATCATTCGAATGGGGGGAGGGGGGACTTAAATTTTTCATTTGTTTTGACCGACATTGAACCTTGGACTGAATAAAATGAGAAATAAAACCCCCCTCCCCTCATATCAATGTTGAGTTCGCGCGCAAACCAAACTGCGCCTTTTTTTCATCATTAGAATGGGAAGGAGGGGGGACTTAAATTTTTCATTTGTTTTGACCGAGATTGTATCCAGAGAAACAACGTGACAACAAAGGAGGCTACAGTAATCAAGAGGTCATCTGTCAACACAATTAACGGGATAAATCAACGGTCCCTGACGCAGTCACGCGCGTCACAACATGACGGAAGAACCTGAGTTTAGGTATTACAGGTGGGTTATTTGGCTACCTGGCTATCTGGCTGCAAGATGGTGATCCGTCTCAAAATAGCAAAACAGCCCGCGACGCGATGGCCCGTTGTAATTCCGAACTGTTAAAAATACCGCCACGCAGTCCTGACTTAAATCCTATAGAGAACATTTTTAACATTGTGTCGAAGAAATTAAAGAAAGATGCCCTTGAGGGAGGTATTACACGTGAGTCATATGAAGAGTTCGGTCACAGAGTGCAGAGAACAATCTATAATATTTCTCGGGAGCTGATTAATAAAATTATCGAGTCTATGAATGGTCGCATTGCCGAGATAATACGAAACAATGGTGAAAGACTAAAGTATTAAACTGTTCTCTATGTCTCCCACTCGCACCATATATATTAAAATTATACTCGCACGTTTTATTTACGGTTTACAATAAATTTCGTGTGGTTTAAGGTTGTATTGCAACGATTTCAAACGATTTTGTACGATTAAGGGAATCATCGAAATAAAGACTTACCTATGCCTGTGTTTTTACTGTCACTGCTACAAAACCGTGGTAAATCGCCCAAAATCGTCCCGAGCAACTTGTAAATCGTCCCATTTTTTATTTTCCAAACATTAAACCGTGTTTTGTTATTTTGTAGAGAGAAAAGGAATCCACAAGAATAAAATGTCGTTGAACAAAGACCAGAGTAAAACACATAGGTGGTTTAAATTTGTCAACCAAGCCGTGCACTGACGAATTGGCGCTGCGCAGCGGAAACAGGGTGTGTAGCCACCCTAGTAAACGCGGGTTCGGACCCGCTCCTATCGTTTTTTTTTTTTGTTTTTTTTTTTAAGGATTGAGAATTAGCTCGGCGAAGCGTCGCGCACATGAAGGTACTCTGATCTGGTCGCAGTGTGGTATTTGTCTGCTAAACTGGAAAGAATACCCGCGCACGGCCATCATTTCTGCCTCCGTTTCGTCAATCACTTCTTTCACGTACGCCAAATCGCGCTTGGTTGTGCAAAAAATCGGGCAGAAGACTGAAGAAAGTTTTGGTCTTCTTTCGTTGTGTACAACCAAGCACTGTAGTAGTTAACATGACAGTTTGAGAAATGAACATCAACATTCCACTTGCTTTTTAGGAAGTGGCGAATAGGTAACCACCGCTTAATCTTGTTGAGCTTTACAGCTATGTGCTAGTGCTCTCCACCCTTTTTATGACTCTCTTGGCAGCGGGTCCACTGAATGATTTTCACTTTCGGGCCCTCACATTTTGAAACGGCTTCGCACACGGCAGAACCGAACGATTCCCTGTCTGGGGATATGCTGAGATCGGCTTTGCTATGGGTTAACAGATATACGCTTCTCACTTGTTGCGGCGTAAGGTGCATTTTCTCTCCACAGCACTCAAATTGGCTGTCTTAAGAATTATCTGAACTGCTACAGTACTGCGAGAGAAACTCCATTAGTATGTTCTACGGAACTAAGTTTGTGAGCTGAAGCACAGTGCAACGGCTATATAGCATGCAAATTTCCCGCGCAATGCCAAATGTTAAAATGCATGCGACTGCGTTCAAGCTTTTCTTTCACCTTTGCACAATTCTCACGAAGGTGCCATTCTGCGTATTGATTAGAAACCTCCGTCGTGAACAAAACAAACAATCAAACATATTTTCGTTTCTCTTTTTCAAAACGTTTTTCTTCCCTTACATAGTTTATCCCTTCCACCTGCGAACGTTCGTTCTGTATTTTTCACGTTCCCCTCTCGCTTTTACCTTTGGAATTCAATCTATTTTTCTCCTGAATACCTCTTGGTAACGTCAGTATGGACCTCGGACAATCTTGGACAGAATAAAATGAGAAATAAAACCCCCCTCCCCCCCATATCAATGTTGAGTTCGCGCGCAAACCAAACTGCGCCTTTTTTTCATCATTGGAATGGGAAGGAGGGGGGGACTTAAATTTTTCATTTGTTTTGACCGAGATTGCAGTTTGTTTGGATGTCCGTGGTAACGCAAGGGCGATTAATTCCGTTGAGCAAACATGGTTATATTTGCGTTTGAACGAAACAAAACAAACGCTAACTATTCAGCTTCTGGGGTATATACTAAAACAATTATTCGTCTCAGTGTAAGTGAAAGTGGTGCATATTTACCTCGCTGCTTCACGGCTCGGTAAATAACCATCACCGTTCACCTCCACATCGGTGAATAATTCTAAACACACTCGTATAGCGGCTGTATGAACACTCCCAGCTTATTTTCACAAATTGTATGTTGCAATTTGTAACTGGTAACTCATTTTTTTTTTTTTTTTAATTAGAAAGACCTCTGATGTTGCTTTTCGGTCTCTTGCACATATTTCCTTAGTGATTTGCCTTCCATTCAGTTCTACAGAACAATCACACAAATATAATTTAATGACATAACTGCCCCAGAAATTATTTCGTCAAACACGTCCCACTGTCAAACCTTTTGTTGTTTCTTTGTCTTTCAAAAAACAAGTTAAATGGAGTCGTTTTCTTGTTCAGCATATATTCACTAATTTGCTACGTGTACAATCAGTATATCCACGGGCCACAACTTAATGAGCTGTTAATTCACTGAGAGTTGTACTGAGCATCACTGCTTAACAACAAAGCTTTGAAATCCTGTATCTTTCCCCGAGATCAGTTCGAGTTCATAATTGAGGTGAAACCGCGACGATGACATTTAAGGGCATCGTGGTCTTAATTGGAATCATTTGCCTCGTACGTGATTTGTTTTTAGCGATCACTTTCTGTTTTAATTATTGTCCGAGAGCCTAAAGAAATTCGATGAAAAGGCTGAAACTCCCGAGTGATAGCGGAATACACCAGTGAGAAAGGGATGAACATATTTCTAGGCGAGGAAAATCGATCGCAGGAGTACGGGAGCATCCACTCAAGTAGCTTTTTACTTTTGTTCCCTTACGTTTTCATACGGCCTTTACTAAATGGTGCGGCGTGAAGGAATTTTCCTATTTAATTTAAATTGACCCGCTCTCGCTATTCAAGTTACACTGTATAATATGTTTTTTTCCGCCTTGAAATGTAACACAAAAACATGATTTTGACTCGCAAAGCATCTGATATTGCTCTTTACTTTCTAGCCACTTTCAGCTGCTGGTGAACACAGACGGTACAAGCGGGTTCTTACGCTGGGATGCAAGGTAAATTACTTCGATACCCCACTGGCTTTGCTTTTTCAGCTATCAAGCTGAACATGTCTTCCTTCCATATAATATTTGTATATTTTAATAGAGATCTTAAACAAAGACGCATTTCAAGGGGAAGTTGCATTATAACATGATCATAAAAAGCCGAATCTTTTGGCTACAAGAAGTTCTGGTCAATTAGCCATAATCACTGTTAAAAGCCCTAAAACGGCAGTCCGCGACGAGTTAACATTTCGCCGACAATTCAGTTTGTTGAAATATCCGCTATTTTATTCTCTTCTTTCTTTTAGGGAGACAATTGTCCCAGGTCAGTCAAGACTGAGAAAAATGTCTTCCGTCCAACCTCCTGCCTTGATCATCTACTGAGAGGAGCCTCCAAATGCGGCATCTACAGATTATACGACAGCGCTGGAAACAGCTACCCTGCTTACTGTGATCTGAAATCTGAGCCCGGTACGGCCTGGACCCTAGTCATGTCCTGGAGTAATGCCAATCGCCATCTCACCCCTTTTCTCAAGATCCCTTTCAAGTATAACTCTCCAGTGAACGAGAACGCTCACAACTGGAATATGTACCGCCTGAGTTTGGCGCGAATCAGATCCCTGCAGAGTCACTCCACTCACTGGCGAGCAACATGCAGTTACCCCACTCATGGCGTCGATTTCACAGACTACCTCCGTGGAAACTTCAAGGACTTCAACATTGTCGATTTCCTTGGTGTAGGCAAGTGCCATAAAGTGGAATACGTCAACATCCGCGGTCACAAGGGCATGCACCTGACAGCACAATTCTGGCAGATTGCCAATGGAAACACCCTGCATATTGACAGTTCCACCACCGGCTGTCAATTTAAACCAAGATCTGGCTCTGTGTCAAGCGAGGATAACTTTGGATATCACAATAGAATCAACCCAAAATTCCGCTGCACACAGGGCACCTATTCCACCACTCAGTGGTGGTTTGGAGCTCATCTGTAATCTGTCAACAGATGTATCATCCTATTACACGGAGCCGTAACACCACTTCAAGGGAGCCGTGGGCGTGATTTAGAACATTGATCCGTAGACAGCAAACAAAAGCTGTGTAGTCTTTCAGGCATGATTTAATAAAGATTTTGAAAATCAACTGAAAGAATGTCAATTGTGAAATGATAGTGCTCCACCGAAGAAACAGTATGAATTTGACAATTTTGAAACTTTTCGAGGATAAAATTAAACACACAAACGTAACAAACTTATTAATGCAATACTAACGGAAATTTAAAAGGAAGAGGCCAGAAGCTTCCCTCTCGTTTTTACGTTGAGATAAAGTGTGGAGGGACCGAATTCTTTAATTGGTCAAACTTTCACCCTCCCCCTCAACTTTTTATATTTCGGCTCCTTTCTCTCTGGATCCATACTTCAAATATAGACTATTAACCCCCGCCCACCAATTCATCTTCCAATGACTGTCTTCCATTGAGCGCACTGATAAAACTTACAGCAAGAATCGTGATGGAAATAATGGTCGGTGATCGGTAATTACCTATCAAATTTGCCAGCCAAAAATGAAATAAAATGATAACATTTCACTCGAATTAAATAAAAATGTTAACTGGACAAAGCTAGCTGCTAATCAACTATCAATCTGTTTTTTTCTTATTTCCATCCCTGGTGATTGCTTTTGGTTTAATTCAAGACTGCGCTATTAAAAAGCGATAGGCTCTATATCACGTACTGAAACAAAGATAATTCTACAGCTTTCATGCTTCCAACAGTGCGGCTTTTATTATAAATAATTACTTCCACTTTGACTACATAAGCGCAAACTCAAAAATCTCCTCCGGAAATTGACGATACGTCACCAAAAGTACCCTGATCAACTGATACATGTGCATCACTTGGTACCGAGCTGTCTTCAAGCGCACTGTTATCAACTGATGGTAAGATCACTTGGATTTTAGTTGGTTGTTGAGGTTCAATTTCTTTCTCGTCAACTTCAGAATCCCTATTTCGCGCGTCTTCGATAGCTAACCGATCTTCTTTGCTTCTAAGAACACTTTTCTTCTCTTTCCCTCCGTAATCATCAACCATAGCTGAGGGACCTCCTTTGCGCTCTTCAACAGAGTAAGTGTTCTGTAAACTTGTCTCTGATGGTTGATTGTCCTTCTCGTCCACGTGAATCAACCTGGACTTGGCGTGTTGCTGTTGTGCCATAAGGAAAGAAATATCTGTACCGAGAGTTCCCGGCAGCAAATCCGACGCATGGAGAGAACGATCGTCACGACTCGGCTCTCCTTCGGCAGTCCTCGTATCTGCTCTGCGCACAGTAATGATTTTATTCCCTTTCTCACCCGAAGGCACGTCATCCAGACTGAATTCCTCAGGTAAGGGCGGGGAGAGGTTCCTCACTGTACCGGAGGGTTCCCACACTACCACTTCACCAGGAGAGAGTTTCCTTGAGACTGAATATAAACAAAAACGATCTTGCAGTTGCTTCACAGGTAGCTGAGGTAGTTAAACTCGCAATTTAAGCCCTGGTTTCTGTGATGAGACCTATCCAGGATTGTTTCTCCCTGCTTGATCCATAACAGGCCTACCCCCAGCAGTATGTCGCTGGTGACTCATATATTGCTTTATCAACTAACGTAAGTAAAAGGAGCTACAGATCTTTAGCAATTCTTCTACAATTCCTCGGTTGTCAGAACGATACGACGGCAGAAAACGCCATAAATGTTAACCCACGGCTGTGCTGTGCTCTAGTTTCGCCTTTGGGTGACCAGAAAATATTAGTTTTTGCACCAAACGTATATACTGGGCACCCAGGATTTCAAAGGTTTAGACATTTTGGGCCTTCAACTACTTTTTCAAGAGCACAGCCTTGTTAACCTCAGTTTGATAAACTTGTTAATAAAATTCATAATTTCCTTGACTATTCTCTGACCTTGGAAAAATCCGATTTTCCCTGACGTTTCTCTGATCGTGGCAACCCTGACATCTGTGTGTTCAGTTTCTTCAGGTAGTTACCATCAAAGCTTAATAGAGGAAGGACAACTGTGATACCAATTCGGGCCTCACCAAGAAAATCACGACTGAAATCAGTTTTAACAAACCGGCTGCAACACTGTAAAGAACCAATGGGCAGCTTCCATTGAATGATCCAGCCCCTACCCCTGAACTTTCGTAATCTCTCAGATAAGGAAACAAAAACTTGTATCAAGAAGCCGTCTCTGGTAAAAGACAGCACTTCTTCTACTTTTAACACTTACCTATTTCACCAGGTTCTTTAACAATCTTTTCCTGCCCCACATCAGGTATGGGCAAATAATCTCGTACCAACTCTCCCTCGCTGGCGCTGTTATCCATCACTGGTGGCCTGTAACTCTGAATGCGACTTAACAGCACAGCCATTGGATCACGAGCTCTAACTTCTCCCGGCTCTCTGTCACTGACATCAGCGACAGAATCCTGGAAAAAAAAACAGAGATTATACTAACAAACATGTTTAGTCTGGATCGCAACAATAATAATAACCGTCAGTTTTTTGTCCTAAATAAGCACTTAAGAGGGTTTGCACTTTTAATCAATCTCTCTGAAACAAAAATGAAGGATATCGAACGATGCTCTCCCGTGGTTCTCCATGCAAAGTATTAAAGCATTCACCATAAACCAATCATAGCAATTGTACGCGCAGTTAAGAGCACCAATGACAAGACAAACCGAAACTCCCAGTACAAGCAGTTCCGAAAACGTTGAGACACTTAACCAACACTACTTGTGTCGCTTCAAAAACCGTTTGCCAAACTGACCTGGCAATAAAGCTTTTGAGCATGCCTTTCCGTTTCCATTGTTGGAATGGGAAGCGGGTTTGTCTTTAAACAAACACAACAAAAGTAACCATCAAGCAGGGGTTTCAAAAAGAAAAAAATTAGCAGGAGGATATTCCGAGGTACCCGGAGGACTATTGTGCCGCAATAGCAGCACAGTGCGGCGGAGCCGAGGTTTATGCCGAAGTATCCAGCACAAACGCTTAAAGTAGCCAGTGACTTGCGTCGGGCGCCGGCTTAAATTGAAAACCCTGATCAAGGAGTGCCTGTAGTCTCTTTGCACTTGCATGTAGCATTTGCACGCCCTAATCCCCAAACTTCTGTCTCCTTGCCCAAAGATCTTGCGGTTCTTGCGGCTCAGAATCAACAAAGTCTGAAGCCATTAAGCAAGCACTGTTGGCTCCAAGTCCAGGGAGATTATGAGACAAGAACGTTTTAATGACACAACAGAACAGATGTTTCAAGCAGTTTATTTTAACTTGGGTTGTACAACTCCAGAACGTCTTTCTCTATTCTTATGGCTTATCAAGACTACTACTAAGTTTCATTTTACTTTAATGCGACAGGCATTACCTCTCTGATACTCTCTGTGTCTCTCAGAGTGCTGGCCGAGCTGACCTGGTACGGGGAGTCGCTGACACTGCTGCTGCCATCCCGAGTACCATAGTTACGTGTTTTGCCACCCTCTCCGTGTTGTAAGATGCCATTAACCGCGACTCTTGTAAGCTCGTTCCGACTGTCTAAAGGCCACAAAATACAATTGATTTACAATGGATATCACACTTTATTCTTGTGATGACTTCTGCTCGGACAATAACGAGGAGGATTGGGAAGAAGGACTTGCGACTTACTGGTATTCAGCGCATTATGCAAGTAACGAGGAGAAAGATGCACATGCATACTTTAAGTTATCCTTCAGATACCCGATTCCAACTGGAGCGAGAATCGTTGTCTTCCAGAATTTTACACTCAGGTAAACAATGCCTTCTTGTAAAAAATTTATGCAAGTTTTATAGTAGCATATGAAAAACAAAGACTTTGGTGCAAAGGAAACACATGTGGCAATGCAGCTTGACCCACAAACAAAAAGAAAAAAAACGTGAGTCCAGATCACTACAGAAAAGGAAACAAATCTCTTACCTTGATCCTTTCCTAAAATGTTTGTGTCCCAGTCTCCTACCAAAGGCAGTTTTCGCTCGGCCGCGAGTTGAACAATCCTTGGTGAGATGGCAAATTCTCCCTCACTATAAATACCTGCGTGCGCATATGGCTGCATAACAGATAAGAGACAAACGCTTTCTAAGCGTGTTAAAACATGTACTGCGTATGACAAACCCTGGCCAAGGAGCACATTTTAGCCCAACAGAATGGATGTTTGGCTCTCAAACTGTACATTAACACAAAGGTTATAGGAACTATTCCCAAACGCTCGGCCTGCCGTTCAGCCAGTGACCTACAACTGATTGTATTAATTTGACTTTCAATTCAACTACATTAATTATATTGGTTGATAAACTAATTCAAGACTAATGAAATCCGGCGAACCAACCAACTAACTTAATGACTGACTGATGGATTGATTGATTAACTATTTTTAACACAGTTCCCCTGCAGACACCTTCACGCACAGACGTTGGCCTCACAAGATAATACACGAGCTTTTTCATCCCTTGACGTTAACTTTACGGTGGCCAATTAACATTATCAACACAGTTGATAAAACCGTTTACTTGTACCACTCCCCTACCGACGCAGCACCACAGGTTATTTAGAGGCCAAGTCCCTTCAATCACTTGTGTAATAGAACCTAGTCTTTGTGAGTGGAGCGAAGGGTGGAGGCCCTTACCTGAATCAGCTCTCCCTCAGACATCTCGTCCTCGGTGGTAACTGTTGTAGTTGTAACCAGAGTAGTGGAAGACAGGCTGGAGGGACTGCTGACTAAGGGTTGTGCGGGCTGAGGTGGCGAGAGCTCCTTTTGTCTGATAGATGGTTCTTTAGGTTGACTAGGTTCTTCGGATCTAAATGGTTGTACATAAGCTTGTGATTACTGGGGATAGTAACAAACTTTAAATTTATTTAAAGGTTTATTTTAAGTTCATACGGCTGTCAAATTAGTTTGACAATAACCACAGTGAAATCTCTTAACACAAATACCTTTCTACAGGGCCTCTGGGGACACCTGGAAGATTAAAACCGGCCAAACTTTAACAGCAACTTTGCCGTCTTTAACGCATATGCTTTGTGACGGCGGTTACATCGAACAAAGTTCAAAGGTGTTCACCTTGGAGAGGAATACTGTCGAGTGGCAGGTGGGTATGACAACAGCCACAGCCATTTCCGAATTTACGAAGCCCGTATGTGAGCAAAGTTTTTCATATGAACATTAGTTCTATTTGCACGTGACTGAGAACTCATTTTCAAAAGAAAGAGTGTGCACGTAACCTCGCTTTAATAAAGACGCTAAAACCAACTTGGAAATTGCCCACTGTTTTGGGAATGCTTGGAAATGCAGTGGAAGAAAATCAAGTTGTTTTGGTGCTTCCTTAACATGACAAAAAACCGATCAAATACTCTCTTGACCAACCTTTGTTTTTCAACATAACTATTTCTTCGTGTCTTAAGAATGCCAATGTTTTGATCGTTAAACAACTTATTGAAATATATGATATAAATGGGCCTATCTAACTAGCTACAGTGTGGGTGAGGTTTGTAACAAGTGACTCATACATTATAGAAAAGTTGCATTTTCTGTTGATATTCCAGGTTCTTCTAAAACTGCTCAGGTAAATCCATAGCATGCCTAGTGCAGTCAATAATGCATCCTTGAGTGCACTGTTACCCAGTATGCAGAGACGTGTGGTACACAACTCTCAAAAATGAAGCCCAAGTTTCTTTTCTTGGACTCCGCATTTACCTTTCAGGCCCTCTCATTTTATTACCTCAAAAAAGCCAGCATTTCTACACTTTTTTGCACACAGGATTTTAAGCACTGCTCACCAAAGCTAGCTACTAGGACAAATAATTTATTTAACAGTGTTGAAACTAGTACTGTGACTTACACACTCAGTTCAGGCTCGGGTTCAGGTTCCGGTGTTGGCGTTTTCACTACAACGGACGGTGGAGGAGTGGGAACTACTGTGTCCTGATATACCTCTGGCTCTTGCACAGACGGCTCAGGTGTTGATATACTGGCCGGCAGGGATTGGGCAGGAGGTGGTGTTGGAACAGGAGTAGAAACTGGTGTGTCTACTTGGGAGACCTGCAATGAAAAGCAATAAACCGGTGAAATCCTACTCCACTTGCAAGTAAGAGGTCAAAAAACTGAACTCTCTTTCATTGCAAGTCATTTATAAATACTAGGTATCAGTACACGTTTTACAGTATAAAAGTTGTGGTCCAATTTTATCCTTTGTTTAAATTTTCTTTTCCTAAATGTTTTTAGGTATAGTAATGTATGATCATGAGTTGGAAAAAAAGGAAAATAAAATTTAAACCAAGGATAAACTTCATGTGAACTACAACATAAACATTACACTTGCACATAAACTGCATCAAACATTTTCACTTCACGCTGTACATCAATAAAAAAAAATTAAGAAAGTTGGGCAACACAGACTCGTCAAAGATCATGTTTTAAGACACCGTTCACATTTTCACTGTAGTGTTCATACTGTGTAGAACAATTATTAGAACCAGGCATGCTGAGTATCTTTTCTCAATGAAGAACGTAACTTGATGGATGTTTTTGTACTGTCTCCCTTTCTCATGAGCTCACTGCATTCAGAAGGCCCTCCTCCCTCCCCTCCCCCAACACAATCCAGTCATGAACCAACCTGGTCACCAGTCTCCTCCTCCTTATCCTGTACCTGTTCATCCCTGATTGGTTCAAACACTTGCTCTTCCTCCTTGCTAGCAGATGGAGTAAGCTCCTCACTTGTTGCCGAGGGGGTAGGGGTGCGCACGGGTGTTGCCAACACTTCTGATTCATGGGCACTCTCTTCCGACTCTGGAGGTGTGGACTCCGGGGTAGGGGTGGGAGTTGGCAAGGGTGTTTCTCTGAGGGATAGGCTAGGTGAAGGGTGCTCTTCTTCTGAAGGTGATTGCTACAAAAAAAAATTGCTGAAAGATGAGAATTAAGATACTCGAGCAAACAAACAGAGGTGAAAGATTGGCCTTCTTTCAAAAGATCCCACTAAGATCCATTTGAAAAGACCAGCTGCAAAGACTCTATCCGATTAGAAATTAATATGACTGATTCCATTAAGGACGTTCGCGTGAAAATTTTTCAACATTGATTTTATTTTAACCACTGCAAGATGATAAGTTAGTTATGTCAGAAATGTAAAAAAAAAAAAAAATCGGGGGTCACTGACTCCCTTTTAGAGAGAACATGCCCGGAAGAACACCCTAAATCTGAAAAACTCGGGCTTCGCTAGCGAATAAGGCCACAGTGTCTGTAAGCCCAAAAATATTGCAATTAAGTCTTTGAAGTGAAATGTTCTCTGTCAAATATTGTTTAAGTGGACCTATTAAGTGGATTTAGTCAACTCAGTGTTTTCAATAAGGGCCGGTGGCCGGCGAAACTCGCCGTCTACTTCGCATGATTTCGCCGCCTACTTTGATTAAAAACTTGCATCAAATGTTGTGAATAGTATGGAACAAAGTTGTACCTTCTCCGCGTACTCCTAAACTTTTGCCACCTACCCTGATTCTTATTGAAAACCCTGCAACTGGTGACGAGGTTCCTTAAACAACAAGTTCGCATTTAGCGACCACAGTTTCACGCACCTTGCAGCTGCAAGATGGCAGGATTCGATGTCCCGTGGACAGAAATCTTGAAGTTTTTTTAACTTCCCCCAATGGATTTTTTGTTCATTTTTTGAACAATGTGAAGGTAATTGTAAATAAAATCTGTTTCTGGAAAGAAAAGTAGGGGTCACCGACCATTTAAGAGAGTAAACTGAAGGCCAAGGGAACGCAACGACAACTGTTTCTCGTCTCGTAAAATCATCACCGTGGTCCTAATTATCATCATCGTCAGCTTAACTTACTCTTGTAGCTGCCTGCCTTGCTCTTGGCTTTGGATGACCCAGTATTGTAGAGACGTTCTCCGCTATTACTTCTCGAATCAACTTTGTAACAAGATCGCGATCCACAGGTAAACCAGCATCAACAAACATCTGAATTCCGCCAAGACCTATTGTGGCAGCTAAGCAGGAGAAAAAACCCATTTCACAATCAATCTTCATTTCGAACAACAACACACTTTATTACATATTTTTATTTACAAACAAAAACAATTTACATTTACTAAATGTGCATAGTACATAATGTACTATTAAGAACTGAAGTAGCAGGAGGATATTATAAAGTAACAGGAGAATCTGGCCACTTGGACAAAAAATTACCTTCAAGGCTGCTACAGGCCATCGAAATGTAGCCGGAGAATTCCACGCAGTAGCCGGGGAATTCTCCGATCTCCGATGCCTAATGAACACCCTGTATATTTAAGCATACCGGTAGGCAGCAAAGGCTAGTCTATGCCGGCATGCTTTGGAGATGAAAGTTACAATTCGGATGTTTCATGTATCTATTGGTTTAGTTAGTAATTTCGCATGAGGAGTAAGCTAAAATAACACTAAATATTTATGCTATTACAAAGTAGTTAAATAACTATAATTAGCATACACTGAATACTTATTAAACCATCTAAGCTGATACAGCTATTGCAAAGTTAAGTGATTAATCTGAAGAGATCTGGATAGAGAAGAATTTCATTTTTAGAATAATTTCTGAGACGTCAATGTAGGAGTCCTCGACATTTAGGATATTTGTGAGGTTTAGTTTAATTTTCCTTTTCAATGCATTTTTTTGAGAGGTTTCTTAAAGATAAAGGAATTTAATTCCATAATTTAGCTCCGATTCTTGAAAAAGAATTTGCATGGATGGACAGTCGGGAATGTTTTATGTAGAGATTGTGGGACTCAGAGGATCAAGTGCTACATTGATGGATACTAGAGACATACTCAAATAAAGCTTGGATACTTTTTGGTGAAAGTCCATGTCGAACATCATACATCAAGTTAGCAAATCAATACATAATAAGAAAGTGTTAGGGGTAGGATATTGGCATCAACAAAAAGAGGGATAGCATGCTCGTTACGGTTAGAAGAATAGATAAAGCGGGGGGGCTACTTCCTTTAACAGTGTACTGCAGATGGTTTCAACCCAGGAGTCATATCTTCCCTGTTAAGTGAAGTATGGTTATGCTGGTGAGTGTCTTAGACTTAATTAGTAAAACACAAACATGCAAATAGTGCAAAATACAATAAAAGTAAAGTAAAAGTAAAGTGAGAAGGACCGTTTGAAATGAAATTGACTGTCACTCGACCTTTGTACCCTTAAGTCTTATCCCAAACAGTCCATTCTTGATTTGACGTCACAATCTGATTTGCATCACAACATGCATGCAAAACAGCTTTTGACATCAACTCAAGAATAGACCCACGACCCTCCTCACTCGGCCGTGCACCATATGATGCTTACTTTTTCGTAAGTTTGGAAGCCTACAGAAAGCCAACGTTTGGCAAAAAAGGGCGCAGTGCTTTTCGAACAGGTTCGAAGATTTATTTAACTGTGCTTTACACAATGGTTAATCTTACAGAAATACTACTGCAAGCAGCCATACGAAAAAGGTAGATTTGAGACATCCACGTTGTCTCCCATGCATCCGTTATTTGGATTGTCACGCAACGCTTGTAGGGAGGAGCGATGCGCGACGACCCAACTAACCGCTGCATGGGAGACTATGACAAATGCTGCTGTTAAATGCATTACAAATTCCAAAAATAAAATCCAAAACAAAAGGCAACTGTGGTTTCAGTTGTCAACGATATACTGTGGTTACAACATGTCATACAACAGTGAAGCAAGTCTGGAATTAGGCCATAAAATTCTGGAGATTTAATAGAAAAGATTCCATACGACACATTCGCAACCCACCAAGCATGCCAGCATCCTCATCATCAGGTTCAGATACAGTGCTACTCTCGGAGGTAGGCTGGGGCCTTGTCACTGTCGTTGGATCGGGCATTGGTTGGTTCATTTCACTAACAATACGTGCCAAGAGTTCCTGTTCAATCCTGAAGACAGAGGTACGCTTTTAAAACAAACTACTTTGAATTCCAACATTGCTGAAACTTGAAATCAACCTTTATGTACACCATTGTTATTACTACTGTTTAATTGTCTGTTTTCCATCAAATCAAACTGATTTTGTGTACCACAGTCTGCTCAGCTGACACGATTTTTTTTAACTTGCAAAGACGTTTAGCAAAGTAACAAGGCATGAGGCAATACACCAAATTTACTTTGAATTCCATGTCTTAATGTAAGAAAGAATCTTGAATTCCAACACAGTCAAGGTTTGGTTATTCATGCTATCATACTGAGCAATTTTGTGAGATAATTGAGCCACCATCAAGGAAATTAACATGTCAAGTTATTGCATGAACATCAAGGACTTTAAAAGTATTGTTACACAATGAAAAACGCAAGGGTGAATGATGCATATGAAAGAAATCATATGTGAACTGCGGATATGAAATTAAATGAAGAATGATCGTCGCAGTTGTGATCGAAATTTTTACAATTGCGTAAAGAAGCCTGAAAATTCAGGACTTGAACGGGGCTTGAATCCGTGACCTCGCGATTCCGGTTCGATGCTCTAACCAACTGAGCTATGAAGCCACTGACGTTGGGAGCAGGTCAATTTTCCGTTGAAGTCCTGAATTTTTTTCAGACTTCTTTACGCAATTCACAACTGCGACGATCATTCTTCATTTGATTTCATATCCGCAGTTCACATATGATTTCTTTCACATGCATTATTCACTTACATATCTTTCACGGGAACATATGAGCCCAAAATTGACCTGCTCCCAACGTCAGTGGCTTCCCAGCTCAGTTGGTAGAGCATCGCACCGGAATCGCGAGGTCACGAGTTCAAGCCCCGTTGAAGTCCTGAATTTTTTTTCAGGCTTCTTTACACAATTGTAAAAATTGCGATCACAACTGCGACGATCATTCTTCATTTGAAAAACGCAAGGTAACCCCACTGAATGTAAATTTCAAAATAACCTAACCATTCCATAGCTCTGTCTTGTAGAGCTTCTACTTGTCGTGAGTCAGCTTCAAGAACTCCTCCTGTTTGTTGCACTGAAACTGGGGGGTGAACAGGAGGAAAGGGAGGGCCATTATATGGCAGATCCTGCTCCCCTCTGAAACCATCCAGTGTGAGAGGATGCTGAAGAGTGGGTAGCCTGTGCAAGTCATCATCATTTTCTGCATCATCAGGAGCCTGGAAACAGATGTTCAATAAACCAAATTCTTAGTTGTCTTCCCATTAAATATTATTTTATTGGAAGTACAGGTAACCCTTAAATATTTACCTTGCCCACAGATCTTAACTTGCTTTAGATACATTCTCACTTTAACGCAATAACGGCTGCCAATAAATTTTTCTTTCTTGAAAGGACATATGTTGGTGGGACCAAACAGAAATGTGGTCGGCCGTTTACCATTATTTACATATTATTTGGTCGGACATACTGTCTGACCAAAATTAAGATTTCACCAGACATGGGCTGATTTTAGTCAGACATTGTCTGATGACCGGCCGTTATCTGCAGACTGCACAGAGATAAAGAGTCAGCGTGGGTACGTCTTAATCAATGGCCACTTCTCAGTCATTGGTTTTCCATAATGGATACATAATGAGAAAATTCAGTTCCACAGAAAATTAATGATTATCACATACATGACAATAACAATATAGTTATTGCATTATTCAATAATTTATTATTCTTACACATCTGACCTGATCAACTCTTTCCTGGAGCCCGGTCTCTGTCACTGCCAAGAAATTCCTGAATTCCTGGTACTCAGAATCATCAGGTCTGGAGACAGGTTCTGAAATATCCTGAAACAAAAAATTGTAGTCACTACAAGATTATTCCTTTGTTTGTACTGTGCTCAACTCCACTGTACATGGTGGCAATGTCAAACCATTCTCTCCATTAAACTATTATCATTCATTCATGGCTTGCTGCTGAGTATTTGCCAATCCTACCCATTAAACAAGAATTCCTAATCAGAACTTTTCAATTTCAAAGAATGTATTTTCGACGCACATTAATTCCTCTACAAAAAACAAACAAACAACCACAGCAGCAGCAGTTCGGATGACTATCACTAACATCAGTTTTATCGTTCAATTGCGCAAAAGACCCAATTTGGATGTCTAAGTCAAGCCAAGGGTATACATGTATGAATCCTTAAAAACTAAATGAATTTAAACAAGAGAAGTTTTCTTGAATATTTTGGTTCAACAAGTAGAAATAAATAAAACAATTTAAGATTAAGCATTGTATGTAATGTACGCATAGAGCTACAAACACCAACAAAATGAGCAGTTTTGGTTGAAAAAGTTTCCTTCAGTGAACCATTACCCAAGTGTTAAATGTTTTTAATTATTTATTTAGAGATGAGCAAGAGGACAAACATCCCTTACTAGGCCTAACTACCTAACCCAACCCCAAGTTAAGACTTAACCTGGACCCAGCCCATATATGCAATAAAAAGAGGAAGAGAGAAAGGGGAGCTTAACAGAAGCACACCTGCACTGGATTGATGTGGGCAGATAATTTTGTATGTTAAGATATTGTCTGCACCAAAGAAGTTATGCAAATAAGAATAACATAATTTATTTAAGTTGATTTTTAAAACATGAGAGAGATTTGGCTACTGATGGTGTCAGGCACAGACGTCCACAAGTCAACTATCCTGGTTAAAAAAGGTTTGCAAAAGCAGAGGTTCTGGCAATCAGAGTCTTCAGATAATTACCTGCATGAATGCTCAAACTGAAGGTTACAAAATGCATGGTGTTTAGTTTAACCAGCTCATTTCTACTTATTACTTTTTCTCTAAATGTAAATCAACTTGGAGTAACTTTCTCAAGACGGAACCTCAGTAATGTTCATGTTCTAAAATACGAAAAAAAAGCCAGATTTAAAATGTTTATAATAAACAAATATTTCCCCCAACAACTACGATAAAATAACAATTACACGAAAAAAAGTAGATATTGTTCACCCAAATTATCACATAAAAGCAGGTCACATGGCTGTTGAATTAATTTTAATGGCACAAAATATATCAAAATTATTTCAACCAATCAAAGACTGGAAGAAGCAAGCAAAATTCACTCACAAACAAGAGGTCAATGGTTTTAAAGGAAGTGATGTGCACGTTATGGCAGAATTTGATCATAAAATCTGAACTTAACTTACACTGATATGAGGCGGCAAACTTGGTGAGGAGGTGGTGGTGTCAGAAAAGCTGTCAATATCCACTGTGGGTAAAACCTGTAAAATACAATCATTACATCAGCATAATATTAACACACCCACATCAAACAGTCATGAAAATCAACTGTAACTTTCTAAGCTTGAACCATCTTGAACCATCTCTCAATTAAGCACCAACCACAGTAGTTTCTGGTTTAATGTTGGATTTCAAGTGGAAAGTACCCATACTTGTACAGCCAGAGAACTTTTCTTTTTCTTTCCTGGCGATTTCTTGTGTCGTTTGTGCTGATGAGTTGTGCCTTCATCCAGTTCTCTATCATACACAGTAATTACAGCCACATTTGGCCGTGCAGGATTCCTGGGTCTCACAGGGCTGGACACTGGGGTCAAGGCCTCGGACTCACTGGAAGATTTGATGCTGTCTGGAGTGGGCCTGTCAGGTTTAACTTGGAATTTGAAGAAAACAGATAACAATAATATTATTCATTGTTTCCTGAAACTGGCCCTATTCAGGCTTTTTAATATGTATTTGTTCATTCATTTATTCATTCATTCATTCATTCATTCATTCATTCATTCATATTTTTCATTCATTTATAAAAACATCTGATTAATCTAGTCTAAAAAGAGTCCTGGTTAACTACGTAAGCAGATAACAGAAAATCAATGTTAAACAGCACACTACATGTACCAGTGTTCCTTGTTGAATAGTAATTCAAACTAGAATCAAAGTTTACACTAACCTGGAGGCAGCATAGCCATGCTTTGAACAACTGGGCCCTGATCACCATGCAATTAACTTGTTTATAGGTCAATGACAGCCAAAACCCAAGACATAACAAAGCACAGAAGAAACAAATGTACATTACACTTGAATTACCTTCAATTTGAGGTGTACTTTCTTCATCATGAGTAGCAATAGGAGGTCGTAATGCAGGGTCAGTCTTAGGTTTACCAAGGGGGATAGCCATGGGCACTAACTGTCCTTCCAATGGCACAGCCACCCCTCCCTCCTCAGGGCCAAAGTGAGACAAATTAACTCGAGGGTGAAAATAATACTGTGTATTATCTTTGTGCAAGGATGGTTGGCCAAGATGACTAGATGAAGGTTTAGCAGCAGCTGGCTTCTTCTTTCTTGATTCAGGAATTTCCTTTTCAAGAATACTTGTTACATCCTGTAAAACAGGTTTGCCAGCTGTTCCTCTGTCACCTGCAATCAGTCCTGCCATGATAGCAGCTGTCTTAGGGTTGACAGGAGACTGATAGTGCAGGTATGGTGCCTTGGAGGTTGTTCTCTGGGGGTGATAGGGTTGTTTGCCATACAAACTTGACAAGTACACTTGCTTCTGTGCTGGGGTGACTGTGGCAGGACGTTTAGGAGGGGCTTGGGTCTTTAACTACAAATTAACAAAAGATACCCATTGCCAGATTTTGCTTCATTGGAGTTTATTACTCGGGACATCAAGTCTAGGAATGGGCACTTTCAAAATCACTCGTTGCTATTAATCACAAATTGTACTCGAGGTCAGGCGATTTCCTATACAAATTGATAACAAAACACAGTTTAACAAATTTATTGCAGAAAAGCAAATAATAAATGTACTGTTTTACTCCTTCACACATATTGCAGGATATTTATTCCTACAAATATTTATAAATATACATGTGGAGTGCACCAAGAGCAAGTTCTACACTCACTACCTAAACAATACATGTAAAAAATGTGGCGAAATGCTTAAGGCATTAGTTTGTAATTAATAAGTAAATAGAAATGTATTTTTACCTTGCTTTTCTTCTCTACCATTTTCTCAGGCAGATTTTCTTTGCCTGTGGGTTTTTTCGCAACTTTTTTTCCTAGAGCAGAGCCTTGAGTTGTACGTCGCTGTTCAACTCTTTTTGGTCCTGACAATGGAGCTTTCACTGCCAAAGATTTTTGCTGCTTTGTGATATTTCCACTAAATTCTTCCTCTGAGGTAACTCTGGTCTCCTGATTAATTTCTCTCTAAAAAGAAAATAAACCTTTTCTTGATCCATTAGCCTGGAAAAGCTCCTGTTATGTTGGCTCAACAGGTTAACACTCAGTCTTCTTTTCATGAAAAACAGATATTGCCATAAAGTTCATTTTAATCTCTTCCCCTGGAATTTCAGAACTACTGATCAAAACCCAAAGATCTGTGGTGATATTAGCAGCCAACCAATTTAAAATCAGACTGTCCCCGATTAGTAGGCCTATATTATAGGCTAGCTAGAAGATTGACACTGAAATAAAGTTATTATGTTATTACTTGATGACTGCCACCAAGACACTCTGCTTGCTGTTTGTCCTCACCCAGGAATATGACAACATTGAGTACTGAAAATATTGAAGCAATCAATGGTGGAGATCACACTGTAGAGGAATAACATCATAGTGGTGAGAGCACTCGCCTCCCATCAATGTGGCCCCGGGTTCGATTCCTGGTGATGCTATAAGTAGGCTGAGTTTGTGTTGGTTCTCGACCCTGCTCTGAGGGTTTTTCTCTGGGTACTCCGGTTTTCCTTCCTCAGCAAAAACCAGCATACAGCTTATTCGAGCTCGCTGTAGGCTGTGCTCCAAGGTCATACATGGACCGTATAGCGGCTGCCAGAGGTACCTTGTATATACTTTCAGTTCGGCCTTGTTGAGCTGTGTGCTTGCTGTACTTTGCGAGGCCGATTAGCTAGACAGCTATTAAACCAATTACCACTACATATAAGGGAAAATGCTCACTAACAGTCATTGCCATTGTAAATAATGAAGGCACGAAGAGTCAAACATTATTCATCCTATTGCCGGTTTTCACTGTCACACCATCATCAAAATCATTTCACAAATAAAGTCAAGAATCGAAGAGATAAAAGAAGATGAATATTCAACCAGTCTCGCAAAGTTTCAGGTCTGTGCGATGTTTCATACAGGAGATATTTGAAGATATGTTTTACTCAAATTTATAAGGCTTTGTAAGGAGACGCCATGTTTGTGTCCCTCTGAGGTGCACAAACATGGCAGCCGGAAGCTAACAAAAACATATGTCATAGAGTTTTGCTATAAAAAGCCTGTAGTCATCTTCTGAGGGCTCATAAACATCTTTATGAATACTTATTCTCATACAAGGACTGCTCAGATTGCAAAAATCTCAGCTTTTTTTAACCTACATGACAACATTCTTGCCAATTTTAATACACTGTGGCTATATGCCAGGGCAGCCGGGATGGGTCTCACAAAAACTAAATGCCCAGCAGTCAGACATTTTAAACTAGGTAGCCTTTTGAAAGTGTCCAATCTTTGTTCAGATTTGCCTTGAGGTGGGGAAAAAGAGAGTAGCTTTGCTGCTAACTAGTTTGGCTTGCCTGGGCTTAGAATAAAGTCGCCTCCTTGTGACACTTAGGAAATACTTTAGTAATGTGATCTGTCCTACTCACAGACACAGTTCTCGCTCAGGCTACAGTAAATGCCCGGCAGTCTGAAAATTCACCTGGATTTCCATGAAATTTAGTCTTTAAATGCGTAACAGCACTTAAACCCCAAAAATGTCCATTGAATCTTTGGGCACGCAAGACCAGCAAGTTTTGAATAATTTCTCAATGATTTACTGGTGCAGATACACTTTAAACAGGTGTGTGTGACAATTTTCCAACGTCAGGTACATGTATGACAATCATCAAGTATCACGTCATTCCAGGGTCTGACGTGTACTGAGCCCATGAGTCGCAAACAGCACTAAATTGTAGCAAAAAATAGCTGCTCGACAAACTTTATTCAAGTCAGTTGTGAGCTAAGAATCATGTTTTTAATAAATCAATGATATTTTTTTACCCAGGAAGCTCCACTCACCGAAGTGGTTTTCAGGGAGGTCCTGCATCCAGATCAAATTGGAATTTGGAAGTGTTGGTTTTTGGGGAGAGGGGAAAACCGGAGTACTCAGAAAAAACCTCTCGAAGCAGAGTAGAGAACCAACAACAAACTCAACCCACATATAATGTCGAATCCAGGAATCGAACCTGGGACACATTGGTGGGAGGCGAGTGCTTTCACCACTGCGCCAACCCTGCTCCCCCTGATCATCCAGACATTAATTTTAGAATACCTTTAGTCATTTTGTTTTGAATTTTCAGACTGCCAGGCATTT
The DNA here is from genome assembly GCA_948470475.1 of Galaxea fascicularis. Taxonomy (NCBI): domain Eukaryota; kingdom Metazoa; phylum Cnidaria; class Anthozoa; order Scleractinia; family Euphylliidae; genus Galaxea; species Galaxea fascicularis. Next base: position 10,881,504 of record OX419342.1, read on the forward strand.
AGCTTGAGCGAGAACCTTGCCCGTGAGTGGGACAGATCAGGTTACAAAAATTTGTCTAAGTGTCGCAATGAGGTGATTTTATTCTAATCCCAGGCAAGCCAAACTAGTCAGCTGCAAAGCCACTCTCCTTTTCTCCATTGCAAGGCAAATCCGAACGAAGATACGACACTTTCGAATGGCTAGTTTAAAGTATTTCCTTCAAATCTATAAAAATAGGGCATATAGCCACAGCGATTTTAATATCGTGTCACACAAATGCTTAGAAATTCAACCTTGCTTTATCACAAGATGAAAAACCCTATCACACTGAAAATTTGTAAAAAGATAAGTCTTCAGCTGCTTTAATAACTAACTAAACTAAAATCTTAAAAGGATTGATAACTCCTCATTTTTTTTAATTTTGATGACGTCACATGAAACCAAGAATTCAGAGGAAGGAAGTCCTGCCTCTAGCAGTCTGATCGAACCTGATGTCTGGTCTAGTTTGAGGCTTGGATCAACCTAATGAAACTTGTGTGAACAGCTTGATTATTACAGGCCTGACTAAATATCACAAATACAAAACCTTATAAGATGGCCTGTAACTTATGCCACATGCCACTGTCTAAGATCTACTGTAAGATTGTTGCCATTTAGCCTTCAAATTTTAAGCCCTTCTCTACCTGCACAGCGGCAGTGATTTCTCCAATCCTCTTATCCACTTCTCTTCTTATTCTAAGCATCTCATCAAATTCACTACAAAAGAGCATACTGGCAGTAAATCAAAATGAAAATCAAAATAGCTGTGAGTAAATCGCCATGACTTAATTGCAAAGAACAATTAGTTTGATTTAAAACAGCTTAGGACACATCACAGTCATGATTTAACTTCAAGAAAATACAATAATTATTTCCTCAATCAAGAGGCCAGTATACTTATGAAATAAAGTTTCAAATGCCATATCTTTGACTTTTTGCTACCTCAATAAAATGTACTTGAAGTTTTTAGATTTCTGAAACAGAAATTAATTTTGGTACTAAATATTGGTCTGGAGCAGTAAAAGTGGATTTAACCTTTTAAACCCTAAGAGTGGCCATGCAGCATCAGATTTTTCCTAATGTAATATCAATGCTTTATAAAACAGAGTGGTCACAAGAATTAAGGACAGGATTACACAAGATGAATTTGCCTGATATTTTAACAATTTCTCCCTACTACTTCTAAAGGAAATTTGTAGGGGCAACAAATGAGAATTAAAATTTTGATCCTAGGGTTTGAAGGGTTGATTCAACAAAGTCTTAGCATGTGCATTTCATTGCACTTCTTATCACTGCTGAGGGTAGATACAATTTGTTTTCCTTGTCAAATGCTTACATCGTAAATGCCTATATCAAAAGACGCTTACATTTTCTTCTCATACAGTCCCACTTGCCAAAAGGCTTGTGTGTATCATACACACAAGCCTTTTGGCAAGTGGGAGATTCCTTGGTTTACTACAACAAAACTTTGCAATCAATGATGTGCACAAAGGAAAGGTTTAGTGCAATAATGATTATTATTATATCTCTCGGTTAGTACGCACGCTGTGATTGGTCAATTTTGCGGTCAGTACTTTACTGTACAGCCCCCTAAATTTGAACGTTTTCTTTCTAGCATGCCCGATTAACCTCAAAGATAAAATAAATATCTTACTAACCTTGTTTCCTCATTCCGTACTGTAAGTTATGGATCCTTGTTTTTTCCCGTTGATTTATGGCCCGTGCTCTTCACGCTTGGGCCATAAGTGAATGGGGAAAAAACTCGGTCCATAACTTACAGTACAGACCTCAAACTCAGTAAGAGTTAAATATACAGCTTTCCTGCACTCTTGTTGACTGTATTTTCTATGGTATAGTATCAAAAGTGATATCTAATTGACAATTACCCAGGCAGTGGTGTCATATTATCCACCAGGTTATAGAGATCTTTTTCTTCCCTTTGTCTTATTACGGCCTGCAAGTTTCTGTCAAGATTTTCACGGCGTTGTTGAACATCTTGAAGGATGTGCTCTGCATCAGCATAGTGTTGAACTGAATTTGTTGGTACAGCACCTGGAACATTCAGAGAAAATCATGAGCCACTGAACCTGGAAAATGAACTGTAAACAACTTGTCTTGTAGGTATATGCTTTTGAATCCTTCTTTACTGAAAGTTCCAAAAGAAAAGCATGACACTAGCCTTATATTAATTGTTATGTCTGATTAAGTCTTTGTATAGCCAAATTTAAGAGTCAACAGGCCTTGTTCAAAACAAAATTATGGTCTACAGTCATCTCAGAGAAAATTATCAAAAGCAAGTTCCTCCTTTCATTAGTGGTTTGTAACATCTTTTTTTTTTTTTTCATTTGGCCATTTTCATGACTGTAATTTGGTACAGTTTCATGGTAGATGGTAGAATGAATTTAAAACATGCAAAATATATGCCAGCATTATGCAATGGTCAGCAGATGTACAAACAATAATTTATTAACAAGAATCAAAGGATGGAGTGAAGGAGTGAAATAAGCCTCACTCCTACAAAATAATAAGAAATGGCAAATGGCCATTTTCTGAGTTAAACAAAAAGCATTATTAATAATAAAATATCAGGACCAATAAGTTGTGGATTAAGTATTACTACACTTAACCTTAACATGTAAATAGTTAAAAAAAAGCTAGTTATTTTAGGCCATTTTCCAACCCATTTAGATGGTTGGTTCACAACGATACAAAGATGGATAATTTAATTTAAGCTGCACCTTATTTCTCTAAAATAATGGCTCCAATATTTATTTTGTTTCACAATCATGATCCTGATTAAATTGCCTAAATTCACAAAAAAATTAAATCGAAACTAAGTCAGCACAGTCAAGAGTACACATGCTCGCACTGTGAGTTCCCAAAGATCTTATCACCCCATCCCTGCTCAAAATCACAAGGGCACGGGAAAGCGGTAAGGAGATCTCAAAATCCAAAAGTTTAAGGTAAGTAAATTAACGTTCATCATTCACAGGAATTTACAGAGATAGCACAGGTGCAAGCCAGGGACACCCCCCAAAGTAGTTATCGATAGCACTTCATGTACACAAGGAAGCCTCAACCCTCTTCAGTCTACCAAATGAATAAATGATGTACTGATTAACCCAAAAAATTAATTAATCTTAGCAATTTGTGACTACCCATTTATATACCTGTGTTAGAAGAAATTTAAATTACAACCTTATATCTATCATTATTGTAAATGTAATAAATAAGTAGTAAATTAAACAGACCAAGACAATACAAGATGGAACTCAAAAAAGCAAAAAAACATGCTAAGGATTGGAGAATGATGAAGAAAACACCAGGATACAAAGAAAAATGATGACTTCTTAAGGAAGGAAAAATATTTAGACATGTTCTCAATTCAAAGAGATCTAGACCCCCGTAGGGAAAGAGTTGGCCCTCTCTGGGAATATCAATCACAAAACAACAACAAAACACATTAAATGGGAAAACATATGAAGCAATTTGAAAAAATCTACAACAAGGATTATAGAGGGTAAAGTATTAAAAGCATAACCTGTTTTTGATGTTGCTGGATGTCCACATGGAGCTGAAGTATACAAAGGTTCCTGGTCAAAGAGACATGTTGTTCATTATTTTGTTTATAGACAATAAGCTGATGATCTGTTTCACTCTATGCATCGCAGGAACTACAAATTTATAGTGAAAGGATATATTATACGTGATAACACCATCAAATAAATCTGTTTTATGAAAATGCAAGCATTATGATCATCTTTGGATAAAAAGTCAGTAACAAAGTATTTTCACAATGGATCAAAATCAAAAAATAGGCCTCATGAACAAAGTGGTGGGGAAGGTGAATCTAATCTACATTTATTACCATGGAAAAAAAGTCAAAAGAAAATTCAGTTTTGAGTTTCAAACACAAAAGGTACAGAATATCAAACAAGGAGATGTGTAATACAACAGGTTGGTGGGGTAATTGGGCCTTAAATATAAGGCCCTAGCAAACGGCTTCAACATTTGCTTCAACATCCTTTCGATTTTGTTGAATGGCAATGTTGAAAGCGTTTGCCACCCCCTTTCCAACTTGTTGAAACGTGTTGAAACGATGTTGAATCGATGTTGAAAGAGTTTAAAAGCCTTTAAACTTTGCTTCAACATGCGTTCAACATTTCTTTTGTTCTCTGGAATGTTCGGAATGTTGAAATGGAGTTGAAGTCGTTCGTCGTTCGCCCCACTCTTTCAACATTGTTGAGCAAGCGCTGGGGCCTGAAACTAATTACCAGGCCACTCGCTAAGTTTTGTTGAATGAAATGTTGAAACCATTTGCTCGTCCCACCGTTCAACATCATTCAACAACCTTCCAACAGCGTTCAACAAAATCGAATGGATGTTGAAGCAAATGTTGAAGCCGTTTGCTAGGGCCTTTACAAATTGCGAAAGCTTTTAATAACAACTGGCAAGGTATGAAGATACAGACTTTCTACACAGTATACAAAGGCATTATGGATCACAAAAGACAGTATTGAGCAATTTTCTTTCAATCAACAAGAACATTGCAACAAAATTTTTTTGGCATTGCAGCAGTCAATTATTGACTTCATACAACTAACATGCCCACCAGATATTCATCCAGAGGAGATGGACCAATGGCTCTAAACCTTGATACACTTGAATGATTTCCTGTATCTTCATCCTGTTTAGGACAAAAATCACTGATTATACTAACTATTTTAGTCATTTTTCTTAAGTTTAAAGAAAGAACGGTACACAGGACAGGACGAATGGCAAGGAACAGAGATTACATGTAAGTCTGTTTCTTGAGTAGGGCTCTGTCATGAGAGGTTTGATGTTTTCCAGAAAAAACGACTAACAGAAATGCTACATAATGACCTAAACTCATGCCAAAGCATTCCTTGAAATGTATGAGAAAGAGATCAATTCATTTTTTGCAGTCCTGAAAAGTTATCCGAAGTAGATGTTTGGCCACAGCTTCAAGATGACAAGTAAAAACTTGAAAATTTAGGCTAAATTTTTCAAAATGCAATCCATTTCCATCCTTGCCATCCGCAACATATTAAGAAGAAAGTATTTAGTGCAGTAACACAGTATTGGGTAAATAAACTGCTTAGTTTTGGGTTTTTACTGATTTAAAGACATCTGTTAGCATTTTACAGCAGACCAAAATAGCATGACAGAGCCCCTTTAAAGAGGCTCTGTGGAAACTGCAGCCAACCTCAGCATAGCAGTGATCTTCACAGTAAGCTGCTCACAGGAACTATGAATTCTGCGGGTAAGGAGAATCTGCCAGCTAACAAGTTTAAAGCTGATCATTTAACAATGCATTTACAGAAAAACATTGAAAACAAATAAAATTTAACAAAACAACAAAATAATTCACTATCAATTCCAAAGCAGCAATCATGGCCATCTGGGTTGCATTGATGCTTAGAATGTATAGTTCAAGTCAATCATAATTCACTTTTGAGTAAACATAATTCTGTCCAAGACACTTTTAGTTAACATGATAGACAAGTTGTCCCTCCTTGGTATTAACTTCTTGCTTTAGACTGAAAGAATTCAAAGAGTTTGCTCTCAAACTTTGAGTGGAATTTAGCCCTTGTCATACAAATCAGCTACCTCAGAATCACAAAGGTTTTATAAAATCCATTTGAACTCCATGGTTCAGTTCAACTCAAAACAAAAACAAAACTCCTTGTGTCTTTGATAGTGCAACCAGAAGAAGTGGCTCATTGCCATGATGGTTGCGCTGCTTCACAAAGAATAGGTTCCCTTTTAAAATGAAAAGAAATAATTGTAAAAAACTATGCATGGTCTCAATAACAAGTCAACTGATGTTTCTTTACACTTATGGTTATTGATCAAACAGGAATCTGACCACTCCTGTCAGTGTTTTTCAGTTTCCCATAGCTTAATATATAGTTCATAATGCTACAATCCAAAGAACCGATTGCCAGCTGTGAAGACAGCAGCATTTATTTTACTAACCTTAAGTAGCTGATGTTGAACCAGTTCTTGTTTAAGCCTCTCTGTCTCCTGCCCCATATAGTTCCAAAGGAAATAATAATAATAATAACTTTATTTAAGTCTCAAATCGCTCTAGCTGAACACGAGTGCTCTACTAATTGGGGAGACTGTTAATCAAATAAACTCGAAATTAAATCAAATGTTGGTTTTTGAGGAGAGGGGAAAACCGGAGTACCCGGAGAAAAACCTCTCGGAGCAGAGTAGAGAACCAACAAACTCAGTCCACTTATGACGCCGAGTCCGAGATCGAACCCGGGACACATTGGTGGAAGGCCAGCGCTCTCACCACTGCGCCAACCCTGCTCCCCAAAGAACATTATTCATTTGATTTCTTTATCAACACCAAGAAACTGGCTTGGTATCAGGATCATAGCAACCATACCAACCTCACTCAAGGAATATCACAAGGGGTTGTGGGGTGGGGGGAGCGGGGAGACAGCTCAGGAGCCTAAATTCTTTCTCAGCGCATTTTTCAAAATTTACTTTTGTTTTTGTTTTCCATCAATTTGATCCATTTGTTTTGCTATATAACAAATCACTTAACGACTGGTCCCTTGGGGAACAGTAAACTTTCTTTCCCTTGAATCTTGACTTCACCTTGGGAAACATTGAGATTAATTCTCACAAAACAAAATTCACTGTTCCCCTCGGCACCAGTCATTAAGGTGGCTTACTACAGTTTTTTTCTGCTATGCACAATTATGCTTTGCCTGTACATGCTTTAAGTCACATAAACATCACACACGAGCTAAAGTCACACAAGCTGACAAAGGAAAACCCACAAGCAAAAATGAAAAAAAGAAATGTGTCATGCAAAAATCCTGAATACTGAAAATAAATCACATTCACTACGATGTCACTATATTCCACAGGAGTTAGGTGTAGTCCGCGCAGTAAACAAAGCCATATTTTAACTCAAAACATGAGGTTGTGGCGCGGAGAGAGCGTGCGCACTCGCGCTCATAGAAGTTTGGTTTCTCTGACAAACGCATGCACAATGCTTTTCTAAATGCCTGAAAAACCTGAAAAACTCATTTTCCTGACTTAATTTCTCAAAAACTAGCCATACAACCTATGTACAAATTTTGGTATCTGCCAAAATACACCCAAATGGAGATATTGCATTTTTTTTCAAAATAATCTGTCAGGCAGAATTCTATTAATTTTAAAAATCGACAAAATTCAACATTTTCGCCGATTGCAAAAATTGTGCATGACAGATTTTTGTGTTCTTCTCTCTAAATGTTTCTTTTTATCCACATTTCAAATCCTGAAATTTTTAGGTGGGTCGTACGATTTTGAGAAAAACACCGCCAACCGGTCTATTTTATACCCCACCCCCTACTGCTTCTTGGACATCCCATAATACATATTTGGCCACAGACGCAATGTTTTCAAAATTAGTGTTTTATTTTTGCTCCCAGATGTTTCCTTGGTCAGTTGAAGCAACTCTAGCTTGCATGTAATGCTTACTGAACTTCAAGTGCACCAAACTACCCGCAGCAGAAAAAACTGTACTAAGCCACCTTAAGTGGTAAAATATATATCACTAGACTGTATGTCACATTGAATTTGTATAAGCTGAACCATACACTGTATCCATTAAAAAAAAAAACATGTCAAGACATAATTTCTCCTTAAAATTCCTCTACAATTAGTTAACTTACAGTAAGGATTTCCTGTAGATCAGTCTTGATCTTACCAACTTCTTTAGAAAGTACAGCTGTTTCTGTGCTCACAGGAGCTACACCACTTCTTCAAATGAATAACAAAACATAACCTTAAAAAGTTTAAACATTTCTTCATAAGACATTATTCAAAAAGGCAATTTGTACAAAACTGGTAGTAAAACAGCCATGGTAAGATAAATGAATCTCACAATTGAACACTTCCTTTAATTCTGTATCAGTAAAGAGAATAGTACAGTGTGGGATTCATCAAATTAAACATATAAAGTCAAATCAATGTATTTAGCATGTAGCTCTGAAAGAAACCTGCATTTGCAGGTAGGATGAAAGGAAACTTCTGACCAGTGGTACACTCACTCACTCACAATCAAATAAAAATAATTAGTTTCATGGGGACTGTTGTAAGAGGGGTATAAGTTTGGAATGCAGTCTGCTAGCGAGATGGAACATGATCCTTTAAAAAATCCTTCTTGCAAAATGACAGTTGAATTTGACCAAGTACCAACTGCAGCTTCAGTTGTTTCTGCCAGACTGTCCCAGATTCTTGATATGTATCGGAAATTGCATTGGGCCAAGTACCCAGTAAAATTAAGGATTAATCATCACTTGTTTTCAGAAGTTGTTGAAAACGAGGGCAATTTCAGCATCTTCTGGAAACACAAGTGATGATAGTCCTTAATTTTACGAAGAAACATGCGATGACTTGTTTGTCACTAAGAGGGCAAAATTAATTTAGGAATTGTGCAAGCGGTTTATTCATTTCTCATTGGAAGCCTGCTAAATTAATGCGAGTACAAATTTCAATCAAATGTAATGAACCAATCAATTCAATGAGATTTAGCCAAAGTCTCTGAAAAGTCCTGGTGGAAAAAAATTGTTTGAACTGAATCATGTTGGCCATTGTAAAGTTTGTTTGAACTGATGTACAAAAAACATAGCAATCAGCCCTCTTGATTACTACAGAAAAAATGCCCTCTGTCTCAGACAATCAGTGTTCAGTAATTTTGCCTTTTAGTGATAATGCTTCTCAACAGGACTCCCTGTCTCAGAGAATGTTGAATTGTCTGTTCTGGTACCCCTTTATCATGTAAGGAATGTAGTTCTGTAAAACAGTTTCACATTTTACTTAGAGGTGCAATCTAGAAACAAAGGCAGAGGTTTAAACCCTGACCATTTATCACCTTGAGAAGACACCTTTCTCTATAAATGTGTATAAATGGGTACCAAAAAACTGAATAAGTGAAGAAGTGCTGGAGATAAATGCTGCAACCAGCTTCACAAAATCCAGCAGTAGAGATTGGTTTAGAGTGCAATACAGCAAAACTTTGAAAGTAACTACCCTCATTACTTTCAGAACAAAACACTAAAATTAGCCTTGACTTGGGCCTCCATTTTATCCTCTGAAATGAGTGTACCCCTCAATTTGTTATAAAACGTTGTTAGGTTGAAAGCAATCAGCAAGCATAATAGTTGGCCCTTGGGGAAACTCAATAGTGCCATCATTAGCAGTAAATACAGATTTGAAAAAGCAGACAAAAATCGTTGTTGTAGGTCACAAAAGGTTGGCCATCTCTCATATGATCTAGTTACCATTTGTCACTTTCACCTGACAATAAACGCCAACCAGCACATATTTGGCGAAGTTTTATGCTGAACTGGTTCGTTCAAACCCCAGCTAATTCAAACTTTTTTCTCTTTTCCTTGCAACTTTGAATTAACAGGGTTCAACTGTATTTTCAGGGGTAGCGAGCTCACTGTTTTCAGGATTCATAAAGGGACACAATCTTTTGACATTATTTACAGGGATCATTACTTTTGGAATTCTATTGTACTTGATTTCTATTTTCAACCACAAATCCAGTCTAAAATCTCCGTCTACACACACTTTTAATGATTTCAGAAATCTTGCTCAAAACAGTTGCCTTGAACATCTTGAACAATTTTGTACATTATCACATGAAAATAATACCATTTAATTCTACTTGAACATTCTTCTCATCTAACCACTTTCAGATACAAAGCTACAAAATGCAGCAGCTGAAATTTCACTCATTTGATTAACTCCAAGGTAATACAATATTTATTAAGTGCAGTGGGCCTTTAAACACTATGATACAGAACATTTCCGAATCCATCACAGTTGCCTGATGGAGTAATGGCATCAGAAATTTCCATTACAAAGTCAAACACCAAGACAGAGGCTGGAATAAATTAGAAATACCTGATAAAACGTTAGCATGCTAAACTAATTTCATTCAGAAAGACAAAAATCCAGCTTTAACTTCATTGCCAGCACAACAACTATTTACAGGTTCATGTAAGGTGCCTTAAAATGCTACCATTGACATTTTCACAAAATTTCAGTTAACTGGTAGAGTTAAGAACATTTTTCCACTCTGAAAAGTCATTACAAAACAAAAGGCAAGTTAACACCAAACAAAGAAAAGACACAAAACGTGTATGGGTTGTGAGGGTCTGTGATATAAATATTGTGGTATCTCCAGAATCAAAGAGAAATCAAGAGATATTCATATCACAGAAAAGTGTATAAAACACAGATAGACAAGTACATTGTTTTGGTCTTGGAGGAAACAAGAGAACTCAATAATAGAAGTGTCTACTGAATCAAATAACATGAATAAGCCCTACAAGCATACACAGCCAGACAGTGTCCACCAAGAAAACACCTGTTTGCGTAAAAATAGAATATGCCACGCGGTAATTAAAGCATTAACTACAAACTGCTAAGGCCTAACAACATAACCTAGATGATACCAAATATTTTCACCACAAATACAAAGCATGAATTTAACTGGTCTTGAATCAAACCTTCCACACAAAAATCAAGAAACATAATTTTTCTGCCAAGAATATAGAAACTAGAGCATTAACGAAGTGTGTCAGAAATAGCTGGGTAAAACCCACTTCAGATGGATTTAATCATCATCCAGCGACATCTCTGAACTATTCAGCTTTTCAATTAAATTTTTTAGGCACATAGTAGATTGCATATTACAGCTTGACATGACATTTGTAACAGGAAATGAAAGTTGTAACCAAACTGATTCCCAGCATTCTTTTTTTTTATCATTTCACAGTTACAGTTCATTACCCCTTGTATTTTCAGTTTTTAAAGGCCCTTAATTTTTGGCAATATTCATAATTATTTAATAGAAAGGACTTTTTAAGCTATAGAACAAAATTCTGCTGTACAGTGGTAAATACACAGGGATCACGCAGGGGGAGGGGCTGGGTGGGCCAGGGTCCCCCCACTTTCTCTGGAAAAAATATATATATAGTAGAATATGTTTCCGAAACTGAAAAGTACTTTCACAGGATAAAAGTGGTCGGCTACAGCTGGTGGACTTCACAGGAAAAAAATCCAAATTTATGACTGCCCTCCAGACATTTTAGGGGTCAGTCCCTCCCCTCAATTAAAGTGGTGGGAGCAGACCCTGCTCCGCAGGCCCTGATACATGTACCCTAATGTAGATTTAAATTGCCTTTGCACTTCTTGACAATATCTTAACTATCTGAGCCAAAAACCATCTTACCCACCAAACTCCAACAGCTAATTCTACGTACAGTAACTACAGTGAACAAAATTCACACAACAAAAGGCACTTTAGAATGCATACTTCAACATTCACAAAATGAAAACCCATACAAGTCACAAAATTCGTATTTAAACTAAATATTAGAATTTCAGCCGAGGGCATATGTCTCTACAAGGGCATGCAGTATAACTTCATGTTACACAAAAATAAATTGATGTTCGCACACCACCATCCAATAAGTGGCATTAAATATTCCAACACTGTTGGAGCAACAACTGTTGTGCAAAAATGTCAAATCATTTAGTTCCTACTAAGAAAGTGTGAATCACAATAGCTGTCAATAAATAGACAGAAACTACACTAGCCAACAACACTGAACTTTCAGCATAAACTACTCCCTATGAACAAATCCACCAGTTGAAAATTTTCAAATTTGGATTAATATTAATCACAGGTACTAAATAATTATCCAAGCACACGAGCACAAAATAAAACATGAAATAAAAAATAGAATTCTTGTCTTGACTACGTTCCCTGGATACCGAACAAAAAGCCCAACCTAAATGCCAGTCACAATAACAAAAATTTATATTCTAATGCCAACCCACAATTTTTAAAATTTAAACTAAAGAGTAAACAATCAAGAAGCATGGAAATCCATCTGACATCAACAAAATGAACAGAAAATTACCATGGAATAGTTACGAATTCCACTACCCACGTTTTAACATTAATCTCCTTTCATCAATTATCAAACGTCTTTCTCCTTTTTCACATTATTATAAGCTTCCGCTGCAGTTCCCAGAATAGTTGCAATTTCTCCTTGCATAAATGCCCAAGGCAAATCACTGCCTTGTAATGGGCACCTTTCACCACTGGGACAGAACACTTCTGAACCAGCTCCCTGCTTCTTAATACTATCTCGAGAGCAAGGAAAACAAAACTTGTGGTGAGACACTGATGGACATTGGACAAAGTGAGTGTCCTCCAGCTTGTCGTGACAAAGGCTGCATGTCAAAATGCTCATGGCAGATCCCCGCCCTTTTGCCTCTCCATCCACTTGAGAATCACCTTTAACTCCACCAGTTGAGGGTCTGGGTGACTGACGTGGACGTGGTGACAATCTCTCTGTATTGGGTGAGACAGGCACCAGAGCATTAGGGCCATTTCTTGTGTCGTCACGAAGTACAGAACTTGGTGGCAACTCAAACCGATTCACCATTGGATTCCCCATTGGAGATTTCACTTGTGCCCGGGCATGCTGCTCTGAGACTACCAAGCTTGCCTTGGAAACCGGCAGAGCAACCATTGGTGGTACAGATGCAGATGGTATGGAGGTAACAGGTGTTCCTGGAGGGAGAGGCGTTCCAGGAACTGGCACAGTTAACTTGACAGCTTCTGCTGATTGGCCTGGTATCCACATGCCATGCAAAGTATCATCACGAGTCATGCGACCATGGATAGGTCCAATGCGCTTGCCAGCTGCCACTTCAAACTCTTCCAAATCAACTGCACCTTTACGCTTTCGTCCATAAGCAGGGCCAGACCGATTGAAGCTGAGGTTGACATGAGGTAAAACTGGAAATTCAGGATCAAGTTGAGGTTTGGCAAGAAACTCAGGATTTATAGCTTCTTTGAACAAACGTACCGGCTCAGGAAGAAAATCGCCCAACAAACGCCATTCTCCATTTGAGCGATCTTTCTCGTATTCCAAATATTTGAACCCAGATGAAAGTGGCTTGGCCATTTCCTTCAGAGATTCTGTGTACATCTGCTTAGCCACACCAGAAGCGCTTTGAAAAACGCATCCCGATCCCCGAGGATATTCAATAAAAATTTTAAGCTCAAAATCAATGCCAGGCTTACAGCTGACGTCGAAAGCAAACACACGGCCGATTAGCACATTATCCTTCTTAAACCTAATATCAAAAGGACAAGACCTGTTCAATGTGGTCAGAGTTTCCCGTATTAGTTCTGGCCTCGGGCCGTCGACAACAAAATTTTGTTGGGGTCCATTCGGGGTCAAGGGTGGATGCTGTCTCTGTAGAGCATTTCCGTTAGCAACTGCTGCATGCCTAACGTCTTCGATGTTGAAATTAGAACCTCGTCTCTCTGTTTCGCGAGAACCAATATTTCCTGGAGGCCGAGTTGACTTCGACCCCGGTCCATTCACCGCCTCAGCGTTGCCGTGACCGAGGGAGTTTTCCATACTTTCGTCACCAATTCTGTGAGCATTTTGAAGTTTTCCAGCAGCCTTCCTTTGCTCTGAAAATTGTGGCGGGTAGTTAGTGCCGTTCGCTGGTGGCGGGCTTGGAGTGGAAGACATGGACGACCCCGCCGAATTTAGCCGCTCTGTTTTAACGCCGCGATTCCTGTTCGCTTCGTTATTTTCCCATGTTCGCCTCAAAATCCTGGAATAATGAATAACGTCTTCAATTCGGTCGGCTCCTTCGTAGTTGCAACAGCCTCGACAAACGGGCTCCGAAAAATCATGTAAAATTGCCCAGGGAGAGTGCGGAAGATCGCAGAGGTAACAGTGTTGACGATGAAAGCGAGGAGCCGACATGTTTGACCGCTGATCGTCTCAGTTCATCGGAATCGAAATTGACAGTGTTGTTTTTCCCTGAAACTTGAACAGTTCACCAGCAATTAAGTCCTCCGCACAGGCGTTACGAATATTCCGGCCTGAAAATTCCCGGTTCTTTTTTCATAACGCGGTAAAGATTGTGTTCGCTTTTGCCCTACCGATGTGGCAATTACGTTATCCAAGGCACGTGTGATCATAAAACTCCCCAAATTTCTTGATCACTTGGAAATCGAGCAAGCGTGTCGAGAAAATGCCAACAGAGTGACCCACAACTTTTAATCCTTGAGGAACGGGTTAAAACAATTGCCAACAAATAAATATGTGACGCGAAACTCGATCACCGTATGTGCCCTCTAAAGTCTAAATTTAGGCTCGTTGCGAATTATCATATCAGTGACCCAAACGCGCTCCAAGCCAATGCTTCAAAACAATCACTCACACACACTTCCTGTGACGTCACACCAGTCGTTGAATCGTGAAATGTACAAACACAAGGCGGGGCGTCTCGAGGTGGATAAATTATGATATCAGACCACCAGAAATGAAACGGATTGTTTACCACTGTAAAACGGGGTTGGAACACATTCTGCGAAAGGTACTGAATGTCACTATGATGGTATTTGGAACAAAAATGCGCAAACTACCGAGAAATAAATCTCATGAATAATTAGCCCCATCACGTGATCTACCGATAACTTCCTTACGACTTTTCAGCTGGGTTTGCCAAAGCAAATAAATTCACTTAGTAGAGGTTAAAACTTGGAATTATGTAATGATACTGCGTCAAAAATATGGAAATCATATACAACAATATCAAAACAACACTGGAATGAATCGAGGAAAACCTACTATCCACTGTGTTCATTCCAGAAAAGCAACTGACACATGTAAATAATGTATAGAATGCAGCCTGATGACGTCATGTATCCTTGGTAACCAACCCCAGGCAATTATGCACAAGGACGGCTTGATCTCAAACAAAAGCCGCCTTTGCATATTAAAGCTTCCACCGTAAGCTTTCTTTCCGGAGAATAGAGCATAATTATTATGCGAAATGGTTCAACGCTATCGGGGGCAATAAATCGCATTTGAAACAAATCCTGTTTGTAATGAATACTATATATAGCGCAATTGTGAAAGGTAGTGTCATTTGATCCACGACAAAATTGCTCAATATTGTCACAGGTTAAAAAATTTGAATCATCTTTGGCGTGTTTACATTAGTATTCTGGAAATTTGAACACTCTACTCTACTCTGAGGTGAAATCATGACAGGATGGCACCTGACAGCCGCATAAATTAGTTTGCTGTCATTTGATCCAATTGTTACATGCATTTGCTCAATCATGGCACATACGTCACAAAAACATCTATGACCTGTTAATGTTAAAATATTACTATTCTTACGAAATTTTAACATGCAAATTCGCATCAAATTTTTGACGGCGTGGAACTGAAGATCATTGCAAATGAGACCCGTACACAGTATTCGTTCCCCATCTCCAATATGGTAAACAGACTTTCCTGTATGAAAGACAGGGATGCTTTATTCCCGGCTCTGCAATTGAGAGGTCAAGGTATTGTTTTGCGAAAGCGGACACGCGAAGAACCCACAAAGCTGAAACACGCCACGTCATGGGAAATTATTCAACGTCAATGGAAAATTTCTTGATACATTTTGAGAATAAAGGTGGTCGGATATACAATTTTGTTAGAATTCAGTTTAACATCGAACAAAATTGTAAAATAGCTATGAAATTAACTCGCGGAAATCACATTTTCAAGCCTGTGTAATATAAGCAAAGCGCGTCCCATCTCGTATACGTGCACGCTCCCAGAGAAATAAACAACTTTGCATAGCTCGCCACAACAGCGGACATTGGACTTCCGAAAGCTTAACTCACGCACAAAGAAACAGCATGGAAAATATTATTCCTCAGATACAATACGTCTTTTTCAGAGAAAAATCACGAGCTGCTTATTATATTACCTAGCTCGCACGAAGAGCCACGAAACAGAACGCAACAGTTATTTATTTCACCGCAAAATAAATGTATAGAAGGCAAAAGGTCATAATCATGTATCAAATAATATGACAAAAGTTCAGTTACCAGTTCTTTGAATTACATGCAAAGATAATCACACCGAATATGGAAGTGTGACCAATCGTGTTCAAAACAGACATACTAACCCAAGGGGTCGGGCGTCTAGCCCACCACCAAGAACAATTTAAACGGCACTTGTTCGCTTTCGTTTCCCTTTCTGTATTCCCTTAATAACGGAGTAAGACTAACATCGAACAAAATTGTAAAATAGCCATGAAATTAACTCGCGGAAATGTCTCGCCTCTCTCTAACGCTCTCGGCTGGCTCACTTGATTCTACATCTACACAGCTTCAACACTCGGCAAAATCCCCTTGCCTCATACGTCATAAGCCGGCCACTTTGCTGAGGAAGAGACCAAACCACAGCACCGGGGACTCCGTGTCCTACTTTTGCGAACAGTGCGTGGGTTCTTAAACGTCCCACAAAGTTATTATGTGAGACTGGACTTTATCGTCGTTATCCGAGAAGACTAAGGAGTCTAACCGACCTAATCATTTGCGGATGTCATGACAAAGGCAGTTCTTTACGGTTGGTCCGGCCGGAAAATTGACTTCACGTCAACCTCGTTCCCAGGCTCTCTATTTCAGATTTTTCGCGCCGCTCGACTATTCAAACAGGGAGCGATAATATTCAGTGTAAAAACCACACATAATATGTCACTACAAAAGCGCAAAAGCGAGAAATTTAACCAATATTTGTCAATTTTATGAATTCAGTATTCAACTCGGGCGACGCCCTCAAGCCCAAGAATTTACAAAGCCCAAAATAACCCTTACGTCTTCAGGTGACATGATACTTGCTGAGAAACGCAACACCGAAGGAATGTGAAGTGGCATTCACCACATGGTTTGGCATGTGCCTCGTGACCCTCTCTATAATAGGTAAGGTACAGAGTAGGTAAATAATGGCACTCAATGCACTCAACAATTCTATTTATTTGGCAGCTGGCCAAACTCGAAACCCTGGTCAGGTTCGAGTGTTCACTGCATGTAATCATAACTTAGTACTAAAAGACACCTTAAGCTTTCAGAGGCCTTATTTGTCCTGAAAAACAGCTCTTAGTAACTGAATGATACCTTTCGGACCGGAAATCCGTCTGAGTTTGCAGGCAACCTGGCGCTATGAGTATGTTTAAGGCAAGACGACACCAGGTTATTTAGACAGCCGAGCACAAACCGAGTTTGTTCAGTTAAGGGGGGCTAACAAGCAAAATAAGATGTTAGAGGAACGCACGACCGGGTGTTACGAAGTAAGTGCAGATTGAAGGCAATTAAAGGCAGTAAAATGATAACAGAATAAATGCGTGACCAATAAAACTTAACGGAGTTATTGTTGAAAAATTGTTGAAAGCTGAAAAGCTCCGGCGGAAGTTTATGATCCTTTCCAAAATTGGCTCACTGTCAGAAACGAGCTCAGGAAAAGATACTTAGTAACATGTTAACAATCTGAGGTTAATTTCACTGAGAATCCGTGGGTTATCTACGCTGGAAATGAAAAGCAAGGCACGTGGTTTTGAAAATAAACTCGTTCCCGTTTCTCCCAAAGAATAGCCTGCATGGACCGATTTTTATCGACCACGATGGGACTACGCTTGAGCCAGCTCAAACGGATGGGAATGGAGTTAGCTGCTAAAAATTGAGGGTGTGGAACTAAGGTTCGCATTCAAATGTGTGTTCTATGCTAACAACAAAAATTAGTCCGAGACGGTAAGGGTTCCGAAACTCACACAGTACAACTAGAATTCTATTAACAGTTGAAAAGAAGACTACTGAGGGAAGCGTTTTGTAATTGATAGCTCGCGGACATCTTTTCGGCTGAGATTGTGCAATTTTTACCTACACTGAATGGATGTTGTAACTGACAGCTGAGAAAGGGCAGAAATCTTACAGCTACAGCTGATTCCCTATGAAAACCTCACAAGGAAGCTCTTTAGCCCATACTCATGATCAACACACGATACAAGAGATAATGAAAAATCACTGGACGAACAAACGCTACTTCTGACCTTTACCTTGACGATCTAGGGCGAATCAACAACATACCACTGACAAAAAGTTTTTTTGTTGAATTTCCCTTCGGAAGACGTTCCTATTAAGCAAGGTTTTAATTTTCTCTTTCTAGAGGAAAGACGCTGGAAACTTTCGCGTGATGTGATACCCCAGATTACAAAATAGGATTCCTGTGACCTTATTACTGTCACGAGTCGCTATGCGCAATCGATCTGACCTAAACAACAAACACAAAGCGATTAAACACAAACAGCAACACGTTCCCGGAGTTCCGGACCCTAGCCATGTCTTATTTTAGCAAAGTTTTTTTCCCCCCGAACTCTTCCATAATTCGCACGTATATAGTTTCACCGACAACTGAGGAAAAAGACGCGTCCGTACAAAGCAGCTGAGCCATCACCTGTTACAATCACGATCCCACGGAGACGAGATGCTTTGGCTTTGATGGGAGGAAATTACAGGAACTACAAGTTAACAAAGTAGTTTTCCAGACAAACTTGGAACATAAAAGCCGTTATTCCTGTTGTAATTTAACAGAACATAAAACAACTTCGTCCGCAGAATTTCGATCAGCATAAATTACGCTTTAATATCTGTGACATAAGACGTGCTTATTCTTCCTTAAAATATCTTACAGGCCCTAATCCGTTTCACTCTTCTCTTAAAAACCTCTTCAGGATCAGGAGATTAAAGATTTCAAACAGCTACATAGAAACCGGAATTACCCTTCAGTAAGTGGATTTGAAACGAAAGTTTTCTAGTTTTTGTTCACGGCCATTTTCAATGATCGGAAAAGATGTAATGCAAGGCAGTTTAATGGTTTTAGACGGAAAAAGATGGGTGTGTTGAGAACCTTGGTCGTTTGGCGTCATAACAGGGAGCGTTGATCGCAAGGAAATTGGAAGGAAACATTTATTTTCAAGGAGCCGTGGTCACGTTTCGAATATAGATTACCCCCAAAATCAGTGGTCTTTTTTTTCCAGTCTGTCATCACTAGCGTAGCCTCGCTCTTTTTCGGTCTGTTGCTTGTCACTTCTTGCTTCTTTCCTGTAAGTCCGTTCCTGAGAATGTTACTTTTGAAGAGACAAGGTTCGCGCTTTCTGTGCATAAAAGGTCCACGATAGGTCATGATCAAGACTGGCGGTGAAGAAGACCTCTTTGGTGCGTGTCACCCATTTCTTTTCGAAACCTACCCATGCCATAAAAAGATTATGAAAAAGAGGGCGCGCCAAACTAAATTAAGAAAGTTACATCACATATAACCAACCACTTCACAACCTGTATTATATTAAGCTCCGGTTTAGGTGATACTTTGGCGCCATACCAATTGACCGTGAAACCTCTTCCGCGCGGTTTCAACTATCACGTCTGAGACGAGACTTACACTTTCCTGTGCTCAAGGCATGTGTCAAATAAACATCCCGGACCCCTCGTCTCAGCGATAAGGAAAGTTAGTTTACAAAATCCATTTTCATCGTGCTAAACCGTTGGCTACAACTACAAGGAGGAAAAAAGACACTTTTTCTTGTGTTCACTGTGTTTTGAGAAACGTTGTGTCTGTTCCGTACTTTGTGATCGTGTTTCCCCTATAGTGAGAAAACCTCACCTTCAGAAAATAAACCATACGAGTTTACTTAAGCTACTTCAAAGCACTCCATGAGATTAGAAATAATACACCGTGTCTTTTAAGAAATATCTCAGGAATGAAAATGGTTTCAAAAATTTGAATGACTTCTCAGAAAGCTCGTGTATACAACTATTTCTCATTCCAGAAAAGCTCGAATGTCAATGCAGTAATTTTTTCCTTGGTGGTGGGCGCTGAAAAAGAATTTTGATATTCAAGAAACATTGTCAATACTGTACGGCAAATCAAGACGAGTTCCTCTTCCATAAGCATCGATGATCGTCTTACTTTCGGAATAACGGGATCAATATTCTGAGTATTTTCCTTACAAGGCCATCGCTTCCAAGCATCACCCATTCAATTAAATACCCCAAACCCAGCCTTAGTTGATGGCTCGAGGAGAAAAACTGAAAAAAAAAACCGACACAAGACGCATCAACAAAGATCAACGCATCGCCAACAGGAATTTTATCACTGAGACAACAATGAAATGACCAAGGTTCAGGTGGAATCTAGTTCCGAACCGGTTTTTTGCGGTTGCAAGGGCAGTATTAACAACGGGCGTGGCTTCGTCCCGTCGAAAGCACATCAAGAACGTCACGGCTTCCAAGTGTTCACTAATTTTATCAAAATGGCGGTTACCTGATAAAAGCGAATAAAAGGCAAACAAAAGAACAGCAAAAACAATCCTTCGTTTTTTTATGGAAATACAACCTCGAGTTTCTTCATGGTATTAGGTGATACTTAGTATCCACCACACAGTCGTTTTGACAGCTTTCCAGTTTTTCGAAACATTCTAGAACAAGGTAAATTAATACATGGCATAATCGCAAAATAAAACGGCACAGTTATGACCGTAGCTGGTGACGCTGTCTTGGTTCATTCAGACATCAAGAGAGGTGAATCTTAAAGTGTTATTTGATGACAAAATGTCGTCAAAAATAATCTCTCGATCGAGATACGCATTTTATAACAATATCGAGCTGAAATTTGCGAAATTTTAAGAATATTTTAAGAATTAACCCGAAGACTAAGATTTGGAAAAGAATATACTTTCGTCGGGTGCAAATTTGTTAATACAATACAACTATATATGTTTTTAACCATCCTCGGCAACCCAGGGGAAGATAATCGGGATGGGACGAAGATCGGGACTTGCGAAAGTTTGTTTGGCGAACAAATGGATGGTTTTTAACTAATTCTTCCTTTTTCTAAACGGCAAAACTAGCCAAAAACAACGAAAACAAAAACAGTGCTAGTACTAGCCGTATGTTCGATGCTAATAACCTTTCTGCAAGAAGTAAGGTGTGTCATGTCAGGCTTTATTGACTGTAGTCTGGCTCTATTGTAAGAATATACACAAGAATATTTTCAGCCTAAAATCGGCAGCAAAATAAGAATATTCAGCCCGGGCTGGAAAAAACAGTATTCTTATAAAAAAAAAAAAAAGAGTGTAGCTTGAAAATTTAGCCACAAATTCCATTTTCACGTTTACTTAGCGGCTTAACCCTTTTAAAACAAGAGTGACCATCAAACAATCAAACAAAGGTTTTGCTAAAAAAGGAAGTGGTCAATAAGTAACTAAAGTCTTGATCATCACAACTGAACAGGGCTAGCGCAGCTAGTTTTGAAGTGGGTGGGTGGGGCCTGAAAGGCGAATACTTAGGCGTGAGCTAACTAGGGGGTCCGGGGCTATGTGTCCCCAGAACAATTTTGATTTCAATTCCCCGGAATTGATTGGTGATGCGTTAAAAATTACTATAAAGAGCCATGCTTTTAATTTAAGTATAGAAACTGACAACCATTTATTACCCGATGTTTATATTCACTATGATGGATGGAAATCTCCTCCAGTTTGGATGGCACCGTGACCGGTACAAACCTTAAAATAAGTGAGGAATCCAACGATTTTACCTCAACCACACTCAACTCAGGGATGTAAACAGTGTATCAATAAGAATGGATATAAACAAAACACTATAGCCCCGAGTAAAAAAAATAAAAATGAGGCAGTGGCTGATATTTACTTTATATCACATTATTTGAAGACAAGGAAAGTTAAATTGGACACACGACTATACATAGGGACGATTTTTAGCACTTAATTAACGCCGTGAATATGGAAGACTGTAAGCCAAGCAATGAGTGTAGTCCAATTCATAATGGTAATAGGACTGAGTGGAGTCCAATTCATAATGGTCATAGCACTGAGTGGAGTCCAATTCATAATGGTCATAGCATTGAGTGGAGTCCAATTCATAATGGTCATAGCACTGAGTGGAGTCCAATTCGGTCTGTAATCATACGAGTGATAACAAAATCGGACGACCGCGCAGCGGGAGTCCGATTTGTTTATTACAAGTATAATTACAGACCGAATTGGACGACAGAAAGTCTTATTACCAATTAATCATAAAATAATAATTTAAGAGAAATAAATAAGAGCCAAGTAAATAAAAGTTGTTGTGAACCGAAAAATGATGTTGTGGAGGGCTGAAATTCATCTGAACATGTCAACATATCCACGAACGAACTTGTCTGGTTTGTTAGGATAGACACTTGTCCCATAGGATAAACAAAGGCACTACTGTCTTCTGAAATACTGTCATTGTTCAAGGGAAAAAAGTGTCCATTTTAAAGAAAGCCCCAATTCAGGAAACTGTACACTGTTACTGTGGTGATTGAAACCAAGGTTGTAATTGGTTGATTTAAACTACAACTTTGAATGTGATTGGTTAATTTAAAATACTATTTTGAACGTGCTTGGCTCATTGAACTGTCCGATAGATAGGAGATTTTTAAACCAATCACAATCGAAAGCTGTTCACCAATGTTACACAGAGCTGTTATTCGTTATGCTTTTCATACAGCATTGGTGATTGTTTTGGATAACTGTTCTAAGTTTTGAGTCCACTGATCGCTGAATAAAGACAGAAGAACTAAACGTTACATGGTCAGAAGTTCGCTCTCCTAGCGTTGCGTTTTACACACGCGATCACATAGGTCTAAATTGGCTCAAAAATGTCAGACAACAAATTTAACCAAGTTCAAGGACTGCCACCAACAGCACGACATACTATATAGTCAAACTTCCGCGGATTAACGGCCACGTCTGTATAACGGCGAGTGACTTTTCCTTGCGGACGGTTGTGTTTATTTTGATGAATATTTCCTGCTTAAAATACCATAATCAGATTTTGTTCCTCAAAACTCAAAACTCAGATTGGATAAAGCAAGTAAACCTGAACAAAATCTATTTTCCAACTTTAATTGTTGCCATGGAAACGTGCATCCCCCAAAAATTTAACAGTAAGTATGTCATTGCATTCTGCATAGTTTCATGTATGTTTTTCCAATTTTGGCAGTGATTAGAATGGTTTTGAAGGAGATTGACCTGCCCCAAAGTTATTGGTACCTCACAGCAAGTGCCCAAGTTACCCCTCCCCTTGCCAAGCCAAGGTAGTTCAAACAATTTAGTTTTTACTCATAATTAGTTTTAGTTCAATATTTCTGTTTACCACGAAGTACTCCTTGCAACAAATTTGACAAAATTTTGTCGCATTTGCGGGTATCTACTACCTTAACCTCTACAATGGCCACTACTGAAAGCGCGTCCCAACTGCCAAAGAAATCTCTCAACAACGACCCGTTAATCAACGACAGTAAAAGGTGATGTTGACTGTAGGTGCCTGATATAAGCAAGAAAGATGTCACTGTTGCAGAAGACAAAGCCGATGCAAACTGATGTACATGTACTCACTTTTACAATTGTATGGAATGCTCTTAGCCACACAAAACCACATATTTTTCTGTATTTTTTCCTTAATAACGCTGGTACGTAATTCTTTGCTTGGGCCCCTTGCACATTACTGTGAAATCATGATGTAAAGTGTGTGATCCACGCCTTACGCTTAAGAATTTAAACTGTAAAGCAAGAAGTCCAAGGGTCTGTGGTTTGATACTTACTTCTTTAGCGTCGTGTTGTTTTCTTGCACAAGAAACCTTATTCCACACTGTCAGATGTACAAAAAGTGGGTATAACAGTAGGTTGATCTGGCTAGCACCTACAACCAGCAACCAAAGCTGAACACCTACCTTGTGAGCTCGACATTTGAATAAAATGAGTTTTATATACTAAAGTGTGTATCTACCTGTCAGCTGATTTTTCCGCTTCCAAATTAGTCGTGTGGCCTTTAGCCGTGGACTCCAGGGACACAAGTTCTCTCACAAGACCTCGGCCTGGAATAACGAATGAAAATCTATAAGACGCACCATGGACACTTTGAAAACGTTGAGTAGTGTTTTGTTTGTCTGTTTTGATATGTTTTTGATTTTTGTTTTTTTTTCGGTGAATAATACTTCAAAACGAACTTAGATGCTCTTAAACCTGCCGACGACCTAATGAAGTCCCAGCACTCTTCTACACGATTGTAGTTCCAAGTCAACAGGAAAAAAAATTTTAGTTATATAAAGTTGTAGGTTTTGTTTAAGTAAGCGACTTTAAACTGACTGAAAACAGACGTGTATTTGCTTGTGTACAGGTTCAGCTTTATTGCCTCAGAATTACTGGTGTCACGTTCCCTTGACTCTCTACGAGCCTAGTACCTTGCGGCTGATTACGGCGGTGTCCCAGCGTCTTAGAGAAAGTTCACTATTTCCTTGGTGATGTTGTTAATTGACTACAAATAACTGGAGAGATTGGTGTGAATTCTCTTGAAATTTGGATCTAACGCCAGCTCTTCACTTACATCTTTTCTGCACCGATGGTTTAGAGCAAATTTTGAGGGTGGTATGCTCAGGATTTAACAGGAAACACGAAAGTAACTAACTTTCCAAATGTTCCGTATCAATTACCTTTGTCCGTCATTTCCGCCTTGTAGGACGGTAATACAGGAGAGGCATCAGGCTCAAAGCGAACGCGTGCTTTTTTCTCCCCTCCACTATTAACATGAAAACGAGTTCCCTTGTAGCGTGACCTTTGCAAGTTGTAATGCGAGCTTGGGACAGCTGGGACTGGCGGCCTCTTCCGAGGGAGAGGAGTCTGGAGAAGAGACTCTTCTGACGAAATAGATTCTTGTGGGGAAGTCTGAGTCCTAGAGTTTCTGACAAGTTTGTGCTTTTCTGAAACAAAACAGGAAAACAAAATAATGACCGTCAAACTACAAGCAGACGTCCATGTGCAGCCATGGCAACTGAAAAGATTTCGACTTGGTAAATAAGTTTTACAAGCCATGCATCGGTACACTTTAAACAAGGAGCCGACAGTGGTTTGAAATTTCATGTGAACAAAAACACCAGGTCCTATACCATACCAAATACTTCACTTTAAGCGAATATATCTTAATTGAGACAATTCCAGGGCTTTCATCAGCCATAACTAACCACCGTTAAAATGAAGTCTGGTTTCTTAGAGCTCAAGAATGGCCAAAGGATAGGAATGTCCAAATTATAACCAGCTACCTTCTTTGTTGAACAGCCTTCCCACAGGTTAATTAAAACACTAGCAGAGCATGAGCAGTTCAATTTATTTATTAGTTTATTTCTTACCAAGTTCCTAGCTCAATAGATTTGAGATGGCTTTGAAAAGGACTAAGTACTAAGTACGTCACAAGTGACAACTTACCAAAGGCTGGCCTGCTTCCTGCATAACGGTAGAGATCTTTTGGATCATGTTGACTTTCATGGGTAGTGCGGGGTTGATATGATCCAGTTACTGAAGGTAATATTTGAGTTCTGTCATCATGCCAAGCCAAGCTGGGAGCATTCTGAGCAGGTACCTCTAACTCAGGAGGGCATCCATTACCAGTCACATGATCTGATGGCAGCATCACGGTAGGATTCAGGGAGGCGTTTGGATGGGTTGTTGTTGGGAGATTCTGTGGAACTGGATTGGAGACTGAAGCAGACTGAACTGACTGAAAATAAAAGAAAACACAGAGTGCTTGTAACAGTGGAACCCCGCCATGAAGCACCCCGTTATTACGGCCAATTTTTTTTAGGCCCGAACTACAAAGGTCCGCTTATTTTCCTTTCTAAAAACCCATCAATCCAACCAAATTTTCATGGCTCCACAACGACACTTTTAATGGGGTTCCGTTGTACCATCATTTTTGGACTTAGGCCTTCATGAAAATTACTGGATAATTAATGTCATTACAGTATGTGTAAGCTGAGTTGATTGTTTTCAGTTAAGTCAAACTTCTGGATTGGGTGGCCTGGCTCAATCTTATAAAGCTGAAGCATGACATAGCCAGGAGTGCAACTACTACCCTCCACATGGGCCATCACAGGGATACTAACTCCGAATCTATGCATAATTATGACTAGACAGATAGATGACATGGGATAAAGTTTCTTATGCAGGCAAACAACAGGA
>OX419342.1:10912507-10925007 GCA_948470475.1 Galaxea fascicularis
CTGCAGGAACGCTGCAAGAAAGATGCAGCTGAATAGCCACACGGAGACGTACGGTCGAATAACAGTGTTTATGCAGCGTTATGCAGCGCTGCTTTCGCGCTGCTAGGAATACTTGATGTGCGTGATTGTGATTCAATCAACAGGAACATCTGTCATCAGCCTAAGGGGCATATGGGTCATATAAAGCTCGCTCACCTTGGTTCTCGTTCTTTGCGTGGTTCTTCATAGAACGCCGTTCGTTCGGTCATGCAATCGTCACGAGCTAGCTCACGAAACCATTTACGACTAACATAACTAGTACTCTACAACGAGTAAACAGCAGACTAAACTGACTTCCAACCTTTAATGTGAAAATTTAACCTTTCATCGATACACAGGACTCGACGACACAACTTGAAAACGTCTTACTTATCACGTGTTTTGCAATTATACATTATTTAACAATACATTAAGTGTCCATAAGCAAAAGTTTGACGAGTAGGCAAAAACTCAAAATATATATAATCTGAAACCTTCATGATGACTTTTAATACACATGGGAAACTCAAGATGGTTACTAACTATCTTTTATAGTACAAGGCGCGAAAATCGCCAAGAAAACGTGACAATATTTCCTTGAAGACGGTATATAAGATAATACACACAGAAGAGGTTCATTCTTTTTTTAACTTTTGTTGCAGTCGCCTTCCTGCAGTTATGCATTTATTCCTAATAGTTTGCCCCCAATCAAACCTTGCCTCGCTGCTCACTTTATTTTCCTTGACCCACAACGAATGGCACTTCTTAGTATACACTAAAAATATATAAAAGAAATCAGGAATAAATAAAAATACCTGAAATACATATAAATGGTTCGACAAAAAAAGCAAAAATACTACTGTGAATTTGAACGCAGTAAAGAAATTATACAACTTATAAGCAATCTTGTCACCCAACAGAAACCACGTTTAGGCCACCGAGTTTTGTAGAGTGCTTTGAACAGTAGGTAACCAATTGTCTTTGGATTCGTCCACTATCCTCGGTTATCTTCGGAACTTGTTCGGTGACGTTCAGACATTTTCAGGCATTCCCCTGGCACTCCGGGGATAAAATCTCGCGCATTTGGCTCAAAAAAGAAACTTGCAGGTACATACTGCTTAGCGCTCTAAGACCCGGAATGGTTTTTGGGGTATTATTCGTGTAGACACTGGATATGAAGTATACAAATAACTCTGACTGTCTCCAGCAAAACAGTTCCCACCTTTTGTAATATTTCTACTCACCTCCAATTTTCACTATTTTAGTTTCCCAGTCTCGTCTTTCAGTTTTTAAGGTAGCTGAAGCGCCCTGTTCCCTCTTGTCTTTGGGAATTCTTGAAAGCGGCATGACATTAAACTATTTCGTCTCTATCCAGTAAACAATGGCCTATTTTGGGGAACTTTTTGCCTTGTCCGGTTGCGAGTTAACCTTCGTTGATGATTCCAAGTTTAAAAGCTCATTTACAAGAAGTTGCGTAGACATAGTTACTCGCAATCGAAGCTTCAGAAACACAGTTAGAAACGTACTGGCCGGAACGGTTGATCCTAGATCGACGAATCTTGCTCAGTTATTCAAATTTGAGCGCGCAAAGTGAAACTGCCTGGGGTCACAAGGTATTTTAAGGTCTCAATTACAGTCATTCTGGGCCAATGGGGTGAAAGATTTTGTTATCTACCTCTTTTAGCTGCAATAGCTAGATTTGGTTTCAGAAGAGAATGGCTTATTCAGGTCGTTTACCTGGTGTGATGTTTTCTGGGTTTTTTTTATTAATAAGGATTTTAAACCATGTTAAGACTGTAAAGCAATCTTAACATCGTATAGGAAAGGGCGCTTGAAATGGCATTTGTTAAATAATGAGGCGTGTTGTGTTGCCAGCACTAGAGTCCGGTTTGTCCGGTCCGCGCAAAGCGTTTCGCCATGCCGCTGATTAAGCAGCATTGCATTCTTAGGTCTTGCTTGTGGGTTCGTGACGTGTCGGTTCGGTTCGTGTTACACTTAAAGTGTAGGTCTTCGTGTTATGTACGGGTCCCATCAAAATTTGACGATATGTTTCTACGCCAACTTTGAAACGACCATAAAACGTGTGAGACCAAATTCAGTAACCGAATCTTCATCCTTCTTTGGATTTGAAGCGCCAATTGAGGCACAAACCATTAAGGTTTTCACGAACAGGCGGTCGACAGCCGTGCAAAACACTGTACCAGCGGCGATTGTTCGTCATTTTGATGGTCAAGGTAATAAATTGTTTTAAAAGGTATTTCTAGTGAGTTATTTTGCTTTTTGAAAGCCTTTTGGTTTCAATTTATCCCTGATCTTAATTACGGTACGTTTCCTAGTATGCGCAAGTAGATCTGCAGCGTTGTGCAGCGATATTGCAACCTTTACTTCGCTAGAAAAAGGTTCCAGTTTGCATGTTTTCAGATGTTTACATTTGATCATCATTGCAGCTTTTAAGCAGTGGCTTGCAGCGCTGCTTTACCGATGCTTTACCGATGCAAAAATTTGCAGCGCTTTCGCAGTGCACGATATTTTGGCTTGGCTGCTTGAGTGACTCACGAGCACTTCTTTAGCGACCCTTAAACGCTGTGCAACCAAAAAAGTGAACTGTTGCAGCGCTGCAGCAGCGCTGTGTCGTTCGTACGGGTCAATACCGAGAATACGAATATGGCCTATTCCCTTTCAGTCTTAGTGCTTCAAAGTGTTTCCTTCAGTTAAAAAAAATTGATTCAAGAAAACAGCACTAATAATGTCAATGAAATGGGTAATTCTTACTTCCAACCAAAATGTAACCACCATTTCTCCACCAATATTTAATTTTTTCAATATTTTTTTTAACGTTAGAGATCCCATTTCAATCACTACCTTAACCAAAAAATCCAAATTTGAAGAAAATTGCAGATGTGAAGGTATACAGTAACCTTAACTAATGTACAAGGACCTGTATAGCAGCAAGAAAGGAGAATTAATTATCAAACCTCGGGAGTTAAAGGGTTAACACTGAAGTATACTTACACGTACCTGCATTTTCCTTCCCTCG
Source organism: Galaxea fascicularis (assembly GCA_948470475.1). Lineage (NCBI taxonomy): Eukaryota > Metazoa > Cnidaria > Anthozoa > Scleractinia > Euphylliidae > Galaxea > Galaxea fascicularis. The sequence continues at coordinate 10,915,563 of OX419342.1, forward strand.
GTCAAACACCGGAACACCAATTTTTGGCTCCCCTTGAAACAAGCCCTTCACGTGTGCACTCTATGCACAAAAAAAGTAAAAAATTTTTATAACATTAGCCACTGAACTTGGAAAATGAATTATAAACTGCTTGTGCAGTGAATTATGGTTTGGATTCCTTTGTTACTGAAAACTCCAAAAGAGCTTTCAGTATATTTTATGCATGATTAATATTATTAGTCTTTGAAGGATCTAACCTGCCTATTCACTCAACAAATTTCTGTTCCACCAATCCCAGAGAAAATTCCTTAAAGCAAGTTCCTCTTCCTCTTCCTCTGAATATCTTCCATTAGTCGTTTGCACTATCTTAATGAAATTTGTTTCTTCTTTTGGCTGTTTTCATGATGATAATATTATTTTGGTTGTACAAGTAGCCTGCAAGCAGGCTATACAGCAGCCACTGTAGGAATAATTTCATTATGCCAAGCATATTTATCTCTGGTCAGTGGATTTATAACATGTTTAACAGAAATTAATGGTCAAAGTAAAGGAGTGAAATGAACCTCACACCAACAACTCAGAAATTGTATGTAGACATTTTCCAAATTAAAAAAAGGAAATTATGAGCAGGTCTAGAAATAATAACAGTTTTTGATTCCTTCAAAACATCTGCCACATGTACATGTACTCATTCACCTCTCATGTTATTGACAAATAAAACGGCAAGAACGTCATGGTAAGCCAAATATGTAAATCCGTATTCCTCAATTGTCCTGATCTATTGTCCTGTAAATGTACTTTACTGTCTTCTTTTATATGTGCTCTAAATGTGGGCTAGCATGAAGTGTTTGCCAATAAAACACAAAAAGCAGTTACATCCATATTAAGTAAAGAATGGATGCCATTAGCTAATGATAAACAGGAAATTATTTTCTGGGTTGCCTTAAACAAAGACAACAAGGAAACAACATAGGCACGCAATGCGTGCTTGAGCTATTTTGTGAAGGGTGGAAAATGTTGATAAGATAGGGAGAAGTCAGAAAATGGTTGAATGGTGAGTCATTTATCTGTGGCGCTTTTGGTTCTTGCTTTGGTATCGGAGAAGTACGAGCAAACTGTTTTTCATTTGATTTTTGTTCAGTTTTCTTATTTCTAAGACTGATTTTGAGTTTGATTTGTACCAATTTAATAGTCATTCATCCTACATTTTTTGAAACAAGAGTTTCATTAATTCCGCAAAAACCGATATGTAATATATTTTCTATTATTTGTTCATTTTCTTTCTCTGCACTTTCGCAAACACTATATTCGTCCAGTCTCTCAAATTCCCAAAATATACGTACACGTGCTGAAACAGTTCCAGGACCACATGAAGAAATATTCACAAACAAACGAACCACCAAATACACCGTAATATACAACACCAGCAAAAACAAATCAACATTGAACAAATAGTACTGATAATGAATATAGATGTAATTGCCATAATTCATCAATTTCTGATTTAAGTGCTTTGTACTTTTTACTTCGGACAGCAAAAATAGCCCGACCTAAACAAACGCTCTTATTTTAGTGTTGGGCCTTTTGCTGACAATGTCTGTGTACAGTAAGCAGATGAGCGTAACACCGCGTTATATCCCATAATAAGGGAAATATTAATCTTACCGACTCGAAAACAAACCACCAATAAATTCCAAAAGAAGAGCGTCATCAGTTGTACAATATTAAAAAACGCGATCAACAGACAAACAACGGATCGAAATCCGCCAATGAGAAGAAGAGAAAATTGAAGTTGAGAAAAGTAACCAATAAAAAACGGTTAAAAGTGACCAATCATTGTAACAGAAAATAAATTCAATTAGATGTTGTTGTAAACAAGTTGAATTGACCACGTGCAAATCTTGTGATTGATCAAAGGTCATGTTGGATGCATGTGACCGATCAAAGTTCGGAGTCGCATTTAACCAACAGCGCCACCTTATTCATGTGGGAATTAACCAACGAACTTGCTATTACCAAACGTATGCACATGATAGATCAAAGTTGAAAATCGCATTTGATAAACAGGGCTGTTTGTCTTGGTGCCTGTTTACACGTGAGAAACAAAAGTAATCCAAATTGCTCACTATCCGAAATCACCATTTTCATTGTTTAACATAAAAACGGCTTCACTTCAAGGGGAACAAATATCCAGATTAAGCATTCCCTTCCAGAGCATTTTTCTTCCGTACAAATATCACTTCTGGAAACAGCCACTTCTGATTAGACTAATATTTATAGTTTTCAAATCCATCAAACATATGTTTATTTTCGTCACACAATGATCTTCCAGTTTTAACAATGTTCTTGCAGTTTTGACAAAATTAGCAAAGGAACAAAAAACACAAGAAAAATTACAAAACTAAGCACTCATCCACTTCGAAACGAAATCTGATTTGCTCCCCGAGTAGGAACCGCTCAATCAAATTACCTTGATGCTGAATCAACTACGACTAGCATTATTCGTTTGACGTTTTTGCCGCTTTTCACCGCCTGCATTTTTTCCGATAATCAGAGCATTCAATCAGTTCAAATAGTAATATGTGATTTAAAGAACATTGCTTGATCTCAGAACGGCATTTCTTCCCCGCTAGGTTTCCCGCGGTTACACTACGGGTTGTTTGAATAACTCGACGTTTCAATTCCCAAAAACTAAATTTCATTGTTTTTAACCCTTAAAAATTCTCCTCAGAAGTGGTCGAGTGCCACTAACATAGTCCTACTTTTGTTTTCATTGGGATGACCAGATTCAAAGATGCTGATGTTCATTTGAGCGTAATCAACACACATGTGTAACTTAGTCTCAGTGCTGACCATCACTGACCACATGCTTTCAAAAACACCTTTAAAACAGGGAATTAGATTGGTCGCTGGCTGAAACAATGCCATCTAAAGAAACCTTTATTTCATTGGTTCAAGGCAGAACCACCTGACCACGGAAGAATTTCTTGAGCTTCATGCTGACATAGAGCGATTTTGTTTACACAAAATAGCTCAAAAATGTGATCCAAATAGTTTGCAGGGCTTATTTAGGTAGTTAAGTACCCAGACCAGTTAACTAACTTGAATTTTTAACAATTCATTGCACTCAACCATAAGCTGATGCTGATGAAAATGTACTACAATAACATGCAGGGCTGTTGCTAAGACTTTAAGTAGACAAGGATTCAAGAAAAGTAACAAGATATCCACGCCGCTGTGACATTATTGATATCCTATTTTTGTGTGGCTTACGCGAAGTGTGTAGCCACATTATGGCACAATCTATTTATTTATTTGTCCACAAGAGTCGAGCGCCTGTCACGCAGCCTAGTAAGCCATACATGTACGCATTGCGGAGCTGTTTTTCTATTAAAGTAAACAGCTGGGATCTAACTCAAAATATCTGCAAAAGAATTCCCAGTAAACAGACCTTAACAACAACCCAGCTTTAAACCAGATCTACATTATTTTATTAAAGATTACATTAATAAATTATTTATACATTTATACATGTGAAGTCAATCACCTTTTTTCTTTCATAGATTTCTAAGCTGTGCCCATCATCTTCAGCACTCCTTATCATGACTTCAGATACTGGATTCCCAGCAAGACCTCTCAATTCTGATCTCTGTGACATTTTCTCACTGGTTGGATCATGCCTTGAAGATTCACCATGAGTCTTAACAGGATCAGGAGACTTTACATAACAGAGTGGGTCATCGCCACATGACGAAATACAAGCTGTGGGACCATTGATGTGTCTAATTACTTTGACTGGAGTTGGTCTAGTTTGTTGATCAACTGCATCAAAGACAAACAGAGTGGAAAGTGACAAACAAAGTGGAGTAATTAATAGACAGATTGTAAATGGTAAAGTAACTAAAAAGTGAGTGACATCTGTGTGGGTTGTGAGGAACTAATAATTCTGACTTGGTGGTTGGAGTTAAACTTGAGAACACTTGTCTTGGATAAACCCCAGGATGGTTTACTTCAGTTCCTAACCACTGAAGAGATGTTTTACTAAATTCCCAACAAAACTGGGTTACCAGTATGCAAAGATTACATAGGTCAAAGGATTGACTGATGGACAATTTTACAATTTTATTAGGTGTAACCTTCAATAAAGACCCTTGCAATAGGGATGCACACTTTGACTCTATGTTGAAGAAAGCCAGCTCAAGATCTTACATCCTATGTGTCTGTAAACATTACTGGTATTCTGTTGCCAAACTACATTTTAACTACCTTATTTGAAAGTCTGATCAAGTCTATTTTCCTATAGTGTATTGAGGTATGGGGCTGTGCATTTAGATCCAAGTACACAATGAACATCAGCTGTCTTGATAAATTCCACAAACGAGCATTTAAATCAGGATGCACCACAGACTACACGCTTTTTACAGGTGTAATTAGAAAGCAGAACATGAAGCAATGGAACCAAATCACCACCGATAGCAACCACTGTCTACACGACCTGCTATCAATGCAGAGGATTACCAGAGGTTACATAACTGCAGACACAATTACATCCTACTATGAGTCAGAAGAGAACACTTCAAATGCTAAATATATATTATAAATAGATGCCTTTTTCAATTTCTTTAACTTTGATATCAAAATACCTTTTTCTTACAAAATACCCGTTTCTTGGAACTTATGGCACCATGAAATAAAAGAGTCATGAAAGAGTACTCCTCCCAAAGGGATGGAAAAAGTTCGACGTATTCGCCAAAACTGGGAGCCTGGGTGTATCTTTCCAATTGAGCACAAATACATTTTGTAGAAACTGTGCAGCAAAGCTGAAGAAACAAAGAAGACTTATCGTTCAAAAACAATACATTTCTGCAGACTTGCGTGATCTGTCATGTAAGCAGGTGTCCAATCACAAAGCGTGTGTTAGAAATCTAGCTGATCAGAAATGGATACAGAAATCCCTGCTAGCCTGCGGGATATCAGAACAAGCTTTTCGGAGCGGACTATATCTCGCTCGGTTTTCACCTAGGTCTCAAATGACTGTCAAGTCCGGAGTGCACCACAGGCTGTCAACCATACAAACTAGAACTATATTTGTCTGTTCATACCTAGGAAAACACAAAAAGTAGTAAACGGGACTCACCAATGTTAGAAACACCCGGGATTTCTCTGGATTCACTTGATGAAAAACTCCTTTCTAACGGGGACTTAATTTCACGAAGCAGCCTGGAAGGAACTTTCACCCTCCGAGTACCATTGAAAGACAGTTCAAAGGATGATGAAGAAGTGTCTTTCACTTCTCCACTCATGTTCTCGCTCACTTTATCATCTGCGGTGGAGCACGAACTGTTTGCATTTGATGAGTATGTGTGAGAGTTCTGACAGCGAGCGACATCATCTTTGGTGTCCCTTGAAGTCGATGTTGTTTGCAGTCCTCCATTTAAATCCACTTTCTTGTCGCTGTAATCATCCTTAACACTTGATAGCGCATTGACAGCAGCATTTGTGATGGAAAGTATTTGTTTGGAATGTTTCATTACGGAGAACCGTTGTTGACAACCACAACAACTAACGTACAGTCAACGGGACAACGTACAGTTAATTTACAAACGAACTCATCTTTGGATACCCTTGAAGCTTGTTATATCCCACTAAACAGCCTTCTTATAAAGTTAGACGCTTCATTTTTACATATCACAACGTAATGGCTGAATATGCAGGTTTCAACCTGTTGTCAGTCCACCTCAAGTTCTCAAATTGAGAACATTTTTCAACCAAACATCCCCGCCATTTTTAAATTTTCTGAACAATCTAGCGCCTGCAGTGACACATTCCTAGAACAGCGGCTGAAACACAGCGAGTGGCTGCTAAGCTACTAAGCTACTTGGAAAACTCTCACGTCACCAATTCGGAAGATGGAGGTGGTAGCAGATCTCGCCCTTGTTGAGGAACTTGGCGAAACAGTGAGCAGTCTGACCACTTCTGGACATCCATCATTAGATAATGTTCTTTTGAAGAAGCTGAAGACCATCTGCAAGAAATCGGAAGTGTATGTGAAGCACGCATATCACTTGGTCTTAACCCAGTTGAAAAAGAATCACTCAGAAATTAGACTCTCTTCTTTCCAGATCATCAATGAATTATTCCTTCGATCTCATGTTTTTAGAGAATTACTGCTGGTTGATTTTCAACTCTTTTTAGAGCTTACAGTAGAAACGGATCCCAAACAACCTCTACCACCGCCAAAACCCGCGGCAAAAACCCTGAAAGAGAAAGCTGTTCAATCTATAGAAAGCTGGTATCAGAAATATGGTCCTCACTACAAGAAATTAGATTTGGGCTACAGTTATTTAAAGAGGGTTAAAAACGTTGAGTTCAATGCAGTAACAGCTAGAACTCAAGCTGAAAGACAACAATCTGAAGAGAGGGCAAGAAGAAAAAGGAACTTCATTAATGGGCAGATTATTCGTGTTGAGAATGAGATGTCAGAAATGATTAGCCAAATGGAATTGTGTGTTACAGAGATTGAGAACTGTTTCAAGCTTTTGCTACCTCATCCAGATGAATATGAGGTGTATCACAAGGATGACACCCCCTGCAGTTCTGAGATTGAAATGGGGGTCATGAAGGATACATCTTGCATTCAAGATACAAAAGAAGAAGGTGGCCTTTCTTTGTCACAGATTGATCAAGGAGAGAATGAAGCAATTACATGTAAAGATGATAATGAAGAGATTTTAACAGATTATGGCTATGGAACAAGGTCATACCAGTTGAGTATCAACATTGACAGGAGTGGGCCAGAAATCAAAGAAACTGTTGATAACACTATTGTGTTAAAGACAGTGCGAGAGATGCACAAAGAAATGACACACAGACATTTGCCTATGATAAACAAGTGGTTATCTATTTTGTCAAAGGGGGAAGGGATGCAGCAAAAGATTCAACAACTTATAGACCTAAAACAAAGTTTAGAAGCAGCAAAAGATAAATTCTCAGAGTTGAAAATAACACCCATGTGTGATGCAGAGAACAATACTTCTTTAGTTCAAGGAAGAGGTGATGTTGATGATGATGATGATGATGACAGCAATGATGATGTTGATGCCTTTGAAGATGTTCCTGAGAAAGAGGGTCTTGAATTGGTCATTCCTCCGGGCAAAAGAAATGAATACGGCTTTGAACCTTTCTCAACAACACATCGGTTTTTGAAAGGTAAAAGGAACAATAACCAGTATAACATCCAACTTATTCTGCACCACAAAACAGTATTTTTCCCTGTAGTTTTTCTCATTGCAAAGTGTTATCCAGGTCGATTTTTTTTTTGTCCAGGTCAAATGCAATCTTCACAATCATTACAGTAAACACTCGGTGCTTGTGATTTGGAAAGCAAATAGAGCATTGCTGCAAAATCCTTCTGAGTAGGAGACTTGGTGCTTCTGTTTCACAAACAGCTGTATAGCTCTTGGAAACTAAAATAATTTTTTTCTTTATGCAGAGATATGTATAAAAATGGGTTCTTTTTTACTCTGTTTTGCTGGACACTGGAAAAAATGCCTCCTGGATGCCCAGTTTTTAATATCTGGCTAAAAGCATAGTGAATCAGGGTTAGGGTCTCAGTTATCCAGTACCACCACCCCAGAGACAAACTCAGCATCAATGGTAAATTTACAACCTTAGGCAGACATACTAAGGGACAGTGGCAAAGAGCATAACATACTTACTACAAAACCTGAGAATTTGGTTGTATCAACAGAGTTGATAATGTAAATTGACCTATGTCCAGGGATTCTAAAGGCTGATGTTTCAATTGGTAGCCCTTTGTCAGAGCAAATCCAATAATGAATACAATTAAGATTCTCCCTGACGAAGGGCTAACGCTCGAAACGTCAGCTTTTAGAATCCCTGTACGGTGGTCAATTTACATTATCAACTTCGTTGATAATACCAAATTTTTGTGTACTACTTCCCCACCGATGCAGCGTCACAGTTTCTTTAGAAACTACTCCCTTTACTACAAAACCTGAGCCTATTATACCTGAGCCACACTGGGTGATAGGTCTTTCAGCTTTGCTGCACTGAAACCTTGGAATCATCTTCACAATAATTAGGACCTCTGCAAGCATCACTATTTTTAAATCACAGCTAAAGACACATCCTTTCAGAGTAGCCTTTGATTTAAATTATTATATGTACACCCCTGTATATAAGGGTAGTATATTTTACTTACCGGTATATTATTAGTTCATAATTATTAAGTAAGGGATGTTTGTTGTAATGTGCATTTGAAAGCTTGAAGTTGATATTTGAACAATATAAATGAATAAAGTTAAAGGTGAGTTATAGTTATTAGCAGGCATGAAGGCTGTTCTTTTGTGTTCAGCCCCTTCTCTTGACCTTTCACTTCTCAAAATATCAGCTCCTTCACTATTTGAAGCCTGTGTGTGAACAAGCATTTCATTATACCAGTACATGCAAAGATTCATACAGTCTTACCCCCTCTCTTCAAAACACTATTCATAATTTAGTTTAACTTGTGAGTGTTGAAAGATGCTTTTTGTTGTTCTGAGTTAGCTAAACAGTAGCCCTTTCTTTACAGATTCAGAAGCAAAAATAACTGTTAAACAGACTGGCCTCCTGAAACAGTTTGGAGCCGATCCCCGAGATCTTGGAGACCCCACTTCCCGTGCTACTGCTCTCTTTCAAGTCAGGAACCAACTGGCAAATTGCAGCTCTGCTTCAGTCAGTAGTGACACCACAGAGACAGTAGCAGATGAAAGAAAAAAGAAATTACTTGAAAGAGCACCAGTTGTGCCATTTGATATGGACCTTTACTTCTGGAGTGACCCAACTGCTAATGTGCATAAGATGGTTAAGACATATGTAGACAACAATTGGGCATCTAAAGAGCATGAAGGTGAATATGTTATTGGTGACAAAGAAGTGAGGCCCACAAGGATGGTCACCTTTGCTGGTAACTTTGAACCTGTCAAGTGGTCATGTCGTGCACCTCTACCCAGCGGAAAGCTCTGCCCCAGAAGGGATAGAGTAAAATGTCCATTTCATGGGAATATTATTCCTCGTGATGAGACAGGTACCCCTGTTAGTGTCAGCTGTGTTGAATCAGACACAGCAGGAACTTCAAATGGAAACACTCCAAGCACAAGTCAAGATCAAACAAGAGATTCTTCAGAAGCAGATTGGAAAGAAGTTGGTCTTGAGATTGAGGCAGCTACTGGCTTAGACTTGGGGTGCAAAAGTAAGAGAAAGCGTAAAAGCAACAGTAAAGCAAGTGACAGAAAAGCAAGTGGACTGACAGATCTGAAAAAACACAAAAATACAGCTAAAACTCGGCTGGAAAAGGTTGTTTTAAATAAGAAAGCAATGCAGCGTGTAGCACATGAAATGGATGCCATTGCTTCAAAGCGCTGCTGGGAGAAATTTGGAAACCAGTTCAACTATTCGCTACAGA
>OX419342.1:10940007-10942507 GCA_948470475.1 Galaxea fascicularis
ACCATTCACACCAGTCTTCCTCAGTTTGAAGTAAGTCATGATGTAGGTTCAGGAAGACGTGATTTCTGTTGTGACTTACCTGACTTGAAAACAAGTAAAATTGGAAGGATTTAAAGCATGGAGATCACTAAATACATGTAATAAAGCTTACGATATCATAAATTCACACACGACCTTTGTATTTATTTGCACAAAGGTCAAGCAAGGTTCCTGAACCTACTTCACAGGTATCAGTCACATGGCTATTTTGAGTAAGTTATACTTGTAATCAGCAGCAGGGGTCGACCGCAAGAAAATAGAATTTTGAACTTTGTAAAAATTCGTAAAAAAAAACTGCATTTTATCCAAATTGAAAATTTTTTTGCGTAGAAGTTCATTAGCTGAGATGTAGAATTGGAAGAGCAAAACAAATTTTTTTTACATTATGGGCACTTTAAGGACGTTTGCACTAATTGTTCACACACATCCCTACTGGGCACAAAATCCATGTCACAAGGTCATGCCATGTCAGCCATTGAGCACATGCGCTGAGGAAGAAAGCTAAGCAAGTACATACTGTAATAGGATGGTAGCTGTTGCATTCCCTTTGCCTTCAGTTTCCTTTCTTAAATGGTTTTCTACTTTTCTTTCTAGAAACAGATTTTATTTACAAAATATCTCCACATTGTTCAAAAATGAACAAAAAATCAATGTAGAAAGTTAAAAAAAATTCAAGATTTCTGTAAACAGGACATCGAATCCTGCCATCTTGCAGCTGCAAGGTGCATGAAACTATGGTCGCTAAATGTGAACTTGTTCTTTAAGGAACCTCACCAGTTGACTAAATTCACTTAATAGGTCCACTTAAACTATATTTGGCAGGGAACATTTCACTTCAAAGACTTAATTGCAATATTTTTGGGCTTACAGACACTGTGGCCTTATTCAATGACGAAGCCCGATTTTTTAAGATTTAGGGTGTTCCTCTGGGCATGTTCTCTCCAAAACGAAGTCAGTGACCCCCCCCCTCCCCAATTTTTTTTACATTTGTGACATAACTAACTCATCATCTTACAGTGGTAAAAGTCTCTGGAAAACAAATCAATCAAAATTTTCACGCAAATGTCCTTAAGTCAAGAAATTGAGATATATTTGTAGAAGAGTAAATTCCAAAGCCTCTGGGCTGCGCGATATCCCGTACTTGAGTTATTCGGCAAAGTGTACCACTCAAACTTACAGAGTTCAGTATGGACCCCCCATGATGAAGTCCATTTGAGGGGCTTGCAAACATTTACACATACGTTTCTCTTGTGATGTTGGCTTTTCAGACCTCTAAAGACACACTGAATCGATGTTTTCATGTATGTGACATGCTTGAGAGCAGACATCTTTATGTCACACACTGTGCAAAAAATCTAAAATTCAAAGTGCTCTATTTTCAAAATGAATCACACTACCGAGCTGAAAACAAGCAAGCAGATAAATTTCTCAAGTGTCTTTTACACGATGAAGCTAAAAATGGAAAAGTCTCTTTACTTTTGAATTTTAGTTTTTTATGACATCACCTGAACCAAGAAAATTATAGAGGTCAAGTTTACAAGAAATAAGGAAAGCCATTAAATACCATAGAAGAGGAAGACTGAGTAACAGGGCTGCTTAAAGGGAAACTGACAGCTGGATAACACTTTTTTAGAAAAGCCTTAAATAACAGAGGTTTGACACTGTGCTGTTATACCAGTAATAAAGCATTTTCAAATAGTTTATTTCTTTGCTTCTGGTAATAGTTTAGGTACAAAATTAATATATATTTGTATTAATTACTATTTTTAAATTAAATTTAAACATTTCTTAATTTTCATTTACTAGACAATAAAAAATTACAAAACTGTACATTTTTTGTTACTGAAATTTGTTTAAAAGACTGGACGTTTGCCCATGGGGAACCCTACACTGTATTTCCTTAACATTGCAATGGATCAATTTGTTTAGAATGCGTCATGCAGAAAATATCTTAAACCTCCCCAAGAAATGTCTCTTAAATTTACCAGGTGTGCAGCCTGGATCAACAATATCACTAAATGCCATTCTAAGTGTGGAATCTGCTGCTATGTCACGTTTCTCTGACTGGAGTAAATGTCCTGCTATTTGTAAAATTAACCATTTAACCACTAAAGCTCATCACAAATTTGAAACCAACTTTTTCAAGACCAAAAAATGTGTCGCCAGAAAACAATGAACCCATATGTATGTTCGACATTCTTCAAAGTGTGCGTGGTAGTCCAATGAGGTATTTTATCACACCACTGTATATTTCAGCTGGAATACTATTCACATTGTAAGGCTCAAAGTTGTAAACTTGCATTGCTAATTCATCAAATTGTTTTGAAGATCTTATGTCATCTTTCCGTTAAACAGTTGTATGAAAAAATGAGTTGGGGTAAGTAAAGCAAACAGGTTGCTCAGGGAAACTAAACCTGCTTCTAAAACACTTTCCATCCAGCCCTCTCACTCAGCCATTACA
>OX419342.1:10947507-10952507 GCA_948470475.1 Galaxea fascicularis
TGATCTATTGGATGAGTGGTTCAACTGGGAAATAAAACAAAGGAAACTAGTTACAAACGACTACATAAAGAATACATCGACAAGAAAAACTAAAGAACCGAAAACCATTTACAGATTTTATGCCATGTCCGTAAAGAAGTGAAAGTATTAAACTAGAACGATAAATGTCTTGGAATCGACGAGTCACTTTTAAAAACAGTCCGAGCACATGGTCAAGGGAGACCAAAATTCCTAGCGAGTTCAAAACAATGTCCAACAGCCTCGGTTACCAAGCGTAGGTAACACAACAAGTAACGTAATCAACGTTTTGACCGCAACACAGTTAATACCATTCAATAATTATGATTTATACTCCCTAAAATTTACTGGTTCTCATCTTTGAAATTCCTTGCCTTCAAGTATCATGAAATCAAATTCTCTTTCACTATTTTGCAAAGCCCTTAAGAACTATATGCTTGATTGCAGTATACTTATATGTGAAAGATGTATTCTATTGGGATTACCCACCAGATTAGCCTCTGCTATTTGGATGATCCCCACCCACTCCCTATTTAAATATTAATTATTATCTTAAGTTTATTCTTTATCTTTATTTGCTTATATTTAATCTAGTGTTCATCCTGTGTAAGCTGAGTTGAGTTGAATAAATTATCCTATCCTATTCTCAAAGGAATAAAACTTCATATTATTTGTTCATAAAAAAACAAAGTTGATTGTCTTTTATATTAATGTCACGAGGATGATTAGTTGACAACCAATGACAACGTAAATCATGTACATAGCAACACCAATTGCCTTTTGAAAGTCAACATTCTTGTGACCACATATTTGAAACAAAGGGTAGGTGTGAGATTTGATCCACACCTTAGACAATTAACCCCTACTTTGTTTGCCAGGAGAAGAACTGGAATTGGCTTTTCATTGGTCAACATCACTTTTTGGTTCACATCCCAGTGCCACTGTTAATATAAAAAAAAACGTTGAAATATTAATTGACCAAAACTACTTTCAAAACAGCAGCAAATTATGTTTTTCACTTTCTTTTAAAACTTAAATTGATCACACAGAGCAGAATTTCTCTGCCTTAAAATTTGACTGCTTTTCAATGAGTAAAAACAGCAGCAAATATTAAGTAAGTTGGACATCACACATAGCAGTTCTAATCAAATCTGCATGCTGTTTCAACTCCCTCCACTGTCTATATATACCGTATTTATTCACTTATAAGGCGCACTCGCTTATAAGACGCACCCTAAACTTTTGAAGACAATTGTGACAAGTAAGCAAAATGAAAATTTCACCTAAATACCCTGTTATAAGGCGCACCCAGAATTACGGGAAATTTTGCTGACCATGTTCGCTGTACTTACAACAATTTGCTTCCAAAAGTGATTACTGTTACATAATTACGGTGCTTTCAGGCTAAAAACGAAAGCATTACAAACAATAGCAAAAAAGTCACACATGGACATTAGCATAAAAGTCACACTTTTTAATTCGCTTAATCTTCGAGCATTCGTTCAGCGCACTGTAAATTTACCGTAATTATGCCAAGCACTCGTTGTCATTCCTATGATCTAAACTTCAAGTTCACAACAATCGTGAAATTGCTCGCGATTACGGCATATCGGAATCGAAGGTCCGTAAATGGAGAAAGCAACAGCATGTCTTGTTTTCCGGCGAGTTAAAGATGACTGCAAAACGTGCCTCGATGGGTCGCTCAAGAAGGCCTGGATGGACGAAGAACATTTTTTCTTTTTCCTTTATCATTTTAGGAGTATTTAACCGCGGCCATCACATTTTGCGAACGATTTGTAGTCAAGTTTGCGTTATTTCGTGGGAGCGAGGTTAGGAATTTGTTCGATTGTTTCTGACGTCAACAACTTCAAGCACATGCTTTTCAGCGCGTTCGCTCGCGCTTCGCTTCAACTCGGCTTTGTTTACGTTTTGGGAAAAATTATATTCTGTTGCGTGAAAATACTCGGTTATAAGACGCACCCCGAGTTTTGAGCAGATTTTGATCGAACAAACGTATTTTCTCGGCAAAAATGGTGCGCCTTATAAGTGAATAAATACGGTAAGAGAAAAGCAAAACCAGGCATCTGTTAAAAGGACTCTTTTCCTGCTATGGAAGCATAACTATGAAGAAAAATGTTTGGACTCAAAGCAAAAATAATTTTAAAAAAAAGGATATTTTAACGTTATCCCAATGTCCTCACCAGTCCACTGTTGGATTGAACTATCAGTCACATGATGATAATAAATCATGTGACCAATGGAACACAGAACAGCAAATGCTGAACAGGGATAAGGGCTGGACCTACCGTAATGTTAATGTTATTTGTCCTTTGTAATCAAAGATGACCATGACATTGGGGAGCTTGCTGAGTCTATTTGTGTGTCCGGAGGTGGCTGATGAGGCCAATCTGGGCATAGAACCCACCTCTGCAGGTGTTGCACATGTGGGTAAGTTGGTGGGTCTATGTACAGACCGCTCTGTCCTTTTGCATCTGTTGCCTCTCTACGGCTGCTCTGATCCTCTTGCTCTCTGCTGATCATGCTCTGTCGTAGATGAGACCACGCCAGACGGGACCGTCAGAGGTGAGGGACTCCCATTCATCAACATCAATTAAGAAGTCCTTGAGAGAGGTGTTGAGTCCTTAAACCTCTTTCTCTGGCCGCTGACTGTGCACTTGCCTTTGCAGAGCTCCCCGTAGAACAGCTGTTTGGGTATGCAGTTGTCTGCCATGCATGTGATGTGTCCTGCCCATCTGACTTGAGCCTTGCACATGATGGTGATGATGCTGGAGATTTCTGCACGCTGAAGAACTTCAGTGTCAGGGACTTTGTCTTGTCACCAGATGTTGAGGAGGTTTCAAAGGCATCAGGGATGGAAACAGTTCATTTGTTTTTCATGGCGTCTGTAGGCAGTCCATGTTTTGCAGCCGTACAGTAGGATAGTGAGTACAACAGTTCAGTAGACTTTGAGTTTGGTGATTTTTAATTCCTGATTTTTTATTCCTCTCCTATCCCAGACTGTCGCTCTAAGTCATTCAAAAGTACTGCTGGCTTTTGAGATCCTGTTGTTGATCTCTGCTCTGTTGGCCATGTGTGATAGAGTGCTGTCCAGGTAGGAGAAGTTTTGGACTGACTTCAGGTTCTACCCTTTGACAGCGATGGAAGGCTCTTGATGTTGGTTTTCAGGGGAAGGCTGAAACATCACCCCAGTATTCTTAATGCTGATAGTGAGTCCAAAGTTGTCGCAGGCAGTGACATGCCATCATGGAATTGGCAGACAATGGCAGTGATTTTTTTGGGGCAACCGAACTTGGTCATGATCTTCCACTGGCCATCCCTACTGACCATGTCGAACGCCTTGGTCAGGTCAACGAAGGTGGTGTAGAGGTCTTGGTGATGCTCAATGCACTTCTCCTGCAGCTGGTACGCAGCAAAGATCATGTCAACTGTTCCTCGACCTGCGCGGAAGCCACACTGGCTTTCAGGGAAGAGGTCCTTCTCCAGGTGAAGTAGCAGGCGGTTGAGCAGAACACAGGCCAAGATCTTCCCAGCAATGGAGAAGAGGGAAATCCCACAATGGTTGTCACAGGAGTCGCAGTTTCCCTTGCATTTGTGTATATGGACAATGGTGGCATCTCTGAATTCCTGGGGGAGCTGTTCTTTTCCCACATGGACTGGTAGAGGCTGGTGAGCTGATTTAGCAGGGTAGGGCCACCTGTCTTGTACACTTTGGCAGGTATAGCATCCTGTTAAAGAGCTTTCCCAGAGGGCATTTGCTTGAAGGCCTTCACAACCTATCACCTATATGTATACGGCGAGTTAGATTGGTCATGTGGTTTATGATCGTCACATGACCAACAGTTCGATCCAACATTGAACTGATGAGGACATTGGGATAACAACAAAATATTTTGGTTTTTAAACTATTTTTGCTCTGAGTACAAATATCTTTCTTCATACGAACAGGGATGAATGAGTGACATATACCAGTCATCACTTAAATTATCTCACAACTATTAAAACTCACTTGCAACTGGAGTTGTCAAATGACAGTCTATTGTGAGGACTTGTATCAAATTAGCAGAATTCTTGTTAAAATAAAATGTTATTACCTTGAGAACTGCTTCAAATGTAGTTGGTCTGTCAAAAATAGAAAAATTACAAAGAATTACATGTTACCTTCATTAACACAATAATTCGTCTGTTTATATTTAGCCGTGATTTGTATCCGTTATTTCTCGTTGATTATTTACTTGCCGCGTACTGTAAATACTTGCATGACAGTTTTAGTGATCTGATTTCACTATGTAAATGAGGGAGTGCTTTAGAGGTCTATCGTTGCAACGCTACTTGTTCGCTACACGCTACCTTTTTCACCGCTACATATCAGCTACGCATAGCCGCTAGGAGCCAGACTAACGTAAGTCATTTTATTCACTTGGTTATAAAATTATAGCCGTAAGTTAGGTTTATTATCTACGTGGCACAATTATCTTTAGCCTGTGCGTAGTTTCGCTATTCTATGCCACGTGCGCTTAGGCCCGGCATAGTAAATCGAACCCAATCGAACTCAATTTCAATCGAACTCAATCGAACTCAATCGAACTCAATCCACGGATTGAGTTCGATTGAGTTCGATTGAGTTCGATTTTCGAACGTTCGATTTACTATGCCGGGGCTTAGGTAGTAGCGTATCTGTCGGCCTATTTAGTTTTTGTTGCTTTCTAGTTCGAACCACAACCAACCACAACCAAACCATAATCAAATCTCATCGCAATCAAATCTCATCACAACCAAGTCTCATCGCTACGCTAAGCTACAAATCGAATCGCCTTTATCTGCTCTCCAAGTTTATGATTCCAATTATTTGTCTATTGTTCTACAAGCTGCTGTTTTTACGGTACTCCGATTAAAAGTTTCTGTTGTGCGTTACAATTGTCTGGTTTCCAGTTCGTCGCCCACGACTCTCGCTACACATGTGC
>OX419342.1:10955007-10977507 GCA_948470475.1 Galaxea fascicularis
ACTCATAATCATGAGACAATTTTGGTAAAAAATGATTATATTTGTCATATTTTGATCAAGTCCAATATTAAAAACACTTACTCACTGCTTCTCAATAGCAAGTTGATGCCTTGAATCAGTTAACAGTAACATTATGAAATCAATGCTAGTTATGCATCACTTACGCATATTTATAGTATACTCTTGTCATGTGACCAAATCTTTCATGACCAGCAACATCCCTAGAAGTGATTTAATTTTCCAAAATTATGCACTGTTGTAAAACATTATTGGCCTCTATATTACTGAAATTTCCTTTACAAACATTTTACATCATGCGTACAAGAACGTTACAAGGTACAGATCCATGCACTGGAACACAAGGTCTGTGGCCTGAATACTCACCAGTAGCACAGAGTACATTTGTATTAGCCCCCGGGGGAGGGGGGATACTCAAGAGATGGTTGGGTAGGGAGGTGCAGCCTGGACACTCAAACCCTGACCTTGTTCAAGACACAAATCTCTGATTTGCCTATCCCTTTTAAGACAGAATTCATATTTTTCAGACCCTATCTAAGATATTGAACCAAAACACATATCCTGAAACTCTATCACAAATAAACAGCTACAGTCGAACCTCTCTAATAGGGACACCGAAGGGACAGAGCAAAGTGTTCGTATTAGAGAGGTGTCTGCTGTATAGAGGTCATAAAGGCTCCATTGATGGTATTAAGTGTTCTTTAAGTCAAAACTGGCCCAAACAAGTCTTTGAGGTGCATTTAAATTATTTAATGGACAATACAAATCATTACATTACCATACAAGCTGTACAGTTCCAAAAGCATATGGCAAACTATATTAATACAGTTTCCGAACAGTAACATAATAGAACAGTAACAAGTGTAGCAAACACTAAAAATGTCTGTGGGATTATTAAGGCAGTTAATCGGGGCGGAGGATTAGGCATGGAGATCCCATGTGAAATATATTTTCACTGGACTGCGCAAACTCATTGAGCATTTGGAGAAGTGCTTGGATCTTACAGAAAACCCAGCTGTCTGTAAAGATAGTCTTTCAAGTGACAATGCCAAGAAGAAAAGAGGTAGAAAAAGGAAAGCAACCACTGGAGAGTTTTCAAAGAATAAGAAATCTTCATGATAAATGGCAATGGCATGTCGATATATAATTTTTACTGATTGAAAACAAATCATACTGTTATTGTATGAACAATGAGACAATTGATTACACTTTGATATGTAACGACAAACAGGAATTCGTGTTGAATAAGAACTGCCATCATTAGAGTGTCCATAATAAAGAGGTTAAGTTTGTATGAATTTCCTCGCTGGGGCCGAGATTTCATGTCCATTGCCCATATTATAGAGGGTCCATATTATACAGGTTATTTTTACAAAGAATGTATGGGCATTTTCCCGGGCCCAAGTGAACTGTCCATATTAGAGAGGTATCCGTATTAGAGAGGTGTCCGTAAGTAGAGGTTCAACTGTACAATGTTTTGTGGTTACCACCTATCTTCTTTGTTGCGTTATAAGCTGTGATCATCGAAGTCAAGGTAAGCACACCAATAACTGGCAGCTTATGTGGTCAGGCTTCTATATACAAACTTTTAAGCTTATCCTGTTAAGCCATTGAGTCATGCAGTGATACACTATTTAAGACAGAAAGTGATGAAATTGATACCCCATTCAAGACAAAACACCATGAAAATCAAACCCTATCAGGGTATTAGCTCAAAGCATAGAATGTGTGGTTCCAGAGAATATCCAATTTTTATCTCCCTAACAAGGAATTCGCACTGAGTGATATCATTTGACCGCAAAATCATGTGTATGATTTCACACCAAATTGCACTAAATTCAGTTCAATTACCATTATTAATGCACTCACCAGAGCTGTAAATTGATCTTTGTCTTTTCATCCCAGTAAATAACTTTCAAAGCAAAATCCACTCCAATGGTTAGCTTATAATTTGGTGAAAAGTAACCTACCAAAGAAAACAATAATGCAGTTATCTTCTTTCCCCAAAGGAACTAATCTTCTTTTGTGTCAACGTCAACTTAAATCTTCATGATGCTGCAATATTCAAACCTGACTAAACTACACTGTGGAGATCATTAAACAGTGCAACCATGAGTGAATGTCTTCACTCAGGAACAGTAATGTGTGTCCCATGCAGATAACAGTATAAGGCACATAAAGTTGCATACTGAAAAATTCAAACCTCTGTAACACTATCTTTTCAGGAAAGGTTTGACATTTGTTCCTTAGAGACATTGAAGCAATAATACTTAAGACACTATACATCAATTGCCTTTTAATGATGTTTCCCCCCTCCCCCCTCCCCCTCTTATCAAATTTGCTAGCAGTGCTACTGAAAACCTGGACAAACAAGTATGAAGTGGGGAGAGGAAGGGTGTATGTGTTATATCCCACTGATTCCTTAGCAAAAGTGATCTTAAGAAAGAAAAGCTGTTTTTGATTGAGAGTGTCTCAGAAATGTTGCCACTGGTTGTAGCAGTCGATGGTCTGAACAATGTTAAACGTTGTTCGTGTCCAAGATTGGACAGGGATTACTTTTTATGAGCTCTTTTTTAAAGAGGTGTTCGTATTCAGAATAAAAAGGCATTAATCTTATAGGGTATTAGAGTGAAATAGTATTTCTTTGAAATCATTGATTCGATTCAAACAACATAGCTAATGACTCCTCAGCCTAAAAATCACCCAGCGGCTGCCACCTCTCAAAACGAAAACGTTGCTATACATGAATCGCAATATAATCTAAGCATTACCAATAACAGGGCTTGAGATTAACGGTAGCCAGCTAGCCACAGACTGGTATAAATTCCGTTTTGGCTAGTAGGTTTTGCGCTTCACTAGCCATTTTGGCCAATGAAAATGTTAGCAGCTAGCCCAGTGGCCAGTGCACATGTTTTGTAGTAAGCTGAAAAGTTAGCTTCGAGCCCTGAATAACTTAAATATAACAATTTCTTGTCTCCTATTTATCAAAATTTCTGATCGTGTACATTTTGTCATAAGCAAAATGGTTGTAGTACTTCTAATAATTTATTTTGTGATTTCTAGTGTTCAAAGCTCGAAGGTCACGAGTTTTGCTTCGTGCTGGTGAAGTTTGATCTGCCTTTGCGCGTTTTGCTTTCCCGCTAATTAAATTTAACTTACCCTCGGTGTACCTTCGGATAATCGACGTCTTGCCGGCAAAAAACAAAAGCACAAACAATAAAATCAAACTCAAGTACTCAAGATATACACCTTAAACATCTCAATAAATGTTGGACAATATCTCGAAAGTGAGAGCAGATATATGGCGGAAGTGGACCTCAATATTTATAACATCACGCACGGTCAGCTCACCTTCCCTGCAAAGGAGAGGCAAAAAGATAATCAGTTAGGATCACTGTATTAACGTCAACAGCCAACAAGACGTAAAAATGCTCACCAACTCCGTATTCCCCAATAACAAGTACTTTGTACAAATGTTCCTTGACGTCCATGTTTTGAAAACCAGCATGGACGTAAGTGGCTTGGTAACTACTCCCAAATTTATGAGAGGAAATGACACATAGTTCAACATTTGTTGAGCAACAAATGTTGCAGTAACTTGTTGAACGGAATAGAGCCAAGCTCTATTTTCGTTAAACAACCTTCAACAAGGTTCAACATGTTGAACAGCATATTTCAATGTTCAACATCATCATGATACACTGTTCAACATTTGTTGAACAGCAGCTGCAACATTTAATGCTCAACAAAGCAGGGACCCTGGCACGGACGTAAGCACTTCCCGTCAGCAGAGGCTCTCGCACGGTTCGGAAGGAAAACCAAGGCCCGATGGAACGTTTTCGATCTGATGATGACGTAATTATTAAATTAAAACGTTAGAATTTAGAAATTCTCTTCAAATCTTTTCAACTTAAGGATAAGGATTTTACAGTGTCCCTCAAGCAGTTAATCTGTGCGTCATTGGTGGCAAGTCCTTCTGTTCATTTAGTTTGTTGTCCAATGTAATGTCGTTCGGAGTGCTCCTTCGTTTCCTAACCCTAACTACATTTTCACGAGTTTGTGAGCATATCAGTAGTTTCTTACTTATGAAATTCAGAAACTGGAGGATTTCCTTGTATTCAAAGGGCTTACTAAGACCATGGAAATCTTTCCAGTCCTGAATTACCCAAGCTCACTCAACAACCAAGCTAAGCAGTTAGTGTGGTACTTATCCATGACAAAGGAAAGCATTAAACATTCAAATTCTTTATAATTATGTAAATTACAAAAATATAATTATTTTAGATGAATAAAACAAGCCTTGCGGAACTCAAGGTCTAAAACGCTCACCGTGAAAACTCTTTTAACGAGAAACAGTCGACTGATTTAGCTGTGCCAAGGTAAGTTCACTCATGTACCTAGCAAAGGCAAACAAACAATTAATATTCAAGTATCAAAAAGAGCCGATATTTGACTGATTAGTGTGGATTAGGTGCCAACACAATATCAACATATCAGTTATAGCCCAACACAAGCAAACGAATTGGGATTGCACTGACAGGAAGGTTTTAGCTATCAGTTAGCTC
Source organism: Galaxea fascicularis (assembly GCA_948470475.1). Taxonomy (NCBI): domain Eukaryota; kingdom Metazoa; phylum Cnidaria; class Anthozoa; order Scleractinia; family Euphylliidae; genus Galaxea; species Galaxea fascicularis. Next base: position 10,959,591 of record OX419342.1, read on the forward strand.
TCCAAGATCTTGTTCAGTCTGAGATAAGCAACAGCGAAAATACTCCTCGTGAATTACCTTCTTCAAACGCACAGAGCTTGTCTTCAATTCTTCGCAATCTCAAGGCAATCAAGCTTTACTCGCATCACTTCTGCACCAATTACCTGACAATAACACAACACTGACAACATTGAGAAATATCATTCTATAAATCGGCATCAATTCAGTTAGTTAATTTAGTTTTTTAGATTAATCTACTCCACGGCTCGTCTTATCAGTGTACGAAGTTTCTAAGCTGGGAACAACGAGACGGGAATCGGTTCAGATCTTTTAAAATCAACGCAGTTATTACGTAATCAATAGTGCTTGATACAATCACAAAGGCGCAATGATCGTAAATTTAAAACTCCAGGGGCCGGTTCCTGAAAGGTGTAATACCTCTATTCCAGGGATAAATGTGCCTTATTTAACGGATAAATAACTAAATAAGGCACATTGATCCCTGGAATAGAGTTATTACACCTTTCAGGAACCGGCCCCAGACTGATAGCAAGAGAGTCATCCTCTCTTGCTGATATGCATTTGTATATTCAGTTCAATTGAATGAAAACATAATAAATCAAGTGACCAGTATATACTCGTGAACAAGTATCCGGCTTAAGATAATGGGGAATTCTTGAGAAGAACAGATACCTGCACAATACTGTTTATCCTTACCCATGATTTGTAAAACTAAAGTTACTTGGCAGCACACCTGGTGTTGTGCTTATTATTACTGAACTTAACTGCAAAACCGGGAACGTCCAGTAGACATGAGAGAAACTTTGAACTAAAAGAATTGTTCAACCTGTTCAAAGGCAAAACAGGTTTTGTTTTACGGACGAAACTGCAATTATCTTTCATTTTCAACAGATGAAGGGTCTGGAAGCAACAGTTGTGTTAACCGCTATCGTTCTTATTCCTTGGGCTGGTTTTACAGCAGGTATGAAACAACGCGCTGAGTAAACCTGAGAATTAAAATTACTGGTCACAACATGCTACCTTTGTGCTCAACATCTGCCTGAGTTCAGATGATCTCGCCTCTGCGGACTCATTCTTCTTCACTGATGTAAAATTCACATAAGACTTAATCGACCCATGTATCGTTCGTGAAACTGAGTAAGAAACGTAGTTCTCAGTGTTGCTACAATCCTGGCCAAAACTTGTTGGCACACAGCTTAGTCGCCTTTGGGATAAGATCATTTACATGCGCCCATTCCCAGTTTCAATAAATTTCATTTTCTTTTTTAACCTTCACACTTGTATCCCCCCTCCCCCACCTTGGACAATGTTTACAGCCACTGAAACGGTTGCACATGGCAAACTGCTTCAGCGGATCAACATTGGTGGGAGTGGGGGAGGCGGGGCATGGGAACAGTGACTACAATTGTAGATCTATTTCTTAGCGTTATATGATTTTCCGTAAAAGACCCCGAACTCTTTGGCCAGCTTAAACTTAAGGGTTGAGGGGATGGTGGGCAGACAAACCCACCAACAGGGCCTGCCTTAATAGCTGCGATGATCTTCAACACACTAAAAACATTTCCTTTCCTACTCTTTATTCTTCTTCTGCAGGGCAGACCTCTTTCCCGTTACCAAGCTTAAGCAATCAACAGTCAACTCATGTTGCAAATCAGACGGCAACACTGGCATCGTCTGTATCTTCTATGACAGTCCAATCCACTTATTCATCGACAATCCTTCAAAACCCGACTACCAGAGTCGAAACTTCATCGGCAGCCAGCTTAAGCAGCCACCAGAGCAGTGTAATCAGCAGTCCTCCAACCACATCTTCAAAGGGTGGGTAATTAACAAATAGATTCTGTTCAGTAACAGAGCACAAATGACGTCAAAATGTGGTAAGAACAAAAAAGTGGCACACGAGGAGATAGCCGAGTGTGTCACTGTTGCCTTCTTCTAAATTTTCAAAACTTTCCGCCATTTATTAAGGGTACCGTATACCTTTAGGGGTATCTCGCGTTCAAGCAATGTAGTGCGTCCGGTGTAGACTGTAGAAACCTAAGCCCTATATCAAATTAAAGCTAATAGAGCTGGCTATCAAACTATACTACGAATCTTGAAATAAAATGAATCGTCGAATTTTTCACGACCTCTAAATGCGAGCGTCAGAATCCCTTTTTCAAAGCTACAACTCAAAGTGAATTTGTTCTTCCGCTAATATTTAATTTGTTGAATTGCACTTGTTTAGTAAAAGTAACAAACATCAGATAGAACCATCAGCCGTTTGAAACGTCGAATTCAATTGATCTAGAACGACTTGGTTTCAAACGTCATGCTATTGCCGTGTCCAAATGAATTCATAAATTATAAATAAATTTTAAAAGTCAGCAAAACCGGTTTTTTATGGTTTACGGCAACAACTTTTAATTCGAGTGAATCAAATTCGACGTCTGAAACCAAGTCGTGCTGGAGTCGTGCTACAGTCGAGCCAGCCCTAAGCACGGTAGGAGCACGATGTGTGAAACAGGCATAGGAACCCAACAGTTTGTCGCCCTGTTCAGAATACTTTAACCGCCTCAGAAAATACGGGTAAATTCAGTTGAGAAAAGTCAAACGAACGTTTTCTGAAAGGAAACGTCGCATCATTCTTTTTCGTATCGTATGAAAGTGAATCTCAAAGAAGCCTTGTCGAAAGTGCCAACCGACCAGCTATTGTTTTCGTGGGCAGGCGTTCAGCTGTAAAAACCCCATGGAGCGCGTGCTCACCCCTAGTCTTCCTGGACCTAAAACTTTTAGCGAAAGCCGGCGATTTTGCGCTAATATTTGTTGGCTGGTGTCCCTGTACTAGAATGATGCCAGATTCCCAAGATGGACCAATTACATAGACGGTAGATCTTAATTCCAGACCGAAAGCTGTCCTCTCAAAACAGTTGCTATAACATAAATATTCCATATCTTTCTTTTTTAACAGACGACAACGAGGAGGACGACAAGGAAGAGAAGGAAAAGAAAAAGAAAGAAACAGCTATTATTGCTGCCAGCTGCGGGGGTGGAGCTGTACTTATCATCGGATTAGTTCTTGTCATATACAATCACAGGAAAAATGAAAGTAAATAACAAAAAATCACATAATTCCCACAATATCTGATGGCAGGCGTATGCCGCGCGAGACCCTGATTCCGGTGCTAAAAATGCTAGCCTAGGTCAGCGGTACCTACCCATTTCATCCTACTCTTAGGTCTTTTCATTTAGTTCTTAAACAAAGTGCCAAACCGCAGTGAAATGAAATCTCTTATGATTAGAACAAAACTTAGTTTTGCACTCATGCCTAGTCTGAGATATACGGAATGGTGATCAGTAAAGTGAAGGACAAAGCCTTATAAATTTTAGCATTCCATGTAACTATACTAAAGGCGTGAACTATGCAGCCGACAAAAATGTTGTTGGACACTAGAGGTACCCATCACTTATCTGCTTGGCAACCTAACCCACGTGACGGACTGTCACGACCCTCTTCGCTCGCCTACAGAGCCTGTAGGCAGCCAATTGAGAGATCCTCGTAACGCCTGGTTTGTCGTCGTCGTCAAACATTTTCGGTAACTTAAGTAGATATTTCAAGAATAAACAGCTTTGTTTCTACTGGTGTGGTTATGGCATCACGGATACGTAGTGAAGCGCACATGATGTGGTGCCATTTTATCCTCGGTTTAAATTTTATTTTCCTTTATTTTGGCGTACGGTAATGTATGATGATCAGTTTGAAACAAAGGAAACTTAAATTTAAACCAAGGTTAAAATTGAAGCACAACACAAACAAATGTGAGTATAGCTTGGGTATCAGGATTTTCTGGGGTGCGGAAAGAGGGGAGCTCCCCCTCTGGATGGGCTGATACTCAGGTTACAGTGAGCGCTGATGCTCGCTACAGAGATCTGATTTTTATTGTATCTTTATTGTTTTTTTGTTTTGTTTTTTTCATACCATACAAAGTGAATCATAAGTTTTGATTCATTAGGCCACACTAGCAAAATCCAGTGATAGTCTCTCCATCCCCTTGACTTTGAAATAACCCTTCCCCTAGACCTGTCTTTAATTGAACTCGGCACACGAACTTCTTTCTCTTGACGTTTCAATATGAATCAAGGCATCCAATTGGAAAATTTAAAGGGTCGTTACCTCATGCAATTATCTGCTCAACTTGCCGTCTCGCAATTTTGTAGCCGTGCGAATGGCACGAAATTTGCGTATGCCGCTGTGAAATACCCAGAAACGGGTTTGCTTCAATCGTTTTTGAGAAAATCGATAGCCGCGTGAAAACATCTGCCGACTTCACCTGGCGCATTAGGGTCTCCCCAAAAGTGGAACATTTTCTGCTACATGCAAAGTTTGTTGTAGGAGAAAAATAATTCAGAAAAACAATGAAATAGGTTGGTGTAAAACTGTATCCTGTTTTAACCTTTGTTCGGAGTATTGACCAAAGCCGCGCTTATTCATCTTGCTTTCAACCAGAGTTTGAGGAAGTCAGTGAAAAAGATCATTTCAATCCCAACAAAGTTCTTCCATTTCAGGTAATCAGCGACAGGTGTGGCGCAAACTTCCCCAAACGAAAGTCGAGACATATCGGATGCAGATAAAATGTGACGAAACAAACATAAGCGATACAATTATTTGCCTGTCTTCAAGGCATAGTAAAAGACAATTTTTTCGCAGTGTCGTGCCCAATAGAACGTCCCAGTTAGAGGTCAAATGTGCGCCACTGTTCAGGGTAGATATCAATAATTATTAATGGAATGGCTCTTATGCCACTTCAATTTTTTCAACCTCTAAACTACTGGCAAGATATTTTGAGAATCTGAAACTAAGCAACTGCACAACAAAACAAATGCATTCGAGGCTAAGGAAGGCCCGTGTCCTTTGATACTATTGTTCACTAACTATCAGAGTAAGACAGACCCATCATATGATATCAGACTGTTGCCACAACGGTCACCGCATATACTCGTCATGCAACGCTTTCGAGTGGTATAACATCAAAGAAAATACAAGTGACAAGTGGGATATTCCATGGTATATCAGGAGAAAGCTTTCCATACCTATTTTATACTATGTCATTGAAAATACCTGGCCCTACAAAATCAATACGTTGCACGATGGAAAGGTTCGATGGAATACCGACCAATGTGACGGCTTTCCTGTTTTCTGATTGGCTGTATTCTTTTAATGGCATGATATAAATACAGCTATCATTGATACCGACGTAAGAGGGGGAAGACCCCAGGGAAATGAAAAAGCAGCTGGCCTATTTTTCCATCCAATCCCTCAGCTCATAGATTTTAAATTTGGTGAATGGTAGGGGTCCACTCTTCACAAGAGGGAAAAGTCGGCTAAAGAGCGGATACATCAACTCATCTGATTTTCGCCACATTTTTCCACTAGTTTTTTATAAAAGGGATTTTAAGCACTTAGCTCAAATGTTTCACATCTGCCTTGGTACCCTCAACCCTGCTTTAGGATGACCATAGCTATGCACTTGCCAAATGAAGGGAATATCTTATTCTTTTGAGCCTAGCTGCAGACTGTGCTCAAATACTGCAAAGCATTTTTAGCAGCTTTCTCATGAGCACAAGTCTTAGTAGGCCCCATTCCACTACATACTGCAGGTGGTTGGGTAGTAAGCCTCACAAAGCACAAGTAATTTCCCGAGTATCCCTTCTGAGATAAATCATGATATTCGACACTAAACCCAGACTTCTTTCCCTCGTCTTCAAGCGAAGAACAAAACTCCTCCCTGATATCCTCAATGGGGGGACTTAAAGCAGCACTACCAGCACTTGCAACTTCTTCTTCTTCATCATCTTCTACTGAGTCATAAAGCGGGCTCGACAAAAAGGAAGACAAAGGTGATGGTGTGCCCAGACTGGCAGATGACTTTGATGTACCCACATTTCCAAAATCGTGGCCAGGAAAGTTCCTAAACGGACTCCTTGATGGAGTCCTTGATGGCCCTGCTTCTGCACCCTGAGAAAGACTCTGCAAAAAACATTGTTACTAAATTATGTCATAATTTTTTTTCTTTTAATTCAAACATATTTAAACACATATTCACCCCAGGAGCTACATGAACTCATCAGCCTGGGGTGGAATATACCTAAACTCCTATAAATACAAAAAATAATTATCACAAACAATAGACAAGTACCGGTATAATGCATAAAAGTTAAATATAATATAAAAAGGCAATAAACATAGAAAAAATTCAGTTGGTTATGAATAGAAAAACATTTTAACTCTCTTACAAAATGTTTTCATTGTTTTTCTAAAACTCATTCATAATTCATACAGGAAATACAAATGAAATTACTGTTTAATGAGTGTCTTTACATCTGATATAGACTCAGCTAAATTTTACAACCAATTCTATCCGGAAAAATAATAATAAACCTAACGATTTTTCTACATATGAATAGATCTACCAAAAAAGTTTTTTGAAGCTGTTAAAAAAACTCGCAGGGTATAAAAACACTGCTGCTGGTTTTTTAAACATTACATCAAGTAAGAAGAGCCAAACGGAAAAAGGACAACTTTAATCTCCAAAAATGACAAAAACAAAAATAAAAGGGAGAAGGAATGCAGGACAAACAGAAAGCAGCCATGAGAAACATTCCACATCAACAGACAGGACACATGTGCATACTAGGCTGTAACAATTCCCACTACAGCATCGTTAATGGCCACCAAATCAGCAACTGAACAGATGCAACAAGAAGACAAACCCAAGCCAACACATGCATAACTAAATGTGGGCTCAAGAAGGCAACCAAACAGATGTTTGAATAAGAGCTTCCCTGCATTTTAGTGGAAGGAGAGTTCCTAAGGGGGTATTTCCAAAATAATATATATCAAAATCTGATGTTTTAATGCAATCACGAAATATTAAATGTATTAACAAATTGCTTGTTTATTAACTGTTTGTTCGAGGGAAGAAGTGATAGGCAAGGGAATTTTCCCAAAGAATGAAAAAGTGGGAAGGCCAGTGCAGCAAATGCAGGTGGATCAAACAGGTAAACAGATGTCTGAAGGGCATACCACACCAGCAGAGAACAAAAGTATGTGGCTAAAAAGGAGAGTGAGGCCCCCAAACAGGTTAATGGATGAGTGTTCATTTGCATTTGATCAAAGGAGAGTTCTTACCGTGTGGTATGGTCTAATGCATACCAAAATAACCTAGCAAGCTTATGGCACTGTCGCCAAATCCCAAATCAAAGTGGTTATGAGCCACTGAACTCAGAAAATGATTTATAAACCACTCATGAGTATAAGGTTTTTGATTGCCTTGCAAGGAAATGTTGCTGGAAGCTCTAAAATAGAGGCATGACAAAATAAATGCTTTACATTTTTTCTGCATATCCCAAACAAAATTATCTAAACGTAAGTTCCTCCTCTTTTGTATATTTTTAGCCGGTTACTACAGTAAAATCAGCCGGCTACTCTCGGTCAGAAAATCAATAAAGCATGACATCTATAGACTTGTTTGATTTTTGACCGGCTACTTTCCCTAAGAGACCAGCTTCTAAAAATCTTAATGACAGCCCTGAGAAGATATACCAAGCATTAAGCACTGGTCAGCGGAGGTACAAAACGTTTAACATGAATCAAAGGAGCAAAGGGACAAGTGAAAGAACAAAGGAGTGAAAGTAAAGCCACTTTCAGAGTTAAAAATGATAAATCTATATCATAATGATAACAACAGTGGAAGAGACAGGCAGACAGAAAATCAAATGAAATCAAATGAAATAAAGTAACTACTTAAAATCTCACTGACTTCATGTTCATAGGAAGGAGATTAAGAGTAAAAGGAGAAATAAATGGGCAATAGTCAATGCAACTAAAGGAATACCTCTTCTTTATTATTTTGTTAAAGCAAGGCATAGAAGGGAAAACATTTCTTTACATGATCTTATTTTTTAAACTAAATATTTTTTATAAGACTCTTTTCTTTCTTTTGAATTTCTTTTCAATTCTTTTGATCAGATTATTGAGTTGATGGCTGAAAAGGTCCAACTGTGCTGGCAAATGCTTCATACCAATTAATGAGCTTATTATTTGCTTGTCCACAACTATTTTACTTCTTTTTCTTATTTCTCTTGCCTTTCGTAGCCTTTTCTCTAGCGTCTCTTTCTCTTGTTTTTTTCTCTTGTTATTCTGAAACACAAGTCAATATCATCAAGGTCGTAATTTGCTGAACAGTAAAGAAGAAGTATGATAAATGTAACAAGGGAATAAAAAGGTGTTGGGCTCACTAAGATACATGTAATTTCAGCCATCTCTACAAATCAGGAAAAGCAATCCTCGTCTCAACAACCATCCAAAGGGGCTACAACGCTAATATGCTTTATTTAGGTGGGTGGGGTGAGTCAGAAACCTAGGTGAAAAGTAAAGGGAAATAGAGCATGTAAGAAAGACTGTAAGTGGAAGTTGGCAATATTAGTGACACCTGCAACATTACAAGTTGGTTTATTTTTTATCTTCATGGGGCTTGTTGTTCATTTGATGATTGCAGTTTCCTAAATGCATTAGCTAATACTTCTTCATTGAGGATGACAAGGACTTAAAAATTTACAGGCATTAGGGTAAGCAAAAGTTAAAGCATAAAGTTGAAATAGGAGATAACTGACAAGCATTAAAATTAATTAAAAGTAGTTTTCTTACCATTGCAGACGTTTTGACAAGGGTGACTGCTAACAGTTAAAGAGACAGCAAATAAAACTTGTGCTTGTTAAGGTTTTCTCAGCAGCTTTAGTTCTTAACTCACTGTCACTTGCAAAAAACCGGGCTCCATATGTTAGTGCTCAATTGTGAATATGAAATGGCGCAACATGTTTAACAGATGATGCTTAAAGCTGAAGATCTAAATGGCAGTAGCCTACACATTGAGAGAATCAAAACAGTTGCATGAAGTTATTGGGCTCCCCAAGTTTATTCTACAAAGGAAATGAAGTGAAAATAGATGTTTTCGGTGTCATTCAAAGTTGAGGTAATAAAGACAAAACATGTGGCAAGACAGTTTCACCCTAATGTTATACTTAATGTACTTATGATTTCACCCTTAGCTTGTGCATGCATTAATTTCCCCTCATTTTGTCAATTTATATTTCTTGCATTTTTTGAGTTCTCTGACATGGCTTTTAACTATGCTGCTGATGAGAATGACAGACATCCTGGACAGGTAGGGTTGGAAGATAACATCATGTCACCTCTACCATCTGCACCACAATTTTGTCTAGACAACAAAAACCGAGAGCTCGAAGACATCAAGCATGAACCAGATGAAAACTATGATCCAGGAGAGGAGAAACCTCTAACATCACAGCCAGAGCTGCAAAAATGAAGCTGAAAGCAGGGAACAACCTCAAAAAGAAAAGCCCACCTCAAATAATAGCTGCGATGGGCACATACAGTGTGGCCACAAAAACAAAGATAAATAGAAACACTAGAGGAGCACTAAGAAAACAAAGCTGACATGACTTAAAGCACTGCAAAAGAAGTATTTATTTTATTTTATTTCATTACAGTAAAAGAAACTAAGATGGATACAGTTAACAACAACATGTTACAGGACAAGCAAGACTAAGAGCACGGTTACATATGAGACATATAGTTTTAAAAGTATGAGGGTTGTCACAGTCATAATAGTCCAAAGCAGTAAAATAGTATTTTAGAATTACAGATTTAATATTATGGAGGTTGTCCATATTCAAGAGAATCGCATAGCTAAAGGTAAACTCGCGGTCTGATTGGCTATCGAAGAGAGGGTATTTAGCGTGGAATTGCACTTGTGCATGAAGGGATATTGCTGACGTGAGTCGCGAGTAGAGTTGTTATCGTGAAAACAAATATGGAACTCGTGCTACAAAAATATCACCTCGGTGGAAATGGATGAATTTACAGAAAATGAATGTCTGCCAAATTTCGAATTGAAATCTAAATTTTTAGAAAATTTGAGGAAACCACTCACACTCAAAAGTACGAGTAAACGCATTGAAGAAAAAAACAAAATGGCAAAGACGAGGGAAGAAAGCCAAACGACAGTTGTTGCCGCGGAAAAACAAACAAGCGTTGCGAAAGAAAACCAAACACGGGTATCCATGCCGAAAAGAGTCAAACATTTATACCGGAAAACCAAACCATTGTTACCTATACAGATGACGAACTGGTCTCTTTTAAGAACAACATGGTTTCAAAAAAACACTAAAAAGAGCACAAGTACATCCGTACGTCGTTTGCAGTCTTGGTTCTAAGCTTTTTAAAGCTATTTTCGTAGTAGTTTACCGAGACATTCCAGTCTTAATCATTATATTTTGCATGCAATTTTCATAACTGTAAAGCACGTACCGGTTTTTTGTAGATCTTGTCAGATTTTAATACCAGACGCTTGAAGTTTTCCTCTTGCTTGAGCGCCGGTTTCAGTTGTTGATTGTAGGCGTCACATTTTGCCTGGTTGTATGGTAGCAGGCAAATCCAAGATATTCATTGAATGAAAGATTTTTTCTATAAAATCTTCGTCTTTGTCTTATTTTGTACTTTCATCTTTTTTTGCTGAAAATTGTAAAATGTGAGGCACTGCTTTCTCCACGAGTTTGAAATAAAAGTGGTTTTCATTCTAAAAATATCTTGTTTTCTATTCGCTAGATCTTGACACCTGACTTTGAAAAGGTGTCCATAGTTTGCGCACTGGCGCGGCTCACAAAACTACAAAACATTTGGTTTCCCTCAGGGACTGGCTTTGGCTATGCGATTCAAGAAAAATTCACTGCCTGACGGGTGAATTCCACGTTAAATTTCACTTGAAAAACCGATATCGCACTCATCGCTTCGCGATTCGTGCGATATCTGTTTTTCGCGTGAAATTTAACGTGGAATTCACCCGTCAGGCAGTGAATTTTTCTATAGAAGTTCATCAGATAAGGTGTCCCATATTCTAGTTGTCTGGGAAAGAAAGATATCTGATACGTTACAGTTTTACATTTACATTCCGAGTATTTGACAACATTATTGCTTGATAATCTGGTGGATCTAGAGATGTGGATTACAGGGAGAACAGAGGAATTTACATGTAAAACTCCATGCATTATCTTAAAGAAAGATACCAAATCTAAGTATTTGTGCCAGTATGTTACAGGGAGTAGAGACAAGGTATACAGTGCATTAATTTAATGAAGCAGAAAGCCAAGAACGTGTTTTAAACCCAGGGTGGAGGGGGGAAGGGTTATTATTTAGCTTGGCATCAGTGCCAAAATCAAGAATTGGTCAAGTTCAGCTTGAATGATATATTTTGGTTAAATTAATGTCTAATTTTTCTATTACACATTTGGAGTTGAAATGGCAAAAACGTTTGTACACTGTTGTGATTCCCTTGAAAACCATACCCGATTTCAGACCAAAATGATCGAAATATATACCCAATTTCAGACCAAAACGGCTCAAAAGCCATGCCCTTTAGGCCGGCACATACCTATATACCCGATACAGTAGAGTCCCCCCCGCCGCAAGGTTTCAAATACATGAAAGTGCCTCAACCAACATAGACTACATGATTACATGTACAAGTAAAAATAAATGGGATATGGCTACAGGTCAAAGATACACACAGTTGCAAAAGAGCCTTCTTTAAGACTGCTGCAGGTAATAAATCATTGAGATTAACACACACAAATACATGAAAGTGCCTCAACCAACAAAGACTACATGATTACATGTACAAGTTCAAGTTTATGGCATCCATAAACTGATGTTAATGAGACCTGAGAGAATATCTCAAAGACAGACACATATTTCTGCATTGTATCACTTTATTTTAGAGACTAGTAACACTACAAACCTCTTGGCACACTGCCACTAATTCCAATCTCAAAGTCCATTAGGGATCTCCAGTTGAATATCAATCACCCCTTTTAGATTTCACAACAAACCTTTCATTTCCTAAGTAATGCCACAGTTATCTACATCTGTAAAAGACGGTGTATCAATGGTTCCAGTCATTTCTTTCACGTGTATACCTCATGCCCCTGACCTATAATCATGCTATCTCCCTCGTTGAATTCAGTCTCCCTGCTTGTGCCGATCCTTCGCCACTAAGTTTTCTTCTCCCTCCCACCCTCCCTTCATGACTGGCACCCTTGCACTACACTTTTAACTCCTGGTACTATGCTTTAGGACTATCTTAAGCTAATTAACAAATCACTCAGAATCATAGAGATGTCCACCAGGAATAGGCATATACTTTCTCTTCCAAGGAAAGCAACAATACATTTATATAGATTTCTCTACATACAAAAAAAAAAAACAAAAAAAACAAAAAACAAAAAACAAAAACAAAAACAAAACACAACAAAAAGGCAAGTGCTGTTATTGCATTCAGAGCATTTTGGATAGATACTGGTCGTTGCTACTCTGTGACTTTTTAGAGACATATATCCGTTCATCTTATATGTATTATTAACTGGTTAAAAACCAACATTCCATACGGGTAATAGGCTACTACTATCTGTCTCTTAGCTACCTTCCACCCCGTTATTTAGAATGCACAGAACTGCGACTATATGCTTGTATTTTGGTGACCTTCTGTTGTTTATCAATAAAGAATGGTGGCAGGGAAGTGCACCCATTAGCTGCACTTTACCCCACAGTAAGGCTCTAGCCCACTGGAGACAGGTCCGGAGAAATTACCTATTCCAAGGTGGCTACCCCCGGTACCACCTGATCTGTACTCCCCCCAGGAGGGGCTCCCCCTCCTGGTTCCCTCAGTCCCCCGGGACTGTGGGATATGGGCCTCACCCCTGGAGGCAGGTCTGGAACTTTTATTCCAGGGTGGCTACCCCCGGTACCACCTGATCTGTACTCCCCCCAGGAGGGCCCCCTTCCTGGGCCCCTACTTCCAGCCATCCTTCCCTGCCACCCATATTTTACCCACAGCCAGCGTGTTATTTCTAATTGTATTACCATAAGTGGCATCTCAGACTAGGCCTCGAAAGAGGATCATTAAGTAAAAATAAATGGGATATGGCTACAGGTCAAAGATACACACAGTTGCAAAAGAGCCTTCTTTAAGACTGCTGCAGGTAATAAATCATTGAGATTAACACACACACCCCATTCCCAGGATGTCAGTCATGCAAGGCTTCATAAAGGCACTGTCAATAACAGTGATGTAAATAATGTAGACCACATAATCCAAGCAGTATCACAACTCGCATTACGGTATGCGCGGTCAACACATGTTATGCTTCACAAGAATAAAAGCATTGAACACTAAAGGAAACAATGCACTCTACGGCTTCTGTAAAACCAACAATTACCACCACATGAATAAAGGGGATTAGTTTCTAGAGAAACTGTAGTGCTGCATCAGTGGGAACTGATACCCAAAAGTTGAGTTGATAAATAGATGTAAATTGGCCAATTGGTTCGTATGGTTACTTCCCTGCTGCACCTGAAGTGCTTAGGTTCCTGCCAACCTTTAAGGCACCAGCTCACAAGCTCATCAATTGGCGATGAGTTTAATCATTGTTACCAGTATTTGCTGTTTTGTTTCCACACTGTCTTTAATTTGTCCTGTAGCTGCTAATGAATAAAGGGGGTAGTTTCTAAAGAAACTGTGATGCTGCATCTGTGGCGAAGTAGTACACAAAAATTTGGTTTTATCAACAGAGTTGATAATGTAAACTGACCACCGTACAGGGATTCTAAAAGCTGATGTTTCGAGCATTAGCTCTTTGTCAGAGCGAATCGAGGAATTATGTGTTGTGTGTAGTTTTTATAGTCTGGAACAAAAATTCATCTTCCAAGTTGGCACCCTTTGTCCCCACGGAATTGACAAACGCTTTTCATTCAACTATATTGTATTCCTATTTTCACATTGCCATGTTACCACCAACAGCATAGCTTCAACTCCACTATAAAAACTACACACAACCCATAATTCCTTGATTCGGTCTGACGAAGGGCTAATGCTCAAAACGTCAGCTTTTAGAATCCTTGTATGGTGGTCAATTTACATTGTGAACTCTGTTTATAAAACCAAATTTTTGTGTGCTGTAGCTGCTGTTTGTTTTATTGAGAGAATTTGTGCACCCCTTACTCTTTCTATTAAACAAACAACAATAATTTTGCGCAAGCTGTCACTAGCATGGCAAAGTATAAAGCAGGTTTGTATTTACCGTTGGAGTTCCCTGGGTAATGATACTCAGTACATTCTCTGCTGCAAGTCTCTTAGCAACCTTTTTCTGTTTTCCTTGTCCCCGAGCAACCCATGACCCAACCTAAAACAACAGAACTAATGCCTCAATAAATCAATGTTAAACATACAAACTCCAATAAAGTTCCTGTGTTTTTGTTTTGCTTTCAATTAAAGAATCAAAGAATTCAAGCTGTGGGACTTGTACCAGCTCTGCACCAAAGGAGTTGATATCTGTCAAGGACCAGCCAGAAATTTTATACCCTGTATAACCATTTGAAGATAAGATACTTTACACATGTACCATGCCAAAGATAATAATATAGTCAGTTAGAGTGGAAGATAGCTATTGTATATCCATGGTAATACCACCCACCCATCACACCGTACACTAGCTGCTTGATTGTATGGTCTTTTGTAATTTCTATGACATGATTTGAAATGGCTATGCAAAGCTACTGTATCTCATAACAAATTACTGTAACATGGAATATCCCATTTGCCAGTTTTATTTTACTTACAGTATACATTCAGCTTAGTGCTCATGTCATACAAATTAAATACAGTAAAGGTACTAGTAATTTTAACAAGACATAAAAATCAAGTACAGGCAGAGCAGACTGGAAAGTAGAGAGGAGAGAATTGTGACATACAGGTGTTAGCGAAGTACCATAGTTACAACGTTCAATAATCATTGGTATTGAATTTCAGTATTAGAGAATGGGCGTTAACAGAATACATGTAGTCCTCAGTCCCAAGTATAGTCAAAAGTAACTTATGAATTTTTTTTTAAATGCTCTTTTCGTGAGTTTACGCAAATCAGGGTGTAGACAGTTCCATAATCTCGTACCACACGCAGAGAAAGACTTAAGTTTCACATGTAATCTGGATTTCTGTACATAAAAATTCGGTGTGCGGAACAGAAACACGTATTAATTTATGCATGGATGTCAGATGGATGAATAAAAAGGTCACGAATATTCCTTGGTGTAGAACTAGTAGAGACATCATGCATTATGGTGGAAACAGTTTCAAAGTAGAGCATACGAACAGGTAGGATATTCGAAGTAATAAAAAGAGGGATGACATGAGATATTTTGCCCGAAAAGAAAATCAGATGGAGTGCACGCTTTTGCAAGATGAGAATCTTTTTTAACTCACTCTGAGCTGCCAGACTCCAAGCAGCTATACCATAGAGCGTGTAGGGAAATATCAGCGAACGGTAAATTTGAAGAATAATCTTCCAAGCAATATGATCAATATGAGGCCTCCAGGTTAAGTTCTTGTCAATTAGCACTCCCAAACATTTTACATAATCTTTGCATTCAAGAAGTGTGAATCCATTGGACATTGTTATCCCGAATTCTGATGCATAGCTGACGATCAATTATTGTGCTGGCCTAAAAACGACAAAATTTGATTTCTTGGCGTTAATGGTTAGTTTATTAGTATTAAGCCAGTCAAAAAAATTTTTTAACTCATTATTAACTACAGTTTCCAGGGATTTCAAGTCCTTGTCAGCATATAACAGGTTTGTGTCATCAGCAAACAGATAAAAGCCAAGTTTATTGCTACAACCACTTGAAAGCAACTGCATTACAACAAGGTCTCACTATGCAAGCAGACTTACATTCATATAAAGACGGGAAATGTTCGCTTGAAAATCAAACAGGGAGAAGACAACAAAATTTACAAGTGCGATAAAGATCAATAAGGCAGATGAAATGAGATCAAATGAAGAATTGAGAACAATAGCACAGAATCAATAATTAGAAATCCTTTCAGAGATTTTGCTATAGTCTGGCTTAAGGTGATTCCTATGTTTTGCACTGTGCATACCATTGTGACATCCAAGATGACCAAAATAGCAGCAGGATTTTGTGCTGGCCCAGACTCTAAGTATAAACAAGATTGTTTTTGCAAGTTAAAAGGCTGAATCAATCTACAATTGTATCAAACATCTTGAAAAAGGGATGGTCCACATATAGAAGTTTGAATTTTAGCTTATACTGAGAAAGAGAATGATTTTAGCATGACATTTTCACTGCCAGGAAGATGAGTTGTGGGATTGTGAGTCCTTGCGAAGTGCTTTGATGAAGGTTCCATAATGCGTAAAATGCCTCTTAGGCTTTCTGACTGAACAGATGAGACAATCCCCACCTGTACATACACTCAACCCAGTCTTCTCTCGGTCGTAAAGCTTTTCAGACAGAATTTTCCTGCTTTGAGGATCACTAGTTACTTGGGCTTCCTATGGAAGGCCCGAGTCTAAATCCAGGGTCCGAAATTAACTTTTTTCTAAGGGAGCCAATTGGCGACTAACCTAAAAATTTTGGTCGCCAAATGGAAGGGTTTGGTCGCCAAAGACAAGTGTTAGTTTTTTTGGTTTGGTTGTATTAATTTTTCGTTTTACTCCAGTAGTTTTAATTTATGTTAATTTATAGTAAAAGCAAAAAATTTAAACTTTCTTTCACTATAATTAAACAAAATGTTTCCATTTAACACAATATTATTACATACAGCTATTAAAGCCGTGTAAAGATAACATAGTCCTACATCTCAATGAGCGTGTTTGTCAACGTTCATGCAAAGGCTTCGGATTTCTTTTTCTTATTATTTCCATTTAGCGGAACTATACTGGTCTCCTGTTAAGTTCTGTGTACTAGACATATGGGGGCCCTCTTTCAATACTAAGATTTAATCAAGTGTACAACTCAAGTATCTGTTCTTCGCCGAAACGCAACGAAAATGCAATGACGAGAAATGTTCTAGTGCCAGGCGTCACACTTTTTTTATTGCTCGAGCCAGTCCCCCACTTAAGTCAGTGGCCATGATAAAAACTATAAAAACTAATTGAGTTGATTATTGACCAATACAATCACAATGGCATTTACTCTGTTTACTGGTATTTAGGTAAAGTATGAAAAGATTTGAATTAAGCACGCCTGTTTCGGCTGACGCTTTATTCGTCATGACTTGTCACGATTTTCGCCACGTCACGTTTTTGCCTGCGATATCAGAATTGCGAGAAGCTGCTGAAACAATATGGTGCCGGGTAATTATGGCGATCGTAAAATCGTCGCTTTGTTTTACTACAATTCTCCACAGCAGCTTTATGTTTTCTTTTAAAAAAAAGCCCATTTACCTTGGAATTCCAAATGCAGAGGGGACAAAAGCTTAGTCGCCTGCTGGCGACCAGTTCTAAATTTCTGGTCGCCAACGCTCAATTTTTGGTCGCATTGGCGACCAGTCAGTCGCAATGTCGGACCCTGAAATCTGTCGTCCATTTTTCTTTCTTTTTCTATTTTTGTTGTTGTTGTTGTTTTCCACAAACCTCATTTCTGGCATATTTGCGCAGGCGCTAACAATGAACTTGCAAAACACGGTAAAAACCTGTTTACGTTTTGTTTACGCTTGTTTGGCAATAACCACAGTGACCCCACTTTTTAATGCACAAATTCAAATGACAAAAGGTTAACTACATGTACAATAATAATTTATTTATATCTCAATTTGAAAGAAAGTTTAAAATTCTGCTTTAAAATTATTTTGATTTAAATGCTGCAAAGAACACGTCTTTAGGTAGTCCTGGGTATGTGCGCATGCTGCAAATTCTTAAATTTGTTATATAATATTAACTCCTGTTTAACTAAGATGGTTTATAATGTTAGTTCACAGCCTATTCTGGTGAACATCTCTGATAACTT
>OX419342.1:10990007-11010007 GCA_948470475.1 Galaxea fascicularis
GTTGAGGGATACAATTTCAGTCTACAGTGGAGCAAAGTCTTAAAAAGGTTCGAAGTGGTTTTTATCTGGGAGACCTGGTCACCCGTACAGGAGACCAGGTGATTCATTGCGTATCTGGGAGGACATGCCAACTCTCCCGCATTATCTGGGAGTACAGTACTATGCAAAAGTAATGAGAACGAATTTCGACAAAATTTGCAGAAATTATGCGATATTTCGGAGGAAGCGAATTTTCGGCAATATTTCAATGCACTTATTGTTCCCATATCATCGAAATTTTGTGCAGACGTGTGAAGTTTCGCATGGCATTTTGTTCCATGGACAGCAACATTTCACACGAAACTTTGGTTTAAGAAAGCGAAATTTCGCGCAACAGTTCATTTTACCAAATTGGTAAACTGTGTTCGGGACATGGGCGAATGGATGCTTTCCAACAAGCTGAAATTAAATAAAGACAAGTTTGAAGTTCTCGTAATATCCTCTTGCTATGGACCTCGGCCACCACTATCTTCTGTTGATATATGTAATGAGACTGTATCCTGCTCCCCCAGTGCACGCAATATTGGAGTTATCTTGGATTAGTCCCTTTGTATGGTTCCTCATCTCAATGCAGTCTGTCAATCGTCCTTTTTCCATCTTCGTAACATTGGTTTCATAAGCAAATATCTTACTTATGATGCTGCTAAGATCATTATTCTTGCCTTCATAGTTTCTAAACTTGATTGTTGTAATTCTTTATTGTACAGCCTACCATCCTATCTTATTCGGAAGCTTCAACATGTTCAAAATTCTGCCGCTCGCCTTGTCAAATAGTGTCCAAGATTTTGCCATATTACTCCTGTCCTGAGGGATCTTCACTGGCTCCCTGTCTCCTTTCGTATTGAATTTAAAATTATGTTAATTACTTACAAAGTACTACATGATTGAGCTCCAATCTATATACAGGAACTCCTTCAATTGTATTCACCTAGCCGCAATCTTAGATCCTCTAATAGAAATTTATTTGTTAAACCCTATTTTAATCTCAATTCGTATGGTAAACGAGCTTTTTCTGTTGCTGCTCCGGAACTTTGGAATACCTTACCGGAGGATATTAAATCTGCAAACTCAATTGATGATTTTAAACGCAAACTTAAAACATTTCTTTTTATGCGAGCTTATGAATCGTGACATTTTTATTTTTATCTATTGTGTACATTTATCTATTTTGTAGTTAGTTTTACTTTTAGTTTTATCTAATTTTTGTAAACAGTGCCTTTGAATCTTGTAGAAAAGGGGCTATATAAATGGATTATTATTATTATTATTTGGGGAAGCGAAATTTCATGGAACAATTCATTTGGTGGAGCAAATTTTCACATGAAATGTCAGTAATAATTCGCCACTTAGTTTTTGTGCAATTTGGTAGAGCTGTGGAAAATCTAAATGTTGATGATGGGATGAGAATGCAAAGAAGTTTTGAGTTTTGAGCGTTGATATTTGCCAGAAGTCACACACATTGAAATCTGATTTGATTTTCGTTTCATTTCGGTTTGGAAATTACAGTAAGGCGAGGGTTGAATGAGGTTCTTTTGTGAGACATTTGGACTTGTTATTATCATTATTATCTTTGCAAAGATAAAACATTACAACTGCAAAAATACTTAATGTAAACTACAGGTTTATACAGCCATCTGAGCAAGACTTTAACGATCGGTAAGAGGATCTATTGTTTACAAATGGATGCAGATTCTTAACCTTTTAATTTTAGGCATTAGATTGAGTTTATAAACATACTGCCAAGCGTTGTCACAAACATACACGTGGGAATGTGGGTTACATGGATCAATGGCTGATTGAATACAGTATGTTGTTTTTATTATTGCTTTTCTTCATGTTTATGTTTTCTGGGAATGAAAATCAATTGATAAACTTTCACTTGCCTTAGGACCAAGTACTTCAGTATTATTTTATTTTTGTTTCAAAACATGTAGGTCTGTTTTGCTTTGTCCCCAAAATACTGCAAGTGTATCGGTTTTCCGAAATTTCACTACTGTTTTTTGTTTGTTCGAAATTTTGCATCGTCTGTTTTGCAAAATTTCGCTGATATTTCACTCAGTTTAGCGCGAATTTTCGTTGATATTTCGCTGCTTTGAAAATTTGCTTCTTCGATTTTTCGATTTCCTCGGCAAACTTTCGCACAATCCTCTGAATTTTCGCCAACTTCCACGAAATTTCAAATGTCAAATGTGCAAAATTTCCAGCGAAAATTCACTCTCATCACTTTTACACACTACTGTATACTACTATGACTATACTAGGAGTCTAAAGTAAAATATGTTTACACTCAAAATTAAATATAAATGATTAAAAATAAATAAGTAAATACAATCAACAATCAAGAGTTACCAAAATGGGATTTTGCTTCATTGGTGCAGTGCTCTACCGATAGGCCATTTTACAGTGGCATGCCCTGTGACCCGGCTGATGAATGGAAAGAAGGCTTGGGGTGACTTTGTTTTGTAGTAGACCTCACTGCAGCCTTTTCTCAAGTAAATCATGTTATTTGTATGCTAATTAGTCCACATTTACATGAGAAAGAAAGTGAGATTTGTACTTAAACAAGTTTACCTCTAGCATCACTTCTGAACAAAGGCCCGATCACTGAACACACAGCTGTAAAATGGGAGCTGGTCAATTTATTGGTAGAGCACTGCACCAGTATCACAGAGGTCATGGGTTTGACTCCAGTATAAGGTTGAATTTTTCAGGCTTTATTTTCACTACTGCTCAAGTAATGTTCATACTTAAATCTGCAGTTCAAATATACAATTTCCTATATTCACCTTTCTCTAGTCACAAATTTCTCCCCAAAATCTATCTGTAGTTGTCTCTCCGTTTCATCTTGTCTCCCGTCCTCTCCTTCCATCCATTCTCTCCAAGGTCTATACACATGGTTATCATACTAGAATCTGCTATCTGTAATGACGTTTTGACACCATCACATAAAAGAAACTCAGGACTCGGAACTTTCCACTCAAGTGCATGCCGTCTATGGAATAATCTTGGTAACTCGCACTGAAACATAATTTCCCACTCAAATTTAAGGATAATGCTGCAGAACAATTTTATTAAGGAAAACTCCTCACTAGAGCATTTTAAGATCAGTAAGACTTTTTAAGTATAACTATTTGAATTTTTAACTACTTGTAAGAATTTTTACAATTAGTAGGATTACTCTGTAATTATTTATTTATTTATTTATTATTTTTATTTTTTTTATGTGTTGAGGGCCATTATGTGAACTACCTGGTTACCGGTAATAATGTATTTCACCCTCGGTAAATAAAGTATATGTTGTTGTTGTTGTCATTGTTATCATCAGTTGGTATTGAAAGGCAACTGTGTCCTCTTTTAGTGTGACAAATTAGTAAGTTTAATCAGTGTTCCAGACAAGAGCAAATCATCACTGACTGGTTGGTTCAGTTGGTAGAACAGAGAACTTCTGGCATTAGGTCACATGTTCAAACCCCAGTAGGACCAATACCCAGGGTCTTTTAAATAATTGAGGAGAAAGTGCTGCATTTGTAATGACATCTGTAAATGGTTAGACTTTCTAGTCTTCTTGAATAAGAACAATTATTATCAAACCATAGGTGCTGTCTCACAACATTTGTTCATTAACTCTGGGAGAAGTTAAAGAACCCACTCCAGGAGTTTTGTTAAAGTTTAGAGCAGAAAAGTAATTGCTTTTTACAGGTGGGCAAATGTGCTATGGTGGCCCATTGTTATCAAAGCAAAACCAGCCAGAAATGTTTGTTTGAAATTTTAAAAAACATGCAGATGTGGAAAAAAACTGGAAAATTAAAAGTAATAATAATAATAATAATAATAATAATAATATACATAAAGTTAAAGAACAGAGAGAAAAAAGACAAAGACAATAAAAAATAAATAAAATTAAAGCAAACATAGCGCTCAAGATCACGCCTTTTCCCATACCAAAATAAAGTTGAAGCAAAGTGAAAAAGATAGATAAAAAATAATAAAATAAAAATAAGCAGAAATAAAAAATGCAAATGTAAATTAAAAGTAAATAAAAAGAATAAAACCCAAAATAAAAGAAAAAGAAAACGAATCAGAAAAAACTAAATTAAAAAAGATAAATATATACTTATGGCTTTTTTAACATAAAAAAAATACCTGTCAGTGCAAATGCAGATTCCAAAAAAATTTAAATTTACCATGATAACGCTGGGCCAGATTGAATAACTTGCTTTTTTTTTTTTTAATGAAATGTTGTAAAAGCGCCCCACTGTTATCATAGACACACCTAAGGTTAGTGGTTTCCTCATTTTCAAAATGATGGCTCGCCTCCATGACTGTCCCAGATTCAGTTCCTGGACTTGGCGTCATTTGTGGGCTGAGTTTGTTGGCTCTCTACTCTGCTGCGAGAGGTTTTTCTCCAGGTACTCCAGTTTTCCCCTCTCTGCAAAAAACAACATTTGATTTAATATGATGTGAGAATTGTAAAGATTTGTAAATTTTATTTGAGAATTGTAAAGGATTTAGAATTGTAAGGCGCATTTGAAAACTTACGTTTAATTTGTATTGTATAAATAAATATTAAATATTATGAGTGCTGAAACTATGTAGATAGATATAGATCTCAAAAACCAGAGAAACCTATACACTAAGTTGTTGAGTACAAACCTTTGGTAGGACCCATCTCTACTGACTCCTGAACCCTTTAGACCTTGTATCAGCAGGTACATTCTCCACAGTTTCTATAGTAATGATGGCGAGAATGGAGGCAGGATGGCCAAGTGGTTTAGGGCGCTGGATTTCAATGCGGTGACCCAGGTTCAAATCCCACTCAGGCCACTAGCTGGTGTTGTTCTGGGTATGTGCCTGGTTCAACTCCTCGGTCATCCTTGTAAATAGCCAACTGGTCTGCCTCCCGCCAGTTGGGATTCTTAACTCTGTTATTTTTATTTGCATTATTTGTTTTATTGGCCCTGAAAAGCCGTTCTAGGGGAGTGGTCAATTAAGTATTTATTTATTTATAATTCATAACTTGGTTGTTTACTGGTTGATCACTTCCTTTTTTGTCACAAACTAAACATTTGATGGAGCATTGTTACTGTAAGGAGAAATTAAGCATTGGTCACTCTTAGGGGTTAAAGAGTTAGAAATCTTCTGTGATCCTTGGACTTTGAAAGTTATCTGGAACACTGTTAAGCCTTGGTTTTCCCAGTTTTATAGCCAGAATGATTATTGAATCCTGTAATCTTAGTATTATCTGTGCTTTGACAACAAGCGTACAGGAGAGTATCTGTGCATTGTGTCACATGTTCAGGCTACATTTTGCAACTGTATTCAACTTAAAGTGCACCTAAACCCAAAATATTTTTTGGGCTAACATAAATCTTTGCAACTGTTCAAAAAGCATTGCGTCCGTTTTGTTCTTTTTTGCCAAATGCTGGCTTTTTGTAGGCTTCAAAACTTACAAAAAAGTAGGCATCATTTGTTTCACGGCCAAGTCAGAAGGGGTATGGGTCTAATCTTGATTTGATGTCAAAAACTGCTCTGCTTGCATATTTACAAAGACTTAAGGTGATGCAAATCAGTTTGTGGTGTCAAATCAAGAATAGGCCCATGCCCCTTCTGGCTTAGCCGTGAAACAAAATGATGCCTACTTTTTCATAAGTTTTGAAGCCTATAAAAAGCCAACATTTGACAAAAAAGAACAAAAAAGGATGCGATGCCTTTCAAACCAGTGCAAAGATTTATTTTAGCGAAAAATTTTTTGGGTTTAGGTGCACATTAAGGCATCCACAATTTCCTCTTGTAGCTCATCAGTTTTCAGAATTTCTTATCCTCCTGGTGATAGTTTTTTCAATGAAAATAAAGTTTTTGGATGTGTGCACCGTATTTGCAATTAAACTTCTTACCTGCCGCATCATGCCCTCCCCTGCATCCTTGGGTTATGTCCACATTGTAACAGATCTGACTAGATCTATTACATCTCGTCTCACTTTTCCAACAGGTTTCTCACACACAACTCGTTGGGAAGGGATTTTAAGCAAAAATTATCTTGGCGTCTAAATGACTTTATGATGATTTGTGTGAAGTACTTCTTTAAACGGGCATAATTTTATGATTTGATGTCATAATTCTTCTTCTGCCTGCCCTTTTCTGACACTGGAAGCCTTAGTTTTTTAAAAAAATGTATGATATTTTGTTTGTTTCTCTTATGGTGTGCACTTTTGATATGCAGCCAACAAAAGAAGTGCTAAGTTTAAAGATGGCGCTGGGAAAAAACTGAGGTTTTGCATGTGTTATTCATCGACAGAGAAGCAGAAACTATCAAAACAAAACACAGAGCAATGTTATTCCATCAAATCAAAGGCCACATACAATTTCAGCTGATTTGGACGAGTGTAAAATCACTATTGGTCGGTTATGCACCAACCCCTTCAATTTGTTGGGTTCTTTCTGCTGAATTATGTCATACTCTAAATACGTACATTTGTAAAATTCGTTTCCCTGAATCGTGAAATTTGACAAACTTTTAACAGTATTATGTTGTTGTTCTTTAGATCTGACACAGGTGTCATGTACAGAGCAAGCTTAACACGTTTAGTGAGATGTGCATCAGCCATAAAGGGGCAGTTGCATCATAAGCTTTGCATGCCTCATCTAATCCGATCCCATGTACTGCTACGTACATTATCCCCTGGTGTTTCATGGAAACGTCATTTCTACAACACCTCTGTGTACCACGATGGTGACCTCTTCACTCAAACATCAAATTCTGCAGGTCACTCAGAATGCACAGCTCTAAATGAAGTCATCGCTGCTATGAAAACTGTCCCTGAGCTGCTTGAAACTTACAAGAATTTCCGTGATACTGCTCCTATGGATCAGAGAAACAGGGTTACAGTGCTACACCGCGTCGCCAGTACTGTGCAGAAAGATCAACAGCAACAAGGTTTCTTAAATTCAGATAGTTCACAAGAGAAAAGTCTGTTTTTGGACTTACTAGATCAACTATCGACGCATATTTCCAAAAGCAGTGGCACAGATCTAGCCACTGTTTTGTGGTCACTGGGTAAAATCCAATTAGGTTTCAGCTTGGCTAGCATGTGTGACAGAGAGATTGTGGCCAGGGAAATTTCAGCCTTTGACATAACTGCAGTCAATCAGATTTTGAGTGGACTTGCGGCTTTCAACATGAAAAACAGTCCGTTTTGGGCAAAAATCGAGAATCGGATTTTATCTGGTGATATGCCAATTTGTTATTTCAACAATCAAGAAATTGTAGGTAGCCTTTGGGCTTTTTCAAAAGCGGGGAAAGGATCCAAAGGACTCTTTAGGTTGTATCGTGAAGATATTTATTCCAGGGACATGTCGTCTTTCACGGGTAGTGAGCTGTCTCAGTTGGTTTTCTCATTTACAAAGAATGGCATTGAAGCTGAAAAACTCTTTTCCCACACCGAGCAAGAAATCCTGCAAAAGGGCCTCAAACACTTCTGTGACATGAAATTCTTCTTAGTATTGTGGGCATTTGCTAACTGCAAGTCTGGCAAAAGTTATGACCAACTTTTTATGCAAATTGACAGAGAGCTTGCGTCACATGGAGTACAGGAACTCCCAAACGGCGACCTTTCTAACTTGGTGTGGTGTTTTTCAAAAGTGGGTGCGTACGACGCCAAAGTGTATGAAGCCGTCAAGTTTGAGATTTTAGCTCGAGGGCTCGAGAACTTTCATAGAGATTTCCATCAAATTTTGTGGTCTTTTGCAGTGACAAAGAAAAAGCAGTATGTTGACTTCCTTGAGGAAGCTGCCTCGCAATTTATATGCTTTGACATGTCAAGGATTGAGAAAAGAAATTTGTGCATGTATGCTTGGTGCTTTGGAAGTCTTGGAGAAACAAATGAGAGAGTTTTTCAGGCGATTGAACAAGAGCTTCTTAGAAGTAAGGACTCTCAATTAGACTACAAGCACATTAAAATGTTACTTTCAGGGTTTGGTCGTGCCAAGAAAGGAAGCCAGGAGTTTTGGACATTTTTGGAAGCAGCCATCTTAAAACTGGATTTCTCCGCTCTAAGAAGTGACGACATTGCTAGGTTTTTGTGGCCATTCGCTGCAGTGAAATACAAACCATCTAAGCTTTACAAGTCTGTTGAGAAAGAAGTTTTTCAACGCGGAGAATCGCAATTTGCTTTGAAGGAACTTGTAAGAATGAAAAAGAAAATAAGATTTTAACTATTAGACAAGGATCCGAATAGTTAACACAGCTGCTTAAATTTAACAACAACAACAACAACTTTATTCATTTTATACCTAAAAATTACAAACTGATTGAGTCCGCAGGTAGCTTCATTTTCCGGTTACAAGCCACACATTTCATACTTGCGTAATTTGTGGTTAAGTTGTGCTGTAAAAATTGAAGAAAGCTCTCAAGTTCATAATCCAGCTTAGAAAGAAACCTTGCAAGACGTGAATCACATTGTCATTAAACTATTGTCAATATTATACACTATTGTCACCAAAACGACAACAGTTTTTAAAGTGACATCATTTTGTAGACATTATTTAAGTATGCGCACGATGCGCTTATTCTTTGTTTACCAAGGTAGCGAGATCGGATCGTGTGTGCCAGAGGCCTCTGTTGATACGTCAACCGATATTTCGGCCGAGCACCGGCCGATGTCGACCGAGATTTAGTCGAGTCGCTCGACCGAGTATCGATCGACAGGTGATGATCTTGATCCCTGGTCTCGAGTTGTCGCGAATGGGCTCCCTTGCCCCATGAAATCCACGACAACTTACTTATGGTAAAATCACGTTGCTTTAATCTCTAGAAATCTCACAACTCACAGTCCGCATTATTCCCTCGTAAAACATGTTGTAATCTGACCTTGTTCCGAACAATAGAAACTGATATTGCGAAATCTGTCACTCGGTAACATCACACATTCACTTGATAAGTTTTAACTAATGTAACAATAAGTACACTACTACTTACATTTGCAGTTGTGCCTGACAGTACCACAGTCTACTTACAATATCGCATTTACGCCAAGTAATTGCCAATCAAACAATTTACGTACAATACTTATAGTACAGTATGAAATACTTTCTACAATACAGTGCAATGCAATACAATACAGACAACACAATACTAGTTATAAAACATTGTAATTGTTACTGCCTGGAAAGAAAAAAATTAGAATTAGAAAAATTAGACCACCCTGGTACGTTTGTTCACACCACCCTTACATGTTCACAATTTCATACTTCAGTAACCTATAGCACTTGTCCTGTAGCCCATTTAGTAAAAGGTCTCCATTTACCCTGAAATCGTTTTACGCTCGATTTACCTTTAACCGCTATAAACGTTTCAATGTTGTATTTACCTTGAACCATAGCTTCAAATGGTGAAAAAACAGGTCCGACACACCTATTTTTCCGACAATTCCATAAATACAGTTTACCTAAGATGATGAGATAGTTAAGCAAGTCAGATTTCTCATCTAATATCCCAATTATGATACTCTTACATTCAAGCTTCCTTTGTTTTTTAGTTAGTGATAAAAAACACCAATAGTTGTCAAAATCATTTCAGAATTTTTTAGAATGAGTACACTGAAAAAATAGGTGCTTGGTTGTCTCTTGAGACGCTTGACAGAATGTGCAGAGATCACTTTGAATCATCCCTATTTTCGCTAATCGGGAATTCAAAAACAATGTCATTGAAAACATTGTACAAATGTTGACTGACGACAGATTTTATCAGTGTAAAAGCTTTACTAACCTTATGTTCACTAAGAGAAACATCCGACATCAATTTGGAGAAACCTCTGGAATGCGTTGCTTTTTTTTTAAGGCATTAAAGTCGTTACTTTTGCTCAATGCAGGGTCAAAGAGTTTGTTATCACGTTTAAATTTTAGTGTTTGTAAAGCAACGTTCGTATCAGTATCACTGGAATTTCTTAAATGTTTTGGCACAGAGCATCGAATTCCAGACCAAGTTAAGAAATTGGGCCCATATAGCCATTCTGTTGCACTATGTTAAAGGTTCAATATTGCTCAGGTTAAACATTAAATCACTAACGAAGACCACACTCGCTTTCACGTAATTGGTTACCATCTATCCCTATCTCACAATTATACCATATTATGGAGTCGAATGATGTAGTTTCCATAGCAGATTCTGAGCGAAATTCGGACCACCATTATAGCATTTCTGAATAGCAAATAGAATTGATGTCGTGGTCATTGATGTTATAGTTGCACTGAAAAAAAAGCAGTTCGCCGAAAGTTTTTGGTCCTAGTCTTATTAGTTCTAATTAGTTCTTTTTCATCAGATTTTGAGTTAAAGAGAGGTGTGAGGCAGGGAGATCCCCTGTCACAATAATTTATAATTGCGATTGAGACATTAGCTGCAGCAATCCGAACTGTTCCCGAGATTACAGGGATAAAACTAGAATCGGAGGAGCATAAAACTGTCCAAAATGCAGACAATCTCACTGTTTTCCTTTCTAATATAGAATCCGCGCAAAATGCTTTCGAACTATTTCATCGCTTTGAAAAACTCTTAGGATTAAAGGATGATTCTCGGCTTGATCGACACTCCACTGGTACTCGGTTATCATTCAATTCATATCGAACCGACAGGCTGACAGGTCAAAGTAAGTGCACCTGGTCAATAAGATCTCCTTACTTGCTACTTAGAAATTTTAGCGTTGATATTGCAGCCTCCTCACAGTTCTCGTCTGGAAACGTATAGCTAAATTTCCGGAAAATTCTTCTGCAACGTCTTTGGGCGCTAAGACTGTTTGCATATGGAGAGCATTTCCAATTGCATATATAACTTCTTTGACCATGTTTTGGGTATAGTGCGACTTTCGCTGGTCTGATGTCACAAAGATAGAAGGTTGAAGATAGAAGTCCCGTCTACCGATTAACAAAACTTTTAAAATGTACAAGAAAATTTAGTAGCAATACATTAACTGCCGTTCGTTGCCTTCGCACTGTTTCTCACAAGCAAACAATGGAGTGTAGAGGTTGAGTTGGAAAATGAATACACTTGTGGATGGGACTGTAAGGACCTCTTACCTACTCAAGTGAAAAACCTTAAAAATTTCAATTCAGCATCTTTTATTTCAACTGACGCAGACCGTCACAGATACTCAGGTTCAGGCAAGTTGATCCTAGGAGAAACATCGGCACAGCTTGGTGTCCCTTGCAGTTCGCTTGTATTCGTCAGAACAGAGAAAATCGAACACACTTTGTTTAGAAATGCGCACTTGCTACGAGTAATGAAATTTTATGCGCCAACTGCATTCCGAGAAACTTCGGTTGCCCAAGTAAACAGGACGCGCGCACAAGTAGAACCTTTTAACGTTTAATGAATTTATTATTTCAGCTCGCTGAAATGTACTAAATATTATGTAAATCAGATAAATCGCCAACGTCCGTTCTCAGGAGCGTCTTTTTTTATCTCATTCGATGGTCTGAAAAATTGAACGAATAATTCCGAGACTAGTTCAGTGCGTAGATACGTGGTGTAACTATCATATAGTGGTTTAACGTGCCTTAATAAGCTAAACTATTTATAGTTGCATGGCCATACACTGGAATACGTGGCCATACACCGGCGTACATAGGGGTACACGGTAATACATGGGCATAAACGCGGCATACATGTTTATACACTGTTACGAAAAATTATTGCGTGACTCGCGTTACTGTCTGGAAGTGTCTAGAATGTTCTGCATATTTAATTAGTGCTGAATCATCGTGATTCCGTAATTCTATTTTTAAGCCGTTTGCGTAGTAGCTGTAAATAGTTCTTATTGTAATGTTTCTTTATTTAGCTGAGTTGGAAAGTTCTAGAATTTTATTGTGTAGAGTATATAAGCCGGTCGGTGTAGCTTTAGAGTTTTTCTAAGCAGTGTGTTTGTTGAAGTAAGTCTGAGAGCTGAGAGCTGAGAGTAGTTGGCAGAGGCCGTGTTTATTGAAGTTGACAGAGGTCGTTTATACAGTTGGCAGAGGCCGTGTTTACTGAAGTGTGACAGAGGTCGTGTACATTTGGCAGAGGCCGTGAGTATTGAAGTTTGACGGAGGTCGAGTATAATTTTATAAGCCTAGTGTGAGCTTATTGTGAAGTCTTGTGCGGAGTTTACTACTTTCATTTGGAATAAATAACCTTGTTGCTGTTCCGACAACCCTGCGTTCTGATTAGTCTACAAACAACCCACTTCTCACGTCACAACACAATCGAACTCGTAACATACACTAGTGTACACGGGCACACACTGGTGTACATATGGGTACACGGTAATACATGGGCATACACGGGCATACATGGGCATAAATGGGAATACATGTCCATACACTAGTGTACACGGGCATACACTAGTGAACATAGGGGTACACGATAATACATGGGCTCACACGGGCCTACATGGGCATACACTGGTGTACATAGGCGTACACAGTAATACATGAGCATACACAGGCATACATGGGCATACACTGGTGTACGTGGGCATACACGACATACGTGGAGATACACTGGTGTACATAGGCGTACACAATAATACATGGGCATACAAGGCATACATGGACATACACTGGTGTACATAGGCGTACACAATTATACATGGGCATACAAGGCATACATGGACATACACTGGTGTACATAGGCGTACTCAATAATACATGGGCATACACGGGCCTACATAGACATACACTGGTGTACATAGGCGTACACGGTAATTCATGGCCATACACGGTCATACATGGCGATATACTGGCGTACATGGTAACACATGGGCATACATGGACGTGACACTGGTGTACATAGGCGTGCACGGTAATATATGGACATACACGGGCATACATGGACATACTCTGGTGTACATAGGCGTACATGGTAATTCATGGGCATACACGGGCATATATGGGCATACACTACTGTAGATGAAAATACACTGGGATACACGGGCATACATGGACATACGCTGTGGTACATAGGCGTACATGGTAATACATGGGGATACACGGACATACATGGACATACACTGTGGTACATAGGCGCACACGGTAATACATGGGGATACACGGACATACATGGACATACACTGTGGTACAAGGCGTACACGGTAATACTGGGGATACACGGGCATACATGTACATACACTGTGGTACATAGGCATACATGGTAATACATGGGGATACACGGACATACATGTCCACACATTGGTGTACATAGGCGTACATGGTAATACATGGGCATACACGGGCATACATGGACATATACCGGGGTACGTCGAACTTCACATGTGCCAAATCTAATGCAAATGAGAAAAATCTATTGTTTTCCTTTATTTGCATTAGATTCGGCCCATGTGAACCGTTTGAACCGGGCCTTCTTAATTAATTATCCAAGGATAGAATGTTTTCGCGACAGAATTGCGTGAACCCAGTTTACGTTAAATTCCAGACTTAAACATTTCCGATGTCGCTACCAGTGACTTTGGAGGAAATTCTGAAAGCGACATGCAACTTCTGAAATTGCGGCGTGAAAGGGTTTAAAACTCAGACGCCAGACAAAAAGACACTCCATAAATAAGTGCCTCATCAACTCATTTAAAGTATGCCCATGTGCACTGGTGTATTGCCATGTATACCCATGTATGCCTATGTACACCGGTGTATGGCCATGTATGTCCGTAAATCCCTATGTACCCAAGTGTATGGCCATGTATGTCCGTGTATGCCCACGTACACAAGTGTATGGCCATAAATTCCCGTGTATCCCTATGTACATGGTGTATGGCCATGTATGACCGTGTATGTCTATGTACCCAAGTGTATGGCCATGTATGTGCGTGTATGCCCATGTACGTCTGTGTATGCCTATGTACACCGGTGTATGGCCATGTATGTCCGTGTATGCCCACGTACACAAGTGTATGGCCATGTATCCCCGTGTATGGCCACATACAGCGGTGCATGGCCATGTATGCCCGTGCATGCCCATGTACACCGGTGTATGGCCATATATGTCCGTGTATTACCATATACACAAGTGTATGGCCGTGTACGTCCTTGTATCCCTATGCACACCGGTGTATGGCCATGTATGTCCGTGTATGCCCACGTACACAAGTGTATGGCCATGTATCCCCGTGTATGCCCATACACACCGGTGCATGGCCATGTATGCCTGTGCATGCCCATGTACACCGGTGTATGGCCATGCATTTCCGTGTAACCCCACGTACACAAGTGTATGGCGATGTATGCTCGTGCATGCCCATGTACACCGGTGTATGGCCATGCATGTCCGTGTATGCCAACGCACATAATTGTATGGCCATGTATGTCCGTGTATGCCCATATACACCGGTCCATGGCCATGTATGCCCGTGCATGCCCATGTACACCGGTGCATGGCCATGTATGTCCGTGCATGCCCATGTACACCGGTGTTTGGCCATGTATGTCCGTGTATGCCCACGTACACAAGTGTATGGCAATGTATACCCGTGTATGCCCATGTACACCGGTGCATGGCCATGTATGCCCATGCATGCCCATGTACACCGGTGTATGGCCATGTATGTCCCTTTATGCCTATGTACCCAAGTGTATGGCCATGTATGCCTGTGTATGCCCATTTACACCGGTGCATGGCCATGTATGTCCGTGTATGCCCACGTACACAAGTGTATGGCCATGTATATTCGTGTATGTCCATATACACCGGTACATGGCCATGTATGTCCGTGTATGCCCATGTACACCGGTGTATGGCCATGTATGTTCGTGTATGCCCACGTACACAAGTGTATGGCTATGTATGCCCGGTTATGCCCACGTACACAAGTATATGGCCATGTATGCCCCTGCATCCCCATGTACACCGATGTATGGCCATGTATGTCCGTGTATTCCCACGTACACAAGTGTATGGCCAGGTATGCCTGTGTATGCTCATATACACCGGTGTATGGCCATGTATGCCCTTGTATGCCCACGTACACAAGTGTATGGCCATGTATGCCCGTTTATGCCCATATACACCGGTGCATGGCCATGTATGTCCGTGTATGCATACGTACACAAGTGTATGGCCATGTATGCCCGTGTATTCCTATGTATCCAAGTGTATGGCCCACGCACACAAATGTATGGCCACGTATACCCGTGTATGCCCATATAGACCGGGTGTATGGCCATGTATGTCCGTGTGTGCCCACGTACACAAGTGTATGGCAATGTATACCCGTGTATGCCCATGTACACCGGTGTATGGCCATGTATGTCCGTGTTTGCCTATGGTCCGAAGTGTATGGCCATGTATGTCTGTGTATGCCTATGTATCCAAGTGTATGGCCGTTTATGTCCGTGTATGCCCACGTACACAAGTGTATGGCCACGTAAGTGTTTGGCCATGCATGGTCATTTATAAGATTATAAATGGTTTAGGTTATTAAGGCACGTTAAACCACTATATGACAGTTACACCACGTACCTACCGTAACTGACCAGATCACGGGCTCATAGGCCCCTGACTGTTTGAGGGGGATACCCCTAACTTTGAGGAGCGGCCATATTGAGTTTTTTTGGTTTCTAGTTTTTGTGCTGGCTAGGTTACCTAGCCTGCACTATTGCTATCGTCTTCAATTTTGGTCCGTAACTCGTAACTTGTAACTATATCACGTGATATAAGGTCGCCATGAGTTTTCAATAGGCTCGTCGGACGCGTTGCAAGTGACACTGGACGAAAAAATGGATTTTCACCTATAGAAAATGTGTAGCAAATCTTTGGTAAATGCCACATTTACTCACATTTGCTCAAATTTTCTGAAAATCAAAGATCAGATTCGGCACAGTTTTACATTGTGGGCAAAGCCGGTAAATGCCACATTTGCCTTAAATTTGGGACAGTGGGAAAACGTACAGATAACATGTTAATTTTCTATGCAATTGCTGGATAGTAAATATGATACCAAAACGAAAACTTTGCTAGTACTTTGCCTTGTATTGTAAACTAAGTCAAAACTGTGAGCTTTGATCACGTTTACAAAGGCATCAAACGAGGGTCAAAAATGTTGTTTGCTTGCTGTTTACTTAGGACGCAAAAGCATACAAACAAGTATTTTTGCGCATTATTTGCTATAAGTAGGAATGGTGTGTAAAGAAGTATCTTTGCGCTTATTTGCTAAGGATAGGAAAGGCGCGCAAATTCGTATTTTGCGCATATTTGCTTGCGATAGCAGAGATGTGCAAACAAGTATATTACATCATATTTCATAAGGATAGCAAAGGCGTGCAAACTAGAATTTTTGCGTGATTTTGCTCGGGATGGTGTAGGCGTGCAAACACGTATTTTTGTCCACATTTGGCTAGGATAGCAAAGGCGTGCAAACTAGAATTTTTGCACAATTTTGCTGGGGATAGCATAGGCATGTAAACAAGTAGGTTTGCAAATTTGGTTAGGAGAGCAAGGTGTGCAGCAAAGTCGTGCAAACTACAATATTTGCACAGTTTTGCCCGGGATAGCCAAGGTGTGCAAACTAGTATATTTGTTCATGTTTTCTAAATGAAGCAAATGAGGTCAAAATATGACAAACGTGATAAAAAAATATGACATTTGCCAAGATAACAAAGATATTCAAAATGACAGTTTTGCTTGGAATAGAAGTTATGAATAACAATATCTTTCCCTCATTTTTCTTAAGTGACCTGATAATCACCTTTTCAGTTCCCGTAATTTCATTGTGATGGACACTCATGCCATACCCTTGACAATTTGTGTTGACTGTATGTTAAATAAGAAAAAAAAAAGTCAAATAATAAATTAAACTAAGCAACTTTAATAATCTGAACATAAAATTAAAAAAAAACAACAACATTAGTTACACATTCTCAACGTTGTCACATTGCTTATTATCACAATAATAATTGCAGATTGAAATGGAATTTAAAGAGCTACGGTAAAGATCTTTGGACTGTCCAAAGATTTTATACTAGGAAACCTCAAATCAAGTACCTACGATAGAGTTATTGTCAGTTAAGAACATTGACCTAGAGTCCTTGGTTGTAAGGAAACACATTTAAGTATTCAGTTGTTCTTTAGATAAATCATAGTTAATAGAGGGGAATGGTTATGAAACCCGGCAAACATCAAAAGAGCAAACAAAGACGCCAAGATTTATGTTGGAAGGTCCATGACCGTGCACAATCTTCTGTTTTGCATTCATACACTATGCATGAGTAACGTCACCAAAACGTTTCTATTGGTTAGTTCCTCGGTCAGTAGTAAACATTGTGTTTTGTGCACAGTCAAGGCCAAAAAAGAGAACAAAAACATAGAACAAAGAACTTTGTCGAGTTTCATATCCATTACCTTCTATTGACTGTGGATAGATTGACTGTTGAAAGTAATTACGTGATTGCAAATGCTATGCCAAAATGGGGGGTTACTGAGGTTTTTTTAAATGTTGCCATGGTAACCTTTTTAAAAGAAATAAAGGCTGCCTCAGCATACCATAATATTGCTGTCATGTGATACAGTGTTGTAATGGTGATCCTTCTAATAAGAAGTTTTGAAATGAGTTCCAGCCAATGTAATGGCATGTAAAGGTACACTTAGAGGGACACTGTCATGCCATTTTAGTAACACACTGCAAATTCAAACAATGCTTTTTGGTTGAAGGCAGCCTCAAAATAATGACAAATTTCATTTAATGACAACTATAATTATAATATATGGGCAATATTTCAATCTGTATTTGACCACAAATGTCCAAGATATAGTTCTGTGCATTAACTTGAAAAGGTGTTGAGTGAACTTTTTGTTTTCAAGTTTTCACATTGCAAAACACATATAAATTCAATAACATAATGGGCTGTTTAAAGGTGAAAGTTATTCAATTTTGACCCTAAATCATTACAAAGCATGTGACAATAGCCCTTTAGGATGCCAGTTCAGATGGCATTATAGCAAACTCCGGAGCATCATCTGGTGCTTGGCGCATAGATGGTGGTCCTCTTTTCCTTTCCAAAACCATGCCTGCACTCTTTTGACTCCGCCGCCTTGCAATCTT
The DNA here is from genome assembly GCA_948470475.1 of Galaxea fascicularis. Taxonomy (NCBI): domain Eukaryota; kingdom Metazoa; phylum Cnidaria; class Anthozoa; order Scleractinia; family Euphylliidae; genus Galaxea; species Galaxea fascicularis. Next base: position 11,008,121 of record OX419342.1, read on the forward strand.
TCTATCGAGGCGAGCCATTAGATCATTTAATTCTCTGCTCCTCCAAGAAAGGGGTTTAATGCAGAGATATTTCCTTTGCGATCCAGGCTCTGCATCTGACTCACTGCTGTAATCATCCTCCTCCTCCTGTTCTGACACTGACTCCTCGGATGACATGAAGTCCGTTGTGATGCATGGCAGGTATCTTTGCTTCTCCTCTTGTGAGATGGTTGTCGACTCCCGCAGTGCTTTTGCCCGCTTAAGGCGTTTCTGCAAAAAGGTTAAAATCAACAGACTTATATGTTAATTGCTATTAAACAGTTCAAAACTTAGACCTACCAATGTAAAAGAAAATGCCACTTAATTTACTTAGGAATAATAATGTTTTGTTTTCATGGATATGATAAGATTAATACTACATGTTGTATTACTGTCGGTGATTATGATATTAATCCAGGCTCGTGCATTCAAAATCTTGGCGTGACGGTTTGATGGTAAGTTAAGTATGTCTACACATGTCACTAAATTATGTAACACTACTGCTTTTCATCATTTACATAATATTAGGACTCTTAAGAAGTATCTATCGCACCATTCTTTATTGATTTATTCATGCCAAAAAGCACTATGGACAGTCCTCCATGAATTATTTTACTGATCGATTTCTTATTTCAAGAATAAAAGTAAAGTAATGAAGATTGATTTGTTGCAGTTTTTAGACAGAGAACTTCACATTTAATTCCTGTGACACTTTCACAAATCAAAATGTATGGAAAGATAATAAAAGTGCATTCAGAGAAATAAATCTGATCTAATCAGTGTTTTGTAAACACATTAGCATCTAACTTCTGTAATTACCATATTTTTTCTGCTTCTTTTGCGCTGCTCTTGTTGCACTTGCTCCTTCCTTTCACTGTCATTGTTTTTCTTCTGCCGTTTTTTTGTTTTGAAGTGGGCACGTATTGCAGCTATTGGAATAGAAATCAATATTTATAAGCTTTAAATTTAACAAAGGAACATGAAGCATTTGAGCTCACATGCAAGTTTGTGAACATATAAATACCTCTGATGAGGGCAGTGGGTGTTGTGGTGTCAGTGCTACGGACACCTGCAGTTATTTCCAGATTCACAGCTCTGTTCTCTGGATCCGTCAACCTAAAAGAACATTAATAAAAGGAAAATATTCGATCTCCATCTATTACTATAGTACTAATTATACTGATCATGATCTGATATATCATTCTAAAATGCAGTCAACTGTTTAATTCAGTCACCATCAGACCACATACAAGACAGTGTCCTTAAGGTTTTGGAGGGCCCGCAATTGCAGGAATTTGTTTCAGTCAAACAATCAAGATATTTTTGCCAGGAATGTAGCTGACCAGTTGAACTGCACTGGTACATATTTGTACCACCCTGGGTGGCTGTCTCACACATTCATTCAAATAAAAACGTTCCCATTGAATATTCTGTTGAAATTTAGATCAATTTGGATGTGTGTGAAGAATGTAAAAAGTTAAGAAAACCGTCAACAGTCTAAAACAAGTTACTTTAATCATAATTCTGGATATTTATCTATGCAGCTTCAATAAATGCTGTCAAACCAGTTTTGGGAGAACTTTTATACACAACTTTGACCTCATATTGTACTTGCTTTTCTCAAGGCATAACTTAAAGGGATTAATTCATGAGCATTTTACAGTTTTTAGCCAATTCTGTGCTAAGGTCATCAATGAATGCTTCTAGTCATTCACATTACATTGTATGACCAATGAAGATTTAACAAAATAATGTTATCAAGTAAAGCAAAACATAAATACACACAGCGGGGCTTTAAACATGCCCAGTATTCTAATATAAAACAATACTGACTTACAACATACCCTTTACGCCATTGGTAGGTGTCTT
>OX419342.1:11012507-11017507 GCA_948470475.1 Galaxea fascicularis
AAAATGGAAGGCAAACAAAGATTTATTACTTCTAAAGAAAAGTACACAACTACTATCTACCTCTCGATTTGGGACGCGGACAAAGGTAAAGGTGATGTCCAGTCTGTGCTGCGCACTCTAAAGAATTTGTTTACGTTTTCGTTTTGATTTAAGTAAGACGTCACAAAGTGTAACATTTCGAAACTACTTACATGGAATTAATTCAAAGTTTCATATCTTTTGGATGTGAAGCGTTGGGAATAGATTTTAAAATGCTTGGAAGGGTAGGTAAGCGGTACGTAACCAATCAATTCGCATTCCATCATTTGAGGCTCATAGACACTGAATCAAAACAAAAACGTAAATAAACTGTTATTTCGTCAGCAGTTGTTACCATGGCAACAGTAGTTGAGGGTTATTCAGAGGCACATTTAAACTTCTGGCACCCCAATTTTTGAACATGACCTTTTAGGCTTATGTTGAAAAAAATGTACAAGCAAATAAGGTCTATTCATTTCGGTGAATGTTGCATTTTGTAGGCAGACACCAAAAGTCTAAATGAGTTCTGTATGTATAATGGCGGGCACACCCATGAGTACAGTATAACCCAGTGTTTTTTGTATTTAATCTAACCGCAATAGGCTGTACTTTAGGTGGCACACCCATGAGTACAGTATAGCCCAGTGTTTTATGTATTTAATCTAACCGCAATAGGCTGTACTTTAGGTGGCACACCCATGAGTACAGTATAACCCAGTGTTTTATGTATTTAATCTAACCACAATAGGCTGTACTTTAGGTGGCACACCCATGAGTACAGTATAACCCAGTGTTTTATGTAGCTAATCTAACCACAATAGGCTGTACTTTAGGTGGCACACCCATGAGTACAGTGTAACCCAGTGTTTTATGTATTTAATCTAACCACAATAGGCTATACTTTAGGTGGCACACCCATGAGTACAGTATAACCCAGTGTTTTATGTATTTAATCTAACCACAATAGGCTGTACTTTAGGTGGCACACCCATGAGTACAGTATAACCCAGTGTTTTATGTATTTAATCTAACCGCAATAGGCTGTACTTTAGGTGGCACACCCATGAGTACAGTATAACCCAGTGTTTTATGTATTTAATCTAACCACAATAGGCTGTACTTTAGGTGGCACACCCATGAGTACAGTATAGCCCAGTGTTTTATGTATTTAATCTAACCGCAATAGGCTGTACTTTAGTGGCACACCCATGAGTACAGTATAACCCAGTGTTTTATGTATTTAATCTAACAACGATAGGCTGTACTTTAGGTGGCACACCCATGAGTACAGTATAACCCAGTGTTTTATGTATTTAATCTAACCGCAATAGGCTGTACTTTAGGTGGCACACCCATGAGTACAGTGTAACCCATTGTATTATGTATTTAATCTAACCACAATAGGCTGTACTTTACATTAGGTGGCTCACCCGTGAGTACAGTATAACCCAGTGTTTTATGTATTTAATCTAACCACAATAGGCTATACTTTAGGTGGCACACCCATGAGTACAGTATACACCCAGTGTTTTATGTATTTAATCTAACCACAGTAGGCTGTACTGTGCCCTTCACAGTAAATCCATGTCTCTCTCAAAGTCCTCTGCAGGAAAGATTGTACTAAAACTGTGTGAAGCTTTGGAACATATAGAGTCAAAAAGGCTTCTCGATACACATATAAAGGATGACAACATTCTTCTTACAGTAGTAAACAATATGTACCATCCAATGTTCATTGATTTTTGAAATGATTTTTCTCTGTCTGATGCTCCTTCAAAAAAGAAATCTTTGACTGCTCACGAGCAAGGGGAGTACAGGAAAAAACACTGGCATATAGCCCCAGAAATAGTTCTTGGCCAGCCACCATCTTTTGCTTTGGCCATGTTTTCATTTGGGATAGTCATGGCAAAATCAGGGTTGTAAAGAGCAACAAAAAATTATTCATTTATTAATTTGTTGAGTGTCCATGCACAAATTTAACAAAAACAAAGCAGATTCTTCATTTGTTGTAGCATTCACTGTTGGGTTTTCAAAATGTGGTCATTTTTCGGAAGCCCACCATCAAGATGTGGTCATCTTTAGGTGGGCAGTGAAAACTACAAGAAATGAAAATTGACATTTATGTGTAGAAGATTCTTGTTTTGATAATCATTATGAATTAATTTACTGGTATATGATGTATTGCAACCCTGATTTTGTGAAATCTACAGGATATTTTACAACTTTATTTATCATCAACAAAGTGACTGAAGTAATGCACCCTAATCCAACTTGTCAGCGAATAATTGCACTGTGGATGGAAACACAGTGATCTGACAGTTATCCATGCCAGTGTGCAGGTTTTTATGTACAGTTTAAGGTCCAGAGTAAGAAATGTGCAAACTGTTGGTGTGAATTTAATATGGATGAAAATACAGTAAATGATCTGACTACTGGACCTTTGTCCAGTAGAATTGCTTTGGTCTTTTCACTTTAACTTTAGTCAACTTTCTCCTTTGAAACGTCTAGTTTTAGTACTTGAGCATCCCAGCTCATTGTGTGATCTTTAGCTTTAATCAAGTACCGGTAATGGAAGATGTGCTCAGCTAATTTCCCCTTTGTTTTACTCTGGGGTATTTTATGACTATAGGTTCTGACTCAGAATTAGGACTAGGACCCTTTCTGTAATACCCAGGGATGAAGATAAAATTTTCAACAGACGGGAACTATCAGTTCACAGGCGGGTTTACAAGAATCCATTCCTACAGAGTTTTAAGACCATAGAAGGTTTTTCAGCCGGGAAAATCAAGTTGACAGCCGGGTATTTTCTCCGGCTTCCGGCTATTATCTACATCCCTGAATACCTCTGATATTCTGTTAGTAATTTGCAGAACAATTTGAACTTCTATATTGAATGCAAACAATGCCTAAAGCAAGCATTTTATAACCCTAAGACTTCTACAACCCTTGCCCCTGTTTCTACAGCAACTGACAGCCTCTAAAATAAGGCTGAACACCAAGGTTTCAGGTTAATTAGCCCTGTTTGGGATATTTTTATTAATTATTTCTTGTCTGTTACAGTATTAGATCAGACTCCTTTTCTATTTGCATTGTTAACAGTAACAGTTCAAACCAGGCTTGCAAAGAAGGAACAGAAAAATTTTATTCACTCAGGAATTTGTAAGCATTTTCTCAATTGGTTGTGATATTAACTGTTGGGTTTTCAAATGTGGTCATTTTTAGGGAACCCACCATCAAGATGTGGTCATCTTTAGGTGGTCAGTAAAAACTACAACATCTAAATACAGTTGTTGATGACTAAACATTTCTTTCTCGAATCGGGAGAATAGGACCGACACAAACAACGAGTGAGAAGGAGGTTAATCCCAACCCTGTTTTAGGGAAATTCACATCAATTGATACAATAAAAATTAGTTTGCTTGTTTTAATTATGGCAAAATGGCTTTTCTATCTTTTTTTTCCGTTGTATTCAGTTGTAAAAGACAAAAAGCCAAGATCATTTAAATTGAACCACCTGATAACTGTACATGTAACAGCCGAGGTTGCGAACTAATCACAGAAGCAAAACTACAGCAAATGTCATTAACGCACAACACTTTCAACCGTAAGGCAAAGGTTATGTCAGTCGCCATATTTGCTCCTTAGCAAACATGAATTTTATGTTATGCGAATATGGAAATTTAGGATATAGTCAAATTTATAGCAATTTATTATTTTCGCTCTTAAGGCAAATACAAGTAAATTATATGCAAATGTGCTTTTTTGGTATCCTTGCAAAATAAAGGCAAACATCGCTGCAAATTAACGTTTTTGCAACACTTTTTGTCTGCATTTGCTGTTACACTCAAACTGCGATCTTTGCAAAGAAAGTAAATCTAAGCAAATTTGTTGAAGTGTTGGAGATTTGTACATGTGGCAAATATGAAGAAAATTTGCATCAAATCTTTACATTTACTTAACATTTGTGCACATATTCTTGTATAACAAATATGCAAGTTTACTAACTTTTCCTGTCGGTGCAAATTTAATCCAAATTTAGAGCCCTAAATTTGCCACACATTTGCTCGACTTGCAAACATTCGTAAATCCGTTTTTTCGTCCAGTGTGATTTCGTAATTGATAAGTAAATTGTCCTTTTTACGCAATGCTTTTAATCAGAATTACTCCCTTTACTTACCACAACAGAATAAAATGGAGCGGTTTTTATTTTGGATTAAGGTTAAGTCCCTTCCTACCAGGTGAAATAAACAAACTAGCCACCCATCGCTGTCAACTGAACAAGCATCTTCTGAAGACGAACGAGCCTCTTCTAAAGATGGACAAGGAAACCATGAATGTCAGCCGAATAAAACCCCGCTAATTATCTTTTGCACTTTTTTGCATCTTTTTGCAGGTTTAAGTCGTTTGGTACGAAGTGTAAAGGACCAACAAGCTAGCATGGCGAATCCGTCGCTCGCAAACACGCGTCTTCTCAGGGAGGAGAATGAACCTTTCCTAAGAATGGATCAGAGTCTTTTGAGGAAAACGGAGACTCTTTTGAGAGTAACTAAGCCTCTATTGAGCGAAACTATACCTCTTTTGAAGAAAATCAAGCCCCTTTTGGGGGAAACTGAGCCTCTTTTGAGGATAAACAAACTGTTTAGTGACAGGTTTAATAGGTGTCCGTGTTGGTTCAATACCATGTACATACAATTGTCTATTATCATGTCTGGTTTATATGCCAATATCACTATGGTCAAACTGTACCCATATTATACCAGGAGGCATTTCTCTCTGGTCGATTTGCATTAGTTTGATAACATCACTTGCACCATTTGTCATTCCACCATCTGTTCTGGTGTTAAGGTTACTGTAGACCTTCAAAGGCCAAATTTTGCGATTTTTTTTGTTTGGTCATAATATAGCTGAAACATCGATTTAAAGTTGGGTGAAACAAGTAAGTTAAAATCATTTATTGATCGCGAGATATTGGAGAAGAGTTA
>OX419342.1:11022507-11172507 GCA_948470475.1 Galaxea fascicularis
TACTAATAATACACTTGAAAAAATTACTCGATTGTGATTGGCTGAGAGCAGTGCAGTTCAAGTGTAACAAAGTGCAGAAAGTGTAACACCAGTGCAAAAAAGTGTAACACGAGTGCAAATTTCAACGAAGATTTCCGAAGTTAAAACGAAGACTCGAAGACTTCCGAACACCAACCGATGTATTTCGAAGACCGCCGAATATCGTGCGAAATCTTCCGAGGATTTCCGAAGACCACACGAACATTTTCGGAGATCGCCGAACACTTCCGAAGATCACCCGAACACTTCTGAAGATTGCCGAAGATGACCCGAACACTACCGAAGATTGCCGAAGATGACCGAACAGTTCCGGTGATCTCTGGATATTTTCGAAGCTTCCCCAAGTTTCAGAAGATCGAGGGCAATGCCTTCTGCGTACCTCAGTAGTCAATGTATGGGTTTGAAGCTTTATAAGTAGTCTATTTTTTCAAGTGCATCATTAATAAGTAATCACATGATTTTTCTCGTGCAATTTGGAATAAATAAGCACGAGTAAATTTTTTCAAAGACCACAAATTGTACTCGCCCTACGGGCTCGTGCAATTTTGTTGGTCTTTGAAAAAATTTACTCGTGCTTATTTATTCCAAATTGCACTCGGAATCATGTGATTACCTATACTAATCTATTACCTCTTTTATACAAATGCACGCTATAATCCTGTTTCAAAAAACTTAAGTGAAGTAAAGTACAAAAGAAACGTTTTAGCTGACACGTTGCCAAGCCAAGTATTGTTCTCAGGCGATTAACTCCTTTTTTAACCAACCACTGTACTTCTGTGCTGCATACCCCAAATTTTCAAACTGGCACGCTTCATCAGTGTTACTTAAATCAAAGTACTGTGTTCTCACTGCGCCACTCAAACTTGCCCTGTATTCATTCTGACAAAAACTTCCTTCCCTTAATTTACAGTACACCAAGTTCAAAAGCGCAAGGTTAATAACTTACTCCTAGCCAGCACATGTACCCCATGGGTACCTATTTTTGTATAGTCCAGTAACATTCTCTTAGTGTTTACAAAATGGTGTCACACGGTAGGATATTCTGAACAGTGAAAGCATTGCAAGCGGGCGCAAAAAGTACAAAGATGGCCGAGAAAGATTCACGCACTCCTGGTCCGTTAGTACTGGATGCACAAGCATCGGAAAATTGGAGAAAATTGCTCATGCAGTTTGAAATTTATCTTGTGGGGAAAGGGAAGGATGAAAAGCTGGACAAACTGAAGGTAAACATGCTGCTTCATTGTGCTGGTCCGGAAGCTATTGAGGAGCATAGTAATTTCGTTTTCAACGAGGGAGAAAGAAACGAGCGCTACGCAGATGTTTGCAAGAAGTTTAAAGAATTATGTGAATGGGCTAGGAATGTTATCTAGGAGCGGTTAGTGTTTAATCAGCGGAATCAGAAAGAGGGAGAGAGGATTGATAACTTTGTGAGTGAGCTTAAGAGATTGTCTCTAACATGTGAATTTGGAGACTTACGAGATTCGTTGATTAGAGATCGCATTGTTGGTGGAGTATTATCGGATGAATTGAGAGGAGAATTGCTTAAAAAGCCAAATCTCACTCTACAGAATACTCGTGATTATTGTAGAACATTTGAGGCGGCTGGATTGCAGAAGTTCAAGGTTAACTTGCCAAGGAACACGAGTACCGAACGTCCATCAGCAATTCACTCTGTAAAAAATCTAAGGGACAGAACAGAACAACTGCACGTTCTTGTAAGTTCTGTGGCTACAAGCACCCATTTACTCAGCCAAGTAGATGCCCTGCATTTGGACAAAGGTGGATAAAGTGTAAGAAAGAGGGACACTTTGCACAGGTTTGCAAAGGGAATGTCAAGAAAGACGCACAAGTGGACTCGGTGGAACAAGAGAACCCCTTTGGTGAAGGCCTTGAAGAAGATGTAGGATGTACACACATATCTTAGATCTGTTGAGCTGGGAAGTATTTCTGACAGCAGAAAGACAAACAAGAGCTTGATTACCGTTAAGATTGCAGGAAGAGATGTTCGGATCAAAGCAGACACCGGTGCCGAAGCTACAGTTATCCCGTACCACTTGTACAAGGAAATTACGAAGAAGCCTCTTCAAAAGATCCAACAGCCCTTGAAAGGTTGGCTTGCAAAGAAACCCATACATCCAGCTGGCTGTATATCTCTTCCAACTCAGTACAAGAACCCAAAGCTGAATCTGTTGCATTTTGTTGTGGAAGGAAACTTCACACCGTTGCTGGGCTGTGATGCCTGTCTGGATCTGGAAGTGCTTAAATTTATGAATCTTCAACTGATAGATACACCAGAGCCATGTAAAGCTAGTCCAGAAGCATCAGGACAGGTTGGAGGTGTGAGTAGTTTTAAGAATGACCAAGTGCTGAGTGAATATTAAGACTGTTTTGCTGACAAGCCTGGTAAACTACCAAACAAAGTCCATTTGGAGATTGACCCCGCAGTTCCCCCAGTGATCTACCCTCCAAGAAAGATACCGGTTGCCCTGCTTGAACCAACACGAGAAAAGCTCAAAGAGATGGAAGAAGATGGTATTATTGTTATAAAGGAGGAGCACACGCCATGGGTGTCATCTATGGTAGTTATTGACAAGAGAAAAACCAAAGATAAACACACTCCTCCATCGAAGGACAATGTCCGAATTTTCATCGACCCAAGGGATTTAAACAGGGCACTTAAACGACCCCATTATCCAATGGCTACTGTGGAAAAGGTGGCAAGTCGTATTTCAGGTTCAAAGATCTTCACCTCCCTTGATGCCTGCAGTGGGTACTGGCAACTCCAATTAAATGATGAGAGTTCCAAGCTCCTAACATTCAACACTCCTTGGGGGCGTTACCGATTCACGAGACTCCCTTTTGAGATTTCATCTGCACCTGAAATTTATCAAAGAAAGATGGACAGAATGTTTGAAGGGGTTCTTATGGAGATTATAGTGGATGATTTCCTGATAAATGGTGAAGATCAAAGAGACATTGATCAGAAGTTGAGAGCACGGCTTAACAGAAGCAGAGAAGTAGGTTTGAAGTTCAACCCGAACAAAGTGAAACTCAGAGTCCCAGAAGTAAGCTATGTTGGACACATACTCTCATCAGAGGGGTTGAAACCAGACCCTGAGAAGGTTCGAGCCATTAATGAAATGCCGCCACCCAAAGACAAGGAAGGTGTTCTCAGGATATTAGGAACACTCAACTACCTAGACAAGTTCATTGAGCATAAAGCTGATCTACAAGGACCCATCTCACAGCTTACTCGGAAAGATACAGCATTTGTGTGGGAGAAACCACAACAAGACGCCTTTGACAGCCTAAACTCTGTCATCACTACTGCACCTGTGCTTGCCTATTCCGACAACAATAACGAAACAGTGTTAAATGTGGATGCAAGTAGCACTGGACTTGGTGCAGTGATAATGCAAGAAGGTAAACCAATTGCATTCAGATCAAAAACACTAACTGTCAGTGAGGGCAGATATGCCAACATACAGAGAGAAATGCTAGCTATTGTATGGGGGGCACAGAAATTTCACACCTATGTGTATGGGCGAAGAGTTGTTGTTGAAACTGACCATAAACCGCCAGAGTCCATATTCAAGAAACCGCTTAATGATTCCCCTCCCAGGCTACAAAGGATGCTTCTAAAACTCACCAAGTATGATCTTGATGTGAAGTATGTTCCTGGAAAGCAGCAAGTCCTCTCAGACTGTCAGCAGAGCACCCCTCGGTGACACTGAACTGTAGTGTTTCTAGACCTGTCAGTCATTTATGCAAATGACCCACGCGGTCTCGGAGAGAGCTGTTTTTGGTATCTAGCCATCATGTCTGAGTAAATGTCGTTGTGTTCAGACAACTGGTTTACGAGTGTTTATTTAAACGTAAACACCACATGAACCAGTCAGTCAACTTGAAGATGTCATCGGAGTTAACCTTGTTGATGAACTAGCATTTGAGAGTAGTACACTGAAGAAATTCAAAGACACTTCAAGCGTTGATGAGACTTCCAGAGTAGTGATGGATTATGTCATGAAAGGCTGGCCAGCGAAAAAAGAGCAAGTTGATGACATTGCCAGGGAGTTCTGGAACTTCAGAGAAGAGTTGAGTGTCGAAGATGGGCTGTTGTTTAAATCTGACAGACTTTTTGTCCCAAGACTAATGAGAGCTGAAATGCTGGATGAAATTCATGGAGCACACCTTGGGGAAAACAAAAGTCTTTTCTTTGCTAGGCACTATGTTTTCTGGCCATCGATGACTACTCAAATTAAAGACAGAGTCAACTCCTGTCCTATTTGTAATGCTTTTCGAAACCAACAGCAGAGAGAGTCGTTGCATCCACATGACATCCCAGGATTACCATGGCAAGTTGTTGGGACTGATTTGTTTGAATATGTAGGTAAAACCTACCTACTGGTCACTGACTTCTATTCAAAGTACTTTGAAATAGAGCTACTTCACCAGAAAAGTGCTGCCTGTGTTATCAACAACCTTAAGAAGATATTTGCAAGGTTTGGAATCCTGGATGAGGTCGTGAGTGATAATGGTTCACAGTACAGTCATACCAGAAATCTATTCAACAGTACCCATGAGTTCAAAGAATTTGCCAAAGAGTGGGGATTTCGCCATACTACAAGCTCACCTGAGTACCCACAATCGAATGGTCCAGCAGAAAGGACAGTGCACACTGCAAAACGTATCCTGAAGAAGGCTGAAGCAGACCAGAAGGACCCGTTTGAGGGGCTGCTCAAGTATCGCAATACACCTTTCCAAGATATAGATGCGTCACTGGTACAGTTACTGATGAGTCGGCGGAAACGAACAATGATACCGACTTATCGACGTCTGTTGTTACCCCAAGCAGGGGACCCTGACCGAGTTGTGAAAGCACTTTAACTTCGTCAAGGCATTTCTAACAGGAACTATGACAAACAGAGTAGAGACTTGCCTCCACTTGAGGTGGGGGACAAAGTGCGAATTCGTCCAAATCGGGAACAACAGTGGCGCAAAGCAGAGGTGTTACCAAGGTCGCATCGCCTGGAAGATGAACAAGGGCGGATCTACAGAAGAGATAGGAGACAGATTATCTCAGTCCCAAATGATCAAACCATGCATCCACAACTGCGTGATGCTGTGGCTTCCCAGCTTGACGGTTTCCCCACAAGTTCAAATTTACCTGACACTGAAGAACCATCACTCAGAAAAGAAGATGCACCTGCGAGAACCACAGTGCGAGTACAAAATTCACCAATTACCACGAGACCTGGCCGACAAGTCAGGGAGCCGGAAAGACTCATTGAATCCTGTTAGAGGGGAGATGTTGTAATGTCACTGACCAGACCTCGGGCTCATAGGCCCCTGTCTGTTTAGGGGGGACGCCCCTAACTTTGAGGAGCGGCCATGTTGAGTTTTTTGTTTGTAGTCTCGGTTAATGCGGTCTACTTGATACTAGCATCTCTCATACAATTCCCTAAGAAGGTCTCCTCCTAAGGGATAGCGCATATTTGTAAACCGAACCTGTAAAACACATCTTCAATTGCTCCTATACCGAGTTCCGCCACCCACCATCTTGGAAAGCCTGTGAGAGATATCAACAAACATCTCCGCCCTATTTCCCTGATTGTGGTTTTATCGAAGATAGCCGAGGAGTTTGTCGTTGAGGACGTTATAACACCCATGCTAAAAAAGATTGCTGACAACTAGTATGGAGCTATCCCTTGGTCATTAACCACACATGCGCTAATTAGTATGCTTCGATCGTGGACCAAACACACCGATGGAACCGGATCATTAAATCAACTCGTTCTTAGAATTTGTAACCTTTGTCCTTGGATACCGTTTTGACCACTGCTCAGCGGGCTCGCCCAAATGGAGCAGTTATGAAGTTGAGAGCCTGTGCAATTTACTAACTCGCTTTACCGATTCAAATTTAACTTATTCGTCAGTGGTGCTGGAAAGCGGCTCACTCCAAGAAACAAACGGTTGCTCGCAGTTGTTTCTCTCTCGGGAAGCGTAGGAGAAACCAACTGCTCGCAGGATACGAAGTGATAGACCATTTTGTGATACACGTGCCCTTACGTTGAACTTCAAACTGAATTCAAACCATCACAGCTAGATTGCGTTTCCGTTTTAATGCCAATCGTACCAGAACGTATTGTGCTGGAATTAGATGGCGGATTTCATTCACCAACTGTCAGACCATTTTGATACCACTGCCTTCAGTCAGTCAACCATCAATTTCAGTCACCACCCTCGCCAATCTCTAGAGACACAGATAACAATGGTGAAACAAACATTGGTGGACGAACCACCCCTAGTTTAAAGACAGGGCTGACGTACCATCATTCCAAATTCACGCTCCTAAGAATTCAAATCGTTTGATTAGCTTATCAAAGTCAAGTGTCAGATACCGAGATACTGCCATCTACAATACTGAGTTTTCTCGAGCTATTCACGGTCATCGAAAAAAATTAAAGAAAGAACAAATATGTGGCCTTACCCGACTGCAGACTCTTGATTTTTTTTTTCGTTTTGGGCAGGTCGCTGACAATGTTTTTTTTTCGAATACAATTTAACAGGTTGGTTTTGCCTCACCAGCGAAAAAGTATTCCTTTCGCTTTATTTCTGGCGCTTTTGAGGAGTTTGAAGTGCTCAAAATGCTTTCAAATGTGTAGAATCTTCTTTTTTCCCGGAGACAGACCGCAAAAATAAATGATAACATGTAATGATAAAGTAACAAGAGGCCCAGGGACGTTCACATGGGATGCGTTGATGGTGGCCCTGTATTCTGTAATTGCTCCAAAATTTCAAGTGTGTGTTGGCAGCGCATTTATTTTTGTTGGTTCTTTTGAGCATGAATGAAGTCATTTCGGTGTCTTGCATTTCGCATAGCTGTGGAGAGTGAATGTTACAATACTCAGTGTTTCGATTTAGGCTTATTTTTATCGTGGAGTGACATGTCATGATAATCTTTACAACGTTTAGTGGGTCCAGATGAAGGTTTCCAACTAGCTGTTTACCATTTATTATGTGTGCTTCTTTGTCAATGATGATGTAAGAATTAAGGCTTCCATATGAAGCATGATTTTTCTCCTTACCAAATATTGGAAAAATTTCTTCACAGCCCCATACATTAATTATACATGCATTACTGTCATACAAACGAGTAGAGCTTGAGTCAAAAAGCACGTATAATGTGCGGAAATCTTGCAGCGCTATTTGTATTCTGGTTACGCCATATTAGCATATTGGATATCACAACACATAACCACAACACGGATGATCGACAAAAGTAACGCTTTTCTACTGGAAACCAATTGTATAAGTATCATAGTGTGTGAAAGTCACTTGAAATTTCGTGTTTAGACAAAGTCAGTTTGATAATAGTCGGCTTTGTTATTTGTAACCAGCTTGTACATCCTAGCCAAACAACCCACGATAGGCGATGGGTCTTAATTGTGAGCATCAACTGATGTGAAACGTGTAGTCGAAAGAAAGGCTGAAAAGGATTTCCACTTTAAAGCCAAGCGTATGAATCACCATAATTTACTGACGACTGTTGTAAATTAGCTCGCTACGGAAATGTTGACGCTGCTTTTCGATGAGGTGATCCACCTAAAACTCGAAAAAAAGTATCCAGAGGTCTTCTTCCGTGCATCACACAAACTTTGAAAGCTTGATCAACCAGATAAACGAAGATGCATCTTGAAAGACAACAGGCCCCAAAGACAACACCCAACAAGGGGAACCAGCGAAAACAGCTCAATGTGTATTTCGTCCTAGGTGTACTTACAAAAACGTGCCAATCAAAAATAGTCGAAGCCAATGAAATCACGCAATAAGACAAAACGTCCCAAGGGAGTTCTTTTTCTGAACAAAAGGAATTCGGACACGAATTTTCAACGTGGGTCTGCCATCGGCTCCCACGTAACAATCCGTTTGACATCACACTTTATTTACACCACCCAAAGAAGACTATTTGTAAATGTGAAAACTATATTGTGTCGATATTTACTAGCATAGTTAATTAACATTCGGTATAGTGCATATTTAAGTCGTCTGTTATTTATGCGTGCGTCAGTTGCATTCGACACATAACATCATTCATAATTTACACCCTGGAAATTTAATGCACTTGTCATCGGCTTCCCCGTGGGGCTGACCCCCGGGCCAACCAGGGGGGTTGTAAAAACAGTCTAGCAAACTTGAGGAATTTCCTCAGGGGTCGGGTAATCTTGCAAGACAAAGTCCCCTGGGTGAGGCGTCTTTCAGCAGATTATCTCCCTGTCATCCCCTTCACATATGAATAGGGAAACTTTTTGAGCGCTGTCTGGGAATGATTTCAACAAATTATATTAGACAACAAAAAGATGATATCTTTAATGCTCATCAGAAGTCCCATAGTGACACACCAGCACCAGCGGCGCTGACACTAGTGTTGTTGATAAGAATCACATTAAAATTGTTTTCATGAAACTCTGCTTCTTCTTCTGTAATTTGCATACATTCACCATGATACCAAATGTTGCAATTTGAAAGTAACGAAATAAAAGTAGTCAAATATTCTCTGTAAGCTGGCATCACGTGCAAGGGCCACCACTTTCTTGGATTTTCCAAATACAACAAGAACCTAAAGAGTTTGAAAGTTCCATTTTGAATGATTAATCGTGTGCAAAACATCAGGAAAATCATGACAAAGCAAAAGTTATACAAAGTATTAATACAATAAGCAAGAGAGAAAACAATGAAGTCTTCGCTGCCGGGATTAAACGATGGCATTTTAAAACAAAGGATTCAACCAGCTTTTCTCACCTTCATTAGCTCCATTGTGCTACAAAACCGAAAGAACACAGAGGGGCTTCCTAAAGGCGTCTGGGTATTTTACAAGATGGCGGAACACTCATTTCGAGACCCTGTCCGTTTATCCAATATTGCGGCAAAACTGTTCCAAGGCTTCAAATGAGGCTTTTTTACAGCCAAATTCCCAATTTTCAGCGCCATGTATGGGTTTAGAAGTGTCAAATCCCCGTCATATCCCCGTGGTTGCCTTCCTGTGATTTTACAAACTTGTGAATTCCCCCACTCCCTAATCTTTGATCGTAAAACAATGTCGAGATTTTCCCCTACCCTTGGGCAAAGAATTCCATCCAGTAGTATAATAGTTGGGGGTACCAAACCATTTTCAATGATTTGCTACCAACCCAACCTTATACTACTTTCCATTTGTGGTTACATAAAATGATTTCATATAATTATTACATCAAATGATTTTATATTATAATTTCACTGTTTCCCCTCTCCAATCTCCTCTCCTCTCTCACAATGATTAAACTATATTATAAAAAATTAAACTGCGTTTGTTTAAAATATGAAAATATATAAAAATAAAATATATAGTTATAGTATATGTGTGATAAGGTTATTCACGATGAATTAAAGAATATGGAAGAGACTATATGTCCTTTTTGTTATCGACAATTAGTAGATGTTAAAAATATTGTGAGAGTTGTTGAGTCATGCTGTAGTAAACAAGAGATTATAAACAACAGTGGTATGAATGTTTGTAAAAATTGTGGAATCATACAATATTATAATTATCATAAAGATTATATTGATTTCAATGAAAATAAATACAAAATAAGGAAAAAATCAGTTTATATCAGAAAATATCATCTAAATAATATTCTGATTGACATTTGTAGTCGAAATAATATACAGCTTCAACATTCAGACAGATTTAAAAAAATTGAAATATTTGATAAAATTAATAAAGTCATTCCAAAATTAGGTCACAATCGAAAAAGAATAATTTCAATCAAATACATGTTAAAACAAATATTTGATATGTTAAAAATTGATTACAAAAATATAGAAATCACAAAAAGTGCAATGACATTGAAAATTTATGATGATTATTGGAATGATATTAAAAAGTTGATTAATCTCTGAATATTTTATCATATTTTTCAGAAGCTTTGTTAATTGTTGGGCATAGATCTGTTATCATTTCATCTAGTTGTTGTAGATAATTCATGAATGATACGTCATTGTATTCGATACCTCTTAAAAATGATTTCAATTTTATTATGACCTTTTCATAATTTTGAAATGCAAATGTACACATGTTGACTTTGGTATTGAGATTGCTTTTTGTCATATAGCCTTGAATTATGATTCCAGGAGCGGATATTGATGATAGGATTATAGGATTCAAAGTTATAGAACCGGCTATTGTTCCGGAACTTACCAATCCTAAAGAAACCATATTAAGTGTTAGTTTAATACGGTTTAGTTTTTTGTATTTCCATTGGTAACATGTATATTCTTTGTGATAAGCTTTATATAATTTTTTTAATTCAGTTATTTCAGCCTCACTCAATTTTTGATCAATATGATTGAAAACAAATATGTCTTTCTTTTCGATAGATTTTTTAAATGAAAGAGATCATATATATGGTTTATATAATAAATGTTTTATGGATACAGTATACGATTCCTGATATTTGTCCACATGGAGAATTCTTACGGAAAAAGTTATTTGTTTTATGCTCTGGAATAGCATATGAATATCCTCTATCCAGTGAATGATCAATAAAAAATCTACCAAATGCATCATGCAGTATGCTATGTGTATGCAAAACATCAGACCATCCAAACATTTTTTCAAGAATGGGTGTTAACCAACGGTTACCTGGTCCAATTAATCCAATTTCATTATTATTCAATTAGAGTATTTCACTTATTTTCATAATTTTATTAAAATGTTTAATGTATAAATATTGATATACTAAAGCAGATTTCAAAATAACATCATTAATATCTGGATGTTTTTTTTGTTTCTTCCAAAAAATTTTCAATAGATTTGATTATGTATTTTATCATATAATATATTGTCATATTATTTAATTCGATTGTATTAATAATTTTGTTGTTTTTTAATCGGTTTCAATGAATGTTATTGTGACGAGTATATTTTCAGTTGAATTAGATAAAAACTGTAAATGAAGTGGACCAGGTCCAAAATTTCCATTTATTGTGTCTATCATGAATTTTGCTCCTTTATTCAGAGTTCGTGTTCTAGTATAGTTGTTATTGGAAAGAAGTTTATAAATGATTGATTTGTAGGGTTCCAGTTCATCTTTTTTATAAAATATGAATTATTTGAATGTCTGAATTTTACACGATCGCAATAGATGGTACCAAAATTACCATAAACAGGTGTTTTACCACTTGATATGTTATTAGAATTAGATCCATACGGTTTATTCAAATCAGCTGCTGATATCAGGCTATTTATTCCATCAATAGAGATAGCACCTCAACGAATATTTATTGTTCCTTGTATATCCAAATCGCCATTTCTAATGTGACTTTCCATTTGGTTTTTATTAATTGCATCTCCATTCTCAGTACCTTCAGCTAAATTAGTTAGTTTTTTATTATCGATATCATAATTACCGTCTCTAGTTAATTTATAACCAACACCAGCAGGACCTCTTACACCAACATAAGTAATTGAAGATGCTAAATGTAGATTATTAGCGTTATCATTTAATATTCCCATATAATATTCAATTATATTAATCAGTTTTTGAAAATAAAACATTTATATAATATGTTGCTTTTTCTCCAAACTGTTCAAAATTAATATGAAATAATAAACACCACTATTCAAATTTTTACTTGTATTGATTTTTGTAAGAGTATATGGTGCTCAGACATGGTTTGATGCTACTCTGGTTTGAAAATTGATGAATGTAACTTAAAAAGTTACAATTCACGACCCTACGTTTCGACACTCCTGTCTAGTGTCTTCATCAGGGGTGATCTAGTGTTGCAAAAAGGACCCTTTTATACGCTTACTAATTAACGACCTTTTGTTTTGATGAGGTGTAAATAGGTGTCAGGTAAAAGGCCGCCATCGTCACGGTTTAAAGGAGCGTGGGCGGAGTTGATGTGCCAAGCTTCCAAACAAAGCCGTTGATGGTACCGCCGGTTAGTGGTGATAATTTTGGAATTATCCCACGCTATTGTATAGTTGGTTTGGCAAGCATGTTCCGACAAAGCGGAATTTTCCTTTTTGCAAAGAAAAACTGCTTTTTGATGCTCTTTTAAACGCGTGCCAAGCTGACGCTTGGTCTGTCCGATGTACTCATGATGACAGTCATTGCATGGAATAGAATAAACAGCGTCAGTTAGTTGTTCTTTCAACACAGGATCCTTAGGTTTGGCAAAAATATGACTCAACGTCTGAAAAGGTTTTTGTGCAACTTTAAGATTGTGGCTAGACAAAACTCTCTTTTAAGATGGGTTCTGTAACACCGCGGATGTGCGGGATGACGGCAAAACCTGTAGCCGAAACCTCGTCCCCGGAGGTGTTGAGAGAAGTAGTAACTGGTTTTAAGCAGTTCCGAAGGAAAGTGTTTGGGTAGCCATTGACCTTTAGGACGTCAAAAACATATTTTCGCTCTTTGGCCCTAGAATCACATGAAGATGGCAAACAATCAGCCCTCGTGAGCAAAGTTCTGGTTACGGATTTTTTGTGGCATATGGGGTGGTGGGAGTCAAATGCGAGATATTTGTCGGTATGCGTGGGTTTGCGATAAACACTTGTCTCTAAATTTCCCCGGTGCGCCCTAGATAGATAGACTGATAGATAGACTGTGTTTATTAAAAAAACATTGCAGTTAAAAAAAACTGAATTGCGCCTCTTTACAAGTAAGAATACAACAAATGATTTAAAACAACTACTATTATAAAATTACGAAGCCACTACTCTCATAAATTACTTAAATGCTTCCCTCGCACTCTTAACTATGAATGAATTTGCAAATCTATTCGTCTTTACAAGAGGCGTGGCAAACCTCCTCTGCCTTCTCAGCTCATGCGAGATAGAGACTGCGGGGGGTAGGAGGCTGGTAATCTTAGTGCGTGGATCATTAACAATAGACTTAAATAGGTGTTCTGTTAACTTTCCCTGGTGGGCCCTGATGGACTCAAGCCCTGCTAACTGAAGGGCATCCGAGTAGTGCACTCTAGGAAAAATGCATGATAGGGCCCTCCTTTGCACTCTTTCTAGCTCGACTTGTAGATACATTGGTAAACTATGATGGAAAACAGGACAAGCGTAATCTAGTGTCGACCTAATACATGCGCAAAAATATGTTACAAGATCTGAAGTAGGAACATGCGCACGCTTAAGTTGAATAAGAAAGTACAGTTTCTTAGACGCTTTTTTTACAAGTTCTTCTATATGGTCGTTCCACGTTAGCGTATCATTGATTGTCAAGCCGAGTAGCTTTGTGCTCTGTATGGTTTTGATAGACATTCAAATCGCTCAATGGTGAACTGGATAGACGGCTCAACTGAATTTAAATGTAAAAGAAGGCGCTCCGCTTCATTTCCGGATACCGCAGAGATGACATCGTCGACATATCGTTTCCAAAACAAAGGCTATCATTTCGATATTCGTCATTAGTGGTATTTCTACGACCACGACCTGTTTGTTGTTGCGTACGTATGATGATGTAATTATTAGTTTTATTACCTTCATAACAAACTGAAATTGTTTTCAATTGTGCATTGAATGGTAATAAAAACTTATTTTGAAGTGTGCCTAAATTTAATAAATAATATTCATTGGATACAATACTTCCGGAATATTCTGCATTTAACATGATTGGTAAACCGATGATATTATCATGATTGAAATCTATTGGCTGATAAGAATTTAGTTTATCATTTTCGAAATCCATGTTTTTTTTATTACCCCTATAAATACCACTTGAAATATATAAATCTTCATCACAATAAATTCGATCTGCTACTTTGAATTTATTATATATATTTGTAGGTTGGTTGAATGTGATCTCATTATGTTCAGTGTTATAATTAACGAGATTTTTTGAATGGCTGACTATTGATTTGTCTCTTATATCAATATCATCGAAACAATTGATTTTATCAGTGACAGAAACTTTTTGTTCTACGAATAATCCTTGTCTGAAAATAACATTTCCCTCTGCATCACCCAACATTAGAACCTTATTTGAATAAGAATCATATATGTTGTGATCATTCAAATCAATATTCATTGTCATTCTATCATTTTTTGTTTCATAAAGTGGAATATTATAAACTGATGAATTAACATTATTCAAGTAATTATCAACTCCATAAACAACTAAATGTAGTGGCAATTGATTTGGTGTTGGAGGAGTAACACTTTCAATATGGGTTGTGTAATATATATAGTGACTTACTGCTATTAATTTTTTTAACTTTACAATCGTTTTAGTATAATAATATTCCAAAAGACCAATATTATAACGGAATTTAGCAGTTTGGTAGTATGGTATAGAAATACCAGTTCCTGTAATAGTTATCTGGGCCTTATTCCATAATGTTTTACTTAGACTGCTCAAATGCAAAACTGCTCAATGCAAATAGTGTGATCTTTACTACTTGCAAGACTTACTTGAATTCCCATCCTGTATCGATAGTTATTTGATCCATCACTAGTGGCTTTGAAGTATAGAACCTTTTTGTTAGAATGAAAACTCCAACCCAGATTGTCAATCTTATCTGAAATCCAACCATATTCAGTTGATATTTCATTTATATCTTCCATAATGTATTTGAATTTATTTTCAAGTGAATGTGAAGGTCCTGCTTTAGTTTTGTCATCAACATATTTTTTGGTAGATGCATTAGAATCCAATTGTGGTTGACTTAAATTTGTTATTTGGTTGTCATCCATGTTTAAAGTAGATAACATTTTGTTACTTCCATCAAGTTTAAGAAAGTTTTGATCCGTATAACCCTTATTTACAGCATCTTCGATATCACTTGGCATGATTAAGTTTATTATTTTATTGTTGTTAGCGTTTTAATTACCTCTTAAAATGCCTAATCGTTTACTAATAAAATTAACTTTTATGTATTTATATTGGAAACATCGCTATCACTTGAAGTAATCGGATCATAATTCTTCAGATTAGTAATTTTGTAACCACCCATATTCAGATTAAAAGTCATCGAATTACTACCATTCCTTTTTAAATAATCAGTTAATTGAGATTCTAAAAAGGGGTTTATTAACACTATCTTGTTCATCTGTTGGATCAAGCATGTTTTTAACCCGATTTTCGTTCATGTTTAATGAATTATTCATGAAATTACTACCATCAGTGCGTAAATAATTACTACTTGTATTATGTGAATCTACATATGATTTATTCACAGCACTGCTATTGAACTGAGGATTACCTAGATTATGAATCTATCGTTTATTGTATAGGGTTTTACATAACACATCCATTTTTTTTAAAGAAAGACGTTATAATGTATTTGGGATTCACAATATCACTACCAGAATGTGATGATTGATTAAAATCAGGTATTTGTATCCTACTATTGAATGTTTGTGTTGAATTAGTTGTTAGATCAGCTTTTGTATTAATTTGTGATCGAACACAATTTTACATTGATTGGACATTGACAGCCTCTTGTGCTCTGAAAGGATTCGAACTGGATGATGATATGTCTCCTAAATTGACTATTCTGTTATTTTCCATGTTAAGTTCTTGATAATTATTGGCTATTTTTGCATTTCTGATATGTTTTAAATTCATATTTAAATCTCCCTGAGCTATTTTACTTAATTTGTCAGCTAATCCAGTATCTCATTGATGTTTGGTTATGCTATCTCCACTCTCAGTAGCTTCAGCTACATTAGTTAGTTTTTTATTATCAATATCATAATTACCATCAGGAGTTAAAACTAGGACCAGGCGGTCCCCTTTGACCTGGAGAAGATACAGTATTTCTTCTTTTTGTATTATGAACATTATCGTTGAATATTTCCATATACTATTGGATTATATATTTCCACAAAAGTTTCTTTTAACCAATTTCTTGGGTTTATCAACATAAAGAAATGAATATGGTTTTTTGGTTGCTTTTTCATATTGATCTTTTGTAACATTCAATTCTCTTCAAATCAAATTTCTCTCATTATTGCTTGGAAACTCATAAACAACATAATGGCTGCAATTCAATCTTATGTCTCTTGGTGTTTTATAGAAGTTCTGACTGAGAGATATCGATGAGCAGTTTTTATGTCTTCCCTGAATAAAATGATCAATTAATAATTTCTGATTTTTGTCACAAATAAAATCGTCAAATATTACTATTTTTTGAGAATCACTATCCAGACTATCAACGGGTTTTATTTCATCGTTATTGAAATGTATAATATCGTTATTGAAATGTATAATATAATAACCAACCTGTCTACTGATATCATTCATTGTTTCGATCATGTGTTTGTATTTCTCTTGTTCACGATTTTTACCGTATAAATGAACTTGATCAAAATAAACTAATGGTTTCATAAGCATATGATAGAGCAGATTTGTTTTACCACAACCACTGCTTCCACAGATAAGCATTCTGAATGGTTTTTCAGGCATATAACGATATAGTTGTGTGAAATTAGTATTTTTGTCTTCATTGAAATCGTAATTTGGTATTTCCATATATATATATATATATATATGTTTAGATAAGTGTAGATAAGTTTAGATAAGTAGAGATAAGTTTATATAACTATTATATATAATGGATATTGAACAGTTCAAAAAGCTCAGTAATTCAAAAATTGAAGCAGGAAAAAAAACCAGAGCTGTAAGAAAAGAGTTGAAAGAATATAAGGAAGCTAAACAAGATGAATATGAAGGAATATCAAAAGCATTTAAACCAATAATCGATACTCAGAAAGATGTAAAACAAAGTATTGATGATAAACAAGATGAATTAATTGAACAACTTCAAAAAAATCAAAAAGCTGTTACAAGTGGTTTAGAAGATGTTATCATTTACAAGTAATTACCCGAAGTACAAGATACAAAATTACCAATAATTGATTACAAATTACCAATTGATTACAAACCAGCAATGATGGATGAATTAAAACCAAAATCAGATTTAAATAGAGGATTTAATCCTACTGATATTCAAACATTGACGAAATATAAACTATTTGCACCATCTGATGTGATGAAAGGTGTTCAATAGAAAAAACTTGATTTTGATGATTATGATTATAAATTGGGTAAAGTAATTCAAAATACAGGACGAAAAAAGGGAGTATTGTCAAAATCTAAAAAAACACGAGATTCTAACAAAGTTGAGATTAATAAATTAACAAATGAAATCAAGTTATTACAAAAATATGGAAGTAGAATAGGTTTAATTCCTGAGGGTTTACAGACACTCGGATCAGGAATATATACACAGAAAAAAAGGAATGCACACAAAGTAAATCCACAAAATGGTAATTATGGAAATTTAGTTATTGATCTGCCAAAATTATTTGGTCAATTGAAAATGATTGCATATAGGGACAGTAAAAAGGTATATGATAAAAAAGCACATTTTGATAGAATTGATCTGCTGACAAAGAGATTCAACAGTAAAAAGAAATACAGTGATCTGTCGAGAATGATTTTCAATGAATTAAATACACTATCTAAAATTCCAATTCATCGTACTTCTAAAAAATATAAAACATTGGGATCTGGCGCTATATATTATAATAATTCAGATGATTTACTTGACAGAATGGAATTACTTGGAGGATCAATCCTATCAGGAAATGATGGTGTAAAAAAGGAATTTACACAAATAGCTCATACATTGAATAAAATAGGAGTCATTGACAATAATAAATTGAATGATTTGTTGAGAGAATATGTAATCTAATGATATATGGAAGAAAGATCGATTTATATATCATCTGTTGATAGAGAAAAGGTCGGTAGAAGCAAAACACATGATTTCAAAATTAAATTACAAACAATATTAAAACTTGATCAGGATATGAAACATGAAATAGCTGTTGATACAGTCATGATGACTTATTCATGGCATAACATATCTGAAACTTATAAAAATAATAAGATTAAATACACTCATGATGGTGGTACTAGTTGGGAAACAATCACTTTTGTTAATGGTATGTATAGTTATGAAGATATTAATGATTATATTCATCAATATATTGTCGAACAAAAACATGCAGAAAAAGATAAATATCCCATTAATATATTATTCGTGCTGTCTTCATATAGAGTAATAATCGAACTTGATGATGATTATCAACTAGATCTCAGAGGAACTGAATTCGGTAATTTAATTGGTTTTGACAAAAAATTAATAACACAGACAGAATACAGTGGTCGATTACCAAACATCACCAACAGTGTAGACAAAATCAATATTCATTCTGATATTGTAACAAATTCTATATTAAGTGGATATTCAAACAACTTATTAGCAGTAATACCAACAGATAATTTAACCAGAAGTTATAGTTTCAAATTCGAGCCCAAAAGATAATTATTCAATGATGTTTCAAAAACACATATTGATGAAATGAGGTTTTATATAACTGATGCACTTGGTCGTCCTATTGATTTAAATGGAATTGATTGGTTCATGACATTAATTCTACGGTCAAAACCGATATAATATAATCTAATTCTATATGAATCAATTTGAATATAAAAAACGATACGATCCTGATTTTGGAATATATGTTAAAAAACATGTTCATAGCGGTGAAATCTGTGGTGGAGCATTGACTGATATTTTCAAATCTGTTGCTAGTAATTTATTCGGTAAAACAATGAAAGAGGCTGCGAAAACAGCTTCGAAAAAGGCTCTTCAAACGGCTGCCATAAAAACAGGAGAATTTGCAGGTAAAAAAGCCGGCGATAAAATAATTCAACTATTAAGCAAAAAAAATAAAACGACATCATCACCTGCAATGAATCAAATACCAAAAACAAAACCTCTATCACAATATGAGATCAATGACAGAGCTAACAGGATAATTTCGGGAGGTAAACTGAGAAAAATTATGTAATCTAATATTATATGTTTAGAAATAGTAAATACGTTGAACGATATGAAGACGTTGTTTTTGAATTAGAAACTCCATTGAATACAACCGTTGCTAATAATGCACATCAAAAGAAAAATGGCTATCGATTTGTTGCTGATAACACAGGTGAAGTGACACCTTTTGATTGGTATAACTCACGAATCGTAGTTGATTTTAAAGTAAATAAATTAGATGGAAGTGGTAATATTGCGAATAATGACCACAATGGTATAGTAAATGGATCACATGCATTAATCAATAATTTTAAAGTCAATATGAATGGTAAAAAAGTATACGATTCTAATGATGCAAACCATGTAGTCAATATCAAGAATTTATTAGAATATAGTCCAATTTATGCTGAAACTACTGCTACTAATGCATTTTTCTATTTGGACACAAGTAGGCACGCTGAAGAACAACAAGGCCAAGCTAATTGTAATAAAGGTTTCGCTGCGAGAAAAGCTCTTTTGGGTACATCAAATACTGAAATACCTCTTAATAGATACAGTTTTTCAATGCACTACAAGACAAACTTCTACCAAACACAAGATTAGAGCTTAATTTAGAAATCGAATCGGATGGAAACCTCATTTGGCATGCAGGTGTCAATTGCAGAGTCATAATAACAAAAATGCAACTCGTTGTTCCTAGAATAACTTTCAATTCGGAAGGTCAATCATTATATGCCAGTAAATTCATTACAAATAAAAAACGGACATATCTAAGAGAAGAAATCATGAGATCGAATTCTTCAACACAGAAATCCGGACATTTCAATATTACAAGTGGAATAAGGAAACCGAGACATGTATTTGTTTTCATCATCAATGATGCTAATATTAACGCTCAGACAGCTAATCCATTTTTGTATAACACCTTCTCAGTCAGCATAGACCCAAGGACTCTTTTGAATTGTCATCTTGTAGTAGGAAATGGAAATGAGTATCCTGAAATTCATTATACACCTTCTACAGACGTGACTAGAGTATACAGAGATGTTTTGAAATATGTTCATAAAAATAATGAATATGGTGAAGGCACTTTACTTAACAGAAGTAATTTTAGCACAATCTTTCCTTTTATGTATTTTGATCTTACTAAACAAAAACTGGATATTAGAGATGGAACAACTAAACTGAATTTCAGATATGAACTAAGTGGTGCAACAACGAACCCTTATAGTATCTATGCTTTTATTTTATATGAACAGGAAGCCGAACTTGTTCAGAAGGATGGTAAACTCATGTTCCGTTAAAGAATATAAAAACAATATAAAAATTCAATTAAAATAACATACTAAATTTAAAATTAATGTAACATATATTATATACAATATATGACGCAATATTTTCCTTATGGTGTTGAACTAAGCAAAGGTCAATTAGAAAAGCTATCAAAAGCTTATGCAAATAATTCAGCTATAACAATTAGATTAGAAAAATCTGATTTGAAAGGTAATGATGAACTTATGTTAACAAAAACACAAATTAAACGAATTCAGAAAGCCATGAAAATGAACAAAGGTGTTGACATTAAAATATCAAAAAGCCAAATACGTAAAGTTGCAAGACATGGAGGCAGCCTATGGAGTTCACTAGCAGGCTTATCATCAAAACTGTTACCTATGGCATTACCATTAGCTAAAAAGACTATTGCACCAATCGCAACAGGAGCTTTATCTGGTTTAGCTTCTCTACGTATTAATAAATTATTTGGAAGTGGATTTTTGATTCCTGAATCAAACGTTAAACAATTAATTCAATATAAAGAATACCTAACAGCTAAACAAAAACAAGATATATTAAATGTATTACAATCTGGATCCAGTGTTCATATAAAACCAACTAAAAAACAGGTTGGTGCTGGAATAGGAACAATATTAGCAAGTATCGGCATTCCAATGTTAATCGACGCTTTGACTGGTAACGGTTTGCAAGTTGATTCAAATCAAACAAGATCAAGAAGATCATTACCAGTTCACGTCCCAAAAAATTATTACCTGTTAACGTCCCAAACACAACAACAAAAAAAGATGGAGGTTTAGTAATTCCACAAAATTATAGAAGCAATCCATTTTTCGGTACTTGGGATCAAATGAATAATCCTATGCTTGGTTATGGTGTTAAGCCAAAAAAAAGACAAAAAAAAGACAGGGAGAAGGATTATTGACAGGAGCTCTAGGCGTAAATCAAGATACAGCATTCAACAAAAACGTATGGTCGAAAATCCTTCTGTTAGGTCAACTAATACGAAATTCATAGATAAACCGCTTAGTAATTTTGATTTAATCAATTGGGTAAACAAATTAAAAATAAAACATTTTAGAGGTGTATTCAGTCGAGATAATTTACCAAATCAAATAAATGAACCTGAAGTTGGGATTATTAACCTTGATAGGAAAATTGGACCAGGCACTCATTGGGTTTGTTATAGAAATGTTGACAAACATATATGTGAATATTTTGATTCATTCGGTTTAATAATGCCAACTGAAATACAAAAATATTTACAAACAAGTGGTGAAAAGATTATATATTCAACAGATGAAATACAAGAGCGTGATTCTGTGTTATGCGGTTATTGGTGTTTGTATTATCTATTAGAAAGACAAAAAGGTAAATCAATACTGACATAATACATAATACGGCATTTAGTCAAACAGACAAATCTGTAAATCATAGATTCCTTATTAATTACTTTAAAAGTATGTAATTCACATATATAATGATCAGTTACTGTGTAAAAGAACGACGACAAACTGAATGCATTCCTGGAAGCGATCGATATGTTGAAGCAAAAAATGGACGCATGATGATGAAATGCAAATGCAGTTCTTGCGGAATAATGAAAGTTAAATTCATAAAAAATAAAAAACAGGGAAACTAAATGAGCCCATCCAGAGCGGTGGGCGAATATTCATCCAGGTACTATAGTACCAGATTTCAATCCTCAAAATGCTAAATGGATGAAAGCTTTTGTTAAAGCTGCACCAAAAGGCAGAGGTCCTCTTGATATTTTAAATAAAACCATTGAAAATTATTATACTGGTGGTGCAATTGATATTCATAAATTGATTGGCAAATACCAAAACCGAAAGGAGGTTGAACTCCACAAGACTATGATTTTATAGGACCCTATAACCCGTTAGAAAAACAACTCGAGTTAATGCTATCAACCCATTAGCTAAGACAGGAATATGAAGACACTTTGTGGGATAAAGGGGTAGGGGATTAAGCACTCCAGTCGCAAAATAGCTGACATAACATGTTGGTCTAAAGCTTGTATTATGCAACAAAGAGAGAGGATAATTCTCTCTCAAGGGTGATAATCCCTTGGCTGGGGAAGGGGTAGTAATCCCCTACAGGAGGTGATAATCCTCCGGGATAATACTCATTCCCATGGCAACACAGCTATAGGGGTACCGATCCCCAGAATGAATAGCTGCCATGAGTCTATGGGTGAAAGTGAGACCAGCATGGGAGCACTTAATCCCAAACCCTGACTTTATTGTACTATTAACAAATATAAACACTTCTTAATGAGCAGAAAATTTTAGCAATAGGATTAACAATGTGCTATCTTATAAAGGAATATATATATATTACTGACAGTGGACGATGAGTCAAATTGCCAGAGTTCATGTCCCTGAAGATCTTTGTGACTGTCATTGTGACTATAGCTATTAAGGCTTCCTTTATTGTCTTTTGAGTACTGGCAATTATGAAAAACTACCAATACAAAGGGAAGGGTGGGAGGGAACTGTTATTCTTGTGAAAGCAAACAACGGAATGAATCACTAAACCGAGGCAAACGGACAAACATACTTTGATTGACAGATAGAGGGAATCAGCACTGTGATTGGACAATAAAAATAACTGTGTATGACGCCACTTAGGCTAAATGACCTTTGTACCCTTGTATTGCTAGCATTTACACACACATTATCATTTACTGTTAGCTTGACTCTAATAAGCTAAAGGTTGTATCATTAACTGTAATTTATATTCTATAAATTTTCTTATGATCCAAATACAGGACAAGTATTAGACTGGAAAGTTAAACCAAAGAATCGTGTTGATGAAATAGTTGCACATCACGACATATGTTATGATATGGGTAAAAACAAAAATGAATGCGATAGACAAATGGTTAAATCACTGGATGAAATACCTTATGGTGAAATGCCTAAATGGGGACAGACAGCAAGATTTTTGGTCTTGGTGTTCCAAAAAACGGAAGAAGCCGTCGAGTAAAGAAAACTGGCAAGAAAAATTAGCAGATCAATTACATACACCCATAAAGCGTAATTTTACTCGATGGCATGTGATTGTCAACCATATTGATGAAATATGGGCTGCTGATTTTGTTGATATGCAAAACAATATTCAATGAAGGCAGAAAACCACAATATCTATGGGTTGATAAAGGAAAGGAATTCTATAACAAACATTTGAAGGACTTGTTGGAGAAATATAATATACAGATATACTCCACAGAGTATGAGGAAAAATCCTCAGTGGTTGAAAGGTGGAATGGAACAATCAATTCCAAAATGTGGAAGCAGTTCACTATTCAAAGTAATACACATTATTTAGATATGTTACCTCAAATATTAAAACAGTTCAATAACACAAAACATTCAAGCATAAAGATGACACCTACAGAAGTAAGCAAAAAAAGCAATGAAGGAACTGTTCACTTTAATCTATATGGTGATATGGAACAAGTAACATCCAAACCGAAATTCAAGGTTGGTGATTAGGTCCGAATATCTAAGTATAAACGAAATGTATTCGACAAGGGTTATACACCAAATTGGACAGAAGAAGTATTCATAGTAGATGAGATCCAATACACTAATCCAATCACATACAATCTAAAAGATTTGAATAATGAAGAAATAAAAGGATCATTTTATGAACCTGAATTACTGAAAGCAAAGCAAGATGTATTTAGAATTGATAAAGTCATTCGAAAAGATTATAAAAAGAAACAAGCTTTGGTCAAATGGAATGGCTATAATGATGACTTCAACAGTTGGATACCATTCAGGGATTTAAAGGATATGTGAAATGATTTAAATAATTATCTAACATACATATATATATATATATATATGGGTCTTGAATAAAGCGTTGAAAACGGAAGTCCTTTCTCCATTGTGCGAATTATATATATATATATATATATATATATATATATATATATATATATATATATATATATATACTAACGGTTTACCCGATTTTCTTTGTCAGATATATGACCAAAAATAGATTATTTCTAGTTGTATTTTTATATAACTTTATTTTCTAATGGTATATGAAATTGATAATGCTAAAGATAAATTGATCAGATTAGTACATTTATACGATGATTTTGAAAGTATGAGGTCATTATCTGATAGAATTAGATCATTTTTAAGAATTAAATTTAGAATTATAAAACAATTGTTAATCGAATCGTTATTTTTACTAGAACAAATTGAGAATAAAAGAGTAAACAGGGTAATTTTAGCAAATAGAATTAAAAAATATTATCTTAAATTTAGGTTAGATGAAAAAAGATATAATTATAACAATTTTAATGATTTCTTTTTGCTTTCTAATAAAGAACACTTGAAAAAATGTATTAGAATAACATTAAACGATCACTATCATCAATTTGATAATACATTTTATGATCTATGTTATGATTGCGCTGAGAAAGAAAAGGCGGCTAATAATGAAAACTTTGAATATGATGATTTTGAGAAATTAAACAGTTTTAAATATTTTGAAATACCAAGAAGAAGCTATGAATTAGAGGATATGTGAAATGATTTAAACGCACCCAAAGATATTTAAAAAAATATTATCATATAAGATTATACATGGAAATGCAAAAGAGAAATTATAAAAATAATCAATTAAATGTTGAAATTAATTGTTATGTTGATAAGAATAATCAGATTTGGTTTCGTGGAGAGGAAATTGCTGAAACTCTTGGCTATTTAGATACAAGACATGCAATACATTATAATGTTCATATTGATGATAAAAAATCAATGGAAATTGAAATACCTTCTAAGAAGCTTAATTCTTCACGGGAAAAATTTTCCCCTGAAGCTGAGGAGCTTAAAATTAAACGTAAATGTTTTTTTATTAATGAATCAGGTTTTTATTCTTTAATTTTATCAAGTAAAAAACCATTAGCTAGAGATTTTAAACATTGGGTTACAAGTAAAGTTTTACCATCAATTAGAAAACATGGATATTATAACAGAAAAAGTAATAGATTATTAATTGAAAGTGAATATGATCTTCATTCTAAAGTAGTTGACTTTATCAGGAAAAAATACAATAATTGTCTTATAATAGCAGGTCTTGGTGAAAATCAAAGGACTGAAAATCTTAGATTATCATCTGGGAAAAAAGGCTATATGGCTGGTCAATGAGATTTAATGATTATGAATCCAACTAGTAAATTTAATTCTTTATGTCTCGAATTTAAGAGTCCAACAGGTTCATACCAAATGTCTGAAAAACAACTTCATATGAAAGAACTTTATGAAACTAATAAATGTAAATATATTATGAGTAATTGTTATGATGATATTTTATTTGAAATTATTAAACATTTTGAAGAAAGTAATAAATACATAAAAAGAAGACAACAACGAAATAAATACGTTTTTAATTCATATTTTTCCAATTATTTGTTTTATAAAATATTTAGAAAATGATTTAAACGCGCGTTTTTTTGACTTAAAGAAATATTTATATTATAATATATAGAATGGAAAATATTATCTCAACTAATAGTATGAATGAAAGAGATCTCAAAAAATTGAAAAAATCTCAACTAATTAATCTGTTATTGAAGCAGAATGATAAGAAGAAGCCTGAAACCAAATCACTGCCAAAACTAAGGAAGCCAATTCCAACTCCCAGAAAGAGTGTCAAACAGATGGTGAATGATTATGAAAACAACATAATTCTTTCACCATTAGAATTTAGGGATAAACCAGTTCCAATGCCAAGGACTAAAAAACCGGTACCACTACCAAGGACTGAAATAGAAAAAAAAAACAGACAAAGCTCTAAAAGGTTATACCAATTCTTACAAAATCAACATCAAAAACAAAAAAGATCCACTAGTTCAACTACAAAACACAAGAAAAGCTGTTGCATACCATATTATAAATACACTAATATCAATGAAAGGACTAAAAGTTGTTGAAACATTGAAAGTAACATTCACAAAAATATCAGATAGAGAAACAATTTATAAGACAGCTTATTTTAACAGTCAAACTCAGACTATTACAAACCATCCAGAGATTGCTGAATCACTTGAAGTATCCAAACAAGATATATTAAATAAAATTGCTGTTTGGATTTCTGAGGGATCAGGTTGGACAATTCAATCAGTTGATAATCATTATCTCAATGTGGTAAAATATAAACCGATGAAAGGTTCTTCATACATCAAATTGCCACAAGAACTAAACAATAGTGCATAAGGTTTAATAAACATGAAAAATGAGAACAATGAATGCTTCAGATGGTGTCACATCAGATACTTGAATCCACAAGACAAGAATCCGCAAAGAATAAAAAAAGTCGATAAGGCTGTTATTAAAATCTCAATTATTCAGGAATTGAATTTCCAGTCACCACAAAGCAGTGTAACAAAATCGAAAAGCAAAATGAGATTAATATTAATGTTTTTGGTTATGAAGACAAACAACCATACCCCATTTATATTTCAAAAGAAAAGAATGAAGACTGTTTATATTTATTGTTGATTACAGAAAATGAAAACAAACATTACGTATTAATAAAAGATTTCAACAAGTTCATGTACAATCAGACAAAACACAGAGAAAGGAAACATTTCTGTATGCATTGTTTGCAATACTTCAGCTCTGAAAAAGTATTAGCCAATCATAAAGAAAACTGCATCCCAGTAAATGACACACAAGCGATAAGAATACCAACTAAAGACGACAATATATTAAAATTCAATAATTGCCACAAACAACTACCAGTACCATTTGTAA
Organism: Galaxea fascicularis; assembly: GCA_948470475.1. NCBI lineage: Eukaryota > Metazoa > Cnidaria > Anthozoa > Scleractinia > Euphylliidae > Galaxea > Galaxea fascicularis. The sequence continues at coordinate 11,049,531 of OX419342.1, forward strand.
TATATGCAGATTTTGAAGCCATCACAGAAAAAATACATGGTTGTCAACCCAATAATTTTAAATCATATACAGAAGCCTATCAGAAGCATATAGACTGTGGTTATGGATATAAAGTCGTTTGTTGTTATGATGATAAATACAGTAAACCAGAACAAATTGATAGAGGTGAAAAAGCTGTTTACAAATTTATGGAAGCTATGTTAGATGAAGTTAAATATTGTAAAAACGTTATGAAAAAAGAATTCAACAAACCACTAAAAATGAAAAAGATAATGAAAAGAAATTCCAAAAAGCTGATGAATGTCATATCTGTAATAAAAAATATAATAAAACCGATGTAAGAGTCAGAGACCATTGTCATATCACTGGTGTGTATCGTGGTTCAGCTCACCAAGATTGTAATCTCAACTTCCAAATAACTGATAAAATTCCTGTAATATTTCATAATCTCCGAGGATATGACAGTCATTTCATAATGCAAGAGATCGGTGAAATAGTCAAAAAGCATACATACACAAACAGAAAGGTGAAAAGTGTCAAATGAACATTAATTAATTCCTAATAACATGGAGAAATACATGGCATTCATGCTTGGTAATCATCTGACCTTCATTTACAGTTTCCAGTTTATGGGCTCAAGTTTAGAAAAACTAGTGAGTAATCTACCAAAAGAATTATTAAAATACACCTCCCAAAAATTCAAAAATAAAAAGTTTGATTTTATGTCTCAAAAAGTTTATCCATATGACTTCATGGACAGTTTCGATAAATTCAATGAAAAGCTGCCAACAAAAGAGGACTTCTTCAGTATTATGAATAATGAGCATATAACAGATGAAGATTATAAACATGCTCAAAATGTGTGGAATACATTCTCTCTCAAAAATATGGGTGAGTACCATGACTTATATCTCAAATCTGTCATCCTTTTGTTAGCTGATGTTTTTGAAAACTTCAGGAAAACTTGTTTAGAATACTACAAACTAGACCCTTGTCATTATTTCACAAGCCCTGGACTTTCCTGGGATGCTATGCTGAAAATGACTGATATTAAACTAGAGCTTATGACAGATGTAGATATGTTTCAATTCATTGAGAAGGGTATGCGTGGAGGTATCAGTTATATAGCCAACCGACATGGCAAAGCAAATAATAAATCCATGAAAACATATGATGAGAAGGTGCCCTCAAAGTATATTATGTATTTAGATGCTAACAATCTATACGGCTGGACTATGAGTCAGTATCTGCCAACAGGTGGTTTCAAATGGTTGACTGAAAAACAAATCAATAATCTAAACCTTGCTAAATACGAAGAAGACGGTAATAAGGGTTTGATACTTGAAGTCGATCTTGAATATCCTAAAGAGTTGCATGATCTCCATAATGACTACCCACTAGTAACTGAAGATATGCTACCAGGCTATTGTAAAAAAATAGCAGGAAAATATAAAATATCAACTGGTCTGGTACACAAACTTATTCCAACATTGAGTAATAAGAAAAAAATACGTGCTTCATTACAGGAACCTACAATTGTATATTGATCTCGGTTTAAAATTAACGAAAGTCCATCGAGTATTAGAGTTCAATGAGTCTGCGTGGTTAAAGCAATACATTGACTTCAATACTCAGAAAAGAACTAATGCCAAAAATGCTTTCGAGAAAGACTTCTTCAAACTTATGAACAAAAAACGATGGAAAATATCAGAAAGCGAGTAGATGTCAGATTGGTAACTGATGAAAAGAAACTATTAAAAATGGCGGCTAAACCTACTTATGTGAGTAGTAAAATCTTCAACGAAAATCTGGTTGCTATGCATAAGATTAAAGAAACACTCACCCTTAACAGGCCGGCATATGTGGTATGTGTATTCTTGACCTCAGTAAAACACTGATGTATGACTTTCACTACAATTACATTAAACAAAAATACAGTAGCAAAGCGAAATTATTATTCACAGACACAGACAGCTTGACCTATGAGATTGGAACAAAACATGTTTATAATGACTTCTGGGGGATAAAAATAGATTTGATAACAGTGATTACCCCGAGAACTCGCCGTATTTTGATAAGACAAATAAAAAAGTAATTGGTAAATTCAAAGATGAAGCGGTTGGTATTCCAATTTCTGAATTCATTGGCTTACGGTGTAAGATGTATTCATACATAAAAGAGAATAATCAATGCGGAAAGACCGCTAAGGGAATTAAAAAGAATATTATTAAGAAGAACATCCAACATGAAGACTATAAAGAAACTTTATTTGGAAATGAACAAATATATCACACTATGAAAACCATAAGAAGTCAAAACCATGAATTAGAAAGTTATGAAATCAATAAAGTATCACTCAGCTGTTTCGATGACAAAAGATATATACTAGACGATGGAGTAACAAGTTATGCTTACGGCCACTATAAAATCTAAAAAGCCCAGTTGGCTGCTGACGTCACGTCACAGCTGTGCCGGCTAACTTTAAATCTCGACGACAAACTTTACTGGTAAACTTTACTAACAAACTTTACTTCAAAAACAAGTTCATCCTGATGGTTATATGACAATCATATGACTGTCTCATGATCTCAAACAATAGCTGTAGGTGATGACTCATTTTAGAGGGGGTTTCCCTATTTTTCCGAGAAAGTCACGCTTGGTGATTTTTCCGAGAAAATCACGCATAGGGGTCAAACGCTTCGCTATGACTTAATAGCTTCGATGCCGTGAAGCTAAATCTCAGGGAGGGGGAGGGGAAACAGTGAAATCACGATTTGTGATAATTATATGAAATTATAATATAAAATCATTTGATGTAATAATTATATGAAATCATTTTATGTAACCACAAATGGAAAGTAGTATAAGGTTGGGTTGGTAACAAATCATTGAAAATGGTTTGGTACCCCCAACTATTATACTACTCCATCCATCTCCTTGTATTCCGCCACATATTTCCGTGGTTGGCCCGGGGGTCGACCCCACGGGAAAGCCGATGACATGTGCATAAATCGTCTGATTAGCTTGATTGGAGACAACTTAAGACTCGACGGACTCGAAAGCCTTTTTTGGTTCGACCTGCAAACTTTCTTCGACTTATCGACATGTAAGTACAGAACATTGAAATTCATGTTTTTCATGTCTGTCTGAGATTCATTATTGAACAGTTCAAAAGCATTAACATATGACTGTGATTACATTGCTAACATTTATCTTGATAGGATTGAGATGTTTCACGTTGGGATATTTTTTACAGTCTTGGGTTTTGCTTTGGCTTCTGAAGGTATAATCTTGGACCTGTCTACCGATCAGATTTTATCCACGTTCTCAGTTTGTTCACGACAATTTCCATCGCAGTTTTTTAATAGCGGCTTAAGGTTAAGGACGTAAGCTGTTTAATTTGCCCTCTTTAAAATTACTGGAAACAATTTGACCGCACCTTAAATTTCAGGTATCAACATACGCCACAGAATCTTGATTCAAAAAGTCAAATCCGAAAGTACGTTTACTTTCAATTTTAGGAAGCCATAAGCAGTTTTCACTTTATAAATTCTTTTACCACCTCCTGAAACACCAGCGTCTCCTACACAATGTTAGCAGGTTCATCAATTGTTCAAACTGATTTTTAATAATTAACTTGTCTCTTCATCAAATTGCCCTTTAAATGAAATCAGCGTTTGTTTTTGTTTTCAAAATGTCTCGTGACTATGCTTTTTCGTAGAAATACAGTGGAAGTACGGTGAAAGTAAACAAATTGGTAAGTTTGCTATGTTCGATATCACCTGTCCTTTTATTATTGTAAATATTCTATAAAGTCATCTGGGTGATTATTTATTTAAGACACTTTCTCAAGATGGCTTATAAGAGAGGCGGGATTATTCGTTTAGCAAAATGCAGCGCTATGATATGATATGTTTTTTTCTGAAGCATATCAGTTGACCAGAATCCTAAAGGCAGCGACACACTAGTGTCTAACAAGAAAACTATATGGTTTATTTAGGCACTAGGCATTTCCATCATTATTATCAATATGGTTTAGTTTAATTTCAAGTACTTAAATAACCTTTTTGAAACTAACCATACAAATATCTTTTAATGTGATGTAAGGAGGAGATGTGAAATAAAGTATTGTTGTTGTTGTTGTTGATTCTATACGCCGATAGCGGCGATTTTGATCGCCAGCGAAAAGCGCGAGTGAATTTCGCCGTTGATTACGGAGCCCTCCAGGGGCTATCCTTGTATTGTATTACTATAAATTAGTGCACGCGATATCGAGCGAATTGTAGAGGCCAAGGCAGTGATGTACTGTGGCAAGTTGTGTTATTGAAAGGTTCTAAAATTGTCGATGGAGTACTGATCCGCTAAATTGGCGACGAGGATTTCAGTGAAGATGCATGATGTGGAGAGGCGTGCCAGTTACGACTCTCGATGAAGGAAGTGATGTGGAAGCGTATTTGGGGCGGTTAGAATGTTTCATGACTGTGGCGGGAACGACAGATGCCAAGAAGACACCGCCTTGTTCACACAGTGAAGGAACGATTAAAGGAACTTCGGCTCGAGTTACTACAGCCAAATGTTTTCGGTGTAATCGTGAAGGCCATCAGGCGAGTGATCAGGAAAAACGTAGAGCTGTAAACCAAACCTGTAACACCTGTAGACATAAAGGTCATTTCTCAGGATCGAAATTCTGCAAGCAGACAAAGCGGCTACAGGAGAGTTTGAAGCAATTCATGCCAAAAGGGAGAAAACCGAACAGTAGAAAAGGAACTCAAAATCATATAGAAGAAGGAGTTGCCGACGCTGAGGAGGAGGAAACTTGAAGTCATTGAGTAACTTTCTTGCGTGCAGGGAGATGATGAAACACCTAAATGTGTAGCTGAAGTGCTCGGTGAGAATATTCCATTTCTGATTGATAGTGGAGCAGCTAACATTGTCTCAGAAAAGATTTATGAACAGATAAAGGACAAAGTAACCTTAGAGAAACCTAGTAAGACTCTTAATGCCTCTGGGCAGAGTAAACCTCTGAACACGAAGGGTCAATTTCATGCAGTAGTTAAGGTTCAAGGTAAGTCTGTTGATGCTCTGTTCTTTGTTTATGATGAAGATAATGCTATCAGTAGTTTGATATCTGCAATGTCCGCTAGAGATCTGTCATTATTTCATGTACAAACTGCTGTTACTGAGCAAAATCTAGAGGATGTGATTAAGTCTAGGTACGTCACTCTCGATGCTTTAAAGGGATAGGTAAGCTTAAGGGTTGCAATATTAAGCTTATCGCAAATGATTTGAACCCAGGAGTCATATCATAATTAAGTGTAGTGCGATCGTCCGGGTGAGTGTAGTCCTCAGAAGTACTGTTTGTGGTGACATTGACTGACATTTCGACAACCTGAGCGGAAGTCATCATCAGAGTCAAGTGATTTGTGTAACGTCAGTAGATGGTATAAATACTCTGGTCGTTAATGTGATTGGTCAATGAAGTCGTGATGTTCTTGGTCGACTTTCAGTTAAGCTTAGTTGTCATTGGCTGTGAAGACTGTACACAGTGATTGGTACGTTTCGATCCGTCTTTTGTTAGTCTAATGTGTGTACGTGTGTTGCTGTCGGTCAGTCTGTTGTTTGTCTGTTGTTTATGTCGTCGACATGTCGTTTGTAAGGTGCGGGAAGTTGTAGGCAACGGTTTAGTGGTGTCTGTTCTAAGTTAGTAAACCAGCTTTCCAGTGCAATCCGTTGGTAGTAATCATTACTGTATGTAACGCATTCAGCAGAGTCCCAGTCGATTCTGTGGCTTGTCTGTAAATGGTGTTCAGCAATTCTATTGTTGAGGTCACCATTTCTCGTCGCTCGTTTGTGTTCAAGTTTCTGCCGGTCTCACAGATATAGGTGGCCTGGCAATTGCGGCATTTGATCTTTCAAACTGCTTCTTGTCTGTCTTTTGGTTCGTCTTGGTTCGTCAGTAGTTGTTGTAAACTGGTGATGGGTTTGTGAGCAACACGGATGTTGTAGGGCTGTAGTATGCGTGCAATGGTTTCAGATGTGCCTTTGATGTAAAGTAGCGTAGCAGTTGTGACAGGTGTTGCACTAGCACTAGCCCACGAGGGTCATCAATGGATTGTTAAATGTAAGCAAAGGCTAACGTCAAAGGTGTGGTGGCCATGGCTGGATGAAGATGTTGAAGGTATATGCAAGTCATGTGAGTCTTGCCAGTTGGTAGCAGGCCCTGGTCCCCAGTACCTTTAACAACCACGAAGATGTCGGATGGTACATGGCAATTTTGTAGTTGTGATCTGCTTGATCCTTTAACAGATGGACGCAGTGTGATCGTTGTTATAGATTGTTAAAGCAGACTTTTTGAAACTGGATTGTTCTAGTCAACTAAGACTGGCAAAGTGGTTGAGTTTCTGGGCATTATCTTTCGTAGATTTGATTATCCGCAAGCTTTAAGAACAGATAACGGACCGCAGTTCATTTCAGGTGAATTTAAATTGTATTTGGAAACTCATGGTATTCAGTGGATGTCCACAACACCATTGTGGCCGCAACCTAACGGCTTAGTTGAGAGGACAAACAGGTCCATTTCGAAAGTGTTGAAGATAGCTGGTGTGGAGAAGAACTGAGTATCTGCAGGTTGAATTCAGAAAGTTTCTAGTTGCTTACCGTTCTACTCCGCATTCTGGAACGGGTTGTACACCATTTGCTTGGCAGAGAAATGAGGACAACTTAGATCTTACTACCGGAAATATCAGTTAGGAGTAGAAAGGTCGTTAGAGATAATGATGCTAAGAATAAGGTGTGTATGAAGGCATATGCAGACAGGATGCTTCAGAGAGTAAGGTTGAGGTTGGAGACACACTAGTGCTCAAACATGAAAACCGGTCCAAGCTAGACCCTAATTTCAAACCAGAACGATTCATCGTAACAGGTCTTGATGGTTCAGACAAGGTTGTGTGTGCTGACAAAGACGGTTCTGTGAAGAGGCGTAATGTGAGTTTTGCTAAGAAGTTCCAAAGTCCAAGTGCAGTAGGGGCAGGGGAACCGCAGGATGTGGCGGTAGAGGTAAAAAATCAAAATCTCGGAACAGGAGTGCATCCTCTGCCATCAGAAAGCATTAGAGCAGAAATGCATCACGAGATGGAATAAAAAGTGGTAAAAGTACATGAGTTCACAAGAGTACAAAAGCTCGCCGAGTCTGTGGCTTGTGTCCTGGTTCACTCTAGTATTATTTGGCGCCAAATTTGTTCGTATGACGTTAAATCTTGACGTCAGACCCCACATAGACTGTTCCACTTTAGTTTTGACTTGTCCATTTCACTGTTGTATTTTTGGCGGTTCAACGCGCAAGTTACACTGTTTCAAATCGTTTGACAGTACACTGAACCATTTGCCGGTGAGGTAAATTGTTTGTCATTTACTTCAACCATTTCACCTTTAATTAAACCATTTTGAAACAGTCTCCATCGTTTGTCGTCAGACCCGATCTTCCGACATATCGTAGACAGATGGATTCTCATTTTAATAAACCGATTCTTTAATAGTCTGATCCGTTTTGTCATCGGCGAGTAAACCATTTCTAAACTGTCTAAATCATTCACTGTGCCTAAACCATTTAACACACGAACACCTAACTATTTTTATTGAGACAGTATCATTTCTAAATCATTTATTCCACTTCGTAAACCATCACTAAGCCATTTAATTTTTGTGTTTGGCATGTTTGCAGATATTGGTCTGTGCCGTTTGGTATTTTTGGCTTTGACTGCCGCCCATAGCGGGAAATCTTTTTTTCTTTTTTCTAAGTGCTTCACAATTTTCTAAAGATCCCACCAACTTCTAAATATCTCAAAAAGTATCCGGATATTTCTATCAAAGCCGATCGCAAAAGAAGGGTAGTGTGAATAGAAACTGTAACTGAGAAGGAAGTGGAAAGCGATACACACATGCTAGATGACCTGGAAAAGAGACCTACATTTTGCAAGAAAAGAAATGGTAAAACGTACAGCCTATGTGCAATGCGCCGGTTGTTTTGATCCAAGAAGATAAAGTTCAGTCACTGTTTGTTGGCTTTCAGACTTCAAACTTACAAACTTAATGAAAAACGTGAACTCCAACATAAATCTCCATTAGCTCTTCATTTCGACTACATGGTCTTACTGATAAATCAAACGCTCAAATGATCTCTTTTGCGATCTTTAAAATTACAGTCTTACTCAAAAAAACGTCTTTTCATTCCCCCGACCACAGAAAGCAAGATAGGAAGCAATGGTTTGACCAAACGGAAAGTTTCAAAATTCTGAAAGTTACCTTTTTGCGTGAAAAATGATACTCCAAGACTATTTAAAACAGCCTTGCGACCAAGGCAATTTAGGGCCGAAAAGTTTCTTTGGAGATTGCTTTTCGCTCGTTAAGGTTATTAAATGTACTATAAATTAATGCCCAGCCATTGTGATACTGGTTTTTGTGTGAGATTTGTCATGAAAAGGGAAAATAAAGAGGCAGAAGCCCACTCGTAAATAGTTTGTACTATATTTGATAAGAAAAAATTGACGTCAATGACAAAGACATTAACTTTTGAAAGTTCCACTTTAATTAAGTGATCTATGGTCCACAAGATTGGAAAAACGTTTCCCATAAATATTCACAGAAGAGATGTAAAAGGGAATCCACATCTAAGAGGACTTAGATTCAACAGTGATAATAGATATGGAAAAGTCAGTGGAATACTTAGCAACAATGGTCACGCGCCTACCTTGAGTATCAACAAAATCAAGGGCACAGCCACACTGACCGGGGGTCCGCTAGGTAAACGCCTATACAAGCTCGAGCAGCTTCACTTTCACTTTGGTTGCGAAGAAAGCAGAGGATCTGAACACACTCTAAATGGTGACTCTTTATCAGGAGAGGTAAGGGACGCAGTCTAGTACCAGGAATAAATACATTTTATGCAAAATCTTTCCAATTTTTCAAAAGGTCATCGGTTAATTGTTGCCATTAATAAAAGTACACACGAATAAAAGTAAGGTAGCTGACGTCATCGGCGAAATTTTTGATGTAGCCAAAACTCAACAACAATCAAAGTGCTGGCTGAGCCACTGAATTTAAGATGTATTTTCCACATGATTAAGTCTTGGTCATGATTAAGTCTTGTATCGGATCACTCACCGTTTCTGGGAAAGTACCCTACATTTCACGATTCGCAATTGTACTCGTTCTCAATTCCACTCGTTTCACGTTTCCTTCCAATGGGACTCGATTGAAAATCGTGACTCGTTATACGATCGTAAATCGAGACTCGATTGTACGATCCAGAATCGAGACTCAATTATACCATCGAGGGAATCGGACTCGATTATACAAAAACATAAAGAAAAAGGAAAAATGAAAAATAAAACGAAAGAAAGAAAGAAAAAAGAAAGACAGAAAGAGAGAAAGAGAGACAGAAAGAAAGAAAGAAAGAGAGAAAGAAAGAAAGAAAGAAGGAAAGGAAGGAAGGAAGGAAAAAGAAAAAAGAAAGATCGTTTCCCAAATTTCCTGGTTCCCTTTGCTCCTAAACTTCATTGTAAGTAATGGTCAAAATCATAGATTTACAGAGCGAAAGAGATAAATATATTGAAGAGATTGATGTATTTTATTTTCCGCGAAATCCTGGTGATCAGTTCTTTCCGCTTGTTTTTAAAAAGTTTTTGGGATGCAGGGAAACTTGAATTGCAGTGCGTACGATTTCAATTGGAATGCATTTCCAATGCAAAACTCTTCTTTTAATCAACGGAAAAGATATATCACGGAATGGACGGAAACAAGAATATATTATCTTCTTTAACTTCTCTTTCTTACTGTAAGTAATCAATAAAGAATATATTAAAATAGATAATATATTATTTCTTGATGATACTTGCAGTAAGTAAGAGAAGAGGTTTATGATAATATATTCAGTTTCCGCGAAATCCGTGAGATCAGTACTTTCCGCTTGTTTTTAAAAAGGTTTTGGGATGCGGGAAAACTTGCAGTGCGTACGATTCCAATTGGAATACATTTCCAACGCAAAACTCTTCTTCTTATTAACGGAAAAGACAGACATCACGGAATGGACGGAAACAAGAATTATATCACGTTCACCTCAGCGATATTTGGTCGTATAGGTTTGTATAAATCAAGAGCCAAAGAGCAAAATGTCTACTTGAAAATTTCACATTATCAACTGCACATCACATTTTCAAGCAACCTTCGGTTCTGTTTTCATCAGCGAAGCACCAAGTTGTTCTTGTAGTCTGAGTCAAATTCGCACCTTTCTCTGAACTTGCAACAACAGACACGAAGAATATTCCCTAAAGTGTTTGCCCGCCCGATTTATTCCCTGAAAATGCAGGACAACCATCACTGTGTTCGAAGAAACAGATCCAGTGGCCTTTATTTGGCAGTTGTAACATGTAGATTAATTAGCACCATTTTGCAGAGTCCGAAACAATGGAACTGTGTTAATGTTAACAAACGTAACTCCCAACATGGTGAGAGTATGCATTTTTCGCGAGAGGCATTCCTTGTGCTTTCTCAAGTCACTGACAGTTTAGCGCAACAATTCATGGTACTAGCATGGCATTGATCAAACACTAAATTGAACCGTTACAGCCGGCAACGTTCATTAGGCATTGACAGCGTCTACTCCAATTAGCACTTTCTTCGAAGGTTGAAAACGAAAGGGCACATCCAAATACGAAACAGCAAAAACGTGCAATTTTCTGTCAGATTTATGCATTGCACAAGTGCCCGACCAAAATATAAGGAGCCGTTTCTCTGTAGTCATTTGTACCTCTGCCATAGAAGATGATACTTGCCAAACAACAACAACAACAACAACAGTGAGGCCATCAAGGGAAATGCCTTGTGCTTTCTCAGTCCAGCTGTTTCGGGAAAATGTAGCATTATTAGTGCAAAATGTGTGTGTAACGCCAAGGAGAAGGCTTTGAAAAAATCTTGGGAGACGATCTGCACGGCTCATGATGCTTGTGACACCGCCATTTCAGGTTGGTATTTGTCAAATAGATGTTGACTTTTTAAGCTAGAATAAATGACGTTTTCAGCGATCGTTGTGAAGAAAAAATACGGAGACAGTGTCATTCTTTCTTTTCAGGAATTCAATCCTCGGCGTTTTTCTTCAGTGCTATAAGCACACATGCCAAAAGCAAAGCGAAAGTCAACAAAGACAACGAAGAAGAGAGTGACGAGAGTGACAGAGATTCCGTCAGCCAAACTCCCAGCACCACAACACAACAGTGGATTGACGGAAACCCTGCACTTGTGAACAAGTCACTTTGTCCCGCCATTACCTACTGGCAGGCTTTGACGACGCCCAATGGTGCTCCAGCGAGCCCCATAGTTGTACACAGAACGTTGCTGAAATGCGGTGTTAGCGTCACAGCTAACAAAGTACGTATTCATTCATGCGTTCGTTCATTCACTCATGCAGCCAGTGGGTCCATCAGTCATTTATTAGTTCGTTCATACTTTCAATTGATTTGCTTGTTGACAGGTTATTCATACTATCATCGCTCTTAAAAATACTGCTTCTTGCTTTGCTTTTCATGAGGTAACATTTGTAGAGACCAAAGGATGTGAGGCGATGAAGGAGCTGTATAAGGTGTTAAAGGACCACAAAAACCCCTTTATGGAAGAATTGGTTCGGTGCTCCTACAGAAGTAGCTTCGCAAGAGAACTTGAAAGTACTGATGGCGATGAAATGTTAGCCTCGCAGGACCTAGACGAATGCGGGACAGCGAGTGTCGTTCGACTGATTGTCGTCAACCCACAGTTTGAGCAATCGACAAACTCATCGGAGCTGGCTTGCGCGTGGACAAATTTGGCTTTGCTAATGCTAGTGGGAGTATAGAGCCACCGACTGCATCCGAGGGACCTGATGTGGAATCCAAAATGCTCTCAGATAAACGGACAGTTTTGGTCAACAACATTGCCATCGCAATGAACAGGCTATGTTATGCCAGCTATAGAGGGAAAGTGAACAAGAAAGACTCACAGTCAAAGTACACCTACTCCTACAAATGTGTGGCCAGGGCGTTCGTCAACACCTTAGTGACGAATGAAGTCGTCAAGAGTAGGCTGATACGTGAAATGAAGAAAGTCACTGAACTTTTGGCAGATCCATATTGCGAACTGTTCGCGCCACTGACCGTTGACTATGATTTGATCGAGGTCAATGATGGCTGGTGTTGGTCCGTCAAGAGACGAGATTTCGTGAACGGTGCTATTCAAGACCACCAGAGTGGAAAAGTGTCTGCCAGAGCGTTTTGTCCGTTTTGACACAACGAGAGATCCTGACCCAAAGTATTTCAGAGAGGTTCTCGAAAACAGTCTCGAACCGCAGGAGGTGGCCAAATTCTGTGACGATTTTCTCAAGCTGCTCAGCGGCAATAAAAAGAGACACAAGGACAAAGTGCCGTGCTTGGTGGGAGACGCAAACAGTGGCCAAAACGAGGCCACAGAAACCACACTGGACATTGATGACTGGAAAATTCTCACCCAAGGTGGGTATGCATCTCATGTCGTGAATTACCAAAGTTCTCGAGCATTCATCAACCGGTGCCCGATGCTCATTAATGGTAATGGATTTATATACCGCATTTTCTATGTATATATATTCAAATGCGGTTTACATCATCCAACCCACCCAACCCATGAAATCATGAAATAGCAGAAAGACCAGACCAGCACACCGGGATCTCCATGCCCTACTCTTTCCGATTAGTGTGTGGGTTCTTTAACGTCCCACAGGGTTATGAACATTGAAGTATTGTGAGACGGGACCTCCGGTTTATCGTCCTTATCCGAGAAGACTAGAAAGTCTAACAATTTGCAGATGTCATTACAAAGGCAGCACTTTCTCCTCAGTTATTTAAAGACCCTGAGTGTTGGCCCGGCCGGGGATAGAAACCACGACCTCCCGCACGGTAGTCCGGCACTCTACCAACTGAGCCAACCGGTCGGCGAAAGCTGAACAAGGTACCACCGACCAAGCCGCTATGGATAGGAGGTTGAGAACGTACGCCCTTCCGAAGCCTCTCCCAGCCGAAAAAGAAGGCTTCGGCTTGGATGAAGAAGCACGCCATGGATTGTGTTGTCTGGGCAGCACAGAAGGCTGAAGCGTCGCAAGACGATGAAGAATCGGAGACCGGTAGCGATACTTGTGCCCCAGAAGACGAATCACCCACAGCCGAGGGTGTTCTACTGGAGGAGGGGAAGGGAGAGATAATATCGTTGTCCTTACCAGCACTCTTGGCTAAAGAAGCACCATCCGACGATACGATGGACGTGGGAGTTGCAGACGATGCTTGTGGGCACGACTCCAACAGCTTGTCCTTGTAGATCGTGTGTAGCTCTTGCAAGGGCTTCATAGGGCAGTTGCAACCAGGCAGTTTGCGTCACAGACACCTCAAGCAGATGCTGAGGATGGAGGAACGTAGACGAACCGAAGAACAGCGGTCGTGAGAAGAACAAACCAGACAAAGAAAGAATCTGCTTAAAGCCAAGGGCGTCTCGAGCCAGAACCTGAGCCTGCTGCCCGATGACCCAGACGAACCCGTTCCGAGTCCAATTGCAAAGGATCTCCAGAGGTTCAGTGATGCCCAGGCAGCGGCCCAGAAGGAGTTGCGACGCGAGCAGGCACGCAAAGCATACGAAGGCCACTGGCTATGTAGTACGGAGAAGGAACTCCATGACTGCGTCAAGTGTATCTTCACTTGTGTCGATCCCGAAATGCGAAAGTCGTTGACAGCGTACCGTGAAGTCCTTGAAGACAAGTTTAGAAATCACCACCGCAACCTTGGAACACTCGGTTGCCAGGAGGGCTTGTGAGAAAGGAAACGTGTCTGTGTGTCTCTAGGTGTCCTCCAAAACAGCCATAAACTTTTAGTGAAGAATGTGTTCGCAGCCTTGCCAACCCCAGAAGAGCTCGGCGAGCCGTCGTCGGTTTCTGAAAATCTAAGTGGCCACTCGAGTGATCAGAATCGTAGCACCGGAGAAGCATTACACGACGATGACGAACAGATATTTATCACCCCAGTGCCCAGCTGGCATACCAGTGACACTGCATTTGAAAGAACGCGCGAGGTAACAACTGGCAAGGTCTGCTCGCAAGTGGAAAGAGGCCGCGATCAAAGAGCGCCCAAGCCAAAAATGCGAAAAGAGCGTGTATTAACAACACCATTACCAAGTACTTTTCTAGCCAGGAATATACGAGTGATCATTGGAAAAGCTATTATGGCAAGTTTATTTGCACCTTTTTAGCTGACGTACTGTGAATAAAATTGCAAGAGTTCTTAACTTGTGAAATGAATTGGTCCGTGTTGCAATCTTTAGTTTAATGCAAAAGCGCGATAAGCTTTCTAATTAGCGGATATACAAAGAAAAGAAAAACCCTATCTCGGCATTTAGAAAAGTGTTCAGTTCAGGTGAATGACCCTGATGAAAATTTGAGTCCCGCCCTTTTCTTTAGAGAGTCTGCCCTTCTGCCCTCTTGAAACGTGTACTCGGGATCTCTCAAAATAACGGTCCATTGTCCAAATCCGTGCTTAGCAATCCCCTCCTTGAGAAACTCGTCCTCGTATGCTGTAAATTTCAACGCCCGGCACTGACTTCTTTGGATTCGCAATGGGTTTGTCGGTGGGACATTCCTCTCAGGGGGCACTACGCTTTTCAATTCTGCGCTTTCAGCCAGTGCCGCAGAACTTGACATTGAATCGCGAAATCTCGTATTCACCTCCTCATCCAGTTCGGAGCTTTTAGCACCTTGTAGCTTTTGCAGACACTCGTGAGCCTTCGCAGTAACTTCGCGCGACCTCTGCTTTTGATAGTGACCTTTGGAGATGGCTGAGTTGTGTTTCTGATCTTCCGACGAAAGAAAAGGAACAAACGTTCCTTTACAAGAAAAAGGAACTAAGCATTTGGGAACGAAAGTTCCTCACGCCAGCATAAAGGAACAGCTACTCCAAAAGGGAACGCATTAATAGGAACAATTGTTCCTCAACTGCATCAAAAGGACCAAAATGATTAAAAGAGGAACAATACCATAGGGAACACTTGTTCCTAAGTCACTCATTTGAGGAACAAAACGTTCCTTTCAATGTTAAGAATGCGGAACAAAAGGTTCTTTTTTATAGCTCTATTTTTCACAGCACTTTGTTCCTTTTGATGCTAAAAGGACCACTTCAAATAGGAACAATCGTCCCATGATGGGAACGTTCCCAAAGCAAAAACGGGAACAGTGCTCAAAAATAAAATGTAATCAAAACGCCACTTAAGGGATAACAAAAACATACTAAAGCGTTTTAAGGATCTCCATGCTGAAAACATACAACAGCCAAAATTTCATCAATTTCATCGACAAAATCTTGCTAGAACATGTTCAAATTTGGCAGTAAAAATTTTGGGAAACGTATAGGAAGGAAAGAAGGAAGGATCAAGATGTTTTTACATTCCAGTCTGTCGCACTGATCGTTTTAGGAAATCTTCTTGTAATGTAAATCCAAAAACTTGTCATCGTATCTGAAACTCCACTTCTCCGCCATTTTCTCTAGAAAATTGCACCAGAGCAAGAGATAGCCAAATGTGGAAACTACTACCACATATGTTTTTCATTCCCTCAGAATAGGGAGAATAAATGGCGCCGTTCCGAGAATGCGCCTGCAAGTTGTACAAGACTCTTTCTTCCCCTGTCACACCTCATCGGCAGGGCGATATCTTTATTACACTATGGTCCACGTTGTTCCACCACGACAGACAAGTGTTCGTCAGTGTATAGGATGTGGTTCAGTTTTACCATTGGTTTAAATTTTAATTCCTTTTTTTTCTAGAATAAATCAAACAAGGAAAATATAATAATAATAATAATATTTAACATTTCTATGGCGCAAATTAGCATGTGAATATAATCAAATGGGCCTAACATTACTTCAGTGCAAGGATGAGATCGGACATCAGTATATGCCCATTAGCGACCACATCCAACCCACCCAACCCATGAAATCATGAAATAGTTGAAAGACCAGACCAGCACACCGGGAACTCCATGCCCTACTCTTTGTGATGAGTGTGTGGGTTTATGAACATTGAAGTGTTGTGAGACGGGGCCTACGGTTCATCTTCCTTATCCGAGAAGACTGGAAAGTCTAACCATTTGCAGATGTCATTACAAACTAAGGCAACACTTTCTCCTCAGTTATTTAAAGACCCTGAGTGTTGGTCCGGCCGGGTTTGAACCCACGACCTCCTGCACGGTAGTCCGATGCTCAACCAACTGAGCCAACCGGTCGGTTGGAACCACAGCATGTACACCCATAGAGTAACGATTTTATTCCCTTTGTCGGATCATCACACAATTTGATTTGGAGGGATATCGTTGAATTGGCTGCTAAATCTGTTTGCGATGAGCCACTGTCCAGTGCTTTCTAATTAGTAATTGACCATGCTATCTAGGTCAATAAAGCAATATGCCACTGATACTTAAGTTTGTCTCTCCAGCAAACATCCTTGCTTTTGAGTAACTTATGGAAGAAGTTAGCTTGGTAATAAAGATAAAAGGGCCTACTATTAAACTTTTAAAACAATGGCGATGTCCAGATCTTGCTGAACTTCATTAATAACACCGCAAAAAACAATTCCTTAATTTTGCACACTGGGATTTTTTCTGTTGATTTCTTTAATGAGGTCTGTACAAGTGATAATTCAACCATGCACATGCGGAGATACACTAATACAACAGTTTTTCCAAATATGCTGGGGTACTGGGTAGTGCGAATGTATTGTACCTGTGCATGTACAAATTATTTGCTGAGCACACGCAGTACTCCTCTGACAATATTTTTCTTTATCATTTGGTCACACTCTCTCTGTAATACATATTTCATCAAGTATTTTCAAAGATTTTAGATCGGCGGCTATAGAGTTTCTTTTGTCAGGCTTTGGACTTCCCCTGAAAAGGATGTGGATGGTCGTCCTGTTACTTTGTTAAGGGCACAAAATATACATTTTTTCTTTATAACAATCATTAAAAAATAAAGGTAGTTGTTACTTGTTGTGTAAGGGCCAGAAAAAGAGTGAGCCACATTCAAGCGATTTCAATTTAAGGGTAGTCTAGGAAGCACAATCGAGCGCCCGCTGAAGCAGAACTCTGAGTGAGCACCAAATACCGGCCGGTGCATTTGCTTTTAACCTGGCCTCAGTTGTTCAAAGAGCGTATAAATTTATCCCCGATCCAGCAGCTAAGTCGCTCTCTAGTGGATAAAATATATTGTTTGGAGTACATTTTATCAGCGTTATAATGATTTCTCGGTTGGATAGAGTTATCCGCTCTTTCAACAACCAGGGCCTGGAGGAAAGAGAAGGTTTTTCTCTCCAAAACGCGCACACAAAGCTGAAGACAATGGCTTACGTCTGATGTTTCAGTCACTAAAACTATCGGCAAAGTCTCCTGCAAAATTAGGCGATTCTCGAAAAACGTTTAAGTAAGTAGTTGTTCATGTTCACGTGTTACGTTTTTTCGCCCAGGACGGTAACTTGTTCTCCCTCTAATAAATGTTGAATTCTTTCGTCATAATGACAAGGAACAAAACAGCCCAATGCATGTACATTCCTTGTACTTTGTTATAATGAGCGTGGAACACCATACACACCACACCTATTTTACAATTCACCTTGGACCGGGTTTGGTTAAATAAATTGAAACAATGGATTACAGGATCAACACTTTATTTGTAATCATATTTGGTATTTGGTGCAGAGGAAAGCATAATTAGAATATTTATACCTAAACAAAGCGAAATTCGTCCTTGTCTATATTAAAGACGACTTATTTGATAACTGGCATCAGTGAACCTTAAAAGTACATGATCCACATGCAACTAGGCTCGATAAAGTTTCCAGTCCACATTAAAGTTTCGGTTTGGAGTCTAAACACACAATATCATTTTAAATGACTTGAGCTTGCGAAGATGTTCAACGTTACATGTGTGTACACCATTTCCCGTGGAAAAGGTAAACGAAACACGCTAAAACATTAACAGAAATTGAAGAACCCCAAGGCTTTAACTTTCATCGTACTCTCCTAGTTCACTCTGTATTTCTAAGAGGGGTGACCGTGAATGCAGTTTGCAAATTATCCGATCCCTTCAAATCTGACCACTAAATTGGTAAAATTAGTTACAGCATCAGCTGATCTGAATACCTTTTCAACCCCCTCTTCTTACGAAAACAACCGTGAGAAAACTGCAACACTAACATTAATTTCAAATGCTTTGTCTACACCCGAGGGTATGATGCAAGATCAGCACTGTGCGTAGTAGACCAAATTACATAACGACTACGAATTGCAGGCAGATCGGGCAGATAGCTATATACATGCCCATAGCAGATATTCATTGCCATATTTGCCATAACTTGGAAAACAGTCGATGGCGATAAATTCCTTCCATGCTTTGATCAAATTATTATAAGACCAGAAATCGACGATAGCTATGCATAGCTGTAGATGGCTATAATGACTTTTATTTCCAATTCCTGGTCATTCCTAAGGTTACCAAAATCAACCTTGGTGCTGATTGTCTTCCCTGCACTTATGGTTTCCGGGAAGCGTGTTTCGAAGACTTTACACACATCTCCATCCCTAATCAATGCGAATCTGAAAAAGGTAATAACAAAAGTAGTGGCGTGTCAGTTATAAGTATACATAATTATAAACATATAAGACAAAACTATTACAGTTCGACGGGTCTTACGTTTCTTTCACAAGTTAGCCATTCGTTGCCGCTGCGCCACTTGCCTGTTGGATTTTGGAAGAAGGTCTGGCGTTTATCAAATTCGCGTTCCCTGATTGGCTAACTGGTAAAAAAGTTTGTTGGGTGGCCACGATAGGGCAGTTCGCCCTGTAACGAAAACCGATCAGAGCCATAACTTATGATTATGGGTCAAGCGTCAGGAAGGCTTGGCACTAGTGACATAACGATCAAAATAACAATCAATCGTGTTTCTCGTTGAAACAGGCACGTAAAACAATACAACAGCATTCCTGACACTGTGATGTAGTCCTAACTATGTACAACAAAATTTCTCCCTCCCTTTTCCCTAGCATTACTTTGCAAGACAACACTAAATTTTGAACTAAGGCCTCATTAGTATTAAGTGCTCCTCACCGTGCTCTTATAGTGAGTGGCTTAGAGGACACCACCTGCTCTAAAGCCATTCTTGGTGGAATGGACGTTCTCCGCCAGATGCATCTAAACATGCTCCGTTCCAAGTTGAACAAGGGACTTGCTGCATCTTTTCCATCTTCGATGTCGGCGAGCTTTAAAGTCCACCGAAAACTCTTCCTTTCCTTTAGCTTTCTCTCCACTTTTCCCTCGGCCTTGATCAAATATATTTAAAGCCACGTTTTAAAATAGTGTTCAATAGGCCATATTCGTATTCTCGGTATTGAACTGGATCTAGCATGAAGTGGAGGCTCTTGCGGGGGAATGTTTCCATATGTAAATGTATTCCCCCGCAAGAGCCTCCACTTCATGCTAGATCCAGTTCAATACCGAGAATACGAATATGGCCTATTCATTGACTAACTTACACGTGCTACCACTGAACTGTATCGCGGTACTAATCTAAATTAATGTTCTGGAAGTTGCTACAGTCAAATTTCAAAATTCATAGCTATCTGCTTAAGTTTGAGTAACTCCTTAGTAATTCTTGCCCTGGGCGCCTACTGTGAATTGATTTATCTCATATATCTTATACACAACGTAAGGGAGTTCATCTACCTTATTAAACAACGCGTGTCTGAGCCTCTCCACTTCATTTTTGAGGAGCACCTGGTGACTTTCCTGATACTGTTGGTCATGCTCGCTCTCCGCACCGAGTGCGTAATAGCTGTGACACCCTTTGACGGCACATTTTATCATACGCTTCGGACAGTCGCCAAGGTGCAGGTGAATATGTGACCTGCAAAAACGGCAAGGAATGTTTTAATTATATAAATGAAGAAAAAGAACTATATAAGTGACAAGCGGATAAATAACGAGAAAACTTTTGACTAGCTATTTTATACCACGTTATAGAAAATACGTAACCTTACAAGATCGATACTGTTCACGATGGGAAGGTATGGTGGAATTTCGCAGAATGACAACGGTTTTCCTGCATTCTGATTGACTGTATTTTAATAGATGGTATATAAATTCGGATATTGCCACCTTCAGTGCTCATCAGCACCTCCCCACGAAATTCTGGCACACTAATAACACCTGTCATAAGTGTGCCATTAAACGGTTATTAAACACTGTCTTAGCCGATTGTTGTTAAAAAAAAGTTGATAGCAACGTACCTCGGCAATCGCTCTCCGCACTGAAGCGGACATAACTGAGGACACTCTGGGCAGTTTTCCATGTGAGTGTCCAGACTAAATCGCGGCACTCGCACCTTACAAAACCTGCACGGCATTTTTTGATACGGACAGGCCGCTAGATGATGGTCCAGGCGTTCTCGTGTATGGCTCTCATTGCAACCATTTGGGCACTGAAGTACCATTAATTGGCAAGTGTCGCTATGGTTTTTCATCTCGCGATGCTGTCCGTTCCACGTGCAACCAACATTGTTACAGCGTACACCTATTCTGGAAATTAACGCCCTTACTGCGAGGTTGATGTTCAACTTTCCGGGGTTAATAATCTCTCGGCAAAGGGGGCAGGTTTTCCCGCGGACACTTTTGGACAGCATCTCTTCCAGACAGGCCTTGCATGCACTATGTCCACAGGGCATGGACACAGGCTGATTCATCAACTCTTGGCTGTGAGAAAATGGGCCCGCCAATGTCAGGTAATTATAACCACACCTAATAATAAAACACTAATTGTGTTGCCTACTGCCGTGCAGATGGAACAAATAACAGAAAGAAAATGCAGTTGCTATAACAATCACTGCGTGATTATACTTAAATTTGTTATCCTCAGGCTAATCGAATGTTATCAGCTAATTGATAAATTCGGAAAAATCGTCGCAAGTGCGGGAGTTTACTTCTCATTACTAAGGGAAATTATTTACTTAAGTTTAAATGTTATTGGCTATGACAACTGGTATGAGCCTTATTATTACCGGTTTGATGTAATTGATGTCCATAAATCATGAAAAATGGACCGATTTGGCACAGTGATAGGGCGATTCTAAGACGACATTCGAAGTAGTTTGTTTAAATTTAATTGTTGGATTCCCCGTCTGATTATTTACCATTTTTAAAAGGCTAAAATTAAGCAAGAAAAATCATTGGAAATTATCTTACCATATCGGGCAAATTAAGGTCTGATCAACAACATCCTGACTATAAATCTCACAGTTAAATGAGCTCAACCCGGACATGTTCGACTGGACTACATGTACACTATCAATCTGTCTCTTGAGCGTGCGTTGCGCGTGAGTCTTTATCTGCTTGTCGGTAATGAAACGACTATTGTTTCTATCATGACTTGTAGCCTCTTAGGTGTCATAACATAACACCAAGGCGGCTCTCAGCTTTTTGAAAATTTAAGATTCTTTCAAAAAATTTCTTCGGCAGAGGTACTTACTCTGATACAATAAATGCACTTTCCAAGTAGCCGTTTTACAATGGGACGATATGAAATAATGCCTAACTATAATAGAGCCGCCAACTGGAGTAATTGCAGAATACCCATCCTCTTGTTGCGGCATTGTCTGACGAATTTGACAGATAACAATAGTGCGCACAAAGCTGACACTGACAATACCTTAAATCTAGACCCCCGATAAAGTAACTTTAAAATACCAGAAGAGGCTTTTGAAATAACGGCTTGGACAACCATGACAAATCTCGCCATAGGAACTAACAACGGTTATGCACGACCCCATAAGTGGGAACGCTTTAATCACCATCGTGTTGAAATAAAAGTTGTTGTATTGCATTGTATGGTATTGTAGGAGTACTGACGCAAAATATTCAACCGTGTGAGTATTTAATTGGTCCGAATTTGGCTTCCGTTTGCTTCTTTGCTTCATGTTCGAGATGGCCTACTATATAAACACTCTCTCTTTCAATCGTACGGCGTTCAGTAAAATGGCTTTCAATGCGTGCGTCTATGAATAACACGACCATTGTTTTCATTATTACTTTTGACATGAGAGATGCTCAGGTGGCATAAAATAACACCTAAGCAGCTCTAAGTGATGATTTTGGAAAGATTATATCCTTACGAACAGTTCTTTAAAAGGGCTTACTTTTCATGAGATCAGTACCTCCACTTTTTCAAAACGATGACAATATACCATACCCAACATTTATCTACTTGAGTATCAGAGACATGCTTAACACCCCGCCACTGCGGTGTTGTTTGAAGAACGAGACAGCGTGTATTGTATGTTAAAACATGCAAGAAGGATATCCCAAGAAACGCATGCATGAGGCAGTTTACAGACTGGTTATCTTTCAGTTCATACAGCGATTTTTTTTCCCAAGGTTAAAAAAAGGTTCGCCTCCGTCGCGGACGTATAATTCAACGGTAGTTATAACGTCTGCGAAAACACAAATAATAAAGCCAGGTTCTGGGCCCCCAGTGGAGTAACTTCATACCGGAAACCCCAATGACGATTGAATACATTAACCATGATGAATGTCGCTAATGGAACCAGCAACTTAGAGTTTCAGTAAGGGGACTACTGGTCAACGCAAAATACATGTATTTAACATTCAGTTTAAATATTTATTCACCCATACGAGTTCTGTATTAGTGAAGTCAGAAATAGACAAAGAAATGTGTGCTTGGCATTTGGCCTGAGAAGGTACATAACACCTTTCCGTTTGTTTCCGTTTGTCGAACATGAGACGATCATAAACAATACGTTGAGAAAAGACTACTCAAATTTCTGGTTGTTCGTTGACTGTAGGAGTCTAGCTAGGAAAGCACGCGCTATCTGCACTCTGCACGCGCATCGACTATGGCCACGTCAAGCGACTCCGACGGCTCGGTTCAAAACCAACCAAGAGGAAGACAAATTAAATATGAATTCGTGTGGTTGCAAGAAAAAAGAAACTCCATTCCACGTGGAAATTACTGGGATCAGCTAAACAGAACAGGCAAGGTCAAGGAGATTTCCTTGACCTTAGAAATGAGGGAAAAGCAAGTAGCAGACCTGGTGAAGAGGAATTTTCCAGGACTTAGCCACGCAGACTTAACAAGGTATTTCTGAATTCTGGATCATCCTCAATGTTAAGGCTGTTCGATGCTCGCCATTGAGCGTTCTCGTGTAGAGGTCATAGTACATTGCGCTTTGTCTGTGCTGTGTCCGCGTTCTATTTCTTTGTTAAAACGATCGTGAATTTAAGCTTTTTTTCACACAATCAATTTTGAGGGTCTGTTATACTCTGGCGGTCTGGCGGTTTAAACCTATCTCGGGAACAAGCGTATTTTTTGGCGGTTCACGGTCAAGGAATAAGTGCGGTTTCGGTAGTTAGAAGTAAATGAAGGCGGTTTTTCGGTCTGGGAAGAACAAAGTATGGCGGTTTGCGGAATACACGGACCCTAAATTCTGAGAAAAACTTGTACAACAAAACCAGGTATAGACAGAAGTCAAGCGATCCCCTGCAAAATTTCAATATTAACCTCAGTTTTTCCCAAGACTGCACACGATTTTAATCGGTTTTCTTCCAACATAAATCCTTCATTGAACAAAAAAAAAAAGGGGGGGGGGTGGGAATCTGTCCTTGTCACATCGGCGCAGTCAACTGTCTTCCCAGGGACGAAGCTCTTCTAGAGCAGCGATACTTGAGGAAGACCAACTCTACTAAATTTTGCTAGATACTCTATAGAGAAACCTAGGAAGGCAATTCTAAAACAATGATACAAGAAGTAATGTGATTTATTGGGTGGACTGACTGACACAGCTGTGTTTGCCAGGGACAAGGCTCTTCTAGGGCATTGACACTGGGGCAGGCTGGGTCAACTTTGTCACCCAGGGACGAGGCTCTCCTAGAGCATCGATACTTGGGGCAGACTGACTCAGTTGTGTCATCCAGGGACGAGGCTCTTCTAGAGCATCGATACTTGGAGCAGGCTGAGCCAGCTGTGTCTCCCAGGGACGAGGCTCTCCTAGAGCATCGATACTTGGGGCAGACTGACTCAGTTGTGTCATCCAGGGACGAGGCTCTTCCAGAGCATCGATACTTGGAGCAGGCTGAGCCAGCTGTGTCTCCCAGGGACGAGGCTCTTTTAGAGCATCGATACTTGGGCCAGACTGACTCAGCTCTGTCACCCAGGGACGAGGCTCTTCTAGAGCATCGATACTTGGAGCAGACTGGCTCAGCCGTGTCACCCAGGGATGCGGCTATTCTGGAGCATCGATACTTGGAACAGAATGAATCAGCTGTGTCTCTCAGGGACGAGGCTCTTATAGAGCATCGATACTTGGGCCAGACTGACTCAGCTGTGCCACTCAGGGACGAGGCTCTTCCTGAGCACCGATACTTGGGGCAGGCTGGGTCAACTTTGTCACCCAGGGACGAGGCTGTTATAGAGCATCGATACTTGGGCCAGACTGACTCAGCTGTGTCACTCAGGGACGAGGCTCTCATATAGAGCATCAATACTTGGAGCAGACTGACTCAGCTGTGTCACTCAGGGACGAGGTTCTTCTGTGTACCACTGATACACAATTGTCATGGTATCAACTGTACAAGCAAAATATCAGAGGGAGGTGTGCTGCACAAATGAGAAACATGCTTTTTAACCCTTTAAGCCCTAACAGTGATGAGAGCCTGCATTCTCCTTATAGTATCACTATTTGAGCTAACACATACAGTCTGTAGATTAAGACAATAAAGGAAATGATCAACCAAATTCTCTGAACTAGTAGTATAAGAGAAATGGAAGACCAGTTAAAAGAATATGCATGTTGATGTCCGGGCTTAAAGGGTTAATGATGTATAGTGTCTCCATCACAGGGCTCTAGACTAAACTGTAGCTAGTGCACTTGTTTGATCCACCAGCTAAAACAAATTTTCACTTGTCCGACTTTTTTTAGTGATTCTATTTTTCATCTTGTCAAGCAGTTTCAGTACCTTTTAGCAACTGCAATACTGACATGCAAGGTCTGAACAAATCAGTTTTTTAGAAATACATTATTTTACTTTAGAAAGTGTTATGGTGTTTACAAACACAGCAGTTTGAATTTTTAGGGTTTCAACTAGAATGTCAAATAAATGACAGATTGTACAATGTATTCTGCTTGCAGTAGACTTAATCAACAAAAAAGTACAAACTAAATTTCTGTCCCCTTTAGAAACTGGCAGCTGAAAAACATTTTCTTTTAAAAATGCTGATTCTCAATCTAACATGAACAAAACAGTTCATTCCATCGCAACTTTATCTGTACGTTGCAGGCGGGACAGGGCGGCCGAGTGGTTAGCGCGTCGGATTACTTACTAGTGTTTTTCTGGTATTTATTTATTTACAAGGCTGCCTTTTCGATGAATATTGCGCAACTGGTCTCTTTTTTCCTCTGTAGCTCCATTTGGTGACTTACAACATGAAGTACCCTAATTTTGGAACAGCTGCTGACAAGCCAGATGGCCTGGCTGTTGTTGGTGTATTTTTACAGGTAGGACAGACAGAGCTGAATAGCATCTGCGCATGCGTAAGAATTTGGCGGGCTCATGCGGGTTTTGTATCGTACACGAAGGCTGCGAGTTGCCGACACTCAATAACGTGCAAATACAAGACCGCTTTTCTGAAAGAAAACATCCCTTCGAACGTTAATCTCTTTCTTGAAAACGCTCAGATGGGAATATGTCCCCAATAACAAAAATATGTTTTGGTTTAAACACAAGATTATGTCTCTAATAGCATTTTTGCGGCCCACATTTCCGACTACATACCAGTGACGTAGTTTTTCGTTTTCCAGTTCTGTCGGAAGGACTAATCTCGTACCGGCCCAGAGTCCTTTGGCTATTTGATCAGCGGGGTACTCGCCACTCTTGGTTGTCAGCAGAACAATGGAAGTCCGGCAGGTAGTCCGTTAATAATTTGCGGAAGTTGGAGACAGATATGAAATGTCAAACTCCGAAATTTAAAGATGAAGAGACTGTCGCCGAGCGGAGTCCATTCCCTTCCGGCGGTTTTGTCACAAGTGAAACCAGGAGGGAGGGGGTGTCACTAAGGTAAACATCGGTTCAGTGATCACTGCCAGTGTAATGTCACGTTATGCATCAACGATTTTCAAAATGGCGGGCAAAATTCTTGTTCGTTATTTTCTGAAAGATGCAAATTTTCCGGATATTTGGACGCTTCTTTGACCTTGTTCGTTATGGTACAGGTTTCTTCAAATAGTAAGGAATTATTTGCGATAACGTTTCATGGGATAAAAGTTTCAAAAAGCCTTATATTAGGAATAGAAAGTACTGTCAAGCGGCTTGTAAGTCGGCAGTGTTTGTGAGATTCCTATCGCCTAAGGCCCCGTCCACACGTATCCGGAGATTTTTGTATCCGCAAAATTTTTTTATGCGGATACACCTAGCGTCCACACGTGTCCGCCGTATACGCTCGGTGTATCCGGAGCATATGAAAGTCACGTTTAACATCAGGTCACAAAATTTGATCCGCGCCACGGCGGACATTTCTGACCCCTTTAAAAGTCATTCAATTTCGAACATTTTGGTTTCGTTCGTAGAAACGACGCAAAATATAGAGAAATCCCCAACAGAAAAGGAAACTTTAACATATAGAGCACCAGTCAAGTCATGTTTGGTGTCAATCGTGAAAAAGTTGGGGTCGGCCTTTCGGGCTTGAACATTACGCATTCGGGTTTGTTTACAAGTAACATCCAAGCGATTTCCTGACTGTGTGGAAGACTAATCTCGACTTCTCGTGACGTAAGGATGTAACGCAAAAATCCCTACCGTTTTCGAAATCTTCGTTAAATTCTGCGCGTTTTGATACCAAATTCGTTGGGGTATGCAAAAACTAGCTGTCGGCCTCACGGCAGGGAAGTTTGCGTTCATGTGCGTTGATCGTCCGCGTAGTTGAAGCTGCTCCTGGCAATGAGGATGCGAAACATGAAGGCTTTCAAGGACGTCCTCGTGGCGATACACCAGCGTCCATAAAGTAAATCGACAAGTAAGCCAGAAACTAATATCTGTATATTTTCTTCTTAATTTTGACATATTTGTAAATGTCTGTACATTGATTTTTTTCTTACCTATCTGATCTACTCTATTAATATCAATGATTTCAGGTAAAAAGATGACCATTATTATGTTCATATTATAATTCTGTGAATCTATTAGTATATAAACGAACAAACAACAGGAAATAAAAATATATTATCTACTTATTACGAGCAATGTAGTCAGCACTGTTTCCATCACCTCGAACAAATGTAAATATCATACATAGTGTCTGTTCAGTGGCAGCTTCCAAATATTTCCCTCCGATAAACTTGAATTCTTTAATGGGATCCCTTGAATGCACCCAAAATTTGACAGTTCCGTCTTCGACAAAATCGAAGTCGCCGTGCTTATTCATAATTCGTTCATCCCATCTTGCACCTAATCAGCTGTTTAATTCCTTGTTGCATTCTACTTTGAAAACCTTCCTATTCCGTTCTATGGACGACTTTCCGACTGACGCCAACCCATTGTGGAAAACATCGCAATCAATCGGCATTTCTATTTCTATTCTATGTCCGGATCGTCTCTCATTGTGGAATGCAATCGTTTCTTTATCTCTCTAAATAGGCCATCGTAAAATGAGTTGTATCGGTCTTCGAGGGAATCCTCGCCCAGTACATGTAATTTAACTAAACGAACTGGTAGTCTAAGTTCAACGCATGACCTCCACTCGTTGAATTCCGAATCATAACCAGTGTAATGAACTTTAACTTTATCTTCGGCCTTGTCGATATCAATAACTTCGATTTCGTACAGAGTTTTGTCTGGTTTAGTCACTTTTCTTTTGGCTTCAACTTGAGATTGCTGAAAGATAAAATCCTCCCCGAATCTCTTAGGAGGCTTCACTTCTCTCTTCACCCGCGAGTCCGCCATGTTGCGTGATTTTGTTGTCAAATTTCTGAGTTAATCAAACCACGCATGCGTAGAACGATGAAATTTGGAAGGGGGACACTGGATTCTAGCTTGAGCAGATGTTCATCGCAAAGGGGAAAGACTTTGATATGATTTCTGTATACGCTCTCCAGAGTGGAAATTTCTGTATACGCTGTGTATCCGGATACGTGTGGACGCTCGTATCCGTATATTTTTGTATACGCTGACGTCACAGTATCAGAACCAGTCTTTTTCCGCGCGAGATTTTCCAAAATGGCGGCGAGCAGCGCAGGCTCAGCTTTCTTTGTAATGCACATGCTCTGTTGACTAATCCTTTGAGATGTCCGGATACGAATCGGATACGTGTGGACGGTTGTATACGATTCGTATACGCTAAAAAATTTGCGGATACAAAAATCTCCGGATACGTGTGGACGGGGCCTAAGGGTAACTCACGGCGTGATGCAGCGACATCCTGATCCCAGAATAGGTTTGTTAAAGGATATGTTGAGCTTAGTGTGTGCCGAGTTTCAAATCGCCAGTATGCGTGGTTCGTCTCATCAATCCGTTTGAAGGCAACGGAACGTACTTGGAACGAAAAATACCAAATATATGCACAATACCATATTTTTATTTGCCATTAATCTTAAATCTTAAATCTTTTTTTGAATTTACCCAACAAATTATAGGGGGCAGAAAGTGCTCAATTGACCAACAAAATGACAGTAACCAACAAAACTCAAAACACAGACAATGAAAATGTAGAACAAAATTTAGTAGCAAGCAGTCGAAATGGGAACAAAATGTGAACAAATCCTCTGAGGGTTTCACCAAACCAAAAAAAATTGAAACGGATTGATTCGAAGGGATTGATGAGCAGAATGGCTCAATGTACCGACAAAAATTTTCTTTTCCTGTGAAAGTTTCTAATCGTCCTTTCCTGAGGTACGACTGCTAGAAATTTAGCGAGAAAACGGCGACTGGTTTGGGTAGACTTTCCTAATCAGGAGTTCAAATGGCGCCGACGCCACTCACCCGGTGTGGATTTCCACAAAATTATACGCAAACGTGCGTACAAAGCATACAAAGTTGTTAAGCATAGCCAACGTATACAACAAAGCTTGCACCCTCATAACAATTCTAAACCGCTCAATAATAACTGAACATAAGCCTGTATTAGCCCTTTCTTTGATTAACCGTTTAATGGCTTCTCCTCGCCAAACTAACCAAGTTTTTGTTAGCTTTGACTCATTGCTATGTGACGTCACACTGGCAGTGATAAGTAGGTTACAAAAGAATAATTGAAAACAATAGAGACATTCCCTCCCTCCTGGATGAAACGCTCAAGACCTATCCAAGATCACCAAACGCAGCGCACGAGAGCAAGAGATTATCTTTCTCAGCCGAGGCCAATCTTGCCAAAACCTTTGCCTTTTCTCGAATTAACGAACACCTTCAGAAAAGATGGCTGCCACTTCAGAACATTTGACTTCCGTTTTGAACTTAAACTAAGACCAGAACCTCACGTTTTCCAGGATTATCCCAGAGTCTTTCCTGATAACTACCCCGCTGACCAAAGAGCCTGAGATTGCAGATAGGAATGCTGTCTTCAGGTATTTCTCAATGCCCTTTCTCTAAACGAAGACAGCTATATGTATAGTTCACGAAAAACAACTTCTTCAGAACTAGCTTCGGTGAAATAAAAGAACACCAGCCTTTCGATGTGTTCAATAGTTTAAATCGATTCCCATTGCTTTTGAACCCAAAAGCCTTTTCCCGTATACTTTTAAAACTCACCGTCATTCACTTCAAAAACAGTGACGTTGCGCGTTAAGATGTAAAAAGGAACTCCTTGAATAATTTCAGCAGTATGGAGTTTCGTTTTGCGTGTTAGCATTTTCCTTTTCCTCAGTGTTTGCACAAGCAACGGCAAAACAGCAGAAAATGGCGTCTTGAATATCCTTGGCAAATACGCCGCTTGAGTACGACGGGATGTAGTTTCGTATGTCATTAATTTTACGAGTGCTACATTTCGCCCTATAACACTTATGTCTATTTGGTAAATCCCTTTCTTGTGCATTTTTGTCTGTCTTTCTGTTGCAAAGAGATCTTATTATACTTGTGCCTGGGGTGAATATTCTTTTGTTTCTAAAACATGGAAAAGAGGCGAATGGGTCAGTGCAGCGAATTGACCCAATTGCCAAGTAAGTTTGTATACCAAACCACTGATACCTGCGCACGGAAAAAAACATGAAGCAGCACTTTTATTATCCATTATGAACAAAGAAATCCGAATTTAGAAGAACAAGAATACAAGTGCTTCTTTTCATTCGGCGTATCTAAAAGTAAGCATGATTTTCATTCGAGTTTCACATTGTCGACTTCGTCGATATATGGTTTTTACTAGCGACGAGAAGGAGTCGGAGTCGTAATCAGAAGCGTGGAGCGTTATGATCTAGTGAAAATCAAACCGACGGAGTCGGAAGTAGAAGGCTATACTGCTTATGACTCTGTCGCTTATGATCTAGTGAAAACTAGATTTCGGATTTGCAAACACTATTTTGGTATCAAACTGTATTCGGAGAGTGTGAGAACAAGCATTGTGATTGGTTGGTTCTTCCGCTTCTGCTTCCGACTCCGGCAACATAGTTTTCACTGGATCATAAGCGACGGAGTCATAAGCGGAATAGGAAGAAAATGGAAACGTTCTGATTCTTCCGACTCCGATTCCGTCGAGCTTATGACCCCGCTTACTACTCCGATCTTTTATTTTCACCAAGTCATAAGGGCCCTTACGACTCCGATTACGACTCCGACTCCGACTCCGTCACTGGTGAAAACTAGCCTTAAAAGGTCGGAAAACACTAAGCGACAAGTCCCATGGGACAAGTCTCTTAGATCAGCCGCTTCGTGTGCACTGCTTGCGAGACTTGTCCCTGGGTCAAGACGCCTGGTAGCTTTACACGAGGCGACTTCTTTATGAGCGGATAAAAGACGCGATCTCATCGGTTTAGTTTCTATTTTGTCGCGGGAACAGGTGGCCTGATAGTGCAAACAATGCGACACTGAAAATTTAAGTCATTCTGGCTCCCCGTGACCGGAAGCAGGTTTCAACTAGTGCGTCAGGTCGCGGGGACGGTATTTGGTCGCCGCGACAGCATTTCGCGAGCATTAAACTAGGCATGTTACACGAGGGGAACTGCCACTGCAACTTGTTACCGCCGCCTACGCCCACGACGTGCCACCTAATATGTACCGGACTAAAGGTAACCTCAAGATCTACATCTAATTAAATAAATCGTTGAGCAAACGATTGACTTAGCAGGGGCTCCTAACGACAATTTTCGAAAAATATCTGTTCGGTGGAGAGTAATTCGTCTTAGGTTTTCGGCGTCGATGAAAGACTGCACTCCGATTTTCGTAACTGAAAGTGGCCTAAAAGATTGGCAATAGGGAAATAATTGCCCCTGGCGTTTTCTGAGGGGTCATATTTCCTGTTTTTGGCAGTCAAAAACGTCAGCTTGCATTCTGTAAACCAAATAGTTCCCTAGAAACTTCGTTTAAAGTTCACTTTAGCCAGCGATTTCACAAAGGAAGTTTTTGTTCCCTAAACTGCTTTTCGGGCAATTAAAATTTCAGCTAAGGAATCCGAACAGATCAAATTCCTTCTAAGTAATGGAAACACTTCAAATAGGCTTCAAACGTTTGATCTTGACACTTTCTACATCAAGATAATTAGAAACTTAGCTGTCTAGGTAGTTAGTTATCTTGTTTGTTATATAGAATTAACTTTTATTATAATTAATTATTGATGTAGTTGGCTAGAAGATATTAGCACTTGAGTGCTATTCTGTAAATTCGAGGGTAAATAAAGTTGATTGATTGATAGATAGATAGATTGATTGATTGATTGATAAATTGATCGATCGATCGATCGATCGATCGATCGATCGATCGAAACACCATAAGGTACCATATTGATTGAAACACCATAAGGTACCATATTGATTGAAACACCATAAGGTACTTAAAAATGCCTTTTTACAGCTTTTGGTTGATTTGGGTACCCCTGGCTGATCTGTCAACCCCCTCTTATTTAAAAAATGCATTTGAACGTATTCGGTTAAAACTTGTGAGTCGAACATGATCTAAAAATGCAGATGATTTATTTTGTTTTAAAATATCGGCCCAAGAGAATAGTCATAAAAACCCGGGGTATTTCGTATATTTGATAAAAATTAGTGGTTGTTATCCTGGTTTTCTTTGCTAGAAAACTACTGTATGTATCTGTTACATTACCGACTTTTTATTGGCTTTTGCATTCATAAATAATTAGCACTAAAGTGCAGATTATGAGAAAATTAACAGTACGTCTGGGTTATTGGTAAATAGAATACCCTTTTCTTGTTGGCTAACTATTTAATACGATTTTGTCAGCAGAAAGCTGGGAAACCAAATCCTACACTCAAAAACATTTCCAAGCTGATAAAGAAGAGAAGCCATACAGGTAACGACGCTCCCATGTGACCATACAGACGGCTTTTTCCCTTCAAGCTGTTAAATTTGAGTTCGATTTCTGTATAAAAAAATCTATAATCATTACGGTGTTGGTATGCCAGGAGGAAGCCGTTGTTAGGGTTTGTTTCCATTAGCGCATAAGAGCTAGCATAAGCTTTAGTATTAGCAAGATTAAGAAAAACACCACTAGAATAGATTCATAACGCCACTCGCAAGCACAGTAATGACAAAATTCTCGATAGTACCAGCTTGCCTCGACCTGTCCCGAATCAATGCAAACAAGATATCGGATGAAATCTTTCTCTTTACATTGTTGGTAAAGGCGACGTTGTGCCAGAAGACACATCAAACTTATAGGGTTTTGGGCGAGGGAGGTACATCGCCGTAAGCAAGTTCAAGGTGATTTAAATAACTTTCGTGCCCCAACTCCTTTTATTACGGTCTTTAAAGCATTGAGTTGATTTATCAATGCACATCATCTCACTACCTTGGCGAGAAGCGTTCATCCGGCTTCTGACAGCTGTGTTCGGAGTCCGCCATTTTGGTTTGCTTCACTTTGTAGTGAGCTATGATTGGTTGATTCCCTTGTACTCATGCTTGTGTTTATTTCACCGTACTTCTCACTTGTCACAAATGCGACAAAAAGACGGCATGAGCATAAGAACAAAACCTGTTCGTTCTCCTCAGTTTTGCATAATATGCTTGCGCACCAGTAAGCACAACAGCACACGCATGCGCAAATCCATTTTTCGCCTCCACATTTGTTGCTTTTTCACGCTGGCGGAGACGTTTTCCAAAACGTAGAAGATTTTTGGTTCAAGAAATCGTTTGTAGCAGGCGAAGAAGTAGTGAGTTTCTCCATCTGGTTCGCGAACTGTATTTTATCGTCCATGTGCCTTCCTCCCTTTCTTTGTCTTTAAAATCTTTAGTCAATTTTCCGTAAAATTCAGGAAAATTTAAGACACAGATTTCTACTGTGCAAATACTTAGAATTATTTCGCCACATTCCGATTACTTGTTTTCCTCACCGAAACAATCAAGTGAAGTACGTTAATAAATTTTGGCGTTTGCTTTCACCATCTAAGAGAGCATGTAGTTCCCTGACGGTATTTTCTAACAATGAGAACTTGTAAACATGCACAGCAACTTAACACATCATTTTATTTGAATCCTAAGGTAGCAGCATAAAAGTGGACGGCTGGCGGCTTGAAAAAATAGTGCCCGGGTTAGCAGACTTGTCGAGTACACCCTTCTTCTCTTACAAGGGATCTCTGACGACCCCACCCTGCTACCAGACCGTCAGCTGGATCGTGCTAAAAATACCAGTTCCTGTCGATGCAGATATGGTAAGACTGCAGCTCTTGGGTAACTTTTCACACATTACATCTCTGTAGTTTGGACATCTCCCAGTCTACGTTGTGAATTCCACTACCACTGAGATTTAATTTAGCTCGTCCTGATAGTCTCCGCAAATCACATGATTCGGTGGCAATTTTGGTCAGGGCTAACCTAGAAATTTCTCTAAGCGCGATAAAAGTCAACGCCTTTTGGTCCCCACTTATACAAAATATGAGAGTGGTATAAAAAGAATTGTAATTTCCCATTTCTCATTTTTTACATTTTCCAGTATTACATGTTATCGTATGTTTTTTGATACAGTAGCAATTTTAAATCAAGCGATCGTTACCTTATTTGAACTTACAATAAACTACCAGTCTCCTGAAGACAAAAAAGAGAAAAAATGTATGAGGTACTGTGTCTCAAAAAGAGCCTTCATATTCCTCTCATTTATAATATAAGCCGAGAAATTTCGGAGATTTGATTGGTTGATAGTATCGCTATTTCCGCGTAATAGTGGTAT
Organism: Galaxea fascicularis; assembly: GCA_948470475.1. Lineage (NCBI taxonomy): Eukaryota > Metazoa > Cnidaria > Anthozoa > Scleractinia > Euphylliidae > Galaxea > Galaxea fascicularis. The sequence continues at coordinate 11,083,994 of OX419342.1, forward strand.
AACAGCAAAAATTGGATGGTGTAACAAAGTTACCATGACAACACTGAACACAATGACGTTTTTGCTTTTGTTTTCAAAAAAATGGCGGCAAGATTCTCGGAAATTTCCGGGGAAGAGATACAAAAGCTTGCCGAAAAAGCAGTAAACAAAAATACAAACAAAACAACTAGGACGTGGATCAATGTTTGGAAGTCCTGGGCAGAAAGCAAGGGCCTCAACGGCGACATTGTTCAGTATGAAGCTAGAGAACTTGATGAATGTCTCTCGCGATTCTTTGCCGAAATTCGCAAAAGCGATGGCTCCGACTATGAACCGGACAGCCTAAGGGCTATGTTAGCTGCCCTCGACAGATACCTCAAACATAATGACAGCAAAATATCCATAGCGAGGGACCGAGAATTCGTCAGGTGCAGACAGGTCCTAGAAGGAAAAGCAAGGGCTCTTCGCGAAAAAGGCCACGGAAAACGGCCAAATGCAACAAAAGCACTTACCGTTCAAGATGAAGAGCAGCTATGGAAAAATCGTGTACTTGGCGAACAACATCTAAAGTCACTCCTTTATACTCTGTGGTATCTGCTCACGCTTCATTTTGGTCTTCGAGGTTGCCAAGAGCACCATGAAATGTTTGTCGAAGATTTCAGCTTGAACAAGGACGACCAAAGCACAGAGTACTTAACATTCGAAGAAAACCCAACAAAGACCCGGCAAGGCGGTCTAAGAAAGAAACGAAGAGCCATCCAGCCAAAAATGTTTGCCACTGGAGGTCCCCGTTGTCCAGTCCAGTTCTTCAAAACATATCTTGCTCACAGACCTGAAGAAATACGACACAGTGGCCCGTTTTATCTCGCCATTATTGAAAAACCGAAATCCGAAGTGTGGTACAAGAATCAGAGGATGGGTGTCAATAAGATCGACCCCTTCATGAAAAATATGGCCTCGGAGGCGGAGTTGGATGTAGAGAGAAGAAAGTTAACCAACCATTCGGTAAGAAAAACGCTTGTGAAGAAGCTTAAGGCTGGCAAATCAGCCAAGAAGTGCTATCATCGGTGTAACAGGCCACACAAGCGAGCGTTCACTGGCAGACTACGAGGAAGGTGACGAAGCAGAACAGCGACAGATCTCATCCATAATCAGCTCTCCTATCGGCCAACAGGTTCACAATTCCCGTCCAGTTCTTTCCAGTTTGCCCATTCAGCACAACCGTACAGCGGCTCAAGCCTGCCAAACAGTAGTCCACCACTTTCATGGCTGTCAAGTGACGATAAATTACGGAAAAACACCAAACCCATTGAGTACCAGCCGTTTTTACGTTTTCGGGGTGATTTTCCACCTATAAACGAGCCATAGCATTTCGCGACTCTTTATTTGAAACTACCATTGAAAGTGGTGCACTGGAGGCTAAGGCACTGGAGGCTCAAGGTATCTGAAAACGTCATTATGACGTAGCTATTTTTCATCCGTGGAGCGACAAGAACGGCCCAAGTTGGCTTTGCTTGCGATTTTTGCTACGTTTACAGTCATTTTTCATTTGCAGTGGTTGCCTGATAAGATCGTTAGCTAAGAGTCCACTTTCTCAAAGAACCGAGCAAGGTGATGCACTTTGTTGTCGAATTTGGCTTGTTACTCGACGAACTGGGAATTTGGCCGGTCACCACACGCACGAATTTCTGACGGTGGGTCGGAGTGTATATAGAGTGTTTTCACCCACGTGACCAGCCGCTATATTGGTTTAATGAAACAAAAGAAAGTATTTGCATACAAATAGAGTTCAATTCCCAGAGGGTTAGCTTGGTACACCAATATGGCCGCCTTTCCTTTGTTTTGGAACACCAACATGGCCGCCGTGACGTCATGTGAAAACCCTCTATGCGAAACAATTGGGGGAAGGAACTAGTGCTGTCAAAAATTCTCGTTATTTCCTTGCATGCAATGCGGTTGAGATATTGAAAATGGCGGGAAGGCCCAAATGCACTGGAACAAAAGGCTGTATCTATGCTCGGGAGAAGAATGTGAACAAAAAAGGTCATTTCTAAGCTAGAACAAGGACTGAATTTTGTTTTGATGGTTGAAGTTTTGTTTTTCGACGATGATTTCTTTAAAAAACATAAAGGCAAAAGGGGGCATTTTCGTCGCTTCTCTTTGACGTTAAAAACGGTCATTTTTGTTCTTGTCCAAACTCAAAAGGCCATATTTGGTTAAAATCGCTACGTTTCTTGCGTTTATTAGATATCCAAATTTAAAGGACATTCCATTTCGTGCCCACAACTGACAATTAAAGCAATATTCGTGCGACTGAAAAGCATGGGAGTCTTGTGCGGCCGGTTTTGGCCTGCACGGTAGTCAATTGGTAAAGCCGTTCTCTAAATATCGTTATCATTATTGGCATTATCATCATTAATATAAGTATCGTTATTATTAATCCTTTCATTATTTAAATTAATTAACGAATTAATTTAATTCCTGGCTGATCAATAAATTTGATCAGCTGGCTGGGAAATCAACCAATTTTATCAAGCTGGCTGGGAAATTTCTTGTGTGTCTTGCTTGGAAAAAGGAACAGATATTTTTTTCCCGGCAATATTGAAAAAACACCTGAAAATGCCTTAATAACATCAAGTTTTACCAGCTGGGATATAATAATACATTTTTCAACAAATTGGTCGTTTTGTGCCCCTGGTTGAGACTTCGTACGTTGAGCGACAGGCATTTAAGGCCGAAAACATTGTCGTTGTTACATTTTGCGTGGACAAGTTGACATAAAAATTAAGTGGCACAAGTCCAGCGGAGTATTTAAATTCGACAGACTTTCACGACGGCGCGAAACAAAAGTCAATTTAACATTGGCTTTGGTGTGTTGTGAGATCGTTATTGGACTAAAAAATACATTTAGCGTAATAAATTTAAAGAATGAAGTAGCGTATTGGGTAAGACATACTGAAGACAAAAACACAATCACACGCAACAAGAACGACGTTATAGACATGGGCTAGAAACGAAGCAATGCAACATTTTATTGCTGGCTAAGTGGCAAACCAAAGGGAAGCTTTTGGCATCATTGACGCATGCCGACTGCAGTTTTAAGTGTGAAAGTTTAGCAACGAGCGACCGTATAGCAGATTGGCATCAAATTGTAGACATTAAAAGGTGAAAAAAATAAATAAAGAGTTATTCGATACTAAATTTTCTTCCCGTTGGCCATAGTTTCCTCTTATAAACAACTTATCTGGTTGGGATTGACTAAATGATGCGAGAGCCCCATGTTTCTTTGCAGTCTTGAATGATTACATTTGAGCTTTTCGTCGGCTTATGATTTTCTTGGGAAGGTCTTTGAAGATTTGAAAGTTTGTGTCCTTGAGCCTGTGTCCCAGAGATAGTTTTTCTTGACAGTCCTTGTATCTCAAGAATCCGGCAAGTATTGGACGAGTCTTCTTACATGTGATCTTGCCCATGCGATGGACTCGCTGTATTTCCACGTTTCTAGCGTGATCGATCGTAATGGCGGACAAAAGCATGTTAAACGTCATCGTTTCCAGGCCCTTGTCTTTCTGATCCGATGGCTTGACCCAGTCCCCGAGATTAAATCAATATTTTGACGGATATAGAGCGATTAAATTAAATAAATATAGACATTTTAAATCAAATGGATTTAAAAAATATTCCATAAGTATAAATATTAAATTAAACAAATAAAAAAATGTTACATAAATATAAATACTGAATTGAATATGTATCAAATTAGTGAATATTACTACAATCGGCTTGCCATAGTGAGGTGGCTTTTCCCGCTGCTCTATCAGCGGGCTCTTATCGCCACGACACGAGGTACAGAATATGTTGCTTACATTTGTTTAAGTTTAGTCCATACCGAAGCCGCTGAGGAAAATAACTTGATCCGAAGACAGAAATTCACAAAATTTGCTTTCAAACGATGGTTTTTGCGAGATATTTGGACAAAAGACAGCCAAGATATCGCCATTCGAAAACAGGGGATTTTACAGTTTTAACGTGGACTTTAGTTATAAAGTGTCAAAGATTTCGCTGTGGACTTCATATTTTAGGTTAGGGTTAAGAACAGAATCAGCTATAAGACTTCCGGCAAGTGAAGAACCAAGCGCAGGAACACAAGTATGTGTCTTTAATTTTGAGCTTTTACCTATTTTTGCCTGCCGATTTAAAGGCTTATATGGGCTTCTCACCTTGATACAAGCCAAGTAAAAACGAAAGGGTTTTTTTCAACGTACAGTCTTATCATTTACAGCAGGACACCACCGACATTCGGTAGAACGACATCCCGGTCCGGCAAATGTTCCATCTCCATTTTAAACCGAGTATTTTTAAATAATCGAAACCTTTCCATACATTTCTTTGTAATATTTCACGCCATTTTTGCAAGTCATTTTCTAAGAAACTGCTGACGCTACGCGGGCGCATGACCGGAATAGTTGGCGATGATATCCTCGGCTCCACTTGACAAGTTTACAAGAGCCGGATTGATATTTGGAAAATTCTCGCAAACAGCAACAACGCCTTCACAAATGTAAACACGATTAACAGCTGCAACATTGAAAATGCCAACAATTTGTTGTCCCTCACAGCAATTCTCGTTGTTGTTAGCTAAAAATCGTAGACTTTAAAGGCAATTACAGTAAAAACTTTGTCTTATTTTCAATGTTTACAGACAAAGCGTATGCTTGATCAGTCTGTGGCAGTCACTTTTCTTAGCAAAAAGTAAGCAATTAAGTCGATTTTGCTCAACCATGTCATTCCATAAAAAGGACATCGACAGGAGTTTTCTATCGTCTTTACTCTCATAAATCACAAAAATTACACCATAAAATGTTCAAACCAAGGCAAGCAAAGTACCTTTCTTCTTTTAACATGGGTGGTGTCGAAGAGTACCCACTTTGGGGTTTTACCATTTTGTTTCGTTGTTGAAAATTTTAGTTTAATAATAATAATAATTAACTTTATTCAAACACAATGGCAATAGAATTAATGTGTTTTTACAAATGTAGTAAAAATGCATATATAATATAATAATAAAATCTAAAAGTTACCATAGTCTTCGTGCTCTTGGGACAAAAGATTGCTGGTGTCTCACTGTACGTGATAAGGGCACTTGATTACACTTTTTGTGTCTGGGATTATAGCTATGATCAGATTGTTTAAATAAGTGTTTAAAGGTATCGCTCCTCATCATCCGTTCCAGCTCGTTTTTGGTAAGGTTGCTTTTTCTACTTGCTAGTGTTTCGAGGGCATCTTTTGGAAGGCCGAGGATCTTTAAACAACGGTCCAGTACTCTTTGAAGCCCCAGGGAAAGATAGTCAGGAATACCTCCCCAAATAGGGCCCGCATACTCAAGAAAAGGTCTAATTTTTGTTGTGTAGGTCGTGAGGCCAACTTCATCAGGAAGATGGGCTTTCTTACATGCCCTAATATGATAGATACGTTTGTTAGCTTTCTTGAGTACACTTGAGATGTGTGAGTCCATTTGAGGTTGTCCTGGATTACCACACCTAGCAGTTTGAATTCTGTTTAAAAGATTAAAATGTCACCAATACATCTTCGAATTTGTGACTCAGCCAAACTGCCAAAGTACATAACCGGTTGTGAAATTGGTTTTAAAAGTGGGACACTAGGACTGCTAACCTAGTTTAGTGAGTTTTACCATCTGTATTGTGGTGTAGTCAGATGTAACTAAACTGGGATGAACCAACAGTTTGTTTATCGTTTGTGCTCATAAACATGTCTATCTATAAAATGCTAATACAAGAAATAACTGTGGAGCTCCGGCTTTTAGGCTTGGCTAAAAATATATATTATAAATGAAATAAGTACCAAGTTCCTACGCGAGTGCTCGTTTTGCAATGTTTCTGTAATTAACCGGAAGTCATACAACCGGATATTGTGGTTAGTAGTAGTCTCGCTATGAACTTTGAGATGCTCTTCTTACCATCATGGCGGACAATGTGGTTGATGGTTTCTAGTGTTCATTAAAATCGTTGGTTTATCCTATGCATCGTGATTCAATATCTAAAGGAAACATCACCCGTTGGACAAACAAGCAAGAGCTAGCGTGAAAAGGATGATCGAGCCTTCGGTTTCGCAGATCAGCAAAAATCTCTATGGTAAAACCAAATAAGGAATGACTAAATCGTGTTGATTGCTTGCCCTCGAAAAATTGCAAAAACCGGCCAAATACTTTTGACAGAAAATAGTTAAATCTGCTTTGTGATAGCCTCTATTTTATGGAAGGAAGCCTGATCTCATCTACCCACCCCTGTTAGTTTGTAAACACGATAACAATACCGAAAAATAGTTGATGACAATCGAAAAATTACATGAAATTTCTCAGAACATGCATATGAAACCTAAATATGGAGAATAAAGACTATTTTAAACACACCTTTATTTTATTCAATCATGGTACGATACATTGCACTCAATACTCGTAAACAAGGGTGGTGGACCGCCACCCGAAAGCATAAAACTGCTTATATATAGTTTGTATATTTCCATTACAGTAACAACCCGCATAAAGCGACCTATGGTTTTCAGTTTCAGCTGACGCTGTTCTTATATATCATTGGGTACTTAGTGAAAAATCAGCCTCAAGCTGTTCTTAAAGTGCCCCTAACCCTTGAATTTGTTTCCTTTTGGTAGATTTCCATATCTTTCAAGAACTCGTTTTCGAAAAAAAAATCAAAAATATTGAATCCTGTTTTTTTTTTTTTATTTTACGGGCGCTAAAAGTGAAGGCAGTCTTGACGATACTTTTACCTATCGTTCGCATTAGTCCCCACTCGGCCAAATGTGTCTATATATGGAGCCTGACATAAGAAAATTAAAGGACATCATGCAAGCTTGAGTTGTTGGAATATGCGAAGATTCGCGGCAATACCTTTTGCTAAACAGAGAAAATGGTTGAAAATGCGTTGTTTATGGATGCAGCAACTCTAAAAATACATAGAAAGGTATCAGCATGCATAAGATTGGAATGGTGTCGTTTTCTTACGTCACAGCCAAAAATAGTCAAATATCGGACGCTTCTCATTGGCTCGTTCCTAATGAGCCCACGAGACAATAATATGTCCAGCGGGGCTTATAGCGCGCAAAAAAAAAAATTCAGTAACTTCAAGCGCTGGCAAAAAAATCAGGATTCAATATTTTTGAATTTTTTTTTCGAAAATGAGTTCTTGAAAGATATGGAAATCTACCAAAAGAAAACAATTCAAGGGTTAGGGGCAATTTAACATGTTCTTAAATTCTGTCTGAAAATAATACACTGTATTGCACAACTGACACTGGTTTATGAATTGACTCCATCCTCGCAAATCATGCGACTGGTCTTTAATTTCAAGGGAGTTGTTAGCCCACATAAATGAGAGGTAGCAGCTTTGGAATAGGTGCTTGAACCAAATAACAAACACTAAAACGTAAAAATTACCCTAACAAATATGCTGGTACCTTATATATAAGAACCAGTTGAATTTATTAGACTGAATTGAATTGATTGGATCTTATGCATATGGTGTTCTTTCTGACAACTTTCAGCCTGGACGTTCTTAATCCACTTGTCCTTTTATGCCGGTTTTTACTGTATATAATGTAACCCCGAAAGTCAACGCCTAATAACGACTGATCTGTTACTAAGAACTACAGTGGAACTCCGCCAAACAGCCACCTCGTTATTGTAGCCACTTATTTTCGTCCCGGTGAAGCGCTAATTAATTTCTTATTGAAATTCACTGTTGACACGGCCACATTGTAAAATTCAATCATCATACTCATTCCTGTATTCATCTGATACTGAAAAGGCAACTCAAACCAAGTGCGCCTTCTGACGGAAGGACAAGGGGCAAATATTGAAAAACGATAACGTTATTAATCATAAGAATTACAATTTCCTCGATTGTGATTGGTTTAAAAAACTCCTATTTTCCACTAATTCGCTTGCCAAGTTGTTATTGGACAGCTTGTTATCGGACAGTTCAATAAGCCAATCACATTCAACGTTAGACAAGTAAAAATAAGCGATATAATTTCCCGACGTTTCGGCGACTTCATGACGCCATTATCAACGTTGTAGTTTAAACCAACCACTCAGAGCCATGGTTTCAATCACCATAGTAACAGTGTACAGGCTCTTGAATTGGGTCTTTCTTCAAAATGGATATTTTTTCCCTTGAACAATGACAGTACTTTAGAAGACAGTAGTGATTTTGTTTATCCCATGGCACAAATGTTTATGTCAAGAAACCAGACGAGTTTCTTCTTTTTTTCTCGGAAATTGTGATTTTTGTGATTATTGGTAATAAGACTTCGTGTCGTCCAATTCGGTCTGGAATCATACTCGTGATAAACAAATCTCTTACGGCCGGTTGGTGGTCGTATATTGACGGGTTTCCACTGTGGTCATAAGAGCGTCCGCGGAAAGGCTCACACAGAACTACACACATTTGTATTCTTAAGTAACGCTGTTGATTTCACCTATATGGAAAAACGAACCAACTACACACCACACTCAGGCATTCGCGCACTATCTGCTGGTGAATTATTGATCGACAGATGTACAGGGAATCCGAGATGTTAATTGCCTGTCATTCACTATTATTATACATTGAAATCGCAATCTCAGTGAATATCAGTGAATATCGAAATCAGCGCCTGTGACAGCATCTAGGTGCAAATTATACAGTAATTCTGTCAAGAAAACTCAAGGTCACTGGTGATCATGTCATGTATGACTGCGGCGCATGATTTCTAAGAATAATCATGTCAAGTTCGCACACGTTGTCTGGCTTGCCGTAGGTAAAAAAGCAAAATGATGTCCTAGGGACAGATTCACGAAAAACCTCCTAAATTATGATGTGTCCTAAGTATTTTTAAGCAATGAGCTATTGTGAGAAAATAATACTTAGGAGACATCTTAACATAGGAGGGCTTCGTGGATCTGGCCCCAGGTTTGTAAGTGCATGTTAAATGCCGTGACATCTGGTCTTTCACTCATTCAATGTATAATAGAACAATTACTAGATTGGACAATTTAAGTTATCAACTCTGTTGATAAAACCAAATCCTCATGTGTACGGCTCCCCAACCGACGAAATTTGTTTAGAAACCTCCCCCTTATTTACTATAGATTCGACTTTTGTGTAATATAGAATAATTAAGATCTCGGTAACACCTACCTCGACTTTGGTTATTCTGGACTCACATAAACCTCATCCAATAATTGTAAAATATATATGCTTCGCTGTTTACCTCTCCTTACGATTCACACCAGCGCTAATTTACCTAATTCCTTCTTATCGCGGACGCTGCACACGTATATTTTAAAATCGAGTCAAACAAACAGTAAAACGCTTTTTATACTACTTTTATCGTCTTTGGGGGATGGAAAACGAGGATCAAGGAACTCCTCTGCGAAAAAAATCACACGTATCAAAACTTATAAACGCTTAAAGCCCACGCTGAACCGTCCACTTTCTTCACCACCCTCAACCCCAACCCCACTCCTATCCCTACCCTTATATAAGGGGAATACTTGCAGAGAACACCTTTTTCAGAAAACACTTTTGAATTCGGTAAGATGCATGGAAGTTATACAAACCTTCAAATGTTGAACATTACCCATCATTTCTCTTTTAGTTTTTTTTGTTTGCTCAACTTTTCACTTCATCAATAGATAGTTATTATGTTATTTTCTCAAGTAGAGCACCTCATACAGAGCACTTAATTTTGTCTCCAAAGTTCTGCTAACCTCCTCAAGTTTAACTTTCACGTCATTGATTTCTGATTGCACCTTTTCCAGCTGCAAATCTTTTGAAAGGTTTGTTGAGTCTGTTTTCTTCTCTAGACGAAGCATGTCCTCTTTCGTAGGCATGTTGTGAAGTTCAGATTTTAATTCAGCAATCTGAGTTTCCATCTTTTTGCCTTGGTAATCAACATCCTCTCTCGAACACATCTGAAAGTAAAGAAAAAAGTATAAAGAAAACTACATAAAAAAGGGTTAGACTCCCACGAACTCTGTGCTATTTTAGGCCTCTACTAATTAAAAGTTCCATTCCTTAAGGCCTGGCCTTAGAAATGATGGATGGTGGATGTTGTTGTTTTAAAAGGGAAGTACAACTCAAAAGACTTGAGCATATTTTGTAAACGACAGAAACGTTTTACTTTATAATTACATTTTTATATCAAAGAGCTATAACGAGAAAGCAAACATTTTGATCAAGGATAGTGGATTTGTATAGACGGTGCCTTGTGTCCATAAATTTATACTCTATGACATTCACATTTCGAAAACACAAAATCGTCGGCAAATTCATAACATTAGACAAAATGTTTTCGTTACGTTTATCCACATATTACGCCGAGTGCTGGAATCGAAGCCATGTGGCCATAGCTTCAGTCAATTCCAACACTCGACATAATAAGTGGTTGACTGTACTTCGGTTTTCCCCTCTCCTCACTCATTACCCGGAATCGCCAAATCCCAATTCCGCCTGCCTTCAGTGGCCGAAGAGCCAGTTCGTGGCTGAGAGGTGATGCCACTAGCAAATCTATGACATGCAAAAGGGGCGGTTTTCTCATCCAACGCCATAATGAACTGAGGGATCTGGAGGCAGAAATTCTTCGCATGGTGTGCAATGGTGTTGAAATTGAACCAGTTTTGAAAGACATCAGAGAAGAAGAGTTGAATAGGAGAACCAACACCACCTCTGATGTGGGGCTTTATGTGAGAATTTGCACCCAAATGCAGACTCCTACAGGGATCTGGATCCAGACCAGATATTCAGGCAATCTAAAACATAGAGGAAGCGCCAATACGCTAGCCGAGTTCTAGAAGTAGAGCAAGCTAGGTTTACGCCATAATAGGCTTGCTGAATTAGTTGCTACAAAGAAGGGCGAAAGCTATGCGACTACTATGTTATGGATCAGGGCTAGAGTGTCATTTGCATTGCTGAGATCAGCATTGTTATGCTTGAGAGGTTCGCGAGCTACGAGGAGGGTCCATCTAGAATTGTTAGACATTGCCTTTAACATCGAGGAGGGACACGTAAAATACGAAATACGAAAGGTTTTTTTTATTAAAATGGTTGAAATTTTATCGCTTGTAAAATATGAGCAACCAACATTTTTTTAATTTTAATTTTACGTCTCGAGAATAAAATCTAAACATATCTAAGAAAGATGTCCATGAATCAAAGGAGGCACTTCATTTATTTAAAAAAATATTATTATTGTTACTGGCTGAAACGGAATCGCCAAGTATCAAGGAAGTGCCAATCGTTGATGAAAGTGAACTAGCAATCAAGGGCTCAGTCCTTGAAGTGTCCACTAACCCATCTTTAATTTTGGCGCAATAGGAGAAATATTCCTCTTGGAGAAGACTGTGTCGGCAGTACGCCTGGTGGATGAGGTACAAATTCAACCTTAGATGCAAAGCAAAGAACATAAGTCCATCTCCAGAACGTCAAATCAAGATTTCAGGCGCCGCTGATCTCGAAGAAGCCACCTTAGCGTTGTGTAAACAAGCCCAAATCGAATCATTTACGGCTGACTATAAGGAGGCGAGCCGAACGCTTTCGTCTAACAGCTCGCTGCTTCCACTTCAACCAGTCCTCGTGGATAGAATTATCACAGTTGGAGGTCGGTGGAATAAAGCTCAGATACCATTTGAGGCAAAAGATCAAGCTCTACTTTCTCCTGCCCAGCCTTTGTCGAGATTGTTAGCTCAAGACATCCACGAATGAAGGTGAGCTAGAACAACCGTCCCAGTGATGGCTTCCTTGCCCAGAGGACGACTTTCTGTTTGCGAGCCTCCTTTCACCAACACAGGTGTAAACTACTTTGGTCCAATCAATGTAAAGAGAGGAAGAGTGACTCAGAAGAGATGGAGGTGTATCTTCACATGCCTCACTACCCGCGCAGTCCACCTGGAGCTAGCGGGCGACCTGAGTACTGATTCCTTTATCATGGCCTTGAGAAGATTTCGTGAGAGAAGAGGCCACCTAAGACAATCCTTCCAGACAGCGGAACCAATTTCGTTGGAGCGAACAGAGAATTGCCAGAAGTACTGAAGTCATTTGGTCAAGAACGAGTTAACAGCGAGCTTGCTCAAGAAGGGATCACCCGGTACTTTAACCTTCCATCGCCCCCACACATGGGAGGAATAATTGAGTCGATGGTCAAGCAGGTGAAAAGAGCCTTTTGTATGAAGGCTGTAATAAATGACCAGCTTTTACCAGAGGAAACGCTCCATGCAGTACTTGTCGAGACAGAGGCTATCCTTAATAGTCGGCCCCCTACCTCTGTGAGCGATGGTCTCAACGCTTAAGAAGCACATTGGTCGAGTCTCGCCAAACAGTCCACCCGGCCGATTTGATTAATAGTTTAAAGAGATGGAGAATGGCCCAAGCGTTGGCTGACATGATATGGCGGCGGTGGCGTAAAGAATACTTACCTACTCAAGCAATTCGTTCAAAGTGGAATAAAGAACAAAAGAACTTGAAAAGGGTTATCATATCCTTTTTGAAGAATGGTGACACTCCACGGTCGCATGCCAATGCGACCGTGGATACATTCCCTTGTGATGAAACTCGTAACGGAACCCTTATGCGGCCTGCCGCGAAACTGCGCCTTTTGGAAGAATCCCTTTAAGAGAACAATGCCGAACTTTGATCTAGTGAAGAATGTTTCTCACTTTCTAGAGAACTGTTATCTGTCGTTTGTGAGTTAGCTTAACTTAAGTTGTCGTTCGCCTTGTAGACTCACTGGGGGAAGGGGGGGGGGGCGGGATGGAACGTCTGATGACCAATAGAACCTTTCTAACGCCTTACCCATGAATAGCTAAGTACATGACAGCGAGCTTGAGGTCAAATATGTCGAGCGAAGATGTATATTGTGTTTCTATCGAAGGCAAATAAACCCGTTTTAAATGGACTTACCAGTGGCCATTTAGAAATATTACATTGGCAAGGAGGACAGTAGACTATGTCTGAGAGGGGCCTACCACCGTTAGATTTGAGTAGTCCTGCTTCACAAGTTGGAGAGCGGTGGCGCAAGTGGAAGCGCACTTTCGAATACTACGCAGCGGGAAAGGGCATCGATAATGCTCGGAAGAAGACGTCTGTGATGCTACATTTTGCGGGGATGGACGTGCAAGACCCCTTTTGAGATCTACAAGATCCTGGTCCGATCCCAGACACTGGTGATGACGTGTATAAAATCTCAATTCTCAAACTGTATTCCCATTTTCGAGTTAAAGAGAACATTCCTTATGAACACCATGTTTTTTTGCAAAGGGCACCGCTGGAAGGTGAGACTGCTGGCCAGTTTATGGTTCGTCTCAGAGAGAAAGCACGCCAGCCTTCCTGATCAGTTGATTGAAAAGCTAACGGATTTTGAGCTGAGAAGAGAAGAATATTCAACTAGAAGCTGTCTTAGATAAAGCCCACGCGTGGGAAGTGGCTGGTGGACAAGCTACGGGTATGACAATAAAACCACAGCAGATAGAGGGAGAGGACGTGAACGGTATTAAAATGGGGTGAGGCCGAAGGAATGACAAAGGCAGGAAACGCTTTAATTGTGTAAGAGAGGGGAATTTTGCCAAGCATGGGAGCTGCCCAGCAAGAGGAAAGAGATGTGCAAGATGTAGAGGACAACGTAAGAATGCACCTAAGGGTAACACCAGCCAGGGTTCTGGAAGGCGTTCACAGGGTACTATTTTTGTGGGGGACCTGGAGGTATCTGTTTGTGGGAGAAGAGTAGGACTGTTCGTTTGCATTTGCGATGAGCGACAGACAGGAAAATACATTCAATGTAACCAGCTGCAAGAAACCAGTAGTAGATAAAGGCGTCAATGGCATTCCAACAAGAGTACTTATTGACTCTGAATCAATAAGCAATCTTATGGGGATAAGCGAGTATGAGGAACTTAAGGCACAAGGCCTCAACACAGAGATGGAGAAGTGCCACAGATGGCTTTATGCATATGGTGGGAGAGAGTTGGAAGTGATTTGTCAGATTCAAGTAGAGATTTCAGTTGTTGAGAAGAAGATAAACTCACACTTTGTAGTGATCAAAAGTGGTAGATGTTTATAGGGCTATGGGAGTTCGGATTGGGCTGAATGCTGGCAGTGAATTTGAATACAATGTAATAGGTGAGAAAATTGCCTTCAGGCCAAGTACTCAAACGTTTTTGACGGTGTCGGCAAGCTCAAGGATTACAAGCTGAAACTACACTTTGATCCAGGGGTGGTGCCAATAGCCCAGAAGCCCAAAGAACGTAACCGCAAAAGTAGAAGACCCCATTGCTAAAGACATAGTGGAACGGGTAAATGGGCCAACTTCGAGGGTGAGTCGTGTAATGGTTGCACCCAAAGCATATAAAGATATAAGGTTGTGCATCATTATGAGGAAGGCCAATGAAGCTGTAATTTGTGAGCGGATAACCATGCCAACTTCGGATGAGGTCCTTGAGAGTCTCAATGGTAGTACATTGTTTTCGAAGTTCGAGTTTCGCCTCGGGTTTCACCAGATTGAATTAGACGAGGAGTCTTGGAAACATACCCAACATCAACTACTTATGATGGGTGCTTAGATATAAGAGATTGAGCTTTGGAGTAAGCTCTGCACCTGAGATAAAGAACAGATTATAAGACAATAGGTCTCAGACATAAGTGGTGTGCAGAACATAGCAGATGATTTGACAGTGCATGGCAAGAGTGTGAAGGAGCATGACCAGAACCTACAGATACAACGACTAGAGGAGAAGAACCTCACCCTCAACCCTGAAAAGTGTCAATTTAGATTGGATAGGGTGGTATTCATAGGGTTTCTGTCGTTGATGTATGGTATTGGTCCTACGGAAGAGAACGTCCGTGCTGCATTGAAGGCAGGCCGCCCATCCACACCAACAGAGGTCAGGGGCTTTCTCGGCATGGTGAGCCTCAGCACGCAGTCCATTGCTAATTTTGCAAGTATTACGTCAACTCTACGAGCGATTTCTAGGCAGGAAGTACCACTTGTATCGGCCAGTGAACAGGAAAAATCGTTTCAAGAATTGAAGCAACATTTAGCCAGTGCACCAGTCCTTGCATATTTCGACAGAGATGCTCACACCCAGGTGCGAGTTGGGTGGACTAGCTCGGCGGAATAAAATTGTCAAAATAAAGCTTTAAAAAACTGCTACAATGATTTTGGGAATGCGTTACGAAAAATCGTTGCGTGACTTGCGTCACTGTCTGAAGAGTTCGTGAGTATGCTGATTTAGCCTAGAAGCTTCTTGCATATTCAATTAGTATCGCATCACGGTGATTAACCAGTTTTCCGAGTTTTCGTATGATGCTGTAAATAGTTTAATGTCGTAATGTTTCTTTATTTAGTTGAACCAAAAGTTCTAGAATGTTATGTTGGTAAGTATATAAGCCAATCAGTGTAGCTTTTTTTAACGAGAGAGAAGAGAGAGAGAATGCTTTGAGTCAGTAGAGATACAAGCTGTGAGCGTTGGCGGAGGCCGTGTTTATAGATCGTTTTCACGTGACGTCATCACTTTCTAAAATCCAAAAGTAAAGAACCACGAAAGTTTTTATCCTCATCAGGCATAAGGGGCAATAATTTTATATCTGTTTACAATTTTACAGCTCAATGGTGTGCTTCGTTTGGAAACTATAGCATTTTGAATTTCGGGGTTATGGCGGTGCGTGACACAAGGCCACGATCGAGTTTTTTGAAAAATGTATACTTATCTCATGATTTTGAGCTTTTTTAGAAGTTAAAGAATTAGGAAAAGTGCTTGTGGAAATACCTGTTTGCTCAGTACTGATGATCAGTCGCCCAGATAGCTGAAGTAAGATCCAGTTGTTGACGCTATATTCCGGCCGCCATATGGGTGCACAACAGATGTGCCCCCAGATGGCGTTTTCATACTGGGCTCTGTAAATTTCTGCGAAACATTTCGACGAATATGTGACGTTTGGTCAAGGGCAAATGCCTAAAACTTGGAGAAGTGTCTTCTTTATTTGTCGTCTATAACTTCACAAATTATTTTTCCACTGGCTGGTTTTCGATTTATTTATTTATTTATTTATTTATTTATTGCGTGACAGTGAAAACGATCTATTGAAGTGTGACAGAGGTCGCGTGTACATTTGGCAGAGGCCGTGTTTATTTGAGTGTGACGCGTGACGAAGGTTAAAGTGTAATTTGCAAGCCTAGCGTGCGCTTGTTGTGGAGTTAATTGTGCGAAATTTACTACGTCCGTTTGGAATAAATAACGTTGTTGCTGTTCCGACAACCCTGCGTTCTGTTTGGACTGCGAAGTACTTACCACTCACACAACGAACTCGTAACAGAACATTGTAACTTACTGTTTTAATTGTTATAAATTTACTAATTTTTACTTATTTATTTATTTATTTTGCTATTTTCTTTCACTGTAAATTGAATGTGGTTTGCTGCAATACTCAACCTTCGAAATATAATTATGTTTGCAAGTAGGAACCTGCCTCTCTGCCGTTTATCCTTTAGCGTTCGCTTTCTCTTTCAAAGCGGTTTATAATGAAACTTCAGTTTGTTTCATTCAGCTGAAGACTAAAAGCAACACAAATAGTAAGTGTGGGATGGCATTGAGCTGTTCACTAAATTTTACAAGGATAAACAATTCAGTGAAATAGAACTTTAAATTAAAAAAAAAAAGAATAAGTTGTCATCTAAGTTTCACCTTGGCCAATATCCTATTTTTGTAGTGAAAGGCTACATAGGGATAGAGCGACTTGCTTGCTGGGTCGTATTCAATGCATGGAAGGCCTCCGTCAGGGTCTGCTCTGCTCCCGTTCTCAGAAAACAAAATCGGGACTCGGACTTTACCATCTTTGGTCCATTCCTTGTCTTCAAATAGAACTGTGCATCTAATGACACCACCTCGGCGAATTGCTGCACAACCTATGTGAAGCAAGACACTAATCAAGATTCTGGCTTAAGCGAGGAATTTTTTTTTAGATGACATGAAACGCATTATACCGATTTCGACGAGGAAACACGGATGGTTTATGAAGCGATCCGCGTGACTGTGTTATATCTTAAGAACCTTGCTGAAGTTTACAGCAGCGGCGGCGTTCAGTGAGGGAGCTTAAGCAACGGCGAAGACGACGACGACGACGACTCAATGTATGTATGTATGTATGTATGTATGTATGTATAGGTAATTGGCCACTCCCCATCGGGGCTTTTCAGGACCAATGTAAACAAATAGTGATAGATAAACATAACTAGGTTAAGAATCCCAACTGGCGGGAGGCAGACCAGTTGGCTATTTACAAGCGTAGACGAGAAGTTGAACTCGGGACTACCGAGAACAACATCAGCTAGCAGTCAGAATGGGATTTGAATCCGCGACTTACGGATTTCAAATCCAGCGCTCTAAGCTCTCGGCCACGCTGCCTCTGACGACGACGACGGCAACGAGAAAGCCACAAAACAATGGGCTTAACGAGCAAAAACAATCGCTCTGTACTTCCGTTTTACAGTTTTGTACATTTTCTTTCCGTCCTCTGCAAAACAGCACCGTGAAATGACCAAATTTTAGGTTTTCTCGAGAACGACAGCTCATGGCGTTTTCTTTGCTTTAACACGGTTCACAGTAATTTAGACCCTGGACAGCTCGCTAGTATTTTTCATGTCCAAAAATTGGAATAATCGCGAAAGATTTAAAAAAAAAAAACTAGAAGTTATATTTTGAAATGACGTTTTCGTTGCTGTCGTCGTAGTCGTCGTCGCTTAAGCTCCCTGTTTTCTGTTTTTTGGTTGATTTGGCTCGTTGGGTGACCCTGCTTATTGCTCTCTTAAATACCTTTTTTTATCATTAAGCGCCGAGAGCCAGTGCAGTCTAACATAAGCTAATAAGTTTGTCAACTAAGTAACTGAGGGCTTAGAAAAGAATATTATCACGACGAACTTCAAAAATACAATACGACCAGGTTCTACCCTTCGCATGTGTGTAGAATCGTATGTGCTGAAATATATCGTGATGTCTGGCTTAGTCTCAATTTTTAATCGTGATCATCGTCATTTTATTCCAATGGTTTGAATTTAACAAAGTTGTCTCTTACATTACATTACAGTAAGAGCTCTCGTTGAAATTCACAAAACAAGACATATTTTACCTGACAATGTAGTCCTTTTGCTATTGTCTGTGTTGAAAAAGCCAAAAAGCTCTCTCATCTGATCAAAAATTGTGCCCTTATCCATAATGGACTTTACATCTGGAGGATCTAAGGGATCAGGCGAAGGCGAGTTGTTATTAATTTACGTTAAAGGGAACCTCCACTCCTACCAAAGAATCACTTTAACCGCAGAATATAGTATTTGCAACAACGTTAGTTGAGAAGAGATCTATAGTGGAGAAAAACGAATTTCAGAATCGCGTATTTTTGTTTTCAAATTTCCTGGGCGCCGCCATCTTGAATAATTGTGACGTGTTTCGGTTGCTCTATTGTTCTGACACAAAGAGCTTTCGTCTAATAGCAAAAGGGCAACCATTTTACGTCACAATTATTCAAGATGGCGGCACCCGGGAACTTTGAAAACAAAAATAAACGATTCTATAACTCATGTATTTAAGATAAACGGGCTTTGTTAGTTAAAACTTCAAACAAATTTGATTCTAAAAATCATTTCGTGTGATTTGAAGTGAACTTTTTGTCGAGAATTGATGATGGTGACTTTTTATTGGTCTTACGTTTTACACTGGGTACCCAAGCTGACTTGCTAGGGGAATCAATTACTTTTCAATTAAAATTTGTTGAAATCATTCTCCACCGTCTCTACAATGTTGCGAGCAATTTTGGGCAATCAATGACCAACATTGCTGTGAGTCAATAGAGTTGTTCGGTCGACACATCGACCAATTAAATGATTTTACTCAGAGCCACTCGGAGTAGTTTGAGAGCTCCTTTGCAGATAACTCAGAGCAACTCTGAGCTATTAAGAGCAGCTCAGAGCAACACTGGCGACTTTTCTCTTATATGTTTAATTTTCAAGTCCGTGTAATTCATCATCATTAGTCGTGCGCTTTAAATGGTTGTTTCAAACAACTTAAACCGACTCCTGTTTTAATACCTATAACTGAGAGTTGAATCAAACCACCAAGGTCGGCCCAAAGGGTGCTTTTAAGACCTCGAGGAAGCGATATGCCCATGGGAACAGAATACAACTTCATAAAATGGTAACGTTAAAAATGATTTCGGTCAACTTTGTGAAAAGATGTTTGTATTCTCGCCTCAGTGACCACAATAACATGTTTTACAGGTGAATTGTTTGACTGAAATTTGCATGTAACAATAACATCTAATGAACTATTCTTGTAGTCGAGGTCCCTCTGCGCCGCTGTCTATTCATTTATATTCAAATTTCGCTGTGTGTCTCTGTAATTTCTGTAATATTAAATATTTCATAAATAAACTGAACTAAACTGAAACTGTCATTAGCTTTCAATCTTTCCATCGTAATCGAAGATTGTTCTCCGTTGGCGCTTTGATTCAAGTTTTCGGTTTTTCTACAATAAGCCAAGGTAAAACTCGAATCAAAAACCGTGTTTACTTCTGATTTCACAATGAGAGCGAAGCGCATGGTTCTGCCGACAAAACGCCTTGCGAAGTTTGACAAATTCATCTTCCATGTAGACTTTACAGATTCATTTTCAACAAGCACGCAAAACATTCTTGTTTGATTTCATCATCCGGATAAGAATACACTCTACACTCGAATTACAAACTTAGTGTAATTCGTTGATTCACTCTAAACATTCTTGTTTACATTTTCATCTGATCTTTGAATAAACACATTTATTCCCGCTAGTTTTTTTCGATTAGAATCAATTTTATTTTTGAAGCCCTCATCACGCCTGTGTTTCTTAAAAAAAGAGCTGATGATGCGTGACAAGCCATGGAGTTGAGTAATCTCTTTCGCATACCTATGTGATGATGTCATTCCTTGATAACTATTCAACCCTATTGCGAAATCCTGGACTTTGACTCCTATGATGATGACGTCATACCCTCCTTCCTGCCCTCGTGCTGTGCACGTAATAATTTGCATGTCTCTATTGTTTTCTATTCCCTAAAGAATTCTTTGCCATTGTTCTCGATAATTAATTATTTTGTTATGGCCCAAGTGGTCCGTTTAACTACTATTATCTCTAAGACGGAATATAGTGTTCCAGTGGTGACATATTCAGTGAAAACAGTTTATATACGTTGTTCACCGATACCACTATGAAGCTCACAAAACACAAAGATAGGCAGCACTGATCCATCACTTAAGGTGAAGGTGCGCGCTGGATTAAGCCGTTTTCTTGCATGTTCAATATATACCATCAAGATGCCGGGTGTCAAAGCTGAAGACGTCGGATGGGCTTTAATAAAGAAAAAAATCAGTAGCCGATAGTCACATCGTCTTCGATTTACAGGAAGTCTAGTCGTGAAAAACAACCACCAAATCACAACTCCTTAATAAGAATAATGGAAAACACGAGTTTTTATGAGAACGCAGTTATGGAAAGGATTATTTGAGGTAAAACATTTAGTTAAAGAAAAACCAAATGTCTTTATGTCGCCAAAAGAAGTTGAAAACAAATATTGCACAAAAATCTGACCTCTAACCTTTTATGGCATAATAAAACCTTACTACTTTTAGAACTCACAACCTCTACAAACAATTATAAATCCCAGCCACCTTTTTAATTAAGTGGCTTTCAATCATCTAAAGTGGCTAACAATTTGCTTATCAAAAACTGTTACGGAACTGCTCTCTGCCAAAATTCAAAGCCAGGAGAAATGGACAGGTGCTTTCCAAGAAACGCAGGAGCTCAATTTGGTCGATGTATTGACTTTCATAATTGTGGAAAAATGCACAAAAAGCATGCAGGAAGTTAATTGAATTTCATTTTAGATTCCTCCATTAAACCTTAACATAGCTTGTCATAACAAACCAGAAGATTTAGCGCATATTTTCTGGTTCTGCAAAATGACTGAATGAACAGTGTTGTTCTGCTAAAAACAAAACCAACTTAATCTTATTTTTATTCAGAGAGTCCACAATTGCTTCGAGGTCTTAAATGATCACGACAACATTAAATATATACTGAAAGCTGAAAACCAAAATACATGCAGAATTATAGGGAAATATATCTACTTAATGCTTCAAAAAAGAAAAGAGATTCTCAACTGGTACTGTAATTAAATGATAAATTCGTTTATTATTGTGAATTGTAAAAATAACACTCCCTTTTTAGCTCACGGATGACGCAGTCATGCCATGAGGTTTTGTTGTGGGTCTGAATGTCCCTCACTCACTCAGGGATCACTCACTCACTCACTCACTCACTCGATTCTGATTAATTTATTCATTAAACTTTCCCCCGGTCTCTCCCCTGGTAAGTATTGCTTTTGTCTCCATAGTCTTCTTGGTCCAACGTTTGCAAATTTCAGGGTGTAGAACAAAGGCGGAGAATTTTGCTCTGCAGATATTGTTTACGTGTTTAATGTTCATGGCGTCGGTTTTTCGTTTCGATTTTCCAACTCAACAAAGGTCTATTTTGTTTAAGGATTAGTGATCAGATAAAGTTAATAAGATGAAGAACACGAACTGCGAGAATTTAATTAACTTTGAAATCTTCAGAGCAGCGAAAATGAACTTCGAGATATCGCAAAAGCAACTATAAAGCTTATCACTGTGCGGTACCTGGGGCAGTAGTAATCGAGAATTTTTTGGCACAATATGATGGAAGAAGAAAGAATGAAGAAAATCGGCAAAAAAGGAAACAGGAGAAAGACTTTCTAGCCAAAAAACCGAATTCTGGCAAGCACCGCATTTGACTTATGAGCAACATATGATCGATTTAAGCAGGTACGTAATGAAGTATTTTTGAAGACGCGCTTTTCATGGTGAACGCTCAATTGCAAATATGATCTTGTTTAGAAAGGCTATATCGCTTGGCTTAAACGATCAGTATAACACTTTGTCAACATTTGACAAAAACACAAGGACCACAAGCATGCAAATATTTTACTCTGTGAGGATATAATTTGGTCTGACAAGCAGCTATAACAGCTAATCTGTTCGAACAACAAAATATTTGGAAAGTCAAGTTAATTGTAGCACAAAGCATAAATAGATGGATTGAATATCTCACCTTACAAAGCAAAAGTTTTGTGCCGGACCCCGAATCGCTCAAAAACATTGTGACGGTAAAGCGTGACTAATTTCCCTCAGGACTTTCACAAAATATGTTATTATCTGTATGTTATCTCGCATTCAGAATAGTCGGAAACTTTATTACGACCAAAAACGTTTATAAAACTAACTTGAAATGAGCCGTCGACCAGTAAGAAACTTTAACTTGCCCGTTACACTTCTTAACAAAGCGATCACATTTGAATACTATTTTTATAGCCCGTGTACAAATTTGCATATTTATGCTCCATCGCCGGTTCAAATTACTTAGGTCTGTTAATTTCGTCTAATGTAATGCTTCTGGCGCCTGTCAATCAACTGCGTAATTTTACGGAAAATATTAGCGCGTAAACGGTTCTTTTACCAAGAGGTGTGTCTGAAAAGGATGTGCTCCCACAAAACACAGACGAATGTACAGGTTTCTTGCACATATCTTTTTAGAAAATAAAGTTGTAAATTCAAGGTATTGTTATGTTCCCCATCCATGAGCTGGCTCATAGTAGCCTTTGATTGTTATCAGTTCTAAGTCGTTAAGATTTTACTCTTTATTATAAAGAGACTAATACCTCCCTTGTGAGAGTAAGGCACGGTAAAGATATACTGTTACTGTTACTGTTACTGTTACTGTTTCTCACTCACTCACTCACTCGATTCTGATTAATTTATTAATTAAAGTTGGATTGAACGTTTCCTCCTATTCTCTCTCCTGGTAAGTGTTTATTTTGTCTCCACAGTCTTCTTAGCCCAGCAGGTTTCAGAGGATAGTACAAAGGCGTAGATTTTTGCTCTGCAGATGTTGTGTACGTGAAGAATTTTCATGGCGTAAATCGTCCATCGTTGGGTAGAGAAGTGAAGATGTAACGCAGATGGTTTTTCGTTGGATCCTTAAACAAAATGTGTCTTTGTTGAGTTCGAAAATGGAACGTTAATAAGATAAGGAACACAAGCTGCGAGAATTGAACTTCGAAGTCTTTGGAGCAGCGAAAATGGACTTCGAAATCTCATAAGCGATTATAATCACCGTGCCCGAAGGAAGAATACAACAGGGAATTAATCGACAAAAAAGAGGAAACGGAAGAAAGGCTTTCTAGCCAAAAACCGTATTCAGGCAAAGAGCACATTTTATTTAACAGCAATATATGATAGATTTTAATGCTTATACAGGAACGTGACTGAATGTTTTTGAAGACACGTACTCTTCGGCCGCTTTCTGTTCAAAGTAAATGCTTAATTGCAAATAAATGGCTTTGCGAGAAAGTCTATGTCTTTTGGCTTAAACGATCAGTATAACACTCATTTGTGAAGGCATATTCAACATTCCATGATGGCGGTAAATGAACTTGTGTGCCGAATCGTCAAAAAACATCGTAACCGTATAGTGTGACTAATTACCAACGGGACTTTCCCAAATTATTTTGATGTTATTTCGCCTTCAGAATAGTCGGAAATTTTATTACGATCGAAAACGGTTATAAAAGTAACTTAAAAATAAGCCGGCAACTAGTAAGAAACTTTAAGTTGTATGTTGTAGTTTTTGCTGCTCATGGATGACGATCAATGTGGGTCATATGGCGATCACTCACTCAGTCACTCACTCGATTCTGATTAATTTATTCATTTAACTTTCCTTCGGTTCCTCCCCTCCTAAGTATTGCTTTTGTCTCCATAGTGTTCTTGGCCCAACGTTTGCAAGTTTCAGGGGGTAGTACAAAGGCATAGATTTTTGCTCAGATATTGTTTACGTGTGGAATTTTATAGCGTCCATTGGCAGAGTAGGTAGAGAAGTGAAGGTGTAACGCAGATGGTTTTTCGTTCGTTCCTTAAACAAAATATACTTTTGTACTTTTGTTGAGTTGGAAAATTGAAGGTTAACAAGGTAAAGAACACAAGCCGCGAGAATTGAAATTCGAAATGTTATGTTCAGAACAGCGAAAATGGACTTTGAAAATGATCACCGTGTGGGTTCACAGAGACATAATTTTCTCACACGAAAGAAGAATGCAACAGGGGTGAATCGACAAAAAAAGAAGAGAAGAGAAAGGTTTTCTAACAAGAAAAGCGTATTCAGGCAAGCAACGCATATGATTTAGGAGCGATGTATGATACAGGAACGGGTTCTGTTTAAGGTGAATCAGGTGAATGCTCAATAGCAAATATTGAAATAAATGGCCCTAGTAACCAAACCACCGATCTTCTTCAGAAAGTCTATATCCTCTGGCCGTCAAATGATCAGTGTAACACTTTTGTAAAAGCACATTCAAAATATTTGACAAAAACACTAGCATGGAAATATTTTTGTCTGTGATATATGAGGATGTAATTTGCCAAGGGAGAGTCAAGTTTTGGCCTGACAAGCAGTAAATCTGTTCGGTAAAAAAAAATGTTTGGAAAGTCAAGTTAATGATAGCACAAAATTTAAGTATAATATATCCCCTTACAAAGAAAAAGTTTTAAGCTGACTGATATTTCTAAATGAAGTTGTGTGTCCGAATCGCTCAAAAACAAAAACATTAAAGGCAGCTAAAGGATTTTTCTTGGCACATTTTCGTTTCGTATAAAGTAAATATGGGTCAGGATCCACAAAAAATATTGTCCTTGATTTATGCCTTTTTTTCTTTGCACCCTAAAAACAAAACAAGCAACAAGTAATAAGTTTGAATCTAGCAAAACAAATCAGCCGAACCATGAAATCCTCCGAAACTAATATAAGTATTTACCGCTTTACAAGTCGAGCTTTTGTACGTAGTCCTGTTGCTGGATCCTTTCTAAATTTTAGCCAAAAACGTAATTCTTCATTTTATAACTCTGCCGTATTTCTTCCAGCTAAAGATGACCCGAGAACAGCATCCTTGCTAAGCAAGATGGACATGCTCACCTTGTCGCTTCTTCGAAGGCCTGTATAGCTTATCCCATAACGCCAAGTTTCCAAGTTTGGCGGCTTACTCGCCACAGGTCGGCTGCCATTTGTGAAGACGGTGTATAAGACATACCAGATGATCTTACGGCTCCACCTCTCAGTCAAGAGACGGTTAACCTTAATTTCTCAACCATAACTTTGTCACTTTTCCCCTAACTTCGACCAAAATTAAATAAGGAGATATTGGGTACATTAAAATTAAAGCACATGGACTCGTAACCTCGCAAATATTACAAAATTCCAGTGGCGGGAAAGCCATGCCTCAACTCCTCCGATGACATTATGGCGCACCACAATTATAAATACCAACGCTCACTTTAATTAACAAACACAAAAATGTGAGGCAATCGAGTAGTAACCACACTGACAACAACGATATGGATTGAATCGACAGTCCGATCCTGAAGTTATATCATTCAAATGTTCTCCAGCACACTTGTTTTGCATGAGCACAAAGAACAAGGTACATATATAGTATGTGTAACGCGCTTGTTTCGCGTCATAGGCTAAAAATCGAAGTATCTTACTTGTGCATTTCGCTTGTTTCGCCACATGGCTTAAAGAAATAAGTACATTGCATGCGTAGTGCGCTCGTTTCGTCTCATACCCAACAGAACGAGGTTCATACAAGCGTAGTGGGCTTGAGTGATTTCGCGCTATACCATAACATCTTTATCTGGAAAGAGTGTACTCTGATGAACTACATTTTCAAGGCATCTTTTCTAATATGCATGACATTTTTTCTAAGCCTCCCACACTAAGTTCCGGTGTCCTGGAATCTACACGCGACCGATGGATCCAGTATACTTCGATGGACGACCAAAGGAACTTCCATTAGACTCTCCTAAAGCCTAGTCGTGATCGATGGATACAGTGGACTCCGATAGACGATATTTTCAAGGTCTCCTCTTGACTATGCATGGGACTTTTTCAGTCGTTCACGGATAGACTATTCACGGATAGACTTCCGGTTAGTCCACTAGACTCTTATAGAGTCCAATCGTGTCCGACGACATTTTCCTGAGCTATGACATGCAAGGGATTCTATCAAAGTCCTTCACGGATAGACTTCCAGTGAATCCAATTGACTCTCCTTGAATCTACTCGTGACCGATAAATAGATCGACTGGACTCCGATGGACGATATTTCATGTCCTCCCCTCCAACATTCGCGGGATTTTAATAGGTCACTCACAGATAGACTTCCGGTGACTCCGCTCGACTCTCCTCGAATCTACTCGTCACGTAGACTTACTTTCTACTTTCACCACTGGACTTCCGGTGATCTACTCGCTCCGATGCGGAGAGTCCACTGGACTTTCCCAGAGCCTAGTCGTGACCGATGGATCCAATAGACTCTGATGGAGGATATTTTCACGGGCACCCTTGATATGCTCTCCTCGAATCTACTCGTGGCCAATGGAACAAGTGAACTCCGATGGACGATATTTTCATAGTCAAACCTTCCATATGCATGGGATTTTAAAACGTCACTCACAGACAGACTTAAGGTGAGTCCGCTCGACTCTCCTCGAATGTACTCGTCACGTAGACTAACTTTCTACTTTCACTACTAGACTTTCGGTAATCCACTCACTCCGCGAGAAACATGACTTGACTCTATTCGTGTACATTGGACTACTGTCGCCGTTTTTAGCCGGCCACCTCAAATTCAGCGGTAAAGTAACAGTTAACGCCCAGTAGGTTTTAGGAAAATAATGAGTTATGGAAATCTTACCTGATAATGAAGATCTTTTACCATTCTCTGTATTAAAAAAGTCAACAAAGATCCTCCTGTCATCAGTATGGTATCCCACGCTCCCATCCCAAAATCCTGGGAAAACATCTGTGCGGCAATCCCCAAACACCACACCGAGTCCCAAAAACTTTGTCTCGCCACTATCCAGAATCATCACCTAAAAGGGGCATTCATGCTTCATGATCTTGACATTCTTAAATGAGTAAGCAAAAGGGGCTTCGTGCTTAACTTGTGTGCATGATAAAAGCTAGATAACATAAATTGCCGAATGAAAGGAGTGTACAAATTGCAGCATGGGAGTTATTTATTAAACAAGTCGCACTCAGCATAAATCCAATTGTTTCCCATGGGCAATAAATGTCATATTTTAGTTATGGTTATAGTCGTCACACTGCAAGAAATGAGAAGCTTCCGCGCCTCAGTGCTGTGAGTCCATACCTATCATATATCCCGGAATATGATGGGAATAATCAAACAAACAATAGTCTATATTTGGCGCGAAAATATGCTCGGATGTTTGTCCGCGGTCATTATCTTTTCCGAGAAGCGAACGATTTTCTGAGAGCGAAGCCAATTGTCCGAGAACAAAGCTCGAGGGAAATTGTGAGTTCCTAGGAACTGATAATGTCTGAGGAAAAAAATATCCGAGCATATTTTTAAAGTCAAATGGAGACTGTTGTATCTATTATCGTCCATATAATTTTCGCAACGCGCATTTGGGGAATATTTAACAATTATTCACCGAAGTAAAGGTAAATAGTACTTTGCTAATCACCTCCAAGTTAACCAATCAGAACGCGCGAAAAGCACTATTCACTTGTGTGATATATATCCTAAAACTAGATATTCCCCAGTTTCAAATTCAGTCACGTGTTGCGTTTAGACCAATCGCGTGCAAGCGAAAAATATTTGAATGATGTATATGAAAGAAATCATATGTAAACTGAGGATATGACATCAAATGAAGAACGATCGTCGCAGTTGTGATCGCAATTTTACAATTGCGCAAACCTGAAAAAAAAATTCAGGACTTCAACGGGGTTTGAACCCGTGACCTCGCGATTCCGGTGTGATGCTCTACCAACTGAGCTATGAAGGCACTGACGTTGGGAGCAATGGTAAAACTTGTGATTACAACTGCAATGATCATTCTTCATTTGATTTCATATCCGCAGTTCACATATGATTTCTTTCATATGCATCATTCACTTACATATCTTTCACGGGAACATATGAACCCAAAATTGACCTGCACAATTTTTACAATTGCTCCCAACGTTAGTGGCTTCATAGCTCAATTGGTAGAGCATCGCACCGGAATCGCGAGGTCACGGGTTCAAGCCCCGGTGAAGTCCTGAATTTTTTTCAGGCTGTAAAAATTGTGATCACAACTGCGACGATCATTCTTCATTTGACGAAAAATACTTGATGGATTATAACTACAATTATTCACCAAAGTGGAAGGAACTGAATAATTGTTTTAGAGCATATCACCCAAGCCACACAAATAACTGCTGAGGCTTATTCATGCCCAGATGGTGGTAAGCGACTTTTTAGTTCCGTCTTGCTTTCTTGCCGATAAATAAAACTTTTGGCGGCACTTGCTTAGTTACTCCAGTGTCATTTCTTCAACTGTTGTGTAAAATTCGTCTTGTTGCTAAAACTGCAAAACATTAGTTGTTTCATTGTTTACATCAATTGTAATAGTTCTTCATAGTTTTCTTGAACAAGACATTGCATTTTGATTTTTTGCCTTAAAATATGAGGTTGAGAAGACGAAATAACTTATGATTAAATGCTGTTAAACGTAACTTTGTTGCCAGCTTTGTTTTCTTGCACGGTTTTCTCGTTTTTTGAAGCGAAGCGAAAAACGGGAAGCCATTTCGCTTCCCTTCGGTTTCTCGGAGGTGAATAGTAGATTGCAAATATAATCACCTATCAGAACGCGCGAAAAGCACTATTCACTTGTGTGGTATATATTATAAGCATGTTTCTGCTAACGGACTGTGTACTGGCTTGTATACAGTTTGAGGACGGGTGTTCCGTTTACGCGTGTATGCTGAATACTGACACATACATTCATACTGGTCTTGATGCGTCTTGCGTTGGCATACCTGACATTTAATTACTGACCATACCAAATGGAGCAAAACGAAGCCGACACCAGGCAATAAGAATTACTCAGTTTTGAAGCTCCAGTGGTAAACACTTAATTTAAGCTCAACTTTTATAAAAGCATTCCTTACCTCGAAATGAGGAAATCGTTCGGAGAAAGCAGTCCTGTATCTGGCTCCATATCTATTACTGTCATTCTTATCGATGGATGGTTCACAAGTCAAAATGCAGTCTTCAACAGATATTGCTTTAGTAGTCTCCCAAGCCTGAGTGTTCAAAATGTATCGTTAAAGGCCTGCAGACCGCTGACAGAGAGTTAAAGCAAAAAAGGAAATAACAGAGAGAAAAGAAGACAGACACAGACTAACAGATCAGACGGAAAGACTTTGATAGCACTCAGAAAGAAGGAGTTGATAATATACCATGCTCAATTGTTTATTTAAACATAGAGTTTCTTCAGTAATAGGAGTTGTTTTTCCAAGAAATTATTTCTTTTGGTATTTGCTATTATCACTAAAAGCTGTTAGCACTGATATATTCGCCGTCCTTATCAGTCACCGTAGCTGTATTTTACCTTTTGACCTCTTGGCAGTAAAGCTTTATCACAGCCATTTTCCTTTGTGAAGATTCTGTAAAGGACTTGATTCACCATGCTCTTAGTATCCTCGGAGTCTTGACAAACATAGTCTAGTTTCTCTGTGAAAGTAAATTGACGGAAATAGGCTGTTCTCAGGTCGTTTTCTCATCACTTTTCTCTCATCTTGCGAAGAATATGATCGACTCTTGCCTTCAATGTTATTGCGGTACCTGTATTTAGTGCCCATACGCACTCGCGCTAACACGCTAGCGCGCTGTGGCAGAGAGTTGACTGGTTTTAAGTCTTTAAGGAATTAGACATCGGCTTCCCGTTTAGATATACGGCGAGAGAATAAGCTAAGCATATTACTAGACTTGCCATTGTGGCCAGAGGGTGGGATGGATTACTGTCCTTCCCCGGTTAAAGACACACAAACGCACCCCCCCCCCCCGCCTCTCCTGCATCCCTATTCTCCGAGCGTATTTAGACTGCAACAGCGATTAAGCAAGCAACGTGTGTTTATTAATGAAAAGTGTCCCCTTTGGGGTCAGGAGAGGGATTTAAAGGCGCAACATACAGAATTAGTTGCAATCAGTGACCCAAAAGCTAGGACATTACCCTTATTGTAAAAATACTTACGTGTTGGTGGAAACTTGTCGCCGTAGTTAAGCCTATATCTAATTGCAAGTTCCTTCAAGTCCAGCTTAGGATTGAAAGAGAAATAACTTGATGAGGATTGGCTTGAACCTAATTTGTTGCAAGTAGACTGTAAATGTTGCTTTGTTTACAAAAAGAAAGTGGAAAAAGTAAAAACAAAAATATTTATGAAGCAAGAATACATTTACAGACTAAATAGTAGCGAGGGTAGAATGACTGAATGTTGATTGCTCAAAACATAGTGGACGTGTTTCTCAATTCTCCATATAACGAAGGCAAAAGTAATTGTTTGTTGTTTGTTTGTGTAACGGTCAAAAATTCGCGATCCAGTTGCAGGTGAGTAAATTGTGAGTGAACCTGCTTAACTCATGTATCAAATTTAATAACATGCACCGCCAACTTACTGGTTTAGTTTTCTCCCTCTTGTTTTGCTCGTCTGATTTCCCCATGATCTTCTTATAAAGTCCATATAAACCAAGTGCCGTAATAGAAATAATGTTAAAAGGAACAGGTATGCAGTGGTATTTGCTGTACGACTGCAGTGTCCTGGCTTTTTGGTATGCCCATTCATTCCGTGAATTGTCCTAGAACCAAGGCAGTTAAACCTCAATTTCGGACTTTCATCCGAACGTTAGTACTACAAACGGCGTTATGTGCAAGTGATATAGTGTCGATTCGAAAGGGATTTCAATTTGGCCACATTCTCCAGTAAAATGTGAATCGCTCGCAGTGAACCTTCGAGTTTTTGCTTGAATGTTATGTTTTGAAATACTACTTTGTACCAATATCAGTGAACTTCGAGATTGTAACCTTAGCCGTCAAATTGGAAAATAGTATGCGCTCTTTCCCGACAACAGTATCAATCTGAATTCTCTAAGTTTCGATCGATGCATGTCTGTGGCTTGCAAAGGCTGTGGCTGTTAATTAAGAGTTACAAAACCGTACATTGTGTCTGAAATGAAACCAGCGAAAAGTTGCAAAATACTAAGAGACGACGTAACATAAAGGGTTATCTTAATATGCTAGTTGCTTGGCAACGGGCGATAGGACGACTGGATAGAATTCAGAGTCCCAGGCAGGAATCGAACCTAAAACCTCCGGTCGGATGCTCCGGTCGGATGCTCTGACCACCAGTAATAATATGAAGGCCATTGGGATTGGGTCACTGTCGTTGGTTCGTAACTAACCCGCAAGTAATAAAAATGATAAACGCGAATATCTGGAATTTTTGCATTGATCTGAGACCGGCCACTGATGTTAGAGGTGAACACAGCTGTAAACGCTACAGTAACGATTGCAGTGGACAAATGAGGGCCTGGAATTAACATTCTCCAGCTCAGCTCAGTTGGCACTAGAGCACCCCATCGTCCACATTTTCCACAAAGACTAGCCACTGGTTCCACCTCCGTACAGACTTCATTTTTTGGCCGGGGTGTAATTCTTGTTTATTTTATTTTCGTTGCTGATGAAGTAGCGTGCTCATCTGGATGAGCATCCCGAGGTAAAATTTTCATCACACTACAGTCCAGGGGCCCGTTTCTCGAAAGTCCCGTAAACTTTTCGGGCCTGGAAACCCATTTCAAAAACTGCGATCCGCTCATTCTAAAATCCTGGCTTTTTACTATGATTTTAGGTAACGAAAAGGTAGAGTTGCTGTAAAATTTCATGCCTGAAAATATCTTCGTTTTCGAGATAGGTAGGAAATTAAAGTACCCGAAATAGACCCGAAAAGTGTGGGGAGTTTCAAGAAACGGGCCCCAGGTTTTTGAACAAATGCCTCGTTGAAAAAAAGAAAAATAGGCCAGGATTAAGGTCCAGCCCGGACTGCAATTTTCTCCCCACTTTGAGGCAACCTTTAGCCCAGTCAAACAGGCTAAAAATCCCTGTGCGATTGCTGTAGTTCTTAAGCCTGGGCCCGGATCTGAGCCAGATTATGTTTTTTATTTGTCGCGGCTACAAAATTTCGTAAAATAGAGATGATAAAGTGGAAAATTTAATACGTTTCCCAGCAAATTCAGTATATCTAAAATGGAATGTAACAAACAGGCTGTCACAAGCCGCTATCATTTCATCCCCAAACGTTAAAAATTTTAAGCGAACAGAGGGCTAAACTGTGAGAACAGCAGCGCTGTTATTTTAATTTATTAAAAACGCTTTCGAGCAAATTTACAGCCCGGGCTGAAACTCGCCTTGTAATCGGTCATGCCCGGTCATTTATCGTTTATGGTCACGGATATAGTTGTGGCCATGGCTATGGCTATGGCTACGATCACCGATCGAGTGTCAATGACTGGTATCTTTGTCTATCCTTTTCTCAAGGAACTTGACACAACTTAATGTTAGACATTCAACACCCTTTGCATTAGTAAGGACTATCAAGGCTAGGTGTGATTAACTGATTTAATGATTCTTAAAATTGGAAGCTTCCCAGCAGCTAGTTTCTGCACGTACTATACCAATAGAACATCAAAGAGAAAAAAATGCGTATTACCTCTACACGCTGATAAGTGTTGTTCAGCAACGCAATCAACATGTTTATGAGAAGGATGAGCGCCATAACGAGATACCCAGCATACAAAAGTTTTGTAAGAGTCTCCGAAAAGTTGTCAGTGGACTCGAAGAAAAGTAAACCATCTGACAATTCCAGTAGAGACCAGCCCATATGAGTCGCTATCTTCCACCAGCTGCCGACCAGATAAGTGCAGCGAAATTCAATCCAAAGATATACTTACTATGTAAACATTTAGACAGTTAAATTAACTCTAAGTTTTCAGTAAAACGTAACTTCTCATTTCGCACGGCGAAGGTAACGGGGGGGGGGGGGGAGGGAGAGGGATGGGGTTAGGTAGGTGGGATGGCCGGGGCCTTTGTCACGCCGTTGGCACCAGAGAAAATTGGCAAAGGGGCCTAGCTGTATCTTTTTTTTTTCAATATTTTTTTATGTAGGATTTGGGACTTCACCAAGTCAATTCCATCAACCTGCTTTCTACAAAGTGTTAACTTATTTTAATAATGAAATGGAACTAAGACTTAGGAAAAACCAGAAACGTTTGGTAGGGTTTCCTTACATTTCTCCCTCTTCAACCCACATCCTCGAGTATTGAAGCTAGTTCAAAGATGACCGCACAAAAAATTCTGGTATTTGGTGATTTGTAAATCAAATAGTGGTTCTGTTTTAAATTTTGAAAATGAAAACATGATTAGGGATAAAATAATACGTCCCTCTTACTAACCGAGTTCGAGGTCCTTACTGTAAGTTACAGACCAGGATTTTTTTGATGATAAAATGAAGAGACGTATCTTGCAGTATGGACCGAGAAAATGAGGTTAGCAAGATATTTATTATATCTAGAGATTAATCATGCACGCAGGAATTTAGAGGGCCCTGCAGTAGAAAACGGCCCTCAAAATTGACCTATCGCAGCGCGAGTAATAATGGGAAATTCATCTCCTAACTGAGCCAGGATTAAGTTGCTTTAGCTAAAGAACAGCTTTAATTTCGTCGGAAAGGGTGATAATTTATTAGGCGGTTTGCACTTTCTTTCTTTCTTTTTCTTTTCTTTCTTTTTATTTTTTTTATCAAGATGTAGGTCTAAACTTACCAATATATTCCAGTCATGTTACAGGCACTGAAACAAAAAGACAACCATTTTCTAGAATCTAGTCCGTTTCTGCACCTGATAATGTCCAAGGACAGTATTCGGGAATATGTTTAAAGCCAAATGTAGGTTATTCTGATTATTAGCCTTAATCTTTTTTTCGCAAAACAGACTTAGGGATTCCCCAAATGCGTGTTAAGAAAAATATTTAAAGGGTAATAAAGACAATAACCTCTATTAGGTTTTAAAAAATATGCTTGGATATTTGTCCATGGACATTATCAGTTCCTCGAAGCTAACCTCACACGTTTTCTCGAGCTCTCAGAAAATCGTTCGCTTCTCGGAACAGGTAATGTCCGCGGACAAATATCCAAGCATATGTTCGCGCCAAATGGAATTTGACATCTGACCCATCTTGCTTGAATTTGAACTGATAAATGACCCGTTACTGTTCGTTACCGGTCGCCGGTAATGCAAATCCTTGGCAAAAGTGACTAAACGTGAGACAATTGAGAAATCAAAGCTATTTTTTGTTATCCCTAAAACTATCTTAGTTATCCCTTATCCCTAAAATTATTTGCCAGTTATCCCTTATCCCTAAAACCCCCTAACAGGGCCTCTTTATTGAAATGATTTTCGCATGGATTATTAGGGCTCTCCGATGAGAACTAATGAGTGGGTGACAAAATGAGCTGGCATGCAGATAGAAAAACAACCCGGTTTACAATAATAGATAATTTGTTAGTTCCCAATGTCTCGTAAAGTAAACAATATAGAGTTAATTATATTGTAAGATGGGTGGCACCCATCGCAATAAAAAAAATTAAAAGCATTGTAACTAAAAGTTGCGTAACAAATGATGAAAAATATAAAAATTGCAAGGTGGTAATGTAGAAAAAGGTACGGCGAAAGATTTTAACGTAACAAAACCTAAGCCAAAGTCCATGAATAGTTGCAACAATGAGACAGGCAACAGTTTCCCATAAGGGGACCCTTAAACGGCAAATACCGTAATAAATTCCTCGATATAAGCCACTGAGCCAGCCTATGTAAGCAAGAATAACAAGTTCCCAAAGTGAAGCCTTTGAACGTTTTAAAAGAATCCTAACGTCACACTTGGATAAATCAAATAATGTACCTTGCTGATTGAAAAAAAAAACATTAGGTTAAGGACTTAAAAATCTAAAAATGAAAAAGGTATCTGATAATGGCTAAAAATGCGTGAAACTTAGTATTAACTGAACCTAATTCTATTTTTTGAGTTAAATTCTGATCGTTTATTAAGGCCGTGGGGATGGAGAGTAC
Organism: Galaxea fascicularis; assembly: GCA_948470475.1. NCBI lineage: Eukaryota > Metazoa > Cnidaria > Anthozoa > Scleractinia > Euphylliidae > Galaxea > Galaxea fascicularis. The sequence goes on from OX419342.1 coordinate 11,119,159, forward strand.
ACAACTGGGAGCACCAAAAAGCTTCCCTTGTGAGTAAACGCCTATCAATGTGATCTTCACTTTCATTAACAACTTTTAACAAATCTTTTGTCGTACCTTTTTCTACATTACCACCTTGCAATTTTTATATTTTTCATCATTTGTTACGCAACTTTTAGTTACAATGCTTTTAATTTTTTTTTATTGCGATGAGTGCCACCCATCTCACAATATAATTAACCCTATATTGTTTACTTTACGAGACATTGGGAACTAACAAATTATCTATTATTGTAAACCGGGTTGTTTTTCTATCTCCATGCCAGCTCACTTTGTCACCCTTTCATTAGTACTTGTTTGTAAATTTCCCGCAATTACGTAATCTGTAGACTTTGTATCTATCACCTTTTCACAAATTTAAGATCTTGTAACCGACTTAGTTTCAGCCAAGTATTTTTTTAGCTTGCACTGTGAACACTGAAGAAGCCCGAAGGGCGAAACGTTTGTTCCCTACATTAAACATGGACCTGTGATTTTTTGACTTCATTTTTCATTCAACCTATTTATTACTCTGTGAAGTCAAGGCATCGTGTATCCTTCGTTGGATCCTACTCGCAAGTGGCATTCTTCGTTGGCGACGCAGCATTTTTCATTCAACCTAAGTAGTAAAGGGGGTCACTCTAGCACAATCAAAAGAATAAATTAACGAGAACAATGTGGTGAGAGAGAGAACAATGGGGATATCGTAATTATCACGTGCATAGCACGAGGGCAGGAAGGAGGGGATGACGTCATCATAGGGGTCAAATTCCAGGATTTCGCAATAGGGTTGGGTAGGTATCAAGGAATGACATCATCACATAGCTATGCGAAGGAGATTACTCAACTCCATGGCTTGTCACGCATCGTCAGCTCTTTTTTCAAGAAACACTGGCGTGATGAGATCTTGAAAAACAAAATTGATTCTAATCGAAAAAACTAGCGGGAGTGAATGAAAGAGATCAGATCAAAATGTAAACAAGAATGTTTAGCGTGAATGATCAAAATGAATTTGTAAAGTCTACATGGAAGATGAATTTGTTAAACTTCACACGGCGTTTTGTCGGCAGAACCACGCGCTCCGCTCTCATCGTGAAATCAGAAGTAAAAACGGGTTTTTGATTCGAGTTTTACCTTGGGTTATTGTAGAAAAAACGAAAACTTGAATCAAAGCGCCAATAGCGAATAATCTTCGATTACAATGGAAAGATGAAAGCTAATGACAGTTTCAGTTTAGTTCAGTTTATTTATGAAATATTTAATATTACAGAAATTACAGAGACACAAAGCGAAATGTGAATATAAATGAATAGACAGCGGCGCAGAGGGACCTCGACTACAAGAATAGTTCATAAGATGTTATTGTTACATGCAAATTTCAGTCAAACAATTCACCTGCAAAAAATGTTATTGTGGTCACTGAGGCGAGAATACAAACATCTTTTCTCAAAGTTGACCGAAATCATTTTTACCGTAACAGTTTTTATGAAGTTGTATTCGGTTCTTAGGGGCATCTCGCTTCCTCGAGGTCTTAAAAGCACCCTTTGGGCCGACCTTTAAAGTGGTTTGATTCAACTCTCAGTTATAGGTATTAAAACAAGAGTCGGTTTAAGTTGTTTGAAACAATCATTTGAACCGCACGACTAATGATGATGAATTACACGGACTTGACAATTAAACACACAATACAGAGACTTAAAATGCAGTGAATATGAAATGAATAAAAGTCAACCGCATTTCTTTCAAGCAATTTCAAACACTTTATTGCATTAACAAGAGCTATAACAAAAAGTGCTCGTGCTTCGTAAAGCCCGTCATTTTAATAGACGCATTGTTCGATTTAATACGGTTCCCACTGTCTATTGCTCCTCAGTCTTGCCACCAATGGGTTCTCTCCTTATAGGACCTTTTAACACTTTTGCGAACGGAGTCTGGCGGTGTTTCCATCATCCATTCTTTCAAACAATTTCAAACACTTTATTGCAATAACAAGAGCTATAACAAAAAGTGCTTGTGCTTCGTAAAGCCCGTTACTTTAATAGACGCATTTGGTAACAACGAAAGCCAGGACGCACCTTAACAGTGAAAAGCAAACCTTTGCCAGCAATGTACCCACACAAAGCCGAGAAAAGTCGCCCTTGCGTTTTAACAAGGTCGAAAAAAGTCGCCCTGATGTTTTATCATGGTCGAGAAAAGTCACCCTCGCGTTTTAACAAGGTTAAGAAAAGTCGCCCTCATGTTTTAACATGGTCGAATAAAGTCACCCTCACATTTTAACATGGTCGAGAAAAGTCGCCCTCATGTTTTAACATGGTCGAATAAAGTCGCCCTGTTGTTTTAAGTCACCCTCACATTTTAACATGGTCGAGAAAAGTCGCCCTGATATATTTTAACATGGTCGAATAAAGTCGCCCTGTTGTTTTAAGTCACCCTCACATTTTAACATGGTCGAGAAAAGTCGCCCTGATATATTTTAACATGGTCGAATAAAGTCGCCCTGTTGTTTTAAGTCACCCTCACATTTTAACATGGTCGAGAAAAGTCGCCCTGATATTTTAACTTGGTCGAGTAAAGTCGCCCTGTTGTTTTAACATGGTCGAATAAAGTCACCCTCCAGTTTTAACAAGGTCGAAAAATCTTATAATCAAATTTTCACTTTCCCTCTTAAAAGAAGAAAGGCAAGGGACCTGTCCTAGGGCTGACTGACTATAAAATAAAACGAGGGAACTAGTCATTTCCAGTTACGCGTCAACATGGATAGGGTTTACTTCCTCTTGGTTCGCACTTGTGCTCGACGTTGTTTTTCACGATGCACATGGCATCACTTACCTTGTGAAAGTTAGTCAGTTCTTTTGAATGAACTAGATCCCATGAACTCGGGTCGATTATTGAGTGTTTACTTTTACATGGATCAGTGTAACGCCAAGTTCACTGAATAATATGAATTCCATCGAAAGTTAAAGAGTGCTTATCCTACACATTATCCTTCTGTCTGGTGGATGTCCTGGCAGATTATAAAAAGCCTGTGGACGAACATTTTGTAATCATTTGGTTTTCAACTATGGGCAGTGCTGCAAGTCGTCTGTGTGAAAGTTCAACGCCTACCGTTTCTTTAAGTGACATATGTCAGAGAATGCGATGTTTAGTTGCATGTTGTGGTGGTGAAGTACACATCGAATTGAAAGATGACATCGACAATTACGAAGCGAAAAACACAAAACAAGAAGATGACCCACAATCAGATGAACCGACTATTAGAGAAACTGTATTATGAAGTGGACCGTCCTTCTGCCTTAGGGGGAGTCCACAAATTGTATCGTGCAGCATGTCGGTATGGATTGAAACGCTCTCAAGTGCTGAGTTGGCTCCAAGGCCAACCCGGTTACACCCAACACAAACCAGCACGAAAACACTTTCGTCGTAACAAAGTATTAGTGTTTGATATCGATGCTCAGTGGCAGGCGGATTTAGTGGACATGCAAAGTCTGAGTCGATGGAATAAGGGGTACAAGTATTTGCTGACTTGTATCGACATCCTATCCAAGTACGCCTGGGTGACTCCCCTGAAATCAAAGACCGGCTCTTCATTGGTGGCAGCGTTTAGAAATATCTTCGAGCAAGGTCGAAAACCATTAAAGTTACAAACCGATGCTGGGACCGATTTTAAGAATAAAGTTTTTCAAACCTTTCTCAAAAATGAGAACATGCATCATTTCGTGACATACAACGAAACCAAAGCCCAAGTTGTCGAGAGATTCAATCGCACCTTGAAGCAATTAATGTGGCGGATGTTTACCACCACTAGCTCATACCACTATTTGGACAAACTGGACAGGTTAGTCAATGACAATTACAATCAGAGTTTCCACCAAAGTATCAAGATGAAACCTGCCGATGTAACTGTGCACAATGCAAGAGAGGTCTGGAAAACCTTGTATCAGAATCAGCGAAAGCCAGAAAAGTATAAATTCAAAGTAGGAGATCAAGTCAAGATTAGTAAACATAAGCGAGGAGACCTTTACGGTTGCCCAGAGAGTTCCAAGGGATCCACCTGTATACTGTTTAAAGGAAGCAGACGGTGATTTGATTCAAGGCACCTTTTATGAGTTCGAGTTGCAGAAAGTGATAGAAACAGCTCATCACTTGTTTCGCATTGAAAAAGTTTTAAAACATCGAGGAAAAGGGGCGAACAAAGAAGTGCTAGTGGATTGGAAGGGTTGGCCTAAGAAATACGACAGCTGGATTCCGTATAACCAACTGGTAGCCTTGCAAAAACAGACATGACTGGAGACAACAACTTTTACGTGACACTTCCCAGTAACGCTCGTAGCAATCTATTTCTGACCAATTCCAAGTCCTCTTACCGCGTGGCGTTACCTCAGCAAATTCATTTGAAAGATGGTGAAGATTGGGAAGTGGGACTACATCATATCGTGTATCCGTTATCGTGGTTTGACGTTCCTGCTGGTTGTCAGCATTCACATGTCTTAGTCCGACGCTCCGATGACTTCAATCGGTTCACCTTACCCGAGGGCAAGTACCGAACAGCCCTGGATGTTACGAAAGGAATCCTGCAGTGTCTGAACAATGAAGACTCGCCGTCTAAACCGTCTAACCAGTGGACAAAGAATGGAATGTAACTCTGAACTCTCTTGAGGAAGAGATTATGTTCACCGTTTCAACTGCTCGTGCACTTGGGTGGATAACGGACCAACATATCGTTAAGCCTGGGATCCGTTTGAACAAAGATATCTCCCTTATCCCAATAGATAAATTTGGTCAAGATTGGTGTGTTATACCACCTCAGACCTCCATCACATTTCCTGGCCTTTTTGCCATTCCTTTTTCGTTGTCTCTCTGCCCGTGTAAACAGACGCTTTTGCAAGTACAAACCAACCTCGTGGAACCTTGGCAAGTGGGTCACAAGCGTTTGCCTCTCTTACATGAAATGGTACCCAATGGTACATTTCGAGAAACAGTTCTCGATGAGAAAGAACATGTTGTCTACCTACCGTTGCGTACAAAGATATTTCAAACCGTTGAAATCTACTTAACAGGCGGCTGTGGTCAACGGCTTTCATTTCTAGACGGTATCGTCAACGTGGTATTACACTTTCGTCGTCGATCATCCTGACAAACAGTTTTTACATGGTGTTGACCAGTGATGCAAGCCTGGATCAGTATCCAGAAAACAAGCCGTCCGAGTTTAAGATGCAATTACCGTCCCAGCTGCACCTAAGTGACGACTGGGAAGTAGCCATGACCCGCATCATCTACCCATATACGTGGCAAAATGTGAGAAACAATCAACTGTCTTACACTTTGCTTTGTAAGGCAGGGCCTGTTCCTTGGTCATTGTCCATCCACCTCCCAAGCGGTATTTACCGTACGGTCAAAGACGTAATAGATGGTATGTTGATGGGACTTCATAACGCTTTGAAGGACCTTTATCTCAAAAGTGAAGAAACGATTACAAGTTTAGGAGGAAACGAGTGCTTTTACATTCACGAGAAAGCTCAACATTACTTCGAGTTGAGGTTGCCCACTGCTTGGTACGTGACTCTGCCCAAGACATTAGCCCGTGCCCTAGGGTACTTAAATCACAAGAACCAGCTTCCTGCTTTGTACCAAATCCAGAGCTCTCCTCTTGTCGAATTGAAACGCGATGAAAGCATTACCCTGTTGACGACCACAACCACGCTTGCCAGAAAAGAAGACTTGGTGTGGGGAATGTTGTCGAGACACTCTTTTCAGACCATGTACTTGTATTCAGATCTAATCGAGTCCCAAGTGGTAGGAGACGCCCAAGCTAACGTGCTCCGAATACTGGTACCCCGAGGTCAGCCGGGTGGCACGGTGACAGAAGAAGTCAAACAACCAACCTATCATTCACTCCGTACATCTGTGTTTTCATCAGTGGCCATCAATATAAGAGGAGACACTGGTCAACCGATAACATTTGTGTCTGGTACTGTACGTGTAGCGCTGCATTTTCGACGTCGTGCAATTCTATAACATGTTGTTGCCCATGAACCATCAACTTTACCCGTATCACCAACAAGTTATACCCTTTCCACAACAAGGTGGAGGGGACATAAGTATCTATGGAGGAACGCACCCTTACAGACAAGGGGGCAACGGATTAGGTGAAATGTTTCGTTCCCTATTTCGTACAGCTACACCCTTTCTCAAAACAACAGCAAAGAACGTTGGAAAGCGATTGCTCAATACAGGGTTGGAAACAGGAATGCAAATTGTTCAAGACGTCATGAATAGTCAACCTTTAAAGGCAGCTGCCAAATCGAGAACCAAAACGGCTGGAAAAAGGTTCCTCACGGGCACCATTGATGACATTACACAACAAGGTCGTGGAAAAAGAGCATATAAGCGTACCGTAAAAGCCAAACCATTCAGTACTCACCCGATCAAGAAACGGAGAACATCGCATTCGACATTCAAGACTATTTTTGACTAAGTATGGCCTCAACACACCCTCTCTCAGCCCCTGGTGGGAATTCCAGCTTGCAGTTGTTTCAAGTACCTGTAACAGATGTGTCAATCGTCAGTAGCAAATGGTTGGATTATGAACCAGTTCAAACGGGAACCAATCCCATCGAGTTTGTGATCAAACCCCTAAAGGACTACATTGACATTAACAAGACCGAGGTACGGTTGGTGATAAAAATTATCAAGCAAGATGGGTCGGCCACGGGTGAAGGAAAAAAGTACACTCTGGTTAAGAACACTCTCCATTCGATCGTTAAACAGTTTACCATCAAGATCAACGAAACGTTAGTGACGGAACACTCAAGCTTACAATGCTTACATCAACACATTATTAAACTTTACAGAACAGGCTAAGAAATCGTACCTTACCAAAGCTCTGCACTACAAAGATACTGCTAGGCACATGGATGAAGTGGACAATACAGTAGACAATAACCAGGGTCTGGTGAAAAGAGCAACATTCACCAACAACGGAGCAGAAGTGGGGTTGGTTGGAGTACCCCTTTGCGACGTGTTTAATATGGACAAGTTACTCCTGGATGGTTTGGAAATTAAAGTCAAGGTGGATCTGAACAGCGACGCCTTTGTGCTCATGGGGGGTGAGACTCCCAACAACTGTAAACTAAAGATTGTGTCAAGCACCCTGCGCATACGCACTGTGCGTGTAGCGGACAGTACGAAACTAGAACATAAAGAGATCATGCAAGGTCAAGAGGGAAGCGCTGCTTTACCAGCCATCTATACGTTAACCAGAACCCCCACGCATGCCAAAATCATTCCTCAAGGGGTGTTAAATCATACAGAGACGGACCTCTTCCATGGACTGATTCCCCAACTCATCATTTTCGTAATGGTGCAAAACGATGCCTATAACGGCAATCTGGGAAGAAATCCTTTCAGTTTTCAGTTGTTTGGTCTGCAAGATATTCGCCTGACTATCAATAGAGAAGGAACGCCCTATTCTGCGCTGGACCTGACAGGCGGGAAAAAGATCGATGGTTACAACACCCTCTTCTCCGGTAGTGGAGAGATGAATTGCGGTCACGGTCTTGACATTGACAGAGAGGATTGGGAGAACGGTTACGGCTTGTTCCGTTTTGATTTGACGCCAGCGGGAAGTGAACATCCCAGCCATTTGATACCCCATCGAACGGGTAACGTCAACCTGTACCTGAAGTTTGTTACTGCAACTGCTGCAGTTCTCAATTTAATCGTATACGCTGAATTTCAGAATCAGTTGGAAATTGATCGCAACAGGCGTGTGGTCTACGATTTGTCACAAGGATCTTAATTCAAACGTGATGCATACTACCCTAGAACTATGGCAAGCCTGTCTTTGTGACCTTGTGTTAGCACCACTGATTCGAGGCGTGTTTCCAAGTGACAAATTACCTGTCATCAACACCTACCCAGCCAGTCGCATTGCAAACACGGACCCTCACGACAAACCCGGAACACACTGGGTGGCCATGTAATTTGAATCACCACACGAAAGTGAATTCTTTGACAGTTACGGATTTCCTCCCGAGACATACAACATGGACACTTTCATTCTGAGGCAAGCTACGTACTACAACGACAAACCACTGCAGGGATTAGACTCAGATGTTTGTGGAGACTATTGTTTGTTTTATTTACTTCATCGAGCACGAAATGTGGACATGAACACCATTAAATCTAGATTTAAGCGATATGATTCACAGTGGAACGATGCACAAGTTGCAAAGAGTGTATACACTTATTTTCATTCGATGACCAAAATTAAAAAGGAAACTTTTCTTGAAAGTCAACAGCAAGGTTGTAAGTCGTTGCAGTGTTGTCGGAAGCAATCAATGAAATAAAAGTTGAAAAAAAAGTTATGTACAGGTGTGTAAAAATGAAACGTTCCTTCAAAGTGAACAGCAAGGTTGTAAGTCGTTTCAGTGTTGTCGGAAGCAATCAATAAAATAAAACTGAAAAAGTTATATATAGGTGTGGGTTTATGTCTATCTAAACGCTAAGACCCTTTCGTACCTTTAGAAGTCCATTTGAGTTTCCCTGCGACAACATGTCTCAATTCAAGTGCCCGAGCAGTATCACTATAGCCGGCCCAACCCAATGTGGCAAAACAACCTTTACGCGGCAACTACTTCGACTTGCGTATTGTTTATTTGAACGCCCCATTCGCAAGATGGTGTATTGCTATGGACATTGGCAAGATTCTTTTAGGGAGATGGGAAACCAAGTGACATTGGTGGAGGGTATTCCTGAAGATATTTCCACTTTATTTCCATCGCACTGTCGCCCAGGCATCATCGTGTTAGATGACCTGATGAGAAACTCCAGCGGCGACGAACGGATCCTGGATTTGTTTACAAACGTATCTCATCATTGTGACATCACCTGCATTTATTTGACGCAAAACCTCTTTCCACCTGGAAAGTTTTCCCGCAGTATCTCTCTCAATGCCCTCTACATTATTGCGTTTAATAACCCTCGCGATACATTGGGATTCCGGACACTGGCACAACAAGCCTTTGCGGGACAAGTGCCTTACGTATGGGAGAGTTTTCAAGATGCCACTTCGCAACCCTATGGTTATCTCATGCTGGATTTGCATCCGCGAACACCAGTTACTCTACGATTACGTAGCAACATATTGCCTTTGTCCCAAACGTATCCCGTAGTTTACGTCAACAAGAAAACGCATAAAACGAATGACCCATTGGCAGTGGACTGCAGTTAACACGATGACTTCTCACACGTCGCATCGTGCGGCAAGAAAAACGAAGCAACGTGGTGGTAACATGGTTTTGCGTTCTGGAAGAACGACCAAACAGAAACGACAGCTCTCCAATGGTTCCAAAGTCAATCAACATTTACCCTTTCTTTGTACCTGTTTCAATAGCAATGGGAAACAACGTAAAGAAATGATAGCTCACGCTAACAGAGGACAGATAGAGGCCATTGGCGAGATTGCTTTAAACCTACTTAAGGGAAACATTCTGGTACCGAGTTCATCATTTAAACGGTTGAAGCCGCACAAGACAAAGCTCCTCTATTTGACGCGTAAGAAACCTAGTCTCAAGAACAAAAAAGAAGTCCTCAATCAACAAGGAGGTTTTTACCATCTCTCGCCGCTTTGATTGCTCCTTTGGGCGTGGATTTATTGGGTAAAGTGTTGAAATGAAACACGCGCAAAAGATGCTGCTTGTTCCGGAACAATTATTGCAAAGTATCGAAACAGAACACCGGTTAACAACTCCTCCGCAGCTTACGACATTAACACGTTTGGATCGAGACATGGAAAGTATCATGGATTCTTCCTTACCAGAAGACCAAAAAGTGACTTTATTGGATCAACTTTTGCAACGGTATTAAGGGCTATCAAAACAAATGAAGAGCGAATCGACTGTAAAACCTACGGTGGTATTATCAACGCCAACGCCTCCCGCAACAGAGACAACTCCCAAGGTAACGCAACCACCGTTGACATCCCAGGTAAAGATTACAAAACAACCACCAAGAAAACTACCTGCTACACCGGTCGCTACAACGCGGTCAAAAATTCCCGTTAGCATTGAAACGCCACCTTCACCCCAGGAACCAGCCGTGCATGAATGGATGATGGAAACACCGCCAGACTCCGTTCGCAAAAGTATTAAAAGGTCCTATAAGGCGAGAACTCCATTAGTGGCAAGACTGAGGAGCAATAGACAGTGGGAACCGTATTAAATCGAACAATGCGTCTATTAAAATGACGGGCTTTACGAAGCACAAGCACTTTTTGTTATAGCTCTTGTTAATGCAATAAAGTGTTTGAAATTGCTTGGAAGAAATACGGCTGACTTTTATTCATTTCAAATTCACTGCATTTTAAGTCTCTGTATTGTGTGTTTAATTGTCAAGTCCGTGTAATTCATCATCATTAGTCGTGCGGTTCAAATGATTGTTTTCAAACCGACTCTTGTTTCAATACCTATAACTGAGAGTTGAATCAAACCACTTTAAAGGTCGGCCCAAAGGGTGCTTTTAAGACCTCGAGGAAGCGAGATGCCCCTAAGAACCGAATACAACTTCATAAAAACTGTTACGGTAAAAATGATTTCGGTCAACTTTGAGAAAAGATGTTTGTATTCTCGCCTCAGTGACCACAATAACATTTTTTGCAGGTGAATTGTTTGGCTGAAATTTGCATGTAACAATAACATCTTATGAACTATTCTTGTAGTCGAGGTCCCTCTGCGCCGCTGTCTATTCATTTATATTCACATTTCGCTTTGTGTCTCTGTAATTTCTGTAATATTAAATATTTCATAAATAAACTGAACTAAACTGAAACTGTCACTAGCTTTCATCTTTCCATTGCAATCGAAGATTATTCGCTGTTGGCGCTTTGATTCAAGTTTTCGTTTTTTCTACAATAACCCAAGGTAAAACTCGGATCAAAAACCGTGTTTACTTCTGATTTCACGATGAGAGCGGAGCGCGTGGTTCTGCCGACAAAACGCCGTGTGAATTTTAACAAATTCATCTTCCATGTAGACTTTACAAATTCATTTTGATCAAGCACGCAAAACATTCTTGTTTGATTTCATCATTCGGATAAGAATACACTCTACACACTCGAATTACAAACTTAGTATAATTCGTTGATTCACGCTAAACATTCTTGTTTACATTTTCATCTGATCTCTTTCATTCATTCCCGCTAGTTTTTTCGATTAGAATCAATTTTGGTTTTGAAGACCTCATCACGCCAGTGTTTTTTGAAAAAAGAGCTGACGATGCGTGACAAGCCACGGAGTTGAGTAATCTCTTTCGCATAGCTATGTGATGATGTCATTCCTTGATACCTACCCAACCCTATTGCGAAATCCTGAATTTTGACCCCTATGATGACGTCATCCCCTCTGTCATATTACGTGACTTAATTTGTTATGCCATGAGGCGTTCAGTTGTCACATCACGTGACTTAGTTTGTTATGCCACGAGGCGTTCAGTTGTTGTTGCGTTGTTGCTGTCCGCCATATTGGACGTGCTAGTTTAGCTTACTGACAGTTTACAGTTATAAAACTCATTAACCATACTTCAAGACATCTTGTACAGTTGTGGACATATTACACCCTCCTTCCTGCCCTCGTGCTGTGCACGTGATAATTACCATATCCCCCATTGTTCTCGTTAATTTATTCTTTTGATTGTGCTAGAGTGACCCCCTTTACTACTAACCTATATATATATATATATATATATACAACTGTTAGTAGGTCTCTCAAGCCAACAAAGGTGTCACTGCGTCAGGAGGATCAGTAGGATTCTCAGTCCAAACCTCACAGCATGAATGAATGTAAAACGTTAAAAAGAAAGCGAGGATGGACAACTTCTGACGTTAAAAAAAAAAGGATAAAAACTATAATAAAACGTTTCGGTCGAAGACCTTCTTCAGAAGAAGGTCTTCGACCGAAACGTTTTATTATAGTTTTTATCCTTTTTTTTTAACGTCAGAAGTTGTCCATCCTCGCTTTCTTTTTAACGTTTTATATATATATATATATATATATATATATATATATATATATATATATATATATATATATATCAGTCTCCCAGTTCAGAAATAATACCATGAAAAAAACAAGAAAACAATACGAATCTCTGTATGTTGTCACTTACTGTGTGGTATCTCCGATCATCGGAATTTCGGCTACAAACCATTTTGTCATTGCGCTTGAAAAAGCCAAGGTAATGGCCATAAAATGAAGAGCTACCACTGTTGTGTCTTTAATGATGCGGATCAAAGCAATTTGGATTGTTCCAACCTTTTTGAATGTCTCTAAAAGAGAACCAACCGCTCTGAACGTGAGAGGTAGAGTGTTCCAACCATAAAGAAAACTTGCTATCTGTAGGGTTCGGTTGTTTGTGACCGATTCTGACACCACCCACGTAATTACCCTCATTGGGAGAATTAGCCAGAAATAGCATACGAGGATGGCAAAATCAAAGATATTCCATCGATCACTGCAAGTAAAAATAAGGTAATGATAATGTTTGCAAAAATGATCATTATGGTAATGATATCAATAACACTAGAATTAACAATAGGAACGGCGATCACAATGACAATGTCATTGTTAGTTTCACTGTCAGTGACAGCGACAGTCACAGTGACACTAACAGTGGTGTTGACATTGACATTGATATTGACATCGACAATGACCATGACAATGACAGTGACAGTGACATCGACAATGACCATGACAATGACAGTGACAGTGACATCGACAATGACCATGACAATGACAGTGACAGTGACAATAATGTCAGTGACATTGTCAGTGCCCGTGCCAGGGCCAGTGTTATTGTCAGTGACAGTATCAGTGGCAATGACAGTGACAGTGTAGGTGTCAGTGTCAGTGTCAGTGTCAGTGAAATTGTCTGTGAAGGTCACAGTGACAGTGACATTGCCAGTGTTTGTGTCATTGTTAGTGCTGAAGTCAGTGTCAGAATCAGTGTCAGTAAAAGTGAGTGTCAGTGTCAGTGCTACTGTCAGTGTCAGTGAAAGTGAAATTGACGGTGATATTGACAGTGGTGCAATGGTAATATCATTATCACTATATCGAAGAGACATAAGAAATGGTAATAGTCACGTTGTGTACCTGAAATAACTATTTCGTTCTTCCAAGTCTACAGCCTGCTTTATTTCTGTAAAAAGGCGACCCAGCTGGAAAACTAAAATGGCCCACTCTAAGCCACTAAAAGGGAGTTGCGAAGGCTCCAGACAGATCGCGATGTGAAGTCCTAAGACGGTTAGGTAACTTAGCGAGTCCCGAACGAAGATGAAGTGTGGAGTCTTGAAATATTTCTCGTAGTCCTTGTATTTTCCTGTTGTAAAAATTGGGCGAGACATTTGTCATATGCGCATTTAAAACACCACAGCCAGACGTCAACGCCTAGTTCCAAAGAATGCTTACTTTTAAAGTTTACACAAATCTCCAGTTTTATTCTGTCTTTCATATGGATATTAGTGGTTTCTAGCTATTTCCGCCCCAACTTCACGCCGATTTAAGTGTGTCCGTACCTCAAAATTTAGGGTCGTTAAGTATTCATATTCAAGCTATTGTTTTCCCTTATTACTTATTCATGTCGAACAATTGCCGAGGATGTCGCATGTTTCCGAAGGTCGCAAACCCTTTGAAGTAAGTAAGATATTTTTCTTTTGTTTTAGACTCCGTGATGGATCTAATCTTGAACTCCCGTTGTTACCTTTTATTAGCTGGGAGAAATAATACGCTGTCCTGTGGCAGCTCCCAGGGGAAGCTAGCGAAATGAATCACCCGTTGGCATCGACTCGCAACGTGCCGCTTCAGGATCAAGATTTTTTGTGACACATGGATTTGCCGATTCATTCAACTGTCATCTCCAGTAACAGCGATCCTTTTGACATTCGATAAAACCGCGCAGTCAGGCGAAACAGCTAAATGTTGTATGTCAATGCGATGTAAGCGTGATCACAACGAGACTTAGACATTCAGCTTAATTCATTTCCTTGACTTTTTCTTCTTGAAAAAGTTTCCCTTCGCTTTTGGTTTGATACTTTGAAGTATCTTCGTTAGGATCAAGTTCTATAGAAACATAAATCTTACGGTTGATCGCGCGCTGTCTTTAAAAACAAAGTGCCGTCGCACAGATCTAGAATTACGATACAACTCGCCGATTGGTCAGTTCTGCATGCATCGTCACGTCACGGCAAACCAGCTAGCGCAGACAACGGAGCGTGATGCCGAGGAAAGAAAAGTGTGAGAAATATGTCCGACGATTATATATCAATAAGAAAGAAAAACGAACATTTCGAGCGGTCTGTGTTTCGCGGCTCAAATGGAAAGGAAAGAAACAACATTTGCTCTCCAAAATTTGCATCGCTCGACATCGGATCTCCAATAACTCCGATGTCGCTCTCAAAAAAAATAGAATCTTCGCTTTCAGAGATCAAAACAAATCGTGTAAGGTCTCTTTTCAAAGTTCTTAAAACCCTCCGATTATATAAATTCAAATAAAGAAAGAAAGTATGGGGCAAGTGGTGATTCTGACCCGTGAATTTTTCCGTTTTTTTGCTCCGTCAAAATCGGTGAAAATTTTAAAGTAATAATATTTAATTTGTGGCAGAATTCAGTAAATCGGACATCAATGTAAATACATGTTCTTTTTAGTGAGCTAAGTTATGTTAACATTTATCTTTTCATTTTGTTTTAGTGTCGGTTGAAGTAATGTGCTGTGTGGACCACTCGAAAGCTGATGCGAAGGCCTTCAAACAGACTTTGTTGCCGTTCGCGCAAAATTAAAATTGAATCAAACTCAAAGTTTTTTTTTTCAGAAATGGTCCATTTAAGGACGTTCGCGTGGAAATTTTCCGACATTGATTTTTTTTCTAACACTTTTACCACTGTAAGATGATGAGTTAGTTATGTCAGAAATGTAAAAAAAAAATGGAGGGTCACCGACTTCGTTTTGGAGAGAACAAGCTCGGAAGAACACCCCAAATCTGAAAAAATCGGGCTTCGTCAGCGAATAAGGCCACAGTGTCTGTAAGCCCAAATATTGCTCAATTAAGTGGGCGTATTGAGTAAACTTAGTCAACTGGTGAGGTTCCTTAATAAAGAAGTTCGCATTTACCAACCATATTTTCACCCGCCTTGCAGCCCCAAGAATTCAGGATTCGATGTCCCGTGAAGAGAAATCTTGATTTTTTGTTAACTTCCCACATTGATTTTTTTTGTTCATTTTGGATAATGTGGAGATAATTGTAAATAAAATCTGTTTCTGGAGAGAAAAGAAGGGGTCACCGACCATTTGAGAGTAAACAGAAGGCGAAGGGAACGCAACAGCTACCCAGCACCGTTTTACTTGCTTAGCTTTCTTCCTCGGCGCACGTACTGGATGGCTGACGTAGGATGACCTTGCGACATGGATTTCGTGCACGGTAGGGATGTACGTGAACAATAAGCGCGAACGTCCTTAACCCTACATTCTGGCACAGTTTGAGGATTTTCGATTTCTTCATTTTGCACACCTGTAGGAGATATTTACGGACAGCCGCTCTTAAGGTACCTACATGACTGGTGTCGAGATTGTTCCATCAACCTGTGGGAGCCCTTTGTTCGCCACCGCTGGCCGCATTAATTACTGTGTGCGAAGGTTTTGAATTGGAAAGGAAGTTCTACCTACGTATGGAAGATGATTTATTTTTACCGATAATAGAAGTTTCGTCTGAGGTCCGCAACCACCTAATGATAAGGTTATATAAGATAGTAATTAAGTCATGATTCTAGTTGATGGGCACCTTCCCCAGTTTGGATAAAGTTCATTTTGTCCAAGAATTTTAAGTCTTAAATGTTATATTTAAAATTATTTTTTTAATTACTTCACCTAGCACTGTGGCTATGAGGAATGAAATGGGGAAGAGAACAACATCGAAGAGGCACCATATGTTGAGCAACAACCACCACGGCCTTGAGGACTTTAAATAGTCGCCTTTGCCATACCACCTTTCTCTCAGTAGATCTAAGATGATACGATTGTCGAAAAACTGCAAATAAAGACACGAGAAGGTCACGCACTGGGAAGGAGTGCAAAACTTCAATAAGAAGGACTGAACCTTAATACTGAGTATTAAAACGAAATTCAGAAGACTGCAGCGTCCACTGTGATATAGAAGTTAAACTTTCCCAAGGAATCAGAGACAAGTTTCAAGTTAAAACTTGTATCTGGTTCCTTGGGCAAGTTTAACTTCTTTATCACTAAGGGCAAAATTACTGAACACTGATTGGCTGAGACAGAGGGCATTTTTTTTCTTAATCAAGGGCATTTTTAGAAATCAAGATGGTCGATTACAACGTTTTTTTGTAAATCAATTCAAAAAAACTTTACATGGGCCAAGGAGATTCATTTGAAACGATTTTCTTTTTGGCTAGGACTTTGGTAAATCTCATTGAATTAATTGGTTGGTTAGAATTGATTGAAATTTGTATTCGCATTAAGCGGGCTTGCAATGAGAGATGAATAAACTGCATGCACGATTCCCTAATTACTTTCTGAAAACACGCGTGATGATTAATCCTTAATTTTACTCGGCCCCATGCGATTACCTATACTTATCAAAGGATCAAAAGATACTCATTGCATGCATAATTTAATGCCTTTACAGCTTCATCAACTGAAGTGTAGCCGACATAAATATCTTTCATCATGCAAATTTTTCTCAATTTTTAAAATCATACTTTTACCTTAATGTTGGTATATTTGTATTTATAACTATTTTTGTAACTATTTTAAGCTCCGGATGGCCAAACGTTTAGCTTAGAAACCATCACTAGTACATTTGTATTTATAATAAAGAAACATTTTGTGTTTCTTTTAGTGGCACTTGACTGAGACTGCTCGAATCATTTTCGACAAAGAAACGTTTTGCCTTTGGAATTTGTTCACAGCCTCAACAAGACTTTTTCTACGTCTTCGTTCACTCAATCTATCCTCTAAGTTTTCAAAACTTTCCACCCTCAAAGAAAAAAAGGAAGGGGGGGGGGGAAGGTTGGGGATTTTAATAATGACGTTATATGTACGTCTGTCCTCTGGTAGATCATAAGTAAGAGCCAATCAAATTGCATTTACAGTACATCTTATTACATAAAATTATATAAATGTTCATATATTGTATCCAGGTATCTCTTGTGCCCACTCTCTAGAATGAACAACAATAATGAACCCCACTTCATTGTGCACTCTAGTATCACCTTCTTTTGTTTTCGCTTTACTGCAGTCTCCAGGATTACGTCTGTAGCAGGATTTTTATAAAAAGCCTCTCGCTCCTTGTCATGATATTTCAAAGAATCTATGAAACGCAACATGAATTCCTCGACTTGTTTGGCAAGCTGTTTAAAAGCATCCTTATCAGCCTTACGCTCGGCAGCTCGATCATGGAGTTTATTTATGACCTGAAAAAGTCAAACAAATATGAAAGTTTACGGTTCCTTTCAGTTTTAGTTACGTTCCCATTGTAAGCCATTTTTGTGTGGCTTACACGAAGTGTATAGCCACATTATGCTGAGACCAAATTTATTTATTTATTTGTCCACGAGAGTCGAGCGCCTGTCACGTGGTCTAGTAAGCCACACATGTACGCATTGCAGACCTATTTTTATTTACGTTAATCACTTGTAACAGTAAAGAAGTCCTATAATTTGTGACTTCTCTCTTACAGAAACCGCCGAATGACCAAGTGACTGCATGCCGATTTAAACGTGGAATTTCATGTATGCAATGTCGAATCAAATTGAAGTTTTATCTTGCACACAAGCTACAGACTATTTAGCATAGACATGGGGATTTACGGTATTGCGGTATTGAGCTTATTTTTTTTTCATGCGATATTTCGGTAATTTGAATCGAAACGCGCGGTATTGCGGTATCCTCTTTCGGCCGACGGTATTAGGTAAAATAAGATCCTTCACGATATTGCGGTATCGTTCCTATGCAGTCTCCTGTCTAAAAGGACCTAAAAGTAGACAAAACAAAAACCGAATCAAGGATAAAGGTGTACCTGACAAACTTGAAATTTCTCTTTACAGGAGTTTCGAACACATCGAACTAGGTTGCACTCAGGCGAAGGCCGTAAACACAATGAAATACTTAACAGACTTGAGTATATTGCCAAGTTGTGACGGATGTGGTGGTTCGACTACTTAATTGGGTAAAGAAGCCTGAAAAAAATCCCCGTTGAAGTCCAGAATATTTTTCAGGCTTCTTTACGCCATTGCTTAAAATGCGTTCATAACTGCGGGGATCAGTCCTCATTTGATTCCATATCCGTAGTTCATATATGATTTATTTCATAAATATCATTAAAATTAAGAATTGATAAAAACTGATTAGTGGAAATGAACAACAATAGAAAGGAAAGTGGCTGAACGAATGAACTTACAAATGTTTCCTGCACAGCGAGATAGAACGAAACTGAAACTGAGAGTAATATACAACCTGACCTGACTGAAAACTGAGGACCGAAGTGAAAAGTTAAGGTAGCTCTCTATGGTATTTGACAAAGCTTTGGATATTACATATGCATAAGTAATTTCTCCCTTGGCAAATATTTATCACATAGCACTCGGTAGAAGGGCAATAATAAAAACTTACAGCCTTAGACTATGCATGGAAGACTTTTCCAGGACCAAAATGTTGTTGCCATGGCAACTACAGATAAAAATGCTTGGCTTCTTTTTTTAACCTACCTGACTTCTAGACGGTGTTTCTAGGTTTCTACTCTGTGAATTTTCTTTGTTTTGGGGGAAACAGAGTAAATATCTAAGGAGTTTGAACTGACAAAGCTACATGAAAATCTGTACATAAGTTTCGGAGGATATCGCAATTTTCGTTTTTGACGCGTATTTCATTAATGTATGTATAAAATTTGACGATTTTTTCCTAACAGCGACAAATAGAAAAATTCTATTAATTTGCCAATTTTGAAAAAAATTCACCGTCTGAAACGCGCTCAATATACCTTTTAAGATCACTCGTCATCAAAATAAAAATTCTTCAAGTTACGGTACTGCGCATGCTCACGTTTGCGCTTTCTTCACACGTGCTAGTTGGAAATTAGTCGAGAATTGAAACTTATTTTTCACCACTACGGCGAAAAGTACACCTACGTGTTGTAATACTTATGGAAATGCGTTTTAACTTGTGGTTTCCTCGGCTTCTTTGAAGTGTTCAACGATCCTGCCTAAAATACGGGTTGTTTCTGTCACTCGCGGGGTCTTGCTAGATGTTGAAGATGGAGGCAGAGCCAGTACACCAACAAGCCCTATATTTTTGCGAAGGCCCTTTAAGTTCCAAGGAATGTTTAGAGGCATTAAAAAGCATGGCCTCAGAAAAGTCACCCGGTACAGATGGCCTACCGAGCGAATTTTACAAAGTCTTCTGGGAAGAAATAGGAGAAAGTTTTTCAAGTGCATTAAATTTCTCCTTTGAAATAGGACAATTAGCCATATCACAGAGGCGTGGAATTATAAAACTAATACCAAAAAAAGATGCCGATCCCAACTTAATTAACAATTGGCGCCCTTTAACACTATTAAATTGTGATTATAAGATTGCATCGAAGGCCATTGCAAACCGAATAAAAACAGTTTTACCCGAGCTGATATCAGACGATCAGTCAGGATTTATAAAGAATAGATGTATTAGCGATAACATACCTACGCTAGATAGCGTCATCCAGTATACAGCAAACAAAAATATCCCCGGGCTACTTCTTTCTCTCGATTTTGAAAAAGCCTTTGATACTCTGGAGTGGTCTTTTATCGAAAAATCCCTTCACCATTTTCGCTTTGGCCCCTCGCTGTCAAAGTGGGTCAGACTTTTTTATTGTAAAACTGAAAGCTGCATCTTAAACAATGGATGGACGGGCAATTTCTTTGAACTAAGTCGAGGAGTAAGACAAGGCTGCCCGTTGTCGCCTTATCTCTTTATACTATCTGTAGAAATACTTGCTGAAGCCATACGTAACAAAAGAGAAACTACGGGTATTAAAATACAGGATACTGAATTTAAATTAAGTCAATACGCAGATGATACGACCCTCATCTTAGACGGTTCCGAGGAATCTTTTATAGCATCGCTGACTCTGATAGAAGCTTTTGGAAAAATGTCTGGGCTTAAGCTGAATGATAGAAAAACCGAAGCTCTATGGATAGGCTCCAAAACAAACTGCCAGCAAAAAGTTTGCTTAGGAAAAAATTTTTAATGGCAAAACAAAAAAGTTAACGCACTGGGTGTTTGGTTCTCTACAGATCAAGATATGTCGATCTTCTCTTTAAACTACACTGAAAAACTAACGAAAATTAAATCTATCCTAGGATGTTGGAAACTCCGGAGACTAAGTTTAGTAGGGAAGATAGTAGTTTTGAAAAGTCTAGTACCATCTCAACTTGCATATGCATTTTCGCCTTTGCAAACAAATCATGAAGTAATCAAAGATATCAACAAACTTTTTTTCAATTTTTTATGGAACGATAAAGGTGATAAAATTAAACGCGCGGTTATGATCAACGACTACCCAAACGGAGGACTTAAAATGATTGATGTGGTATCTTTCAACAAATCACTAAAAGCCTCTAGGATTAAAAAATATCTGGATTCAGAAAATATTAGCAAATAGAAAACAATTTTTAATTTAGAGCTTGGAAAATATGGAGGCAACGACTTTTTTAAAGGAAATCTTAACAAAAAAGATATTGATAAACTAAGTATAGATGATCCATTTGTCAAAGAAATCATAGAAATATGGTCAGAAACTTTCTTTGAAGGAAAAATAGTTTCAAAAGACGACCTGCTGTCTCTACCTCTTTGGCAAAATTCATTAATTAGAATAAATAATACACCGGTACTTTACACAGATTGGCTTTTGAAGGGTATCACACAAGTAAAACATTTAATGGATGATTCTCATAACTTTATGTCCCT
The DNA here is from genome assembly GCA_948470475.1 of Galaxea fascicularis. NCBI lineage: Eukaryota > Metazoa > Cnidaria > Anthozoa > Scleractinia > Euphylliidae > Galaxea > Galaxea fascicularis. The sequence continues at coordinate 11,140,183 of OX419342.1, forward strand.
AGAGAGTTTTCAAAATAAGTATGAACTTCACGTTAAACCACTATCTTTGTTTGGAATTTTCTCAGCAGTGAAACTTTTGCAAAGACAAATCCCAAAAACCCAACTAAAACACGAAAACCTTTTCGATACATTTTTAAAAAGCCAAAAATCTTCAAGAATTGTGTACCAGAAACTAATATCGAATAAAGGTGAACGACCACTATCATGTCAAGAGAAATGGCACAAAGATCTTAGTTCTACAAATGAAACTGTTGACTGGAGAAAAGTCTATCAAACGTCTACCGCGTGCACAAGGAGCTCTAAACTAATAGATTTTAATTTAAGATTTTTTACACAGACGACTGGCGACAAATAGCTATTTGCAAAAAATAGGAATCAGAGAGGACAAGAACTGCACCTTTTGCCATAACGAAAAAGAAGATCTGATGCATTTATTCTGGCAATGTGAAGAAAAAAAAATCTTTTGGCAAAATCTATCGTTATGGTTGCAGTCGTGTCAGTTTCTCACAACAGAAAACAATCTACACCTAGAGACCGCTTTAGGCCTCAAACGTGATAGCTCTAACTTCAAACTCCAAATAAATTTTTGCTGCCTACTAGCTAAACAATACATTTGGATATGCAGATTGAGAGAACTTCACCCAACTCAAAACAACTTCTTAATTTATCTGAAACATATACACCTATTAGAAAACAAGACACCAAGTAACACTAAAAAAATGGAAGCCTTTTCTACCCTCGCTTAATCAGGTCTCCTGAGCCCTTAGTTAAAAAACATTAAATGCCAGAGCTTTTTCCTCCAAATACATATCTTTATAACATAGTTATATTTTTATTGGAACTGGCTTTTCACCCTTAAGGAAATTAAGGAAAAAAAAAAAGAAAGAATGTATAAAACACGTAAGTAAGAGGAATAGTGCAACTTTTGTAATGTTTTAGTGTAGTGTACAGTATATTTTTGTAAGTAGTGTAAGTAGGGTAGTGCACTGTATATATATATATTTTTTTCTTTTTGTAAGTAGAGTTGTAAAATAAATTTAAAAAAACATACAGTAAAGTACCGAAAAAAACAAGCCCTTTTGCTCCGAATTTCTCGAAAACATTCTTAAGATCTCGATATGAAATGCCACTCCCGGCTATTTTTTCAGCAATCTGTTGCTTGTTGGGAAATTCCGCGTTCGTTGAATGATAAAGAGTTCCTCGGAACGTCTGCAGGAGTTGGTAGCGACGATCAAGGTATTTCATGTCCTTTTCTGCGTGCTGTGTTGTTGACTCACATGTTCGTCAACATGTCCTCTGAAATGTTCAAATGGGAGTCAAAGACTATTCTTCTTAAAGCTCTAACATCCTCCATTGCATCGTGTGCGGGGAGAGGTTCAAGGAAAAGTGTCTGATAAATGGATTGTTGATTTAATTTAACTGTGGAACCATCCGATGAGACCAGAGAGGGGTGTTTACGTTTGACCAAGTTCTTCATCACAGGGAGAGTGTCAGAAAAGAAAACGTTAAGGCAGGAAAGTTTTTCACAAAGTTGATGTCCACCTTGACGAAGAAGAGCTGGCATATCGAAAACCTGAGAGTTGATGCCGATTAAAACAGTATAAATATTATTATCGCTTTTCACACGCCTGACAGTTTTCTCTAAGTAAGTTAGAAAATTTTCCAAAAACTTTCCAAGTGACACAGTTTGGAATGGTTGATTGTCTTTGAACAGGGTCCTGACGCCTCTTACTGTTCGGACATTTAAACCATTTACCCTTGTAGCGTGAATATCTACATCCTTCGAAGGCAATATATATTCGTTGAAACAGTGCAAACTTGATTGATCAACTGCTGAAAGTTGACATATCTCTGCGGTTTTTCCAGACGTGTTTGTTTCAGTATCGTAAACGACGAAATTGTGAAGATTGTTTCTGTCATATGGAAATTTCTCTGCCACTGGTCTGATCGTTAATTCAGGAATGCATGTTTCAAAGTTTTTCAGCTCCTCACTTGAAATTTTGAAATTGGTGTTGTCAAATTCTTGGATCAGTCTGGTAGAATTGTTTGGATCCATGTTAAGTCCTATTCCACTTTGGTATGTGTTTCCTTTTTACCATCAAGATTTAACTTCTGCTTATGTAGTTGAGCTCTTTGGCTTTTGAAATCAATGTTGTTTTTCTTGGGTAGCCTTGTGATCCATCGTTTCAAGGTAGCTGATGCAGTGTATACCAGGTTCAATGTTGAGGCTTTCAAGTGTTTGGCTAATGTACTGATATCCAAGGTTTACTTGTCAGATACCACAGGCGACTCGAAAGTCATTACTTTCACTTGCACCATAGTATCTAATTTTGGGATTTTTTTAGCCTGTAACACTGTTTAGGGCCTCATTTCTCTGCGAATTTGACCCAGGTGATAACTTTGCAACTACTATGTCAGTATAATATTCATCAAAAATTCTTTGCAAAGCTTTCCTCAAGTCATCGCCTTAGAGATCTTTACCATAGGCCAGGATAAGTCAGAGTGTTTATCATTGACAGGGTCTTTCTTGGCACCACACCAGGATTCATTGCAGTTTTTATGGTTTCCAAACGAATGTGGTAGAATGCATGCCTAATCTCATTTTCTCTCCTCTTGAAAGTTACTGGATTCATAGAGCGAATATTTAATGTAAAAAGTAAATTATTTAGGTGGGTTTCACCGATTCCTGTGTGTAGACATCCAAAATTAACATCATGACTGAGAGGACCTCTTTGGCCGCTCCTGTGTTCACTCACAACATTTTCTGTACCACACAGTGCACAGGTAACTGAGAACACTGACGCTAACCCACATTTTTTTCTGCCGTTATGTTCCACAATGACAAATTGGCTAAAAATAAAGAGACAATATTGATACTCAGGAAAATCTGATACTTAGTTCTGGCAGTGTGTCTTCTCCTTTAATTTGGAATACATGAGCACAAGTACGTTTTTGCAAAAACTAACAAAATCTCACAAATGCATAGAATACAGTTTGAGGGCTGTGGAACTGCTTGTTTGGTCCAAATTTACCAGAACCACTTTTGTTGCTAACAATAGACATACAATTGTGTGATGCTAGGGTAAGGGTAAGGTTTTCATAACCTGCCCAAACATTTAAGGACCAACCCCAGGCTTTTTATGGCTGATTGCATACGAGAAATTTTTTTGTCATTTATAATTATTTGAAGATATACATGTATAATCAATCTCATAATAATTCTTTCTTGGAAACCTGTTGATTTTATAGCCTCAAAGTTGTGTGTACTTGCCATAAAACTGAGAATTCATTTTGACTTTTCCTTAGTGTTGATTTTCTTTAGGCAGAAAAATGTTTCTTCTTACCTGCTTAACAGGCGGGCAAGATTTCAGTGAACTTCTCAAAGCATCCAAGTCCATAATTCTACTTCCATGTGGAATGCAATTTGCTTTCTTTGTTTGTTTCTGATAAAAATTCAAAACTTGTACGTTTTAACTTTTACGTTTTAAACGTTTGTACGTTTTACATTATTAGGTTGTAACTGTAACATTCGTTGGAATTTTGAAATAAAATGTCAAAATGTTCAGGTGTGATCATCCTGACGAGATAATTTGCTATGAACTACCTGTTCATAGCAAATTATTGCAGCAAAGTTCAAATTGAGAGCTATTCCAGAGCAAAGAAAGTCTTGATGAAGCACTTGTCTTAAAACTTTTAGGTGATTTACTTGGTGCCACGTATAGCGAAAACAAGATTTAAACCACACCTGACTTAAACGGGTTTCTCTTATCCTCGGTGGGGACCAATCTTCGACCATTCCTTGAAACTCTAATTTACTCTTTGCTCTCCACTCCTTTATTCCACGAGTCCTGTTGTCCGTGTTTCTACTTCGAGTGGGTTTCTTTCGTGAGAACCGACCCTTGTCGGCACGCAATGATGGTTGTTTTTCCGTTGTCAGTTGCGCCTTTGCAGACACGCCAGCAGTTTTCGGTGTTTCGTCGCCCAGGGAACTCAAAGCGAAGCCTCCCACCATAAAAAGTACACCGTGACCACTCTGCGACTTCCTTCGCATACGATCACGACCGTCGTCTCTCTCTGATCTCGGCGAGATATAAGTACTGCAAATTGGCTCCTCAATTTAACCAGGTCAGGGGAAGACCAAAACAGTCTATTTGTAAACACATTTTTAGGCGTTTTTGGATAAACACTTGTTCGGGACAAAAAGGATAGCGGTAAGTGGAACGCGACTCGCGATAGAAATCTCGCCGCCATGTTTATTTCTGTTTTTTTCTTTTCCTTTAAATACTCGCGCGCTCGCGCCATTCGTTCCCATGCTTCGCGCGCCAAAAAACTATTTAGAAGCCACCTTAATTAGAGGCGCGAAAACTCTTAAGTATGCGTAGCCCACGTGAACAAACTATGCATCCTATACGCGTGACTGGGCACGGTAAGCTAAAATGCACGTTTGAATCCGACAAAAGGTCAATAAAAGTTGACATGAAAGTGTCTACAATTAATATTTGATTGCGCTAGCATCCAACTGCGCTTCTGTTAATAGAAAATGGTTAATTGATATCGAAAGAAGAATAAGTTTCGCTGCCGTTTTGAAAGAGGCGAAACGCGACTTGTGAAGTTGCGGCCCGGTTGAGGATTTGGTAAGTTTGTTGTTCTGGTTATTTGATAGATTGATTGACGCACAACACAATAGTTAACGATTATTCACCGAAGTGGTGGATATTTACCGTTTCACCGACACTGAGGTGAATAATTGTTTTAGTATACAGCTATTTCAAAAAACGTTGTCAGAAGAAAAGCAAACATCCCAAAGCCAAGAACGCCAGGTAGTATGGGTAGTTTCAAATTGGTCTTCATTGTTAATCAGGTATCAATTTTGAATTGAATTTATATCGAGAATTTTGTGGGACATTGTGTGTAATCTGTTCTTACTTCAAGTTGCTGCCATTTTGTCTTCCTAATGAGCATACAAACCACGTGCTGCACGTGCGTTTGAGTGATTTGCATTTGGTAAATTATCCCTTCCTTTGCAAAAATATATAAAGAACAGTAATGACTGAAAAAACCTTGAGAATTCCTGCAACCAAGCATTTTCTCTTCTTTATCCTTCACATGATCTGACGGGCATGGCACGCGCCACCGGAGATTTTTGCTAATGGCATTGTTGGTTAGTTTTAAAAATTCCCACATTACCTTGCGGTCTTGGCTTATGGGCTTTTTGCTTTTCTTTTGACAACGTTTTTTGAAATAGCTGTATACCACACAAGCTGAATAACTAGCGTTTATTCAAATAATTTCCTCTTCGGAAACCGAAACGCGAGGCCGTGCTGTTTCTCGTCGGCTGCTTAGAGGTGAATAGTACTTTGTTAATCACCTCCGATTTAACCAATCAGAACGCGCGAAATGCACTATTTACTTTTGTTGTATATACTAATTCCAAATATAAATATAGCGTTCTCGCTGACCATACAGGTGTCGAATTACACCGAATGCATGGCAATTACTAACACCAACATTTTAAGGAACGAGTAGATTACTTGAACATGCTTACAAGTTTCTTCATTACCAAATCTAGCCCTCTTTGTTCTGAAAACATTGATTGAAGGTTGAACGTGTGCATTTTTGTTCTTGTCAAACATAGCAAACATGTGAAAGTTGTGATTTGCTTGCCTTTTCAAATTAATGGCGAACTACCAAAATGACCCAAAAATGTGTTTGATATCACTTTAAGTAAGTGTGGCTAATTCTAAATGCGGTATCGGTATTTTGCGGATTTACGGTTCGGGTATTTAATTTCGGTATTTGCCGATTTTTCTACGGTATTGCACTGTTGCGTGCCGGCTCCCCCCCCCCCCCCCCTCCTTCCTGTGTCCCCAAAAATTAAAGATAAATGCGCGTATAATGTAATCATGTTCGATGTTCGAAACAGGAAGCAGTCCCATTTGTACATCCAATGAAATCAAAACAGTTCACTTCAATAAGAGTAAAATATAAATGCTATATCCCATCCCGCAGAACAAAAGGGAGCAGAGACGCAATGAAAAACGCAATTTCAAAATGTAACTTATCGTTTTTTTTTTTATTACAGCAACTAGTTTAACTTGAAACACAGGCTGGCGAACTATAATGCCCGGAACAGTCTAAATTACAATGAATGGGGTCAAGGAAAGGTAAAAAAGAATGACAAATTTGCCCTCATGTGCTCATCTTCTCTGGAAAAAACTAAAATTTGACCATTTCTTGATCACGTCATTTATTTTTCAGACGACGGCAAAGAAGTGTATCAAATGTTAAAGCGCTTATTAGCTCCCTAAAATCGACAAAATGCCACTTACAACGATTGCCAGTGATAACGGATCGTCCCCAGAAGTCACTAGCGCCTTCACCGTCAATTTTCCCTCCACTACATAGTACTTGTCGTGCTCTATTGTCCGTAGTAACTCTTTCTTCCTGTCTTCCCTCTTCGTTAGGTCATCTGGTGTATCTACCAAATGTAATAAACCATGAATCAAAAGATGTGGTCAGCGCCTTTAGGCTACACTTTTCTTTAAGTGCCTTTCTAATGAGTTGTTTGAAACCTGATGAACCGAAACAAGTTCTTAGTTGTTTATTTGGGCTATGATTTTTTAGTTAAGTGATTTTAAATTACCCGATCTTGGAAAAAACGTAAGGAAATGGAACCACTAAGCCATCATTTCATACTTCTCCTTGGCTCCAAATGCAGAGTTTCACAGCATTTATATATTATATTTAAAAAACGCGTTCTATGGCTTAAAACAAATTCTATGGAATAATTTTCCCCGAAACTTTTATAAGTACCATCGTGAATGGTACGTGCGTGCAAACAGAAAATGTTCTCCGCAGGTTTTGTTTCTGGTTCAGCAAATTTCACGCAGTGTTTAACTTCCAGTGTGCATGATTTTGATTCGTTCAGCTGGTGATGGCCAATCAGATGCGAGAATTTTGTTATAGTTACGATTATACTAGTTATAGCTTCTGCTAAGTGCCAACGAGCAATTATGTATAAGCGCGCGCTTCTAGTCAAAATACTTAGCGCGTAAAAATGTAATATTGTAATTTGTTTACCCACGCAGCACCAAAGAGCACAAGAGAACTCGTTCAAACATGTCCGTGCATTGTATCAGATCGAATATTGAAAAACAGGCCACGTGATCAAATACGCGAAATTGACATTTGACCTTTCACGCTGCAAGCGTTTCTTAGACAATTTTCCCCAGTATTCCCCAGTATTCATTCAGTATTCATTCCGTATTCATTCCCCAGAATGAACACTTTCATTCCAAATCTTCGTTATTCGTTCCAACAAGAGCTTAGTGTTCTGCTTAAGATTTGTTAAGCGATTCGCAAGACCGTTTTGTTTTAAAGTTAAACTGTGTTTTACGCTGCGACACGATTCAGTTCAGGAGTGACTGCCGAAGAGCGGGCCACAGATCGCTTCTTAAAGATCGCAGCAAAAACGGCAGCTTAAAAAAGGTCCTGGGAATCGCTCAACACATTTTAATGAAAATATCGCAGTCTTGATGGGATAAAATCAACGATTGTTTATCTAATTTGTAGAATTTAAAATTATTGAAATAAAATGATAATGATGATGATGATGATGATGATATTCCCAACATTATCAAACATGTCAAATGGCTGGTCATTTGGTGTTTGGGCTGGTCGTTTCTAGTAAATCAGGTCGGGCGTGGCCCGAATGTTTCCAGAGGTACATACAGTTTTCCAAATAATTATCTTTTATTGATTTGCATTTTAATTATTTCTTTTTTTTGTATCATGTTTCTTTCATTTCATTTGTTTTTTCAACTTTTTTAGGTACGCACGTGTGTTCGTGCGTCCGGGTAACTACGCCCCTGTAAATACCCATTTGATTAAATCCATGTAAAATTGGCTTCCCCCAGTCTAAGGAGACAGCCGTACGATTTTAACCTTACACTCCATGCATAATGACGCGGTGAAAATTGGTAATTTTATGCAAATGACTAAATTCGATATACCATTCTGCTCACGCACTGTTTCAGAAAGGATAGGACAGTCTAGAATTCAACATATGGTCAAAGAAACATCCAAATTGACCCATCAACCTGTTGTTTACGTTGGGTATTGTTAATGCTTGCGTTACATTATTGTTTAATTTAGATTTCCGGTGGGCGTTCACTGCCTATTGATTTATGTGATCATAGTGTTACTAGATTAAAAATAAAACACAAACAGCGGAGATAAACATAGTAAACCAACGCATTTTATATAGACTTGACGTTTCGTATGCTAGGCAACATACATTTTCAAAAGTGACCGTTACAATTTTTTGAACGCTGTTTATATACTTTTAAGACAGGGGTCTGGAACCGAGATTAAGAAAAACTATCTTAACAGTAAATATGTAAAAGGATACACCTTATCAATAAAGCAACAACTTCTCACTACTAATGTTTGCATTAAAAGCTGGCTTAAGTTCTTGGATAAATAAGGTTTCCTTAATTTTGCAATGATAATCGGTTTTGCCCGACGCTAAAATGTCAAAATGATCCCACTTGATGTTGTGTCCAGTGGTTTTAACGTGATCAGCAATGGCTGATTTACGCAGTGATAACAGCATCATCATTACGAAACCAGACAAAGGGAATGGCGTTGTCATAGTTAACAGGCTCGATTATCTCAGCAAAATGAAACAATTGATTTCCGATAATTCTAAATTCAAGCAGTTAAAGAACAATCCAACTAAATCTAGAGAAGACAGCCTCTCTACCTATCTCCGCAAACTTAGAAATGATCAACTTATTGATGACGCGACATTCCACAAGATTTTACCCAGCGGATCTTCTCCTGGTATTTTGTACGGTCTGCCAAAGGTTCACAAGGTCGGCTGCCCGTTCCGCCCGATAGTTTCATCCGTTAACACCTATAACTACAATCTTGCTTCTTACCTTGTGGGTATACTTCAGCCGATTTCCACCAACCAACACACAGTTAAGGACTCTTTTAGTTTTGCGGACTGGGCCAAAAATTACAATCATAGCAATGGAATAATGTGCTCATTGGATGTCAGTTCACTATTTACAAATGTGCCACTTGATGAAACAATACGTATTTGTCTCGACAAGTTGTATTCTCTATCTGATCCTCCTACATTACCACGTGCTGTTTTACAGAAGTTGTTAGAGTTTGCCACTAAGAAAAGCCACTTTATTTTTGACGGCCAATACTACGACCAAATTGATGGTGTAGCCATGGGTTCACCATTAGGCCCAGTTTTGGCCAACATTTTCATCTGTCACTTTGAAGAAAGATGGGTCATGAGGGGTAAAGTTTGTCCTTCCCTTTGGTATAGGTACGTCGATGACACCTTTACCATGTTTGACAGTAAAGACACTGCGAATGAGTTTTTGCAGTATTTGAACAGTCGTCACAACAGCATCAAATTCACTATTGAATTCGAACAGAACAACGAAATTCCATTTTTAGACATTCTTGTCAAACGCTGCCAGAACAACACCTTCAAGACATCCATTTACCGGAAGAAGACATTCACTGGCCTCTACACTAAATGGGATTCGTTCACACCGCGCAAATACAAAATTAATCTCATTCGTACGCTCACTTATCGTTGTTATCGAATTTGCTCTACGCCTTCTTTGTTGCAATCTGCTCTTAATGATCTCCGGAAACTTCTTCTACAAAATGGTTACCCTCAGGGTATAATTACCTACAACATTAACGATGTTTTGAACAGAAACAGAAACAAGCCCAACAGCCCTGTCTTGACAGTTCCTAAGAAAGATATAATCATCCTGTTACCTTACTTAGGTCTACAGAGCAACCAAATCGCTAAACGCCTGAGATCCTGTGATTACAATTTCTACTCCTGCGTCAACCTTAAGACAGTTTTTCAGAACACTCTCCGCATCAAGTCTTTCTTTCCTTACAAGGACCGCTTAAACCGCTCTCAGAAGTCTAAAGTCATCTATAAGGCCGGTTGCTGGGACTGCACTGATTTTTACATCGGTAAGACAAAAAGAAGACTTCATGACAGGAAAACTGAACATTTCAAGGCCCTCGCTAAAAATGACCACACATCAGCCATTGCTGATCACGTTAAAACCACTGGACACAACATCAAGTGGGATCATTTTGACATTTTAGCGTCGGGCAAAACCGATTATCATTGCAAAATTAAGGAAACCTTATTTATCCAAGAACTTAAGCCAGCTTTTAATGCAAACATTAGTAGTGAGAAGTTGTTGCTTTATTGATAAGGTGTATCCTTTTGCATATTTACTGTTAAGATAGTTTTTCTTAATCTCGGTTCCAGACCCCTGTCTTAAAAGTATATAAACAGTGTTCAAAAAATTGTAACGGTCACTTTTGAAAATGTATGTTGCCTAGCATACGAAACGTCAAGTCTATATAAAATGCGTTGGTTTACTATGTTTATCTCCGCTGTTTGTGTTTTATTTTTAATCAAGCTACGATGGCCTAACAACAATAGTGTTACTAGTGTTGCATTTTCCACAGGCAGCCCAAGCTCTCTTAGTGAACCACACAAGCAACACAATATGACGTCGAATTATAAGGGTTTGTATGGGATTTTCGACAAGATATCCATGGATACTTGTTGACAAATTGCGTTCGTGTACCTCGTGAGTCTCCGTTTGGCAACGTGGCGAGGTTACCAAGCCGATTTCAACGGTCGTTGTGTCGTGGTGGATTCGTACACGGATCTGTTCCAACGTTTTACTGTAGCATCTGGGAAACAAACGGCCGCCTGGCTTTGCTCACAGGGATGCGATTGCTTGGCTAGAACGTTGAAATGAAAGTTTAACCTTTGCAGTTGGATTCTGCGGTGGAATTTTGGCCGTGGGGATATTTTAACCTGGAGTTTTTGGTTGCGTTCGGCGGGCTGGTCCAGATTGAAGTGTTCGACCTTGCTCTCTCTTTAAGAGTGGAAACTCAGAAATGAAAGAAATCGCTAAAATGGCATCGGATCGGGAAAATAACCACACAGCAAGCAAGAACACACCATTTATATAAGGTAAGGCGTTTTTTTTATTGAATATTTTCACTTTTAACTACCTCCATGGATATCTTGTCGAAAATCCCTCACAAACCCTTATAATTCGACGCCATATTGTGTTGCTTGTGTGGTTCACTAAGAGAGCTTGGGCTGCCTGTGCATTTTCTCGTGTGGTCTTGTCGCGTGTACAAATAATTCAAGTCGTTTCGTTTTAAGTTTCAAGATTTCTTTAGTCAACCCACCGGCGTACCGGGACCGATATGTAAGTCACTATTTGTTATTCTTTTGTATTGTGGCAATCGTCCCTTTTAGGTTTCGTTGGCGTTTGCTTGTATATCTTTGTGTCGGGCTATGTTATGTCATTTCGCTTATTCGTTTAGGCCCTTCTACTATGTATTTATGTCGCTTCTTTAAGGAAAGTGTCGTCGTAGTTAGCCTTCTAAATGTTTATTCCTTTTACGTATGATTTGCTGATTATTGTAACTGATTTGCCCTTAGTTTCGATATTCAATCTTTGTTTTATTGCCACGTGTTATTGCGTAATAGGTTTATTGTTCCTTTAGTGATTCGGTTTATGTTTGCATTCTTTGTAGTTTACGACTTGTTTGGGTTTCTTGGTACCATATTAAAGTTGATTTGGACCCGTTCAGTCCGTAAAGTTTCCCTGCGTTTGGTTTACGTTTCTTTGGGCGCGATTATCCTTGACACTTCATTCGGTCTTGCAAAATCGTTTACCCACAGCTACAGGTATCATGACAAAATCTGATAGCAGGGAAATTCCCTAGAGTCCAGGAGCGCATTCTTTTGCATGGAAATACCGGTCCTTCCGGTGGGACAACATATGGAAGTCCTTCCCACTGGAAATTTCTCGGAAAAAAAGGAATTCCTTCAGATGTATTCCTCTTTTCTCGTTTTGACCGAAATGACCAGAATATCGCTGAACTATTTGCCTCATCACACTAGAACCATGCTCCTTCATAAAGATGCGCGATTTGTTGCTCCCAAACCCGCAGAAACTTGCACCATTCAATTTGTCTGAAAATTGCGACCGGTTTTTCATGAGCAATGAAAAGCGCTCAAGCGGTTGAACTGTTCCATTTGGCGCAAATTTCTCACCGGTTTTTCCATACAAATGGAATGCGCTCCAGCTATGAACTGGAGATAAGTCTAGGCAGACGCCGAACCCAAAAGCAATTTTTCAATGAGTTAAATAGCAGAAAAACCAATGGAACCGATCCACGGACTTGAAATTCATTTCATCAGGCTTTAGTGATTGTGATGTAGGTGATTTTTAAAAGAATGGTCAAATTCTATTTCAAAAATAGCGTATAAAATTGGAAATTACATCCAAACCGCGGACTTGAAATGATGATGCAATCGATCCTCATCATAATCATTATCATCATCGTGGTCGTCGCCATCATCCTCACCATCATCATCATCGTCATCATCCTCATTCTTTATTTAATCACGATATCACATTCACATCAGTGGTCTTCCAACGAGTCGTGTTATTAAAAACTATTAACAAAAATTACTTAATACAATACTATTAATTTCTACAGGGGGGGGGGGGAATTAGCAAAAATTTACTAAATATCTAAACTACGTGTTATGGTTTCCCTGTGCATTGTCCATATGTGGCAGTTACATGCTCACGCATGTGCCGACTTAAAGTGTGCTTGAATAGAACCGCCACGTTGTAATGGTCAAACCCTCTTGTCAATACATAACAATTTTGGCGACGAGGAATGGGGATTTTTACCACAAAAGTGAAAGGCATCTCTAAACTAGATCCACACAACGTCTCAAGATAGGAAATGAGGCACAAAATCCGGTTCGAATTATAGGAAAAGTTCAGAAGTTCGCAGGGGCAACTGGCTTCGAAGCCTATGCAGAACAGCTAGACTTCTTCGTGAATGATATGGGTGACAAGGATTGCGTGAGATGGGTCAGCCCTCAAGTACACGAAAAGGTGATCAAGATGGAACTAGACACAGGGTTGGCCGTGTCTGTACTCACCTACGAACAGTATAAGGAATATTTTGGCCTTGTAAAACTGACAAAAAGCCATGTCACACTTAAAGCTTACACTGGACGGAAAGTAACAACTAAGGGAGAGATGAAGTGTAATTGTAAGTTTAAAGGCCAAGAAAAGGAGCTAACCCAACAAGTGGTTGAGACACCAGGGCCAACATTGTTTAGGCTTGTTTGGCTCAATTCCCAAATTCCGTTGGACTGGGGTGAAATCAACACCCTTAAGTTTAGCTAGATGCCGGGAAAAAATGAAGTACCTTACGACCAATACACACAAGGGCCTTTTTCAATACAATGGGTTGGTTTTTGTCGTCACGTCTAGTCCATCGATTTGGCAACGTGCCATAGACCAGGTATTACGGGGAATACCTGGCACCCAGTGCATCCTCGATGATATAATTGTAGCGGGAAAACCGATCAAGAGCATTTGGAGAATCCAGAGAACGTACTTAAGCGACTGCAAGACGCGAGGCTGAAGGCCAACAAGGAGAAGTGCGAGTTCCTCAAGGAGAGAATTCAGTTCTGTGGACACGAGATCGAGAGAGAAGGTCTTCACAAAACACAAGAGAAGATTAAGGTGGTAGTTTCCGCACCAAGACCCGAGAATGAGTCGCATCTTCGCTCCTTGTTAGGGCTCACTAACTATTACAACTGTTTCCTGCCTAATGCGTCCACAGTTCTGCACCCACTTCACCCGGTGGTAGAGCAAAATAGCGTATAATAGTGGACTGAACAGTGCGAGCAAGCCTTTACAGAGGCTAAGCGCATTACATCGGAGCAGGTGTTAACTCATTCTGATACAGCATTACAAGTTTGGCTTGCAGGTGATACTTCGCCGACCGGCATTGGTGCGGTCTCTCATACGTTATGCTTGATGGCAGTGAAAGGCCAATAGCTTTTAAGGAAGTGAATTCGTCGGAGGTGTTCCATGCAACCCCGTTTGATCCAGTAGCTGTGACTAGTGAAGCAATTGCTAGAGAAACACGTCGTGATCCAGTCCTATCAAGGGTCTATGAGTCCATAGTGAAAGGATGGTCTACTCGCGTAGATTGAGACAAGCCATACTAGGAGCGGCGCAATGAACTGACGGTTCATCAAGGTTGCATTTTATGGAGAATGAGAGTGGTAATCCCCGACAAGCTCCAAGGGAGAGTGTTGGAAGAGCTGCAAGATGGGCATCTGGGTGTAGCAAAAATGAAAGCGCGAGCGAGGAGCTACTTCTGGTGGCCTAATATCAGTGGCGAACTGGAAGAGTTAGCTAAAGCCTGCAATGGGTGTCAGCTCAAGCAGTGGTTCCCTTGTAAAGCACCACTGCATCCGTGGGAGTGGGCCTCTACACCATGACTAGATTTGGCTAAACCCAACATTAATAGAAAGATGGTTAACCAACAGCATCAGGAAATGAGGAGTGTAGACGGCGTGGTTAGTTAGAGGTTGGTTACTCGATGATGTCACAAGATTATCGAGGGGACCTGAAGTGGCGTTCAGTGCTGATTGTTAAGAAGACAGGTCCACTGATGTACGAGGTGCAGGTGGCGCCAGGGATTATCTAGCGTCAACATAGCGAGCAGCTGAGGCCGACAGCAGTTGGCCCCGATACTGTCGAGGTCAGCAAACAAGAAGTTGCCAGCCTACCACCAGTGCCAATCCAACAGAGTACACCACCCAGTGTGGTTGGTACAGTTCCAGAGATGCTCGTGGCCGATTATCCAGATATGGATTCTGTTCTCGCTCCTGAGGCTACTGATCCTCTAGAAGCGCCCCGGGTCAAATCTATGGTTCATGGGCGGCGATATCCCTAGAAAGTGCACAAGGAACCACAGGGACTCGATCTCTTAACTGTTATTTGTTAGGGACAGGACAGTACCAGTCAAACAGTTATCAAATTTATATTACCCCATTATGTCACAACATGGCGACAATTCATAACTCGGTGAGTTTTCGGAGGACATCGACTTTGTTCGTTTCATTTTTGGTTTTGTTTGCGTTGTCTACCCATAGCTCCACGCGAAAACCTTGAGAGAGAGAGACAAACTTCACGAGTGCACAAAATGGCGGCTGTCGGTGGTTGATTGTTCGAGTTTTTTCTTGACGATTAGAAGAGATGGCGCGAAGATGACAGTTTGTTTCAGGTACGTGTGTACTCTTTACCGTCAAGTTTAAGGCAGTTTTCCCATTTCGTGGCACACGTAGCAAAAATGCTGTGTTCTTTAGTTATTTCTTTTTCGATTCATCGCTTACTCATCAAAGGGCACAAAGAATTGCATGAGGGCACTGTGGTTCTTTGTTTACTGTCTGATTGCTTGTGCTTCTTGGAAGACAATTGGCAGCGTCAAATGGCAGAAAACGTCAGAAAAGTTTTTTGTGCAACTTTAACGTTGTGGCTAGACAAAACTCGTTTAATGGCTTCTGTAACCCCGCGGATGTAAGGGATGACGGCAAAACGTTTAGCTGAATCCTCGTCCCCAGAGGTGTTGAGAGAAGGAGTAACTGGTTTTAAGCAGTTACGGAGGAAAGTGTTTGGGTAGCCATTGACCTTTAGGACGTCAAAAAATAAAAAATCCGTAACCAGAACTTTGCTCACGAGGGCTGATAGTTTGCCATCTTCCTGTGATTCTAGGGCCAAAGAGCGACGTTGGGTCATGTTTTTGCCAAACCTAAGGATCCGGTATTGAAAGAACAACGAACTGACGCTGTTCATTCTATTCCATGCAATGACTGTGATCATGAGTACATCGGACAGACCAAGCGTCATCTTGGCACACGTTTAAAAGAGCATCAAAAAGCAGTTTTTCTTTGCAAAAATGAAAACTCCGCTTTGTCGGAGCACGCTTGCCTAACCAACCATACAATAGCGTGGGATAATTCCAAAATTATCACCACTGACCGGCGGTACCATCAACGGCTTTGTTTGGAAGCTTGGCACATCAACTCCGCCCACGCTCCTTTAAACCGTGACGATGGCGGCCTTTTACCTGACACCTACTTACACCTTATTAAAACAAAGGTCGTTAATTAGTGAGCGTATATAAGGATCCTTTTCGCAACACTAGATCACCCCTGATGAAGACACTAGACAGGAGTGTCGAAACGTTGGTTCGTGAATTAAATTTTCAAACCAGAGTAGCATCAAACCATGTCTGATTGTCCACCTGATTGCACTGTGAACTTGAACATACATCACTTAAGTTGTTATACTAACTTCCATTATGTTATTTACAATATTATTAATATGCAAAATGGGTGATGAAATACCCTGAGGGCTGTTAAATACTTTGAATTACAGGAAAGCACAAATTTTTTTTCCTTCATTGACCATAGTAAATAGCCAAACAAATTGAGTGAAGCAAGAAGTGATCGTTCTAGTGTCATGGTTCATCGACGTTCCGGTCATTTCGGTAAAAACCGGAAAAGAGGAATAAATCCGAAGGAATTCCTTGCTACCGAGAAATTCCCATGGGGAGGACTGTTCCATTTGTTGTCCGACTGGTATGACTTGGACTGCCAGACAAAAAAAGCGCTGTTTATCTCTGTTGAAATCATTTCGGTATAACGTAACACGTTAATGACATCACCCATCACGCTATTTGAAGTCCCTTGGACAGTAGTGTTTACTCCAAATTGAATTACGATTTGAACTACATTCTCAGCATTAATGCGGTTCGAATGGCCAAAACGGCCGCTTTATAATTCCGCCATTTTTTCGCTCGTTCATTCCTTGCAACCAGTCATCTACAGTGATAGGAGTTACAAGTGGATCAAGCACGTCGATAAGTCAAAATTTCAAACTTTGATGTCGCAATATCATGCGCAGTTCAAAACAAGGGAATCACCTTATAAATTGCCAAAGGAATACATCCTGTTAAAAAAATGATAATAATATATGAACTTTGCATTTTAAACTTTCAACAATAATTGGAAAGACATGCCGACATCGCAAATTACTTTAGAATTCTGCTGTGTAGGTAACAAATAAACAAAAATTCCATTAACGTTACCTGCCATTGCGATAATATTCCTCCATTCCCAGGAGTCTTCATCACATAAATAAAAAAGTGCACAAGATTTGTTTTTAAAGTCAAATGAATAGAATCATAATTTGGATTGCTATTAATTGTCTAAACGTGTTAAGGCTAGGCAGTAAATAATTGGGTAGAAAATTGAGACTGATTGATATTTCAGTTCTTCTGTTTCAAGGTGACTATCGTGTTTTCTTCACACCAAACCAGAAGGCTACTTCAAATGAATTCAAATGATAAGAAATAACAAAAGTTTAATGCCTGCACTGCGCAAATTGATATGCACATATGATCAAATTCGCATTGCTTTTAAATACCTACAGAAATATGCCTAATTATTAGAGGGGCCTCAAAAAAGTTAGAACTACCTATTGTAAAAAAACAGAAAAAGCTAATTTAGAAAGATCTGTTTTAGGCTAGGTCTTAAAACTTCGTTACGAATAGGCGAACTGTTCCGCGGTCTCGATACTGCGACCGAACAAAACAAACAAAACGCACTCCTACCTCTTCGACAGTCGCGGACAAGATCGCGTATGTATCCCTTTGTATCTGGCATTTCAGTGGGACCTAAAACACAAAGAACAATACCCGTTTACTAATCAAGCGCGAGTGCCGTACTGGGGATTATTGGTTCCAGGTCGTGGCAGTACGGACCTCGCCTCGCTCGGTCCGTACAAAAACGACTGAGGGCTGACTGCTTTCGTCACATACTCGTCATACACACACACACACACACACACACACTCTCTCTCTCTCTCTCTCTCTCTCTCTCTCTCTCTCTCTCTCTCTCTCTCTCTCTCTCTCTCTCTCTCTCTCTCTCTCTCTCTCTCTCTCTCTCTCTTTATTTTTTTGATAAGAACGTCTAATTTTGGAGCTGAGGGTCGACCTTTTTTATTTGTTTCGCGATTTGAGCTTGAAAACGTTCTTAAGGTGCTCTTAACTTACATGGCGTACCACGATGTCGCGCCAACTAACTGTTCGTAAATAGCATTGAACACAGAGATTTCCAACGCGACTTGATAAAGTCACCAGATTTTGCGGCGAAACGCAGAAAAAATTTCATGTGTACGGTAGATTACTTCTTATTGAAAACAAAATAAAAGAGCAAAATAGAGACTTTCTCAGGCTGGGTATGTTCTAAGCATGTTCTTAAAATTTGGGTTACGGTCTTATAAAAAAGGTTCGTATAAAAAAAGAGTATTTACAAGAAGAAGAATACTTTATTTATCCACGGTTGTCTCATCAGGCATATCTATAATAATTAATTAAAATTACAACTAATTATATATTATAACTTTTTACTTATTTACTAACACGAAATATAAAATATAAAACCCTGCTTTCCACGAGAGCCGTGCATATCTAATCTAAGAACTTTAACTAATTGTGGTAAAATGACCCGACTTCCGCAGCCCGGCTTTGAAGCTTTCTAGTGTTTCTGCTTGCCGTAACCCAACTGGCAGACTATTCCAAAGCACCGCACCAGTAAAGCTAAAGCTATTTTTGAAGTAGTTTGTGCGGGGCCTTGGAATATTTAGTTTGCCCTCGCCGTCTCTCAGGGAGTATACGGTGTCACGGTGTATGAACATGGATCGCATATATTCAGGAGCGAGTCCATTTAAAGATTTGTAAACCATGACAGCCTTATGAAAGCTTCCTTGTGACTCTAGCTTTTGCCAGCCAAGAATTTCAATAAGAGGATCGGCACAAGCGTCATAGCCAGAAAAGGTTAAGACCTTAGCTGCTCTGTTTTGAAGTTTTTGTAGCTTGACTCCCAGAGTGTTGCAACAGCTATCCCAAACTTCACAGCAATAGTTGAAATGAGGCGTCCCATTGACAGTTAAGTTTGGAGCTGACTGGAACGTACACAACCTTTGTCTAGACCCAATTAGCATAAACTCAGTTTTTGATTGATTAGGTGTCAATTTGTTAGCAATAAGCCATTGATTTACATTTGCAAGATCTTGGTTCAGACAAAATTCAATATCTTTCATGTTGTTACTTGCGAAGGTTAAATGTGTATCATCAGCATACATACGTGGTTCAGCGTGCGCAAGGCAATTTGGCAAGTCATGTATATAAATTAGAAACAGCAGAGGCCCTAATATTGTTCCCTAACATTAGCAAACGGCTATTTGAAAGATGGCCATTAACGCTACATTGCTGGTTTCGACCACTTAGATAAGACTCAAACCAAGCACCTGCTGCACCCCGAATCCCGTATGCATGTAATTTTGACAGCAAAACATCGTGTTTCACGGTATCGAAAGCCTTCTTCAAATCCAAGAACACCACTGAATTCACGTTGTCACTGTCAGTATTATAGGCCCAGCAATTAGTGGCCTCTAAAAGAGTTGTAACTGTCGAGTGAAGGCTTCGAAAACCGGACTGGCTACTTGTTAGCAAATTATTATCCACTAGAAACGCATAAACCTGATTATATATTATTCTCGCGAAAACTTTAGCAACAATCGGAATGATTAAAAATTGGACTGTAGTTGTTCAGGTCCCTGCGTTCTCCTTTGTTAAAGAGTGGTGTGACTTTCCAACATTTCCAGTCGGTAGGAAAGATGCCTGTATTTATAGATCTATATAGCGCACAATGATTCTGCTATCAAGTCAGGACAAACAAGAAGTAGCTTGGCAGATATCCTGTCTAAGCCGGTAGCCTTAGATTTACATAGCTTAGACGAAAGGGACAACACTGCAAATGTATTGGTCTCTTGAAATTGAAAACTGTGCTCGTGATTTAGAATTGTTAGATAGTCAAGATGCGAGTGGCCAGTCACAGGTATTTCCTCTGCCAGCTTGGGCCCTATACTTGCAAAGTGCTCGTTTTTGCTATTTGTGTTTGTGACCGTGTCCTCTGTTGTCTGTAACTTTACATTCCCATCGACTCTCCCTCTTGCTGAATGTCAGATTCTGGCGCTTAAACGGAAAAGAGTTAATTTTCTATTTTTTGCGTATTTTTTCGGCGAGCTGCAACTTTGGTTAAATCATTTTTCCCGGCCGTGAATTCAAATTGCAGCGGAAGATAACGAATCATGTATCGTTGTAACACCCCAGTAAGTTTTTTTGATAATGATAATAATAATTTTAAAAAAAAGATAAAAACCTTGAACAATGAGGCGGCCGTGTCATGGTCTGTAACTGCTTTTGTGAAAACACAAATTTCAAAATAAGAAAAAAATGTTCGATAAACCATGAAGCTATAGTTATATAAAATATATATAGAGAGAGAGAGAGTAAGTTAAGTAGGTCCCTTGAGCCAACAGCGTATCACCTCCAGGAGGATCGCAAATGGATTCACAGTCCAAGTTGAGGAGAAATTATGAAAGAAAGTAAAGGAAACCCAACACTGGACAACTTCTGGAAGTTGTCCAGAAGTTGTCCAGTGTTGGGTTTCCTTTACTTTCTTATATATATATATATATATATATATATATGAACATATATATGAATTAAAATCATAAGACCTAGATTTTGACAAGGCATCTATCTAACTCAAAGTCCGCTTCTAAAACCTAGATGTTGGCACGGCATCTATCTAATTCAAAGTCCGCTTCTTGAACATTACTTCTAGTTGTTCTTTTAACTGTTCTTGACCCTCTGAGACAGAGTAGAGCCGACCTAAGGATGGCAAAGGAGACTTTAGAACGTATCCAAGAGACGGTGGTGGCGTAGTCCTCTCCTTTCTTCGCTGCGACTAGCTCTGCCAGCCAGTCATGGTATCTCTAGCACTCTTCTCCCATGCCGCCTGTTGTTGTAAAGACTAATAGAGTAAATGTTCCCTGTTCCACGTCCATCACTCTTTGCGTATACAATCTCTTCTTGTCGTTCTCGTGCTGCTTGTATATCTGCTTGAGGTCCAGGTCTCTATAAGAATCAGCGTTGGGGTAACATACTCGTACATCAAAGAACGCTGACCTTTGCCTTTCCCAAAAACCTCTAGCATGGATGTCTAGGCGAGCGTCGGGAGCTCTGTTAGCTCCGCTTGGCAGCGACTCTCCCGTGAGCTCCTGGAGGACGGGCTTAATCTAGACATCATTGCAAACCATGCTGAGCATGTCTGGGCCTCAAGATTTCTTAGCTCATTATGGCGCTGTATTATAAAGCCGCCCCGCCTACAGACCATGGCGTGATCAACATTAAAAACATCGCCACACACGCAAACAGATGGCTTGTCGGCGATTTCCCAGTCATATCTGAGCTTTAGAGCGTCTCTAAACTCGCCCTTGTTCAGAGTGAAGCCCATTTCTTCGATCGGTATGACTCTCAGCCAGTTAGATGCACCTTTTTCGGAAGCAAGTTCAACAGCGCGCTGTGTCTTCAGCGGAAGAGAGTTCTTGGTGTCGTTCAGTCTTGTTCGAAGCACTTCGTTTTTCTCTCTTCGCACACTCTGCTGTAGTGAGCTAACAACGGCCTCGTCTGGTGTTGCATGGACTTGTGAAACAATTTTCTCGACTAATGGCGCTGTGGTCTTCATTGACGCTTGGTACTGTAGATCTGCATCTTGGCATGGATTTATAATTCCAAGCCCACCCAGTCTAACTGGTAGTGCCAAGAGGTCCCTTTTGCTCGGCGTTGTGCAATGATGGTCCGTTATTGATGGTATTAACACATCGGCAATGGTGCGTTCTAATGGTTCTGGTAGATCTTCTATATCTGGGAGTGTTCTAAGAAAATATGTCCATCGGTGCCGCAAGCCAAATGTAAAAGCTGCGTAGCACGCTTGTGGTTGTGACATGGCAAATTCTGCCAGCTTAGCCACCTGGCTTACCCAGTCTTCCACTTTGCTACCTACGTATTCTTCCAGATATTCTCTGGAACCCAGGGCTGCCCCCAGATGTCTTTGACCCTGAGTAGAGATGTTAATCGCAGTTCCTTCGAAAATTACTCGAGCACGCTCTACTTTTTCAGGTTTGGTAATAAGCCAGCATTTCTTAGCATTTCTCACCCCAGTAAGTAAATATGATAATATCGAATATTGATAGCAGAAACCCAATGGTTTTCTTGTCTAACGTTCCACTTGCTTGTGAAAAGGTCTCACAACCCTCCACGATTAAATCTGTGGGACGTTAAACAACCACTAGGGACGTAACGAACCCTGGCTGTGACCACCCCTAGTGCTGACCTTGGGTTGGTGCTTCACATAGGGATAACCCCATTGCACCTTTCCCCCTTGGACAGAATTCCAAGAAAAATGAGTATGAGTATGAGTATGACAGAAAAACCCGTGGATCTTAGGGGATAGGGCATTGGATGGAGAGGATATTCTTGGCAATTTTACCCTACTCGCTAAACATCGACTTCCGTGCATGACCGCAAGAGGCGTCTTCTAAATGAAAAGGAGAGGGAAAATTTCAAATTTCCTATCTTTTGAAATCGTATATTTTATGCGCCCATAAGATTAGAATGTACCCGGCTATCTGGTGACTCGCTGATGTGGACAAACTGCAGAGCTTTTTGTCTGGGCGTGTTTCTTTGAGAGAAAGCTGTTAATATCCCGAGACTCATCTTGTACAGTATGCAAACTCTTCTATGTTCTGTTATCGTGGCTATGGAATCATTTCGCAATCGATTAAAACAAATGACAAGGCTTTATTGTCTCCTTCAATCCGAAAGGAGATGGAACAGGACAGTGCGCGCTTAAAAGAAGCGACCTACGCCCATCTCTCAAGTGATCGCTTTGAAATATTTTCATTGATAGTCATTACGCTAAAAAATAGTAAGGAAAGAATGTTTGAGTGTCACAAAAAGGTTTTATAAGCCAGCATTTTCATCTATTGTAAATGGTTTTAACCCAGGAGTTATACCATAACTAAGTGGAGTACGATCGTCCGGGTGAGTATAGTCCTGAGAAGGACTGTTCGTGGTGACATTCACTGACGTTCGACAACCTGAGCGGAAGTGATCATTAGAGTCAAGTGATTTGTGTACCGTTAGTAGACGGTATATGAAATACCCTGATCGTCGATGTGATTGGTCAACGAAGTCGTGATGTTATTGGTCGACTGAACGTTAAGCCCTGTTATCATTGGCTGTGAAGACTGTACTCAGTGATTGGTGCGTTTCGATCCGTCTTTCGTTGGCCCAATGTGTGTACGTGTCTTCGGCCTCCTTCCGTCTCAGGAGACGACGGCTGCACCCAGAGGACATTACTAATTGGGGATGCTGCACTTCCTCGCATGGCGGTGTAGGCCGATACTTGAGTGGCAGTCGCAGTTGCATTTACTGCAGACATGGGTTGAGGTTGGTTGGCGAGAGGAACTCGACTTGCAGGCGATATCTTCTTCTTCGCAGTGTTGTTGCAGTCTTCCTCAGCTTGCCTCACGCCTCGCTTGACGACTGCCCTCCAGGGCGTGCGTGAGCCCGCAACACTTTCCCAGGATGGCACATCGATTCCTGCGCTCGTCAGGTCGCGCTTACAAATGTCCTTGAAGCGCAGCTTTGGCCGGTTGCGTGATCTGAACCCCTACGCACGTTCACCGTAGAGCACTGAGGTCTTTGGGGATGCGGCCGTCGTCCATGCGGTGCACATGTCCGAGCCAGCGCAGACGACGTAAGGGTCGATGTGGATGCTCTGGGGAGAGTCAGTGCCTTGGCCTAGCACCTCAGCCTTCTTCAGGCTGATAGTGAGGCCAAACTCATGACATGCGTGTACGAACTGGTCAATCAGTATCTGTAGAGCTTCTTCTGTATGTATGGCCAGGACGGCATCGTCTGCGAAGAGGGCCTCTTTGATGGTGACGGACATGACCTTGGTCTTGGCTCGGAGTCTGGCCAGGTTGAACAGTTTGCCGTCAGATCGTGTGTGCAGGTAGACTCCGTCTTCGTTGTTGTTGAAGGCGCAGGTCTGGGGCATGGACAAGAAGATCCAGAAGGGGGTGGGGGCGAGCATACAGCCCTGCCTGACTCCGCTTTGGATGGGGAATGGCTCAGATGTTGCACCGTTGTAGCAGACTGTGCTGTGCGTGTACGTATGGCAGGACTCTATCATGGAGTGCAGTTTCGGGGGGCAGCCGATCTTCTTCAAGAGTTGAAACAATCTGCTTCTACTGACAAAGTTAAACGCCTTGGTGAGATCTATGAAGGCAAGGAAGAACGGCTGGCCTTGTTCTTGGCATTTCTCTTGCAGCTGTCCATCACGAGCCAGATGTACCCGAAAGGTAAAAATCTTCCAAGTCTGGTTGCCAACGAGTTACGTCATGGGTCTGCACTGGAACCGTCAACGTAGTCAATTTGCGGTTTCTCTGCAGGAGGGGCCTAGCACAGACTAAATGTCAGAGATGAGAGCGGGTAATATAACACACACGTAAAAAAAAAGCTTTTCAACGACTTTGTATTATGGCAAAAACCGTTTTTCATGTCAGTAAAGCCGGCAATAAATTTACTGGAATACCCGCGAGGCTCTACACAACCATAAAAAGGCCTTGAAATCTCTCTGAAATAGACAGGGAAAAACGGAGCTTACCGCACGTATATTCACGGCAATAAAGAGTGTGACATCCATTCTGGTATTACCGTAAGAGCAGGATTTTATTGGGATCACTGGCGCTCTACTACAATTGAACTGTAAGGGATTTTAAACGTTCCCCTTTACTAAACAGGCCTCCAAAATGAATTCGAAGAATGGAAATCGAACCGTACGGAAAAGATCTAAGGCTCCCTCGGCGAAAACGTACACTAACGGATATCAGTTCAAAAGGCTGATAGGGGGCCGTTTGAACGGCTGTGGTTATCCGTTCAGAAAAATATTCAGCCTTTCAAACGGCTGAGCCAGTTATCCGCTGCGACAAAAAAAAGAGCAGTGAAGCTGTTCGATTGCTCCTGCTATTCGTTTACAAAGAACAATCAGCCGTACAAATGGCTAAGGGTATCCGCTTTTCGAAGGGCTGGGATTACAATCCATTCAGAATCAACTTTATTCACCTGCCCTATTGGCTACATATATATGTTCATTTGTTTAAAACAAGCATCCAGCCTTTTAAACGACTTCTTTTACCCCTTCTTTAGGACAAACATTTAAACATAAATTTGAATTCTCATTTGTTGTCCTGAACATTTCCTATAGGAGTCGTGGGGAGAAATTGTCATGCCTGGACTTCAACCTGGATGACCCAGAAAGGATATACAACATTTGCCTAGCTTACCATGTGCAATTGAAGAAACTGTTCATGTCATGTAGCCGAGAAGCACTCAGGCATAAAATCATGGCAAGAAAATTTCCATGAGCATTTTCCTCAGTTGCCGTTTCTCATTACACAGCAATGATAAGGACCTCAGTAAATTGTTTGGTTATTTTAAAGATATAAGTATCCGTGGCTAGTTGTAAAGACAGCTACCCTACCCCCACTTCCATTTTATCTGGATCGATGGCGAGTGCACCCGTATTTTGCGGCTTCATATTTCCCGCCAGAATATGCAGTTAGTTGGCCACATAATTGTGGTCCAGAAGCGAATGGCATAACAACTAATTCAAATATCACTGACAATCAAATCCTAGGAAGAAATTCATGGGCGATTCCTACCACTGCAACAGATCTGAACAAAATGCAATCGGCGATCGTGTCGATCACACACCTCCTGTTCGTGCATGGCGCTACTGAACTGTTGGAAGACGATTCTCCTGTGCTTAGGCCCGGGTGAAATGTCGAACTTTACACGTGAAGAATATTAACTAAATAAGCATTCGGTCGACGCAAATAGGTAAATCTCAATAGTCGGGTCAAGTGTCGAACCTAATTAATTCATCGAACCAAATTCAGAACGGCAAATAATTTTATTGCTGTGCCTATATGCCCGGTAGCCGCCGGGAAGCGTCTCAAAAAAACTGAATACCCGGCAGTCAGACATTTCTATAGATTTAAAGGAAATACTTATCAAAATTCAAATCAAAACCACTAAAGGTGTTCTAAATGTATTGGCTATTGAAAACAGGATCGTTAACTGACTTGAATAAAGTTTGCCGAGCAAAACATTTTCGCCACAATTTAGTGCTGTTTGCGACTCACGGGCACGATTCCCGCCGAGACTAAATGCCCCGCAGCCGGAACTTTCAGTCCAAATTCCAAGAAAAGTCCCATGTTAGTCTCCTTGGAGTATACTGGTTCATAATAAGTTGGACAGCTAGTGTTCAATGGTTTACTAACTTGAGATAAGCAAGCAAACATAGGTTTGGTGTTCGACTCACAGGCTTACGGGCACTGTTCTCGATCAAGCTAAATGTCCGGCAGTCTGTAAATCCACCCGGATTTCCGCGAAATTTAGTCTTTACAATCTTTAACAATACTTAAACCCCAAAAATGTCCATTAGAACTTTGGGCACGCGAGACTAGCAAGTTTCGAATAGTTTATCAATGATTTACTGGCGCAGATAGACTAACAGATGTGCGTAACATTTTTCCAATGTCTCAGCAGGAATCGTGCCCATGAGTCGCAAACAGCACAAAATTGTAGCGAAAATGTTTTGCTCGGCAAACTTTATTCAAGTCAGTTGCAAACCAACGATCCTGTTTTCAATCGCCAAGACATTTAAAATGCGTTTAGTGGTTTTGTTTTGAATTTTAAGACTGCCAGGCATTTAGCCTGAGTGAGAACCGTGCCCTTGAGTAGAAAGGATCACGTTACGAAAAAGTGTCGCAATGACACGATTTTATTCTTAGCCCAGGAAGCCAAACTAGCTAGCTGCGAAGCCACTGTCCTTTTCCCCATCGTAAGGCAAATCCAAACAAAGATAGAACACTTTCGAAAGGCTAGTTCAAAGTATTTCCTTAAAATCTATAGAAATGTCTGACTGCCGGGCATTTAGTTTTTTGAAGACCCTTCCCGGCTGCTGGGCATATAGCCACAGCGTAATTTTATTATCATACAAATTATAATCGATGTTTCTCCCACGGTCGAACGTTCTATCCGTCTGAATAAGACGGATGAAATGTGTTGGTCGATCCAAATTCAGTGGACGAACCGATAAGTCAAACGAGGTACTTATCATGAACTTAATTTGCTCAGTTTAGTTCGATGTTTGACCCCGTGCCCTAGGATTCTGCTGGAACGTACCTGTAACCAAACTCGATTGCACGTTTATTAGATGTTGTCAACCACTGTAATGCCGACCATCACTCGACGAAAAACCCGATGCCTTCACATCTTCAAAAATCCCAACGAATCGTAGTTGATACACTACAAGCTCACGCCGCTTTGCGGTAACTTAAATCCTGCCGCTGAAGCGCAATTGAAAAATACTGGTTTATTTGTAGATTGAATATTACTGTACAGTTAATTAACTTTCACACCTAATGATGATGATACGGTTGTCAGAAAGATGACAAAACAAACGAAATAGTGGGGGTCCAGCTGAGATAGGTGACTTTTAGTCCTCAATCTCAGCTGGATGCCAAGCTATATTTTTGGTTGCGGAGAGGCCCTGGCTCGTTATGCACAGAGTATATCATATCGATGGTGGATCTTCCTGCCCTAAAATCGCACTGAGATTCGGGGTAGATGCGTGCGGCTAGGGCTTGCAGGCAGACCAGAATGACTCTAGCGAACGCTTTGCCAATTATGTTCAGCAGGGAGATGCCACGGTAACTCTTGCAGTCACTGCGGTCGCCTTTGTTCTTGTACAGGGCCACGATCTTGGCGTCCCGCATGTCCGGTGGTACCGAGCCCTCACGCCAACATAGGCATAGCAGCTCGTGAACGTCGTTTATCAGTGCTTCCTTCTCTGCTTGATGACTTCTGGGGGGATTCCGTCCTCTCCTGGGGTTTAGCTGGAGGAGAGACAGTCAGTGGTCTTGTTCGCTTCCTCATTTAGTGGCTCCTCATCCAGTTCTTCCATTATGGGTAGCTGGCTGATGGCGTCCAGTGCTGCGTCAGTCTGCGTGGAGTAGAGCTCAAGGTAGTGCTCCACTCACCGCTCCATCCGCTTCTTCTAGTCGGTGATGTTCTTGCCTGACTTGGTCTTAAGTGGGACACTCTTGGTGGCAGCTGGGCCGGAGCGGCCGTGGTCTGCATCAAGCTGTATCTTCCGATCAAGATATAGCCAGTAGTCGTAGGCGCAGTGCCGGGCACTTTCTGCGGGCAGCTTTAAGTGTGTCTCCTGTGGCTAGGCATAGGTTGTTGTCGTACGCCAGGCGTTCAGCGGGCTTGGCCTTTACTGCTGGTTCCATCTCCTGCCAGTTCGCATCGACCCAGTCTTTGTTCTGTCGCTCCTTTCTCCCGAAAGTATCCAGCCCTGATTCATACAGAGCGGTGCGCACGTGTTTCCATTTTGAGTCGGCAGAAGTGACGTCCGAGCGGCCCTTCTTCAGGGATGTTCTAAGGGTTGCTCCCTCTTTCTGGTCACAATTAGGTCGAGCTGGTGCCAATGCTTGGATCTTGGGTGTTGCCATGATACTTTGTGCCTTTCCTTGTGATGGAAGAAGGTGTTGGTCATTGCCAGCTTCTGGAAGGAGCATAGCTCTAGGAGTCTCTGACCCTTATCGTTCATCTTATTAGTCCCATGACAACCGATGACAGAGGGCCAGGCTTCAGAGTCAGCACCAAGTCTTGCGTCAAAGTCTCCCATGATGTGGAGACCTTCTTTGTTAGGCACGCTTCTGACAATCGAGTCCAGGGCATCGTAAAACTGGTCTTTCTCGTCTGTGGTGGAGCATAGTGTGGGTACATAGGCGCATACAAAGTTGACCACGCCGGCTTTTGTTGTCATTCTTAGTGTGAGGAGTCTCTTAGAACCTCAGTTGGGGGTTCGTCAAGTTGAGCCTGGGCTTATAAATGGTATGTACGTGTATTGCGTATTGTTAGTAAAATTAGTCGGTCTGTTGTTTGTCTGTTGTAAACAGTGATTGGTGCGTTTCGATCCGTCTTTGGTTAGACTAATATCTGTACGTGTGTTGTTCGCCAGTCTGTTGTTTGTTCCTTGTTTATGTCGTCGACAAGTCGCATGTAAGGTGCGGGAAGTTGTAGGCAACGGTTTAGTGGTGTCTGCTGTAAGTTATTAAACCACCTTTCCAGTACAATTCGTTGCTAGTAATCTGGTCTATAAAGTCGCGTTGTAAACCTGTGTTTAATGCTATTTATGAACAGTTGGTTGGCGCGACATCGTGGTAAGCCATGTAACTTAAAAACACCTTAAGAACGTTTTCAGGCCCAATTCACGAAAAAAAATAAGAACGTCGAGCCTCAGCTCCAAAATAAGACGTTCTTATAAAAAAAAAGAGTGTATGACGAGTTTTCGACGAAAAAAGGTACGGAAAGCTTGGAGCCTATATGAATTTTTGATTAGACGACGTACAGAAATCATTTTAAAGAATTTTCCTCCCCTGACTACTGTTACCCTCGACCCTCGATCCTCGACCAACAGGCAAACTCGTTGGTAAGTAGTTTATCATTGGCACTCTGACCAAAATTGTTAATGTTTCTGTTAAAAAGCACCTCTGGTCGCTTGAATTCAAAGGGCTTCCGCCGTGACGTGTTTTTGATGGCGCGAGCAACTCAGATTGAACAAGCTTCCACCAGTTTGAAGACAAATTTATTGAACGTCTTTAATATATCATGTTGAATATAACAAGACTTCAATAGCGATTTCTAAGGGAATTTGACAAAAATTGCAACAGCTTTATGGATATTTCTTCGCTGTTAGGTATCGCTGTCTCCTGCGCTGAAATGTTACGTATAAAAATTGCATTTAGGCGTTCAGTGACATCTTGTCTAGAAGATTCTGGCTTACTGATCATGTTATTGCGTCAGCGTGAGTCAGTAGTTTTCGTCAGTTACTTAAATTGCACAATGTTGTGATGCTACCAATTTCAGCCTTTTTAGATGATTCTAGAATTTTATGTAGAAGGTATATTAGCCGACAAGCACGAGGTTTAGCGAGTGAGTAATGTTTAGAAGCGGTAAAGTTTTGGTAGAGGCTGTGTTCATTCAAGTTAGACAGAAGTCACAGTGTAACTTACAAGCTCAGAGTTCTTGAGTGGAGTTCTTGAGCAGTATTCACTACGTTGTTTTGGAATAAATATCCTTGTTGCTGTCCCGACAACCCTGCGCTCTGCTTGAACTACAAACTACGTTCCTCTAACAACAACGAAATCGTAGCATTGGAATTCAGGTTGCTGGCTCGTACTCTTCTCAATTTTTCTTGTGTGCGTTTATAAAAAAAACTGGACAAGATTAAAATGTCGTCAAGTTCGGATACAGGTAGGCCTTTAATTCTTTGACTTTTCATCCCATCAGCTTCCATGTAGCGGAGAGGAGTGTTCTTATCAGTAGTTGTCTTATTTCTGTTTTCACTTTTCTGTTTGTTTGTAAGATCATCTATGGCCTCCTGGCGTTCCAGAGATTTCTAGGTTTCCAGGACTAATAAAATTCGCTTGTGGTCTTGTGGTGAATGACATTCGTCTTCTTCGATTCGTCTATGTTGTAATCAGTACTGCAGGTTTTCTTTTCACAGTTTTAGTTACAAATTTTGAATTTGCCAGCTTTGGAAAACATAAATACACGGGTTATGACCCTTTCCATGAAAAGGTTCCGTATGGCAAAATCCCGACAAAGAAATAACTAATAAGAACGCTCGGATTTACGACTGACTTGCCATGTAATAATAAGTCATCATTTTTGGACTATTGGGGGAACTATTGGGGTACTAAATCATAGCAAGGAACGTAAGCAACAAGGAAAAGGAAAAGAAATAAATTAAAGATCAAATTCATGTCCAATTTACCATGTACACCCGGCATAATAATATTATGATAGCGACAGCAGTCCATTCATTTCAAAAGACAGTGGAAGAGTGAACTTAACGCCATTGTGAAAGAGGCTTTTGAGGCAGGGAAAAGAAACACGATTTCGACGTGGCCAGCCGTACATCGCCGGTATCTTGTACGATAAGTCATACACTTGTGTCCTTTAGTCATGGATTGAATTTGGTTTTTATTTATACGGCGACATATGTTTCTTGTAAAGGGAAACATTACCTTTTATGTTGATGTCTTACTCTTCAACTGATCCTGATTAGAATCTAGTTTTTTATAATGACCATGGAACTTATACTCTTGAAGAACTTAATGATCTTGCTATTGTTGTGAAGCCGCACCTGTTTTTAATGCACTTATAATTTAATATTTGAAGCCTCGATAGACACTTTCAAGATCTCTGTGAATTAATTGTGGTGGCCGCTTTTGTTTTCGATTTTTTTGGCATTTTCTGGAACTTGGCTCACACCTCAAGACGACCTTACACGTTTTCAATTCTCCAGCTATAATATTGTGAACGAGTACCAGCTTGGACGTTCGGTAAGCTTTCAATATATTTTAAACTCAGTACAGACTCAAACTACTCTACAATTCTCGCGCACACAGCGCTATACGAGGTCAGGATACTGTCGAAAACTACTCACTAAAACTGTCAATCAAACTTCACATGTTTATGGTACGCAATGCAAAGGGTCCCTCATCACAATATGGTCACAGGTATAAGAAACTGGAGGAAACTTAGCATTCAGTTTTTTTATCTAAAAGGAAGTGTGTTATCCTTGGGGACATAAATATAAACACACTTGTTAGAAGTACTAAATAGAAAGAATATTTTAATTTAATTAGATCCGAAGGTTTTAATCCTCTGATATTTGAAGCAACAAGGACCACTGAAAATTCGGCTAATTGAATCGACCATATTCATTCTAACTTTGTTTCCTCTAGCACAAGTGGAAGTATTGCTTATGAGATTTCTGATCACCTTTTTTTTTTTTTACTGTGATTTACGACCCTAATCACAGCCCTTTTTCCCGATACAATAGAAATTAGAAACTTTAAAAAAAATTGATGAAAAGAGACATTTTTATCGGATCTAAGAAAAATCAATTGGTCTCCCGTGTTTAAGCTACTGACACAAGTGAAAGTCTTAGTAGATTTCTACATACTTTCAACAGCGTTAGCAATAAACATGCTCGTTTCAAAACTATTAAGATTAAAAGCAAATTTGACAAACCATGGATAACTTCTGGGCTCAAAAAATCAATGAAGATACGCAATAATTTATTCAAGAAATGGCTTCTGATAAATTTAAGTTCTTCCGTAGTAGAATTGCCAGCATAAATAAGTCATTTCGTGCAGCTTACTATAACGACATACTGCTTAGTTCAACTAATTCTAAAACAATGTGGTACAATATTAATTTTATCATAACTAAGAAAAGTCTTAAAACATATCCAGGATAAAATCTTTACACAGCCTTACTGCA
>OX419342.1:11177507-11240007 GCA_948470475.1 Galaxea fascicularis
CGTCTAGGTAAGATATTTAGAAAAATTTTTGTTTATTTTTCGACGCTACTTTCTTATAAGTTTCAAAATATATATTTTCAATATATTGTACAGGTTTGGAAATGGAGTGAACTGAAAAACATGATCTATGTTTGGCTTGTGAAATTCGAGCAAGTGATATCTTTAAGTCCACGAAGAAAAAAACAGTTCAGCGAGCTTAAGTATGGCAACAAATCGCAGATACTTTGTGTAGCTATGATACAACAACATTCATAGTGTTTAAACGTGCCGTACGGGATCGTTATGGAATAATCTCGTCCAAGTATAGGAAAAAGTTAAGCACCGACGAAAGAGCGAGTGGTATCGAAGTGGAGCAGACCGGACTCGAGGAAGAGCTTATTGAACAAGAAGACATACGCGAAGAAGAGGGAAACGAAGCTAAAAGAAAAACTGAACAGGATAAGTCTAAAGCCCAGGAAATAAGAAAAACTGCAATGGAGAACCTTGGAGAAACAAAGAAGAGGAAGCTTGTAAATGGCGAGCAAGATGATGCAACATCATTGCCTTTGAAGAATAAAACAAGAAGATTCGGGTCAGAAGTAATTGGCTACTGTTACGAGTTCGATTGTGTTGTGACGTGAGAAGTGGGTTGTTTGTAGACTAATCAGAACGCAGGGTTGTCGGAACAGCAACAAGGTTATTTATTCCAAACGAAAGTAGTAAACTCCACACAAGGCTTCACAATAAGCACACACTAGGCTTATAAAATTACACTCGACCTCCGTCAAACTTCAAATACTCACAGCCTCCGCCAAATGTATAAACGACCTCTGTCACACTTCAATAAATACGGCCTCTGCCAACTGTATACACGACCTCTGTCAGATTTCAATAAACACGGCCTCCGCCAAACGCTCTCAGCTCTCAAGTTACTTCTCTTTACTTTCTTCAACAAACACACTGCTTAGAAAAACTCTAAAGCTACACCGACCGGCTTATATACTCTACACAATAAAATTCTAGAACTTTCCAACTCAGCTAAATAAAGAAACATTACAATAAGAACTATTTACAGCTACTACGCAAACGGCTTAAAAATAGAATTACGGAATCACGATGATTCAGCACTAATTAAATATGCAGAACATTCTAGACACTTCCAGACAGTAACGCGAGTCACGCAATAATTTTTCGTAACAGCTACCTAAAAGAAAAGCACGTCTCTGACCTCTTGAAATCCGGTCATGTTTACTGTCAGGAACAGAAACGACGGTCGTGTTCCCGCGGAAGCTTAACTTTAATTTTGGCGCCACCAACCCCGTCTTCGACCCAGTTTCCCCGCGGAAGAAGATGCCGTTCGTGGCTCACGAACGTCTGCTGCTTAAGGTCTCTAATACCATTACGACGCGTTGCTGTGTTTCTTCGCCTGTGCTTCCTTCCTTGAGATCACGTCTCTTGTGCGGGAAACATGCTATTGGATTATCCGCCATATTTACCTTTTTTTTTGGAAAAAATGCCCACTTTTGAAACTTTATTGGTTTGAGGTAAGCAGCATCGACAGATATACGAAGAGATCATCATGTTCAGCAATTTTAACATTCAAAAACCTCCCAAGAACCGAGGGAATACTTTCTGTAATGCTCCCTGGTTCATTTTGAATTCTGGTTTTAATGTCATAGTGTTTAGCAGCCAATAGGAATCCAGCTGACCAGATTTCCCGCTTGTCCGCATGTCAAAAATGATCGCGACCTCAGGAAGCGAGATTGCAGTGAGCTCAGAGGTTTTCAGCAGATAATAGGAATTGAGCGTGCGCATTTTGGTGCAACGCTGGCTTTCAAAACCCGGTTGGTTTTGCCCACGAATGTGGTCGCAGTGTACATGAAAGGAGCTTCTCGGGGACTGGCAGAGGTTTCTCTTCTCTCAGTGATTTCAGAGACCTCTACTAGCTAGGAAGTATAACGGTTTTAGAATTATTGACTGGTGCGTTCCTAAACCTGTGTTGATGATGAATATAATTCCTCTTCTCTCTCTTAGCCACAGGACTGTACTGAGAGAGCAGCCTAGCTAAAATTAAATGTTCTAACTAAAGTTTTAATAAAGGTAGTATATCTTTCCTACGAAAAACGGCTCCCACTGGATGATGAAGACAACCTTTAATTTCCTTTGTGCAAGTTATTTAAGTGAATCACACGGCATTTTCTTCTTTCTTTCATTAGCACATAAGCATCAGGGTATTTTTTACATGCCTATGATAATCTTTTGCCTGGTATCAACTTCAATTTTCTAGATGCCTCAATTAAATGTAGCAAAAAAGAAGAAAACATCACTAAATACTGCTAATTTTTGTGGCTGCCCACCTGTCAAGGTCACATGTTGCCGGTCGTGTGTCCTGAGGTTGTTGACCTGTTAGATACGATTACCAAAAATGGAGAGAATTAGGTAAAAATATTGATGACACCAGATTGATCAATAAATAACATGGGGGAGAATGCAGACATAAATGAATTTTTCAATCATTCAATAGTACAGCATGGCAAAGATTTATTTCACTTTTCACTCGTGAATAACCACTAGCCGATAAGAAAAAAGAGTGGTGTTTTCCTTTTCCACGAAGATTAAGTCTTTAGTCTGGTTGGCTTAGTGAGCAAGTAAGATATTTATTGACGAGTTGAGAAGAATCAAACGAACGAGCGAGGAAAGAGCGAGTGAGTAGCATAACTTTCGTTCACAACAGCCTGAACTGCGAGGATCATCCTTCATTTGATTTCATTTCCGCAGTTCATATACGATTTATTTTATATACATCCTTTTCATTTATCTCATTTGACGGGAACATATGAACCCACAATTGACCTGCACCCAACATCAGTGGCTTAATAGCTCAGTTGCTTGGAGCATCACACCAGCATCGCGAGGTCATGAGTTCAAACCCCGTTGAAAACCTGGATTTTTCTTAGGTTTGTTTACGCAACAGAAGAAATCGCGTTCACAACTACGAGGAACATCCTTGATTTCATAAGTTTTATTAATTCTTCATCGGCCATAACAACGTCCGAAAGAAAGCGTCACCGACCAATTAGAATGCGCGTAGCTTCTTACTAATCAGTTTTACTTGGAAAGTCATGTTGGAGTAAATCTCAGTACGCATGTAGATTGTATTCATAAATGGCGGCCAATCAATTGTTATTTTGTCTTCGTGCTAATGAGGCCATCTAGCCTTGCTCCAGATCAGTATTACATTTATATTCTGTCCATGCAAACAAGGCTTGTTGGTCACTTACGAATTAGCACAAGGAAAAAGCAATAATTTGTTGGCCGCCATTTATGAATACGGTCTACAATAATGCCAGTTATGTCCATAATATTGGCTTAAATTTAAAATGGCAAAATCTTTACAAGGCGATAAAGTATTTGAAAAAGGGTAAAAAGTAAAAACCCAACGTTTTCAACACTAGGTCCCTGAGGATGACCTACATTTCAGGCTAGTAAATATTTTGTCAATCTCTGTTATGTTCTTACACGTGTGTACAGTTTGTAAGGTTTTTTTTTTCTTATTGTTACTTGTTGCTGCAGCAATGGCCGTTGTTACACCAACTGTGTCCCAAATCATCGCAATTAACCGATTTCTGTGCTGTTTACGTTTTACGCCCAGTAATCGTCAAAACGAAGTTTGTAAAGAAATATTGAAAGAAAGTTAACTTTTAACCTACTAATTAATTTATGGCATTTTCCCTTAACACTTATCAAAATGATTATTGAAAATATATTTTTTCATTTGTGCAGAAAATGTGAGTGACAGATATTTATTCATACCACTCAAGAGTACGCCGCGTATTTAGGACAGTGATCTCACATACCATTCACGGCTGGTAAAAGATGACTGAGCTCATGTTCTTCTGTCATGTCGCACCTGTAATCAGTAAGAAATGTTAGCTAAAAAACATTAAATGAGACTCTTTACTTGCATGCTATTTTGACTTTTTAAGTCTGTATCTGCCAGTCAAACAAGTAAAGCAAGGCTGTTGAATTTTCGCAGCCTGTGCTGATCAGTAAGAAATGTTAGCTAAAAAACATTAAATGAGACTCTTTACTTGGATGCTATTTGACTTTTTAAGTCTGTATCTGCCAGTCAAACAAGTAAAGCAAGGGTGTTGAATTTTCGCAGCCTGTGCTGACCAGTAAGAAATGTTAGCTAAAAAACATTAAATGAGACTCTTTACTTGGATGCTATTTGACTTTTTAAGTCTGTATCTGCCAGTCAAACAAGTAAAGCAAGGGTGTTGAATTCTCGCAGCCTGTACTGACCAGTAAGAAATATTAGCTAAAAAACATTAAATGAGACTCTTTACTTGGATGCTATTTGACTATTTAAGTCTGTATCTGCCAGTCAAACAATTCGAAACTTTTGAAGAGTTTGTCTTGGTTGGGCCTCTTTTCTGCAAATCATAGTTTAATGCAGGAGTAGAGAAAGTTAAGGACCTCCATGATGAAGACAATGGTTTTATGACCTTTGATGATTTTGCAAAAAAATTGAGCATCAACAGTAATTATTTCGAGTATTATAAAATGGTATATCCACTCTCAAAATAGTTCAAGAAACGATGTTCGCCTACCGGCGGCTGCGAAAGCCCTAACGATGCAACAACCTTCTGTCCCACACAAAAATACCTAAAAAAAAGTGTATCAACGTCTTATTGTAAAAAAAAAGGCTTCCACCCCTCTTAGAGCCAAGGTAAATGGTTGGCCGAAGAAGAAACAACAAGGAAAGAACACTGCGAGAGTTTCCAATTAAAACTTCTTCATAAAAGTGCGCAGTATCATTCTCTCAAACACCGAAACACCTGCACTGTTCCATTTGTCGGAAACTTCTCACTGATTATTCCACGCAAATGGCAAGGGCTGAAGTGGTTCTACTGCTCCATCTGGCGCAATATTTTCACTGTTTTTTTCCATCCAATGGAAAACGCTCAAACTTTGCTGGATGGAACATAAATATCAGTGAATCTGGGAACAGTGACGCTTATTTAAGCTGTTCGATACAAGATACTACATCGAGAAATAATGAGGCTTTTTCTTTGTGCCTGTTGTCACGTGACCTTTACTTTTCTTGAGGACCCCTTTGATAGGACCTTGGGTCGAACCTCTGTGAGCGGCACGATACTAACCCTTTTTAAGATTTGCAAATATATTTTGTCATTATGAACGGAGACACTTTCACATGTGCTGCATCCACTTTTAAAGGCTATAACATTCAACCAAAATTTATAATGCCTATCACCAAAGATACAACAAAAATAATCATAAAAGTAAATTATAATTATCATAAAAAATTCCTATAATCCCTTGAGGCTAAATTATTTTTAGGCTTTATAAACCTAGAAGTGTGTCACTCCAAAGAAAGACGACATTTGCTATAAAATATCTGTTAACTCAATCCAAGGTTAATGAAGTCATCAGTCACGTGACTATTCCTGCATTAGCGTTTTATGTTACGGTACCAAGACGTCTTAATAAATTTAATAGCAAATAAGATACTCGAGGTGGATATCTGTGGGGCATTTGAGAAAAACCACTTGACTTTTGTCATTTGAAATTTAAGGGGGCAATGCAGATGAGCGAAAATTTGGAAGACTAGGTCGAGCGCTGTGTAGACTCGATGTTGTCATACAGGAGATCAAAACTTTGAGTGAAAGTAAGGTTCCACCTGATAATTTGGTGCATGACTAAAACAGGGACATGGCATCATCAGTCACGTGGTCAGAGCATTTGCAATATTTTAGTTTGTGTTTAAAGGAGAAGTGTTGGAAATATTTACTTCCGTTTTCAAAACATAAGCGGACGAAATTTGAGCGATTTTGCAAGTTTAAATCGAAAAGGCGACCTCCGGTTGAGAGTTTTTAAGTATTATTTTTTAACGGAAGTATTTGTTTTGAAAATCGAGGTTCTGGGTTCCTAAATAGAGGAGAACATTTCAAGCGAAAACACTTGTATTTGGTGGCCATTTTGTCATACATCTTTCCCGAGGGGAGGGGAAACAGATTGTCATTCAGGCTGTACTGAAATGTCCAGTCAGTAACCGGGATACGTATAGTCATAAATTTCTCCAAAGGACTTACATAGGACCAACTACGAAAAGGTATCCATGGTTTGGACATATAAGCAAAAAATCCCATATTTTGGTCCGATCGGATAATAAAAGCTGTTTCGGACTATACCTTCCCACTCAAAATAAGCATTGCGTTCCCCCCCCGATTCATTCAAGCACTTGCAAACCACTCGAGTGAATACTGCTTGATGCTGTTTTGGGCATTTTCATCCTTTAAATCGCTACTGGCTTGATTTTCTTCGGTGAATCCCAGCTGAAAGTTGTGTTTGGGGAAACTTTGCCCGTGAATCAGTGCAGAATTACGTTGAAGTCAAGCTTAATGCGATTTAGTTGTACGTGCATGATCACGCAGTACGGTTTGCAACCGAGGTTGGATATTAATCCCAGAAGAATAAAAGAATCGTGCGAATGATTACTATTAAGGATCTTTAACATCCTTACAACTCTCCACGCTTGGAGTTGGTCAACTGATTACCGACCGGTGTCGTTGTATGTGAACAAACAGCTGAAAATAGCAACTGGCCGTTAGTTCGACGAAATGACAGGAAAATATGGGTTAATACTTTGAAAAGAAACTATTATTTCCGGGATTCAGGAGTCAGCCTGGTAAGCGATAGTTTCAATAGAAAGTAAGTCAGTTCCAATAGAAGTTGTTATAATGATGCTACCTAGTGCGTATTGTTTTTAATTTTCGATAGCAAAACGTTTGAACCACATGATGCCCGACTTTTGATCAATTTATGACAAGGTTACCTGATTGATTCAGATTACTTTACTTAATTTTTCATTCATCTTATCCAGAGGTGTAGTTTAGTGATGAATCCTGAATTGAATCAAGGGTCATACCTTGCCGTTTATTTTTCAATTTTCTTTATTCTTTATAATTATTACACATCGCACAGTCAGAGAAATACATTAGAGCAGCCAAAGCAAACAAAATGTGAAGAATTTACATGAATAAAAGAAGGCTATGACTAAAACAATTACAATACTAATACAAAAAAAAACTGTTAGAAAAATCACAACCAATTAACAACTAATTATAAAGGGGGTAGTTTCTAAAGAAACTGTGGTGCTGCGTCGGTGGGGAAGTAGTACACAAAAATTTGGTATTATCAACAGAGTTGATAAATGTAAATTGACCACCGTACAGGGATTCTAATAGCTGACGTTTCGAGCGTTAGCCCTTCGTCAGAGCGAATCGAGAAATTGTGGGTTGTGTGCAGTTTTTTATAGTGGAGTAGGAGCTACGCTATTGGTGGTAACATGGCAACGTGAAAAATAGGAATATATTAGTTAAATGAAAAGCGTTCGTTAATACCGTGGGGATTAAGGGTGCCGATTTGGAAGATGAATTGAAGATGAATTTTTGTTCCAGATCCTTGCGGCTTTCCGTCGTACCTTGATGTAGGGAAAGGCCGCAGATAGCCATGTGTTGTTTGGAGTGGTTAGGGAGATTAAAATGACGAGCGACTGGCTTAGATGCATCCTTGTCATTCTTCTCAACATCGCGAAGGTGTTCGCGGAATCGGTCGCCTAGTCGTCTTCCTGTCTCGCCAATGTATAATTTATTGCATAACGTACAGGTTAGGCAATAAATGACATTTGCGGAGGTACATGTGAAACGATCAGTGCTCTTAACAGATCGCATAGGTCCCGATATTTTGCTAGTGTTAAGAATGAATTGACAAGTTTTACATCGTGAGCGCGCGCATTTGAAAGTTCCGGGTTGCTCGTTAGTTTTAAATGCGCTTCTAACTAAAAAGTTGCCGACGTTTTTGTCGCGTTTGAATGAAATTAGTGGAGGTTGCGAAAAGATTCTGCCAGTCTCGGGATCATTTTCGAGTAATTTGAAGTTATTAAGAATGACACTT
The DNA here is from genome assembly GCA_948470475.1 of Galaxea fascicularis. Classification (NCBI taxonomy): domain Eukaryota; kingdom Metazoa; phylum Cnidaria; class Anthozoa; order Scleractinia; family Euphylliidae; genus Galaxea; species Galaxea fascicularis. The sequence goes on from OX419342.1 coordinate 11,185,467, forward strand.
TTGACAACATGATTATGACGATGGAAAGTGAGGGTGAATGGAATTCTGTCGTTCTTATCCTTTTGTGACGTTTGTAGTGCTGACTGTCGATCAAATTGTTGGGCGAGATGATGGCCCGCTTTGACCACAGAGGCAGGGTAGCCACGTTTTTCGAAAAACTGGCACATCTCCTCTGATTTGCTGGAAAAATCAGAGTCATCACTACATAGACGTCGAAGTCTAAGAAATTGAGAATAAGGAATGGTGATAGTACCAAACAAGTTTGTCGATGATCAGTTATTCGAGCGAACAGGTTCTAAATCATGGACGAACTGTTAAAGCTTGAATGTAAATAAATTTGAAGCAAGGACTAAATCTTAATCGAAAATAAGTTTGTTTTATTCGATGACACAGTCAGTTTAGTAGGGTCATAAAAGAATCATTAAATTTGAATATAAATGCTAAGACTGAATAACCTTTTTACATTAGGAATTCGTATAAGCTTAAGTTTTTTTGTATTTGATGAGGCAGTGAAAAAACCCATTTTCCATTATTATCAAAACATATTTTTTTTAAGGGAGAGGACAAAGCACGGAGTACTATTCCATGGAGTTCCCTGTGGATTACCTAAAATGGGGTACCCTGAAAAATATAATTTGGTAGAATTCTAGCCTAAACTTTTCGACATCAACATAAACTGAGTCCACATAAAGCCTTTGGAGCTGTAATCATTTCGTCCATGTTGGTTGCAAAGTCGTACTACAACACAGCACAGACAGCATTTTCGTGCAATATTTTATATCAGATAGATGCATAAAGATAACGCAAACTTCATGTGTAATTTCTCTTCCTACCTCAAAATAGAATAAAGCCTTTTGTTAATAAAAGAAATAAACAATGCCTCTTTAGTGGACTGCTAAAATTACACGTGCTTTAAAAAAGTCGGGATCTAAGGCGGAAACTAATGGAAGAGGGCGATTATGTTGGCACACCCTCCCCAATCCATAAATTTCAAAATAAATGCTCAAAGTTTATTTATTTATTTTTTTTTTCTTTTTTTAGTCTTAAATACAAATTATCCAATGTACATATATATTTCTTTTAATCTCATTACTTATGTAATACTCGCAAATAGATTTACTATCTATACAGTCCTACTCGCTACCCGCCTATATCAGCTTTAGCTATTGGCGGGTTAGCCTTGTTTGCTATTAATTGTTAAAATCCTAATAAACTGAAACTTGAACTTAAAAAAGCGCGAGGAGCCACGTTTAGCGTAAAGCGGGATAGTTGTATTTTTCATTATCCGCCCTCCTCTTCGCTTCCACTTCCAAGTAGAATTACAGCATCATTACCAATCCATACAAGTTAATTCGTAGGAGGTTTTAACAAAAGTTGACAGAAAAAAAAAAACAAGTTGTTATTGCAAAAACAACTTTTTTTACATTACATCCACTAACATTAATTGGTTTTCAATTACTGTGATTGTTTAGTTTATTTTAATTCATCTTAGCATTTCTTTCTATGTAATCGAGATTATTCATTTTATATTACGTCTGCAGCAATCTACAGAGAGTTTTGTATTTGTAAATTTGCCCTTAAAAATATGTTTGCTAGTGCACAAAGAAGGACAATTTCTTTCAGTTTCCCATGTCCTACTGACTCTGAACAGTTGTCTTGACAAAATACAACTTTCTTGCTATTGTTTTTTTACTATTACTGCTTGACGATCGGCATATACCTGCACTAACATTGATCATTTTTCAGTTATGTTGTTTGCTTTGTTTATTTTAACTCCGCTGAATAGAGGCCCTTGTATTAATATTCTAGGGTGTCTAAATTATTCGATTTAAGACTGTGAGACTCTACAAGCATTTTTAGGAACAAATTATTTTGTCTGTGAAAGTATATGTGTTTGTGCACAAAGCAGGAAAAATATTGTGACCGGTTGATAAATTGTTTTCATATGTGCCTCTGACTCTAAACAGTGAGGCTTAAAAACAATTTTTGTGTTCAGCATTCGTTTATTATGCACTGGCATTAACAAACGGAACCAAAGAAAAATAATTAGATCTGACAGTAATTCATTGACATAAAAACTCATATCCCTGCAGTTTCTTGAGCATCGCACAGGCCTGTACAGCCTTTAACTACAGTGCATGTGAACTTACTTTAAATTACTAAAAAAAAGAATGCCCAGTTGCAATATGTAGACACAAGGGACAGCCAAATATGAATAAGCTTAAATTTTAATTTGTTGCAAGAAAAAAAATACAGTATGTTGACCAAGCCCGCCCTAACATCTGAGATCACAACTTTTGTCAATTTATTGGCAAGACGGCACCTTGTAGACTAGTATGCATGCATTTTGCATTAATATGAAGCACAATGCCACAGCTCTCACTGTTCACCAGTTTGCCCTAGTTTGTTACTGATGATTAATTTGACCACCAGCTTACTATTATGTTTGTGTCATGAAGTGTTTGCCCTTGTATATCAGTTGTGCTTATGATATCAAATCTACTCGGACATGATGTTGTATCTCAAAAAGGAAAATGAGGTTTAACATTGAGGTGTCAGTCGTGCGAGGGAGCAATGACTATAGAGCCTAATGTTTCTGAATACAATCACTGTGTGTGTGGCTGAAAAGAAAATAAGGGAAGGCTCGACAAGGTGGCGGGGTATATGCAATGACAACTTTGTGATAAATATGGACTGAAAAGAGATAATAGCTGGTATCAACAAAGGCCAGAGGGAGTGGTGGAAAGTGAAAACTAAAAGATACTATGGGATTTCACAGTCCAGTGTGATCGGATGATCGAGACAAGAAGACCAGACTTGGTCTTTATTGATAAGAAGGAGAGAGAGGTTGTCATAATTGATATTGCAATCGCAGGTAATGACAGGGTGACATGAGGAACTTGAGAAGTTAGAGAAATACTTACTATTGAAAGATGAAATTGCAAAATTCTGGCACCATGCGAAACGTCATTGTACTGTTTGTTGTTATTGAGAACCTTGGAGCCGTATCAGTCAACTTTAAGAAGTACATGAAGCGAATCGGCGTGAACAACATTGCTGGGGATAGCAAAGATACTAAGAAAGATAATAAAAGGCACAATCTGTTTTTGGATAAATTTCCTTAAGCGGAACACGTCTTTTATAGAGTATGTCTTCAGTTAGCTTCTTTCTTAAGATGGTTCGAAATAGTTTTCATTTTCCCGAGACAATTTCTACAAATTATTTTCTAAATTCTGTTTGGTTCATGTTATCACTATGAAATTTGGCAGATAAATAAAATAAATATCATAGATTTATTACATCACTAGTATATTTATTTCAGAAAACATTTTACCTTAGCAACCATATGATGCATTCAGTTGAGCCCCTAAAACAGAAATCTTTTGTCTTATTTAAAAAACAGGTCGGTGAAATATTCTCAAACTTCTTTATTATATGTTACCGGGAATGATCTTCAACATAATTCAATTTTAAAAAATTCTGTAGGGCAGATTGAGAATAAAACTACTTTTTGACTATTGCTTTCTTATTTTTTCCTACCTACGGAATTTCCTACAGTCGGACTACATACGCAGCCAATTGGTCTTAGTCGTTACCGAAAATATGAAAAAAAAAATCTACCGAGCGAAAGCGGAAAGTTAGGGAACTTCAAAAATTTCGAGTACACAAGATCAGCATTTGAGCATGCGCGACACACACGTACTGCTTTTACTTTTCATAGCTACGGCGTGTGTTGCTTACGTACGTGCGCGCTCGGCTAAAAACCTTTTCGAGCCTCCTTAAATTATATTCGAGTCACTGCTTGTAAACAGGAAGACTTGAACCCTGCGGTCTATTAATGCATGAGGCAATAACATATTTTAATGCATTGTATACACCTTTTCAGCCAACATCAAGTTTTAAAGAAGAATGTATTCAACCCAAGTCTAGTGACGTTTGACGTAAAAAGTGGTCTTAAATTCCCTGAATCATTCTACATTGGCTTTTGGAAAGTACAATCAGGTCTTATTGTAGCTAAAGCAATGTTCACTCGTTCGATAACCAAAGAAATCTAATATCCATTATGAATACCCAATTTAGAGCTCATATTTTGTTGAAGGAGACCTTATTTTTCTTCCACTAATAAAGCTTAATCAATTTCTATACCACAACGAAACAGACCGCCCGGCGTTACAACTTACAGTGATTTTTCGCTTACCTTTGCTCGTACAGGTGGCCCTGCTTTTTGAAGATACCTAGAAAGGTAGAAACAAAAGCGTGAAAATTATCCTGCAGCTTGAATTATCCAGTGAATGGCCAAACGAATCGTAACTGAAGTTTTTTAAACTGTTTGAAGAACTGTTAAACATTGTTGTCTGGGTACGGAGCAAATTAGGGGCAAATGTAGCCCAGCTCACTTACTTGGGATAGACGGCAGAGGGAATCTCAACTAATATTCTACGATGATTCTATCTTTACTATTTCTTCAAACTAAGTTGCGAACTGCATGGAGTAAAGTTAACGTTTTATATCGTACTGATATAGTAAATGCTCCGTGTGATGGCATGAAGGGAACAAGTTTGATCAAATGAAGAATGATGGTCGCAGCGTTGAACAAGTTTGTTTGAGTTTGTGGCTTTGTTTAATTGTGGAAAAGCCTTGGGCCATGTCAACGCTCAAGTGTGGTCATTTTGTGTGTTTTGACAGGTGCTAAACAAACTTTGATATTCACAAGATGTTTAAATAAAAAGTGCTTTAACATCAAGTTTTTATTGCATAGACACCCAACTCTTATTTCGCGAATTATCCGTTTTCTGTTCTTGGCTTTTGAAAAGTGACTGCTTGGTCTCAATTTTCCTAACTGAACCAACAACAGAAGTGATTTGTTGCGCGCTTTCTGAGAATTGTAAGCGGGTTTTTTGGTGAAGGATAACTTAAAGAAAAGTTAAACAAAAGCCTGGAAATTATCTTGGAGTCTACATTACACAGCGAATGCATGATCAAGTAAATTTTATACTGAAGTCTAACTGGAACTGTTAGAAACAAACAAAACTGGGCAGATTAGTAATTATTAACGAAAAATCTCTAAGCCGTTAGCCATGACCTACCTGGGAGAAGTAATACTGGAGCTAACGTCTGATATTCTGCGATAATTCCTTTTTCGGTGTTTGGAACAGTTAGTGCCAAATATCCTACCTGAGTCTATAAGGAATGGACTTTATAATACCAGTAACAATGATAAGCTCCTTCAGTCCTTGTGACTGGTAACAGAGATAAAAGGCAAAAGCTGTTTTCGGATAATTTCCTTAAAGCGGAACACTTCTTCTTTGAGTGTGTTTTCAGTTAGCTTCTTTCTTAAATTCTATTGGCATCACTACTTGTAAACAGGAAGACTTAAACTCTGCGGGTTAATAATGCATAACGTATTAATGAAGAATGCATTCGACGTCTGGTGACGTTTGACGTAAACAATCATCTTAAATTCCCTGAATCTAATATCCATCATGAATACCCAATTTAGAGCCCATATTTTGTTGAAGGAGACTTTATTTTTTCTTTCACAATTAAAGTTTAGTCAATTTCTATACCATAACGAAACAAACACACTCGACGTTACAACTTACAGTGACTTTTTTGCTTGCTTTTGCTTGTACAGGTGACCGTGCTTTTTTAAGATAACTACTGAGAAAGGTGGGCAAAAGCGTGGAATGTATCCTGCAGCTTAGATTATCCAGTGAATGGCCAAACGAATCGTAACTGAAGTTTTGTTTGTTTGTTTGTTTGTTTGTTTGTTTTTTACTGTTTGAAGAACTGTTTAAAATTATTTTCTGGGTACGGAGAAAATTAGAAACTATTTATTACACAAGAATGAGCCCTGCTCACTTACCCAGCTCACATACCCGGAATAGACGGCAGAGGGAATCACATCTAATATTCTTCGATGATTCTATCTTTACTATTTTTTTCAAATTAAGTAGCAAACTACATCGGCTAAAGTTAATGTCTTAGATCGTGTCTTAGATCTTAGATCCGTGTAATGGCATGAGGGGAACAAGTTTGGTCGAGTTTTTGGTTTTGTTTAATTATGGAACAGCCTGGGGCCATGTCAGCGCACAAGCAGTGGCTAAAGTCTAACCGGAACTGATGGAAACAAAAAAAAAATGGGCAAATTAGTAACTATCAAAGATTAATCGTTAAGTATCGCCGTTTACCACGACCTACGTGGCAGAAGTGATACTGGAACTAGCGTATGGTATTCTGCGATGATTCATTCTTCGGTATTTGGAAATTAGTGCGTGCTGTCTTAACTAATTGTTTATGTCTTAGATTGTTCTGAGCAAATGACTTGGATACTGCCATGTCATGAAGGGAACAAATTTCTTCACTTCCTGTACGCAATCGAAACATTTCAACCAATTGTTCCACCTACAGCGGAACAATTCTTGAGTACTTACTAACTGAGTGTGGTTATTCCGATAACGTCGCGTTCTTCCGCAAATACTAAAAAGGATAACTAATTTTGCAAGAGAAAAGCTTTGCTGTAACATAATTAATTATCAGGCTATTATTTGCAGCTAGTAAAGCTATAGACGGTGACGCTTGTTTTATAGCCAGTCGGTAGAAAACGGATTTTTAATTAAACTGGCAAGAATTTGTGCGAAAAAAATAGTACACCAAGAAATATGAAAAGCTTTTCTGGGACTAGAAACGACACCTTTGCTTTGAGCCTGTTCACGTCCCCTTTAAACTATCTTCCACCATTGTGGTAGACCCCTTCGATGGAACCTCGTCTTGAAGTGCTGTAAGCAGCACGATACAATTACCCTTTTTGCGGTCGCGTTTTTCGCTGGGCATGGCGATCAAATTCGGCGCAACCGGCGCATAAATTCGCTTCGTTTGTCGCTGGAATTGAGCAGTTGCTGAAAATGGCAGATCTTATTCATCCTTTATCTTTCTGATGAAGTGTTCCACAATTTGACTGTACGTAATACTCGCCTTGATACATATCTGTAAGAGATACATATGTTTATGAAGGGAACAATTCAGACGTTATTGGTTTCCTAACTGTAATCATATTACTTAACTCATTTTAATTTCAATAATGCATAAGGTAATGATTCTATTTCGCGTGTTAGCCTACGTGAGGTGATCTGTACACATAAAGCTATGTCTATACTATAACGGAGCCCTTGGGCCGACACGAAAACCATATCGGATAGGGCTTTCGTTCACACATAAAAGGCTGATTTCGGGGAGATTTCTGAAACGGAGCGAAGCTGCCCCTCGTCGATCTTTAAATTGAATCGTCTCGACTTGTTCCAGTTCTCGGCCGTTTCTGTTCATATCAGGCCGTAGTATTTTTCATGTCGACATGATAAGCTATCCAGTATAGTGAAGATACAGCCTAACAGGAAAAGTTAAGAACTAACCGGAAACATTAAAGAAAACAAAATGTTTCAGCATTTCGGTCGCACTCGTGCATGCCAGCTATTAAGTTTTAATAGGTAGCAATCCAATGACCACGGTCTGCTCAACTTTCAAGGCTCTAAAAGCTAAAGTGTAGTCAAGCATGCTTTGGCTCGCGCGGTTATGTTGTAAGGTTACTGCGGTCTTTGGTCTTTGCTAGAAAACTTGACTTATAATCGACGCAAAGTGACCCCTGACGTTTGACTCTTTGAAATAGTCTTATTATGTGAGTTTCAGCTCTGATCTCGGATTGTGAAAATGTATATTCAGTTGGTCTCATTTGTTCTAAGTGGCATATTTACTATACTTCAAAAACTCCCATTAATGAGCACGACAATTATGGTCTGGTATTCTTTGAAAGGAGGCTTGCCTTTTCTGCATATTAAAGGTTTTGAAACATATACTCAACAGCAGAATGTTTCTTGCGTGTCGTTGTCAGAATTACCGGCAAGGTGCTTCATGGAAAAAGCTAGAGGAAGGAAAAAAAGACTGCAATTAATCTTGCAAATTAGGGTATTTATTGAATGACGAAACGAATCATAAACAGAAAGACACATCTGGGCAAGATGCAAACTGAGAACTATTACGCACTCAGGTCTCACTTCCAAATATTGTTATTTCGCCCAGTTAACAAACCAACCATAAACGAAATAGTTAAGACTCAGTCTATGACGCCTCTTTCTTTATTGGGTGTTTTAAGGATTTATGTCAACTTAGCAAATTATCTGCAGTGCCACCAAGGGAGAAAATTCCTATACTTCCTCTACTTAAAATAGATTTAAACTTCCCGTTTCGATTGCATCTATTAAACTTCCAGAATTGTGGTTTTCGACCACGTCAGCACAAACTTGTGCTTATTCCCTCAACGTTCAAATGATTTCGCGGACGTTAAATAAACTCTGATGTTCCAGATGAAAACTTTGCAGCCTTGAGGGTAAATGGCCGAATGAGTTTGCGGAATGGCATGTGGCATGGCTAGCGGAATGGGATAATTTACACGGAATATGATATCTACGGAATGAATTCATGACATAAATTATCAATCCACCCTCGTTCCGAACTTTCCTGATATCTTTTCTCAAGATGGCGGTCTTAAAAGCAACAACACTGCCAAATTAATAAGAGGTGCCACCAAAAGGGAATAGGACTCGTAAAGAAATTGGCCCAATTTATACTAGAGACGGATAATCCGTCTGGACGAATTATCCGTCTGGTCGTTTAATCCGTCCAGTATAAATACGGGACGAACTGTAAAGCACAGTATTAGTTAGTCTCATAGTTCGTCCCGTTTTTACTGGACGGATTATGCAAGTCGCGAGAAACTGGTACTTCGTTTATGCTAACACATTTTGTATCCTACTGCTAAGAGACCGTTGGCTTTATGTAACGAGGTGTTGATTCCGGCATCTAAGTTCGTCTGTCGCTGCATTTATACACACAGACGGATTATTCGTCCTGACGAATAATCCATCTTAGTTCGTCTGCCAAGACCAACTAAACAGATAGTTCGTCTTGACGGATAATCCGTCTGTTGCCCGTATTTATACACGGACGGCTTATCAGACGAACTGCAAAAATCTTGCCTAAGTTCGTCCAGACGGATTATCCGTCTCTAGTATAAATTGGGCCATTTAAAGCTGGAACAAAGCACTGCAAATTTCAATCTCAGGTTAGTTTCCATAGTGAAGAGTTACATCGATCCTATAGAGATGTCGTTTGTTGGACGTTTACTGGCATTTACCGTTCTGATAAAGCCAGCTCCGCAATTTAACTGGGAAAAGTCAGAGGATTTAATAGCATCGTAGTAATTCTAAAACTTTCCTTTCTTGTCTAGCTAAACAAAAGAGATTATTTTTTGTGGTCTTTATAGTTAAACTCTTTCGCGAAATTTCAAAATGTGCTTTATCGCCGCATCATTGCTTGTCAACAGGAACACCCGACCAAGATGAATAATCATAATATAATAAGATTGAAGTTTAAGGTGTTTTGAAGCCTTTCCTTTTAACCAAGATTTTGTTACATTCGAGCTAGTATTTTCTTAGTGAAGCCTTGGGAAGTAAAGCAGGCGTTTCGACGGTTAAATCTTAACTATAAGGCTGTGTAATCTGGGCGTCTTCCTCAGTTCCGCCAGTATCACTGATCCAACTAACGCCCAGGAGACCAAGGGAGTAATGAAGCAGAACACTACATCGGGGATATTTCCAGAATAAGTCTTGCAGATGTCCTTTTTGGAGTTCCACAGGGCTCAATTCTTGGGGCCCGTTCTCTTCAACCCTTATGGGAACGACATGCAAGATTGCTTACAATGGCTCCTTTTGCTTTCAGTACGCTGACGACGCAACGGTGCTGCTTTATGCCACTCCCAAAGACTTCGATGTCTGTGTAGACAAGATGAAAAAGACTCTCAGCAGCATCGAGTCGTGGGCAGCTGATAGTAACCTGCTACTGAATGAAACCAAGACCAAACAGATCGTGGTTATTACCACCAAGTATGTGTCCAAAGTGCATAATTTTAAGGGATACACTCCACCTCTCACCTTAAAAGATAAGACAGTCGATGGGGGGAAGAATTTTAAGTTGTTAGGAACTTAGCTTAGTGAGGACTAAGATCAATGCTCAGTCTTAAACAAAACATGAATTTCTTTCATCGAATTGAAAAATATATTTTGAGAAACCGAATACTTTTTTCCACTGCCTCATCACTTAAAACCAAACTCATTTCCTAGTGGGGAAGGTTAAGTCCTTGCTTCAAATTTATTTACTTTTATGCTTCAGTAACAACTCTTCCATGTAGCCATTCACTCAACTAATATCATCAGTATTAACTCGCTCAGTACTCTCACAATGAGTTGCAATTTCTGTTGAAACTAATAAAAAAATAAAAGGTATGATTCTAGATTTAGTCCTGGATTCATCACTAAGTTACACACTTATTTGAAGGCAATGAAAAAAACAAGGTATTAGCAGGGTAAGCTTGTCATATTTGCATAAATCAATTAAATGTCAGGCATGTGGTTCAAACATTTGCTTTCGAAAGGTGCAGGCATGCTAATAAATTGACAAAAGTTAGTAACCTGTGATCAATTTTCATCTTCTTCTTTCCCCTCCCCCTCCTACTGCCATTCACCTACCCACCCCCACCCTATCCCCAAGAAATGAGCTTAATATGGACCCGGGAATATTGAATGACAATAAATCTGGACAATTAGCATTGTCTTGAAGCAAATACACAATATAGTTACCGGTATGGTTGTTGGTAAAATTGGAGGCATGTGAGTTTTAATGTTCATTATATTGTGAGATATATATTTCCTTTGTTGTGTTAGTAGTTATATAGTTGGGGCTACCAAACCATTTTCCAATTAATGGCTAACAAGTTTTTTATGTTCGATACCAACCCAACTTATAACCAAATTTTGGCAATCTATATATTTTTTAAAATGCGTAACTTTCTCGGAAAAATCACCAAGCGTGACTTTCTCGGAGACTTTCTCGGAAAAATAGGGAAACCCCCAGTAAAATGAGTCATCACCAATAGCTATTGTATTCAAGGTCATATGATTGTCATATGACCATCAGGTAAACTTGTTTTTGAATAAAGTTTGTTGGTAAAGTTTACCTGTAAAGTTTGTCGTCGAAATTTAAGGTTATGGTTTGAATGATGTTAGCGACAAAACACCACAGCTGTGGCGTGACGTCAGCAGCCAACAGGGCTTTTTAGATTTTATAGTGGCCGTAAGCATAACTTGTCACACCATTATCATGAATATACCGCTTGTCATCGAAACAGCTGAGTGATACTTTATTGATTTCATAACTTCCTAATTCATGGTTTTGACTTCTTATGGTTTTCATAGTGTGATACATTTGTTTATTTCCTGATAAAGTCTCTTTATAGTTTTCATGCTCAATGTTTTTCTTAATAATATATTTTTTAATTCCTTCAGTATTTCCTCCTTTTTGGTTGTCTTTCATATAACTATACATTTTCGATCTCAATCCGACGAATTCAGTTATTGGAATACCAGCCGCCTCATCCTTAAATTTACCGATTACTTTTTTATTCGCCTTATCAAAATACGGCGAGTTCTCGGGGTAATCACTGTTATCGAATCTATTTTTATCCCCCCAGAAGTCATTGTAAACATCTTTTGTTCCGATCTCATATGTCAAGCTGTCTGTGTCTGTGAATAATAATTTCGCTTCTCTACCGTATTTTTGTTTGATGTAATTATAATGGAAATCGTACATTAACGTCTTGCTTAAATCCAAGATGCACATACCCACATATGCTGGCCTGTTTAGGGTAAGTGTTTCTTTAATCTTATGCACAGCAACCAGATTTTCGTTAAAGATTTTACTACTCACATAAGTAGGTTTAGCCGCCATTTTTAATAGTTTCTCTTCATCAGTTACTAATCTGACATCTACTCGCTTTCTGATATTTTCCATCGTTTTTCCGGATACACTGTTGTTCATAAGTTTGAAGAAGTCTTTCTCGAAAGCATTTTTGGCATTAGTTCTTTTCTGAGTATTGAAGTCAATGTATTGCTTCAACCATGCGGACTGATTAAATTCAAGTATTCGATGGACTTTAGTTATTTTTAAACCGAGATCTGTAAACAGTTGAAGGTTTCTGTAATGAAGCACGTATTTTTCCTTATCACTCATTGTTGGAATGAGTTTGTGTACCAAACCTGTTGATATTTTATATTTATTCGCGACTTTTTTGCAATATTCTGACAACATATTTTCAGTTACTTTATTTTTCCGGTCCTAGCGGGTAGTTATTATGGAGGTCATGCAACTCTTTAGGATATTCAAGATCGACTTCAAGTATCAAACCCTTATTACTGTCTTCGTATTTGGCAAGGTTTAGATTATTGATTTGTTTTTCAGTCAACCATTTGAAACCACCTGTTGGTAGATACTGACTCATAGCCCAGCCGTATAGATTATTAGCATCTAAATACATAATATACTTTGAGGGCGCCTTCTCATTATATTTTTTCATGTATTTATTATTTGCCTCTCCATATCGGTTAGCTATGTAACTGATACCTCCACGCATACCCTTCTCAATGAATTGAAACATATCTACATCAGTCATGAGTTCTAGTTTAATATTAGTCATCTTTAACATCGCATCCCAACTCAGACCAGGACTTGTGAAGTAATGACACGGGGCAAGTTTATAGTATTCCTGAAGTTTTCAAATACATCAGCCAGGAGAAGGATATCTGATTTCAGATACAAGTCGTGGTATTCACCCATATTTTTAAAATGAAAAGTGTTCCATACATTTTGAGCATGTTCATAGTCTTTGTCTGATATATGTTCATCATTCAGGATGCTGTAAAATGTTTCTTTTGGTGGTAGCTTTTCATTGAATTTATCGAAACTGTCCATGAAGTCATATGGATAAACTCCTTTTTGAGACATTAAATCAAGCTTTTTAGTTTTGAATTTTTGGGAGGTGTATTTTAATAATTGTTTTGGTAGATTACTCACTAGTTTTTCTAAACTTGAGCTCATAAACTGGAAACTGTCAATGAAGGTCAGATGATTACCAAGCATGAATGCCATGTGTTTCTCCATGTTATTAGGAATTGCATTGATGTTCATTTGACACTTTTCACCTTTTCTGTTTGTGTATGTATGCTTCTTGACTATTTCACCGATCTCTTGCATTATGAAATGGCTGTCATACCCACGGAGATTATGAAATATTACAGGAATTTTATCACTTATTTGAAAGTTGAGATTGCAATCTTGGTGTGCTGAACCACGATACACACCAGTGATATGACAATGGTCTCTAACTCTTACATCGGTTTTATTATATTTTTATTACAGATATGACATTCATCAGCTTTTTGGAATTTCTCTTCATCCTCTTTTGTCATTTTCAGTGGTTTGTTAAATTCTTTTTTCATAACGTTTTTACAATATTTAACTTCATCTAACATAGCTTCCATGAATTTATACACGGCTTTTTCACCTCTGTATGTTTGTATTGGTTTTGTGTATTTGTCATCGTAACAACAAACGACCTTATATCCATAACCACAGTCTATATGCTTCTGATAGGTTTCTGTATATGATTTATCATCATTGGGTTGACAACCATGTATTTTTTCTGTTATTGCCTCAAAATCTGCATATATTGCAAATGGCACTGGTAGTTGTTTGTGGAAATTGTTGAATTTTAATATATTGTTGTCTTTAGTTGGCATTTTTATCGCTTGTGTGCCATTTACTTGGATGCAGTCTTCTTTATGATTGGCTAATACTTTTTCAGAGCTGAAGCATTGCAAACAATGCATACAGAAATGTTTTCTCTCTTTATGTTTCGTTTGATTGTACATGAATTTATTGAAGTCTTTTAGTAATACGTAATGTTTGTTTTCATTTTCTGTAATCAACAATAGATTCAAACAGTCTTCATTCTTTTCTTTTGAAATATAAATGGGGTATGGTTGTTTGTCTTCATAACCGAAAACATTAATGGTAATCTCATTTTGCTTTTCTATTTTGTTATACTGTTTTGTGGTGACTGGAAATTCAATTCCTGAATAATTGAGATTTTCAATAAAAGCCTTGCCGACTTTTTTATTCTCTGTGGGTATTTAGCTTGGGGGTTTAAATGTCTGATATGACACCATCTGAAGCATTCATTGTCCTCATTTTTCATGTTTATCAAACCTTTTGCACTGTTTCTTAGTTGCGGTAATTTGATGTATGAAGAACCTTTCACCGGTTTATATTTTACCACATTGAGATAATGATTATCAACTGATTGAATTGTCCAACCTGATCCCTCAGAAATCCAAACTGAAATTTTATTTAATATATTTTGTTTGGATACTTCAAGTGATTCAGCAATCTCTGGATTGTTTGTAATAGTCTGAGTTTGACTGTTAAAATAGGCGGTCTTATAAATTGTTTCTCCATCTGATATTTTTGTGAATGTTACTTTCAATGTTTCAACAAATTTTAGTCCTTTCATTGATTTTAGTGTATTTATAATATGGTATGCAACAGCTTTTCTTGTGTTTTGTAGTTGAACTAGTGGATCTCTTTTTGTTTTTGATGTTTATTTTGTAAGAATTGGTATAACCTTTTAGAGCTTTATCTGTTGCTCCATTTTAGTCCTTGGTAGTGGTACTGGTTTTTTAGTCCTTGGCACTGGAACTGGTATGTCTCTGAACTCCATTGGAGGAGCAATTATTTTTTGTTCATATTGATTAACCATTTCACGTACACTTTTTCTTGGTGTTGGGATTGGTTTCCTTATTTTTGGCACTGATTTGGATTGAGGCTTCTTCTTGTCATTCTGCTTTAATAACAGATTAATTAGTTGAGATTTTTTCAATTTTTTGAGATCTCTTTTATTCATATTATTTATATTTTCCATATATAATTATATGGCATAATTTCTTTTTAAATGGTTTATGTGCGTTTAAGTATATAAAGGATATAAGAATATTTAAAACTATTTTCTAAATTTTTGATAAAACAAATAATTGGAAAAATATGATATGATCCTGTTGATCCTGTCTGAGCTCTCATCATCAGACCTTGGTTACGGAAAACGATGACAGAACTAGAGAAACACAGCACGTCAAGCAAGCCCTAAAAATGAATAATTATCCAGAATGGATGCTAACAATACCACATCCAAAATCTACAACAGAAGATACCAAAGAACCTCAAAACAAGAAGAAAATGTATGCATCAACGCCATACATCAAAGGAATCTCAGAACGCCTGCAAAGAGTTTTCAAGTCACACGAGGTTACACTTATTCATAAACCCGTCAATTCTCTAAGATCACAATTGGTACGTGTCAAGGACACAACTGTCAATCTCAAGAAATGCGGCACGGTGTACCAGATACATTGTGAGAAGTGTAACAAGGAGTACGTTGGCGAAACGGCCCGCTCTCTGGAAATCAGAGTGAAAGAACACCAATCAAGAAGTTCATCAGCTATTCACGAGCATTGTCGCCTGGAGGGCCACTCGGTGGACCCAAATAAGACAAAAGTACTATCAACCGAAGTTAACACCTTCAAACGCAGGATAAAAGAAGCTTTTCAAATTAAACTTACGAAACCGGTATTAAACAGAGACAATGGTTACGAATTAGCAGCCATCTATGACACAATTCTAACCCCCAAGAGGCGTTAAAACCCTTTTTAAAATTCATCTTTTTAACATTCATATCATTGACTGATGAAGTCCGGTTGAGAAACGGACGAAAGATTTCATAAGTTTTAACTTTTAGCTCCGAGTTTGTAAAACCTTTTTAACTTTTATTGCTTCCGGAGCAGGAAACAAATGTTTTTGATTGTAATTTATTTCAACTTTAGTTCATTATTTTTATAATTTCTTTTTTGCATTTCCATGTATTATTATAGTAACATTTTTTTAATTCTTTTGAACGCAT
Source organism: Galaxea fascicularis (assembly GCA_948470475.1). NCBI lineage: Eukaryota > Metazoa > Cnidaria > Anthozoa > Scleractinia > Euphylliidae > Galaxea > Galaxea fascicularis. The sequence goes on from OX419342.1 coordinate 11,201,362, forward strand.
CCTTTAAATCCCCTGTTCTATGGAATAATTCATTCTGTTTTTCAAATAAGTATAAAATATAACAGTTTTTCACAAATACCTCATTGATATTGAAATAGAGTTTGTCGCTGTTATTTGAGTGGTAGTGAGTATGAAGATACAGATTCTTACAGTAAAATATCAAACACTCTTTTTTCATTATACTAATAGTTTTCATTAATTTCGAGAATAGGATTGAAACCTTCTAATATTTTGAGATCCTCAGGAGTATAACTTATTTCATCGAGATTACCATCAGCGTCATCAAGCTTATCTAATGTCATATTTTTGAAATCATAAAATGTATTGCTAAATGCTCTATAATGATTTCTAAGAGGTATCATAATTGTTTTTCTCTGGTATTCTTTTGTTAAATTATATGTTTGATGCATAAGTTGTAATCTGTAACGTTTGTAAAATTGAGCTATTCTTATTGATATATTTATTTTATTTCTATTTTTGCTTTCATCAATTAGTCTTAATAAATTAAGTGCCTCAATAGCCATACATCTCATGATACAAAGCTTCTTTCTTATAGGTAATCTGATATTATTAGGAATACTCAACTTTTCAAAATCAAGAGATATATTCAGTAATTGGATTATGATTGTTATTACATCAAATTTCGTATAAAAGATATTTAGATAAATACAACCAGAAATAAAAATATTTTTGGTCACATATATGACAAAGAAATTCGGATGATCCAATAGGTACTACTATATATATATATATATATATTACATAAAAATATTCTTTAATCATCATCTGAATAAAATGCACTATCTTGTGAGATATTATAAGTAGGATCTTTATCTAAATCATCAGGAGTGCTCCATTGAGATGAAGATTCACTATCGTCATAATAAGACAACTCACATGAGGATTCATCATCAGAAATATAAAACATTTTTTCTGTTTGGTCAGTCATATATATAGGTTACATAATTTACCATAACAGATTATAAGCCCAAAAGTTGGGTGATTCTCTGTTTTGATATGTTAACTTGTTATTTTTGTCTCCTATTCGAGATGCTCTTCGTCTGTATTTATCTCTTCTATTTTTGTCACCGTGTATCAAAAAGTCTCCATAACGAGAATCACCAAAATGGATTTTATTACCGTTTTTAAGAGTAACCATATCTTTTTAGCTCATGGATGACGTAGTCATGCCATGAGGTTTTGTTGTGGGTCTGAATTTCCCTCACTCACTCAGGGGATCACTCATTCGCTCACTCACTCGATTCTGATTAATTTATTCATTAAACTTCCCCCCGGTCCCTCCCCTGGTAAGTATTGCTTTTGTCTCCATAGTCTTCTTGGTCCAACGTTTGCAAATTTCAGGGTGTAGTACAAAGGTGGAGAATTTTGCTCTGCAGATGTTGTTTACGTGTTTAATGTTCATGGCGTCGGTTTTTCGTTTCGATTTTCCAACTCAACAAAGGTAAAGTTAATAAGATGAAGAACACGAGCTGCGAGAATTGAACTTTGAAATCTTCAGAGCAGCGAAAATGAACTTCGAGATATCGCAAAAGCAACTCTAAAGCTTATCACTGTGCGGTACCTGGGGCAGTAGTAATCGAGAATTTTTTGTCACAATATGATGGAAGAAGGAAGAATGAAGAAAATCGGCAAAAAAAGGAAACAGGAGAAAGACTTTCTAGCCAAAAAGCGAATTCTGGCAAGCAACGCATTTGATTTATGAGCAACATATGAGCGATTTAAGCAGGTACGTAATGAAGTATTTTTGAAGACGCTCTTTTCATGGTGAACGCTCGATTGCAAATATGATCTTGTTTAGAAAGGCTATATCGCTTGGCTTAAACGATCAGTATAACACTTTGTCAACATTTGACAAAAACACAAGGACCACAAGCATGCAAATATTTTTTTCTGTGAGGATATAATTTGGTCTGACAAGCAGCAATAACAGCTAATCTGCTCGAACAACAAAATATTTGGAAAGTCAAGTTAATTGTAGCACAAAGCATAGTTAGATGGATTGAATATCTCACCTTTACAAAGCAAAAGTTTTGTGCCGGACCCCGAATCGCTCAAAAACATTGTGGCTGTAAAGCGTGACTAATTTCCCTCAGGACTTTCACAAAATATGTTATTATCTGTATGTTATCTCGCATTCAGAATAGTCGGAAATTTTATTACGACCAAAAACGTTTATAAAACTAGCTTGAAATGAGCCGTCGACCAGTAAGAAACTTTAACTTGCCTCTTACACTTCTTAACAAAGCGATCACATTTAAATATTATTTTTATAGTCCATGTACAAATTTGCATATTTGTGCGCCGGTTCAAATTACTAACGTCTGTCAATTTCGTCTAATGTAATGCTTCTGGCGCCTGTCAATCAACTGCGTAATTTTACGGAAAATATTAGCGGGTAAACGGTTCTTTTACCAAGAGGTGTGCCTGGAAAGGATGTGCTCCCACAAAACACAAACGAATGTACAGGTTTCTTACACATATCTTTTTAGAAAATAAAGTTGTTGTAAATTCAAAGTATTGTTATGTTCCCCATCCATGAGCTGGCTCAAAAGTACCGATGAATGGATCGCTTCTACAATTCACAGGTAATACTAAACCTCCATGTGCTTTTTTTGGTATTGGGGGTAGTTTGACAGGTATTGATCTTCTTGATCTATTTGAATCGCCTTGAAGGCCTTTACCCATGATAGCATCTAATAGCATTGGAATACCGATAGAAGCTAGAATTGTTCCCAAACCAGCCCCCATTTGTTTTTTTGTTGGCTTAATATGGACACCAGATCCTGTTTGCAAAGCATTGAGAACATCTTGTTTTTGTTTAGCTGTCAGGTATTCTTTATATTGAATTAATTGTTTGACTTTAGAGTCAGGAATAAGGAATCCACCTTGTTGATAGCCTACGTGACAGACGCCTTTTACGGCTCTTGTTTCACACGCCGGGAAAAGAGCGTCTGCGATCCCGAGCTGGAGAACGATTTCCGTGACGTCAGTGCTTTTGTTTTTCTCTTAACCAATAAAATTGAGTGATAAAATGATGCGATCAATTACACTCGAGTTACACTCGCGAACTCGCGGGCTACTGTCTTCGATCTTAGCAGTAGCATGTGTCATGAGTGGGTAAACGCCGAAAAAGGTTAACTTGTCTGAAGATTGTTGTTATCCGTGTAAAGTAAAAATTTCCAGTTTAAAGGAGAAGATAAAGAATCGATTTGTCTGTTTACGTCGGTAGGAAGAACCTCGCAATATGCCGCTTATATTATAATACTCTGAATTGATACAAGAAGGCCTTGAAAAAAGTGGATGAAATCGTCGATGGAATTCAAACAAAATTTAAAACTGATGGTCCGGTCCGTATAAAAAGACTCGCTAAAGGTTTAGAACCACCGGAAGCGAAGAAAAGTTTCTCCTTTGGCTCCAGTGTAAAGTGCGAAAATTAACGGAAATCAATGTCGCCAGCTACGTTTACATCATGCTATCCTCTAAACCACCGTGTTGCCCCACTTAAAACAAACAAGAAGCTAAATCGGTCAATAGAACCGAGATTGAAGCGGCAAACGCGCGAACAGGAGTCGTGTAGGCCTTCCAACCCCATTTTACAACCTAGTACTTTCGATCCGCCTAAAGAGCAACTCTATTACTCAAGCCAATCCCGGCAACTGATGAGATCCACAAGGGAGGATCGAAACCATGGTCTTGTCTATCATTTAATGGCGTACCTAACCACAGCCAAAACCACTGGCATAAACAAAACAAGGAAAATACTATAACCGCAGTTACAGAGCGGAGTGAAACGATGACAAAGACACAGCCGTAATTAGAGCGGATTTGAGCGCTCAACTTCACGTGTTGCATAGCTCTCTAAGAAGCTACAACACTAAAGGAAGGATAAAGAGACGAATAGGCGCAAAAGAAACACAACGTCTTGCTACAAAACCAAATAACTGGGCCCGGTAATGTACAAACACTGCAAGATAAAGATGATCATACTACGCGGCTCAAAATTCCTATCCTTGATAACAAGAGAGAGACTGTTCTGTCACTGAACGCACTGAAACCAACCAAACCGAAGCTAGACAAAACGCTTCAGATGGCATATAAAGGACCGCAGTCGCTAAACAGAAACAACCAGGGTCAAAACAAACAGGCGATAAATGGAGTTAAACCCAGAAATGACCTTTGGTATCAAAATACATTACATGCGACATCTAAGCACATGGCTGTTTCAATCACCATCACCATCATGCTATCCTCTAAACCACCGTGTTGCCCCACTTAAAACAGGCAAGAAGCTAATTCGGTCAATAGAACTGAGATAGAAGCGGCAAACGCGCGAACAGGAGTCGTGTAGGCCTTCCAACCCCATTTTACCTGATAGATTGTTTTTTCTGTGTACGTGGATGTACGCGAGATCCCTACGCGACCCCGCGCGTGTTGGTTCCACAAAAATGAGAGCCGACTTACGATTGGTTTAAAACTTCTGACGTCACGGAAATCGTTCTCCAGCTCGGGATCGCCGACGCTCTTTTCTCGGCGTGTAAAACAAGAGCCGTTAAAGGCGTCTGTCACGCAGGCTATCTTGTTGACCACTTCCAAATAATTTATTAATACCTAGGCTTGCTAAACCGGAAAGAGCTCCTGCTGCTTTTTTTACAAGAGGCATTGCCATTGGTAATAATTTAGATGATAAACCTGCTAATGAACTCCATAGGCCACCTCCATGTCTTGCAACTTTACGTATCTGACTTTTTGATATTTTAATGTCAACACCTTTGTTCATTTTCATTGCTTTCTGAATTCGTTTCATTTGTGTTTTTGTCAACATGAGTTCATCATTGCGTTTCAAATCAGATTTTTCTAATCTGAGCGTGATGGCTGAATTATTGGAATAAGCTCTTGAAAGCTTTTCCATTTGACCCTTACTCAATTTAACACCATGAGGAAAATATTGCGTCATATATTGTATATAATATATGTTACATTAAATTAAAATTTGATATGTTATATTATATTTTGATTACGTTATATTATATTTTGATGTTCTTTAACGGAACATGAGTTTACCATCTTTCTGAATGAGCTCTGCTTCCTGTTCATATAAAATCAAAGCATATACACTATAAGCAGTTGCTGTTGTACCACTTAGTTCATATCTGAAAGTCAGTTTAGTTGTTCCATCGTGAATATCGAGTTTTTGTTTAGTAAGATGAAAATACACAAAAGGAAAGATTGTTCTGAAATTACTTCTGTTAAGGTATCATGGTAGGTGGATTGACAGTGTTTGGAAATCGCGCCCTTACGTTGACGCTTTGAAAGAAAACCTCATCAACCCATACATTTTCTGAAAGCTTAATAGTTATACAATACAATCATATCTTTGAAATTTTCTTAAAAGTCAGTGTTGCAGTGATATTAAAAGAAATGCCCAGAAACACGGCTTCGCTTAAATTGGTTCGTTTCCGCGCATGAATTATCGGATCGGCGCGATTAATATCGGAAATGTTTTCTCACACATCACCCTCAAAAACCGTGTCTGCGATTTTCCAGATGCGGTTTGGTTTTTTTTTTTTTGTTACAACCTCCTAAAGTTTGATATTGTCCATGCGGACGTTCCTTTGTACAAAAGAGGCCATAACTCGGAAACGGAAGCGAAATTAAACAAAGCCGACACGGTTTTTCGAACAAAGTATCCTTGAACATGCCTGCCGATTTTCAGCTAATTCCGTCGGAAGACGTGCGTAAACGAACTAAAAATGTTCACCCTTATATGCAGTTTTCTGTTATCGAGAAAAAGACGAAAAACGTTTTATGAGATTTCTGTGATTAGGTGTTAAAAATCCCAGCATATAAGAAGATTAAATGACGCATTGACAGATGTCGGCACGGGTCAGTTTACAACAACAATGGCTTATGACAACTTGAATTAAACAGACGTCTTCAATTCCGGCACGAAAACCAGCGAGTTCGTTCTCTAGCAATATATTCGTGCGATTAGCACTTGTTGCAGGTTGCTCTACGGCTTTATTGACGGGCTAGTGTCCTCCAATAACCATTCGTCTTGGCTGTAGTTCGACCCACGGTCGCTGAGAGCCAAAGATCTTGCTTGTTCCACACAAAATTCCTTGATTCCAGATTTTCGCTTCTTCGGCTTCTTCGAAGACGCAAACGGACAAGACGTTTTCTTGCGTTTTTGTCCGGACATTAAGAACTTCAAAAGCTAAGCTTGTCAAGAACGAAAGCCAACTAGCGATAAAAACAACCGGATCAAGAACGGTTCGCGTGCACATCTCTTTCGTTCAAATGAACCACACACCGCATTCGCATTACAGGTGACAACCGACGGTAATTTTAATTAGAGATGACAGGAACTTGTCAATGCACCGTCAGGGGTTAATGAGATCTTAAAAAGTAAAAAAAGCTTTTTTTCCCATTCTTTTTTCAAAATATTCATCTCAGTCTTCACAATTTGAACAGCAAAAAAAAATTTATATTTTTCGTCAAAATCCACCTACCATGATACCTTAAGTAAAGTGCCTTCACCATATTCATTATTTTTATGTACATATTTCAAAATATCTCTATACACTCTGGTCATATCTGTAGTAGGTGTATAATGTAATTCAGGATACTCGTTACCATTTGCTGCTACAAGATGACAATTCGAAAGAGTCCATGGATCTGCACTGACTGAGGTAATAATAATAATATTAGCATCATTGATGATGAAAACAAATACATGTCTCGGTTTGCTTATTCCACTTGTAATATTGAAATGTCCGGATCTCTGTGTTGGAGAATTTGATCTCATGATTTCTTCTCTCAGGTATGTCCATTTCTTATTTGTAATAAATTTACTAGCATATAATGATTGACCTTCTGAATTAAAAGTGATTCTGGGTACCAGAAGTTGCATTTTAGTTACAACAACTTTGCAATTGGCTCCTGCTTGCCATATGAGATTTGCATCAGATTCAAGTTCTAAATTTATCTCTAATCTCGTATTTGGCATAAGTTCATCTCTTAGTGCTTCGAAAAAACTATATCTATTAAGAGGTATTTCAGTACTGACTATACTTGATGCACCCAATAATGCTTTTCTCACAGCAAATCCTTTATTGTAAGCGTGTCGATTTGTATCTAAATAGAAAAATTCATTAGAAGCAGTACTTTCTGCATAAGATGGAGTGTACTCTAATAAATTCTTGATATTAACACAATGATTGGCATCGTTAAGATCATATACTTTTTTACCATTTAGATTAAGGTATCAGCCAACCCAACGGGGTCGTCTGCGCGCGGATCGTTCTAGCGCTCTTTGTTTGAACACAAACCCCCATAAACCGCATATTTTCTGAAAGCTGAGTAGTCATGCCTACAGCTAATTTCCTTTAAAAGGTAAAAAACTTTAATGCGCTTACAAAAGGAGGAGGTTTTTGTAAAACTAAGTGTTTTCATTCATTAAGTTCCACGCTCATCAAAAACAAACGGAAGAAAATGATTAACACGGCTTTCATTTCTTCACACGTTTGCCTAAAGAACCGTGTCTCAGATTTCTCGAAAGCGCGCTCGTTTTATTTTTACAAGCAAATATATTTGGGGATGAGAAATTATTGCCACCGCCAGTAGAAAATAGGCTATAACTTTAAAATGAAAAGGCAAATTAAAATTCGCAGACACGGTTTTGTAGGTGAGCTATCTGACAACAATTTGACCAAATTTCAGCCAAATTGATCCAGGGGCTGCCGACTTGGAGTTCAAAATGCATGCACATCTCGCCTAAATTTTGATTTCGAGAAACAAGGGAAAATAGAATTTCGACCATAATGGGATTAGCGTCAAGCAAATGAATTGATAAAAGAAAGTATCAGTTTTCGTGAACAATAGCAGTTTGACAGATAAACAAGAAACAGACAAATTTTCGCAGCGGTGGGAAACTATCTCCGGATCTCCTTGAGAGAAAGCCACTTCCAAGACCGGCGCAACAATTTATTCCTCGAGGTTAGTAAACGCCGAATCATTTGGCTGACTTCTCAAATAGTTCCGATTACATGCAGCTATGAAAACATCTTCATGACTTTATCTAATAGCTAGGTTTCTAGCGATGCCGAACCCAAGAAAGCGCTCGCCAACTGCAGATAACAGTCCAGCGCCCGTGGATATCGGCGACAATGCAAATGGCAGGTCTGTGAACTCACAACCGTTGTGTTATGGGCTTATAAGAAACAATTCCAGATTACACAATAAAAGAAACATCTTCCTCTCGAAATTCTGCCCACGATCCAACATCTTCTTGATCGTCTTCGACTTCGTCTAACCGAATTTTAGAACGGCTTACACTCATTTCAGCCGACGGCTGTCCACTGGTATCCCGTTTGTCGATTTCTTGTAGCCATTCCTCTTGGCTGTAAAAGGAACCCTGGTCGCTCGAAGCGAGGTCTGCTGCCGCTTCAACGCTAAATGCTTTATTCCCTTTTTTTCCCTTGCCTTTGACGAAGAAAAGGGACACGATCTTTTTTCTTTTTCGAAGACATTTGTAGATCGCGCGTGTTTTGTGAAACATACATGTGTTTCCCTGTCACGTAACCTCTCCTTATTTGACAACGCAATGACAGGAAGTTGTCAGCAGCTAATTAGAATAATTAAGACGGCAAAATTGTTTTCGCTCAATAACTTCCCGTACGAAAAACATTTTTTTGTGGAATTTTTTTTACGTGAAAGCTATTCCCAAGATCTATCAAAACATATAGAAATCCAAAATTATGAAAAACGGTCAATTTTGGGTTGGCTGATACCTTAACTTTGACATTATTGATTAATGCATGAGAACTATTTACTATACCGTTGTGGTCTTGTAAACCAATATCATTGTTGTTCAATAATACTACTTTAAAATCTACTGCAATTCTTGAATTATACCAGTCAAAAGGAGTAACTTCACCTGTATTATCACATACGAATCTGTATCCATCCTTTTTTTGATATGCATTTTGAGCAGGTGTTGTATTCAATGGAGTTTCTAATTCAAAAACAACATCTTCGTATCGTTCAACGTATTTACTATTTCTAAACATATAATATTAGATTACATAACTTTTCTCATTTTACCTCCAGAAAATATTCTGTTAACTCTTTCATTGATCTCATATTGTGATAGAGGTTTTGTTTTTGGCATTTGTGTCATTTGATTCATTACAGGTGAATTTTTATTTTTCTTGCTTAATAGTTGAATTATTTTATCGCCGGCTTTTTTACCTGCAAATTCTCCTGTTTTTATAGCTGCAGTTTGAAGAGCCTTTTTAGATGCTGTTTTTGCAGCCTCTTTCATTGTTTTACCAAATAAATTACTGGCAACAGATTTGAAAATATCAGTCAATGCTCCGCCATGGATTTCTCCGCTATGAATATGTTTCTTGACATACATCCCTAAATCAGGATCATATCGTTTTTTATATTCAAATTGATTCATATACAATTAGATTACATTATATCGGTTTTGACCGTAGAATTAATGTCATAAACCAATCTATTCCATTTAAATCAATAGGACGACCTAGTGCATCAGTTATATAAAATCTCATTTCAGCAATAGTATTCCTTGAAACATCATTAAATAACAATCTCATGGGCTCGAATTTAAGAGTCACTGACTCCAAATATCGAGAATCGCTGGACAGGTTCGAAAAATCGAAAACCCTGAAACTTTGCCTCAAGAACGCTCTTAGGGAGCTATCTTCGAAAATGTTATTCCGATTTTCTAAGAATTCAACGCCTTCGAGAAATTTGCAAAAAACGAAAATACACCGTTTTACCTCATTAAATATGCAAACAATGTCGGGAAAATTGACGAAGTTCCCGGTAATCGCATTGAAACAATTTACAATTTTAGAACACGGGATAAACTTAGCATAAGAGCGTCACCTTTCTTCTATCAAACACTAGGAAGTTTTAATTTTTTCAAGTATTTGGAAGGGCTCCGTCGACTGTCAAAGAATTGCCTTTTTAAGCTCCTATGGAAACTGTAAAAGTTGCGTATTTTTACGAGCTTGAAACGCATCTTGGTATGTCCGATATCGAGTCGAAATTAATATTGAGATAGTCCTTTGGCCTTCTTCTATAAAGATCTGAAAGAACAAATCTGGGCAGTTTGAACGCGCGCTAGCAAACAGCCGACCGGTTAGCTCAGTGGTAGAGCACCGGACTAGAGTGCGGGAGGTCGCGGGTTCAAACCCCGGCTGGGCTCAGGGTTTTTTAAATAATTGAGGAGAAAGTGCTGCCTTTGTAAGGACATCTGCAAATGGTTAAACTTTCTAGTCCTCTCGGATAAGGACGATAAACCGTAGGCCCCGTCTCACAACTCTTCATAATTGATTCTGTGGGACGTAAGAGAACCTACACATTGCTCGACACATTGTTCGGAGATATTACTCTAAAATCCGAGGGTAAATGAAGTAATGTATGTATGTATATGTATGTAACTCATTTGCATAATCTACGTAAACAAAAAGTCTATTTATAGAATGACTACTCGGCATATTTCTAACAGTGGTACTCCAGATACGTTTCGATGGACTCATTATTTTGTCGTTTGTATTGTTTTGTTCAATTCTTTAGCCTTAATAATTCCAATTAATAAAGAAATAAGGAAAGTCTTTGGCTTAAGTCACACTCAAAAGGCGAGTTTCAACAATTACAAACACGCTTACGTATTAAACAGTCATTTCAATTTCCAGATTCTAACAGAAATTGTTAAATCGTTTTTTATAGTTGAAATCCATCTTCAAAGGTTATTCTCAGCTTATGCAGGCTTGATTTCCGCGGCTCTCTCGAGCTCGGTTTACAGTACTTGTAAACAATGTCACGCAAATTAAACTGTATTTTAATTTGCAAGCAATACAGCTATAAGTCAGGTCTTTATTTAACTTTCTAAGTCAAGATTGGGGAACATAAAGATATTTTATTATCAGTATATTTTTGGGTGAAAATTACAACGGATACATGTTGTGGGTCTATTATTGAAACTCAGTTACATACATGTTTAGTTTACAGAATCCAACGTACATGCATATCGGTTTGCGAGTCGCTGTAGACTACCGCTTCAATCAAGCCAAAGTTTGAACACCAAACATCACACATCACAGCTTAACCGGAAATGTATTTATACACTTGCTTCCATTTCCAAACAGAATACCTCCTGACTAGTGATATCAGTATTGTCGACAAATTCACAGATCTCTCACAACTGCAGAGTACAGTTTTCAAATTTAGCGACGATGCTCTATTGTCATGTCGTGCAATGTTTTCTTGCATTTCCAACCATTTGAGTTGCAGACCACAACTCCAACTCACGATCTGATATTTGGACCAGTCTCGGAACTCGTTCAGGTAAAAAAAAAAGTTGCAAGAGGCCGTTACAAAATTCAGACAATCGTGGATGAAAAAGGAGCCTCTTGAAGATCTTTAAATATGATCCCCGGTCTTCTCTATTTAGAAGACGTCGACATATGTATTTATTTGCTCACCACTTAACGTCCATTGGACGTTTAGGTCTGTATCAAGATATATTCAGTGATTTAACAGAGGTAAAACAACAGACTACGTTCACTGTGAGCACATGCTCTCAGCTTCTGATAATATGGGAACTCAGTGACGCAATATGTGTCACGAAACATGTCACATCTCCCCCGGTATGAAATAAGTAAACGAGCAAAGGAATTACTGGGCCTTTAACAATAACAAAACGAAATATAAACTCTGTGGAACTGTTTGTAACTGGAAGCAAAGTTCAAACACTAAAGCCGTGTTCCTAAGTTCCCTTTTGGTTGTTTACACAACGAAGTCCCTAAGGTAGGAAGGGCTAGTGACCAGTCTTCCGGACCGAGTTCGGATCCTTGCGTCAGGTCCTGTCTGCTCCTTGCAAGGTTCAATACATGGGAGGGCCTTGGGGTCTGATTCCTTGGACAGTGTGATTTCATTGAGCTCGTCGGGATGACTAGACATTTGCAGTGGCTCAGCAAGAGTTGTCCCAAGAGGCAGCTTGTTGGCTGTTTGTGTCAGGACCACGTTTTGGTCTGGTGTTTGTGGTGATTCACTGTTGGCCGTTGCAGGAGGGGGCTCATTGGCCTTTTTTAGATGGGCTCTGTTACGCCTATAGGAGGATCCATCTACTCTCTCAACTTCATATGATCTCTCATCAAGTCGTTCAACAACCACACCCTTCTTCCATTCCTTTTGCCCCAAAACAGGCTTCATCCTCACAGTATCTCCTTCACTTAATTGAGGTAGGTCGTGGGCATTGGCGTTGTAGTACTGGGATTGCCTCTTCTTGACATCTTTCAGCTTCTCTCTCTCATGACTCGTGTTCAGGGTTCTTGGTTCCAACAGAGGACCGGTTGTGGGCAGGAGTGTCCTTGGCCTCCTATTCATGAGCCTCTGAACTGGGCTGCTCCCAACTCCCTGCGATGGGATGTTACGTTCAGCGAGGAGGCCCAAGTAGAAATCATCACCACCTTTGGCAGTCTTGCGTAGCAGTTTCTTGGCAGACTTCACTGCAGCCTCAACTTTACCATTTGCCTTACTGTTGTAAGGGGAAGTGACCATATGTTCAATGTCCCATTCCTTTGTCAGCTTTTGGAATTCTGCAGCTACGAACTGAGGCCCATTATCACTAATAAGTTGACATGGACTTCCATGCCTTGCGAAGTGGGCCTTAAGCTTGCTGACCACAGTTCTAGAGTCAGTACTGCATAGTTTGTCTAACTCCCAGTAACCACCGTAATAATCCACTGTCACCAAGTATTCTTTCTGGTCCTGGGTGAAGAGGTCCACAGCAACTTTCTCCCAAGGCCTCTGTGGTATATCATGACTCATGAGAGTCTCTTTGCCATGTGAAATTTCAAACATTCTGCAGGGTTCGCAGGTTGAGATCCAGTGTCGGAGTTTGGAGTTCATACCAGGCCAATAGACGCTCTCCCTTGCTCTTCTTAAACAACCTTCTACACCAGCGTGTGACGCATGTATGTCTTGCTTTATTTCGGCTCTCAGTCCTTGAGGTACAACAAGGTGCTCCCCCTTAAACACTAGTCCATCATAAATGCTAAGTTCATCCCTCATACTGTAGTAGGGGGTCAGTTGAGGGGAAAGCTTTAATCTATCCTCAGGCCATCCTTTCAGTATGGTGTTCATAAGCAGTTGCAGGGTTTCATCCTGTGCAGTGGTCAGTTGGATTTTTTGTATCCTTTCTTGTCGCATTGGCAGGAACTGAACCGCATTGACAGTCTCAAATTCACTGGAAGTTACCTGACCATGAGCTGGGAGGAACGATCTGCTCATCATGCCAGGTGCTGGGTGTGACCAGGAGTGTACTGGACGTCTGTATCATAGGCCAGACTTCTGAGGAGCATACCTTGTAGGCGCTTTGGTGCCCTATCAAGCGGTTTCTTTGCGATAGACTCCAGAGGCTTGTGGTCTGTTCTAATAACAACATGGCGACCATAGACAAACTGATGCCATTTCTCCAACGCAAACACAATGGCTAACATTTCCTTTTCAATGGTTGCATAGCGAGTCTCTGGATCTGTTAGAGCCCTACTGGCGTAGGCAAGGGGACGACCTTCTTGCATAAGCACAGCACCAAGGCCCAGGCCACTCGCATCACACTGTATGACCAGTTCTTTTTCTGGGTAGTAATAAGCAAGAATTGGAGCTTGAGTGACTAGCTGCTTCACCTCATTGCAAGCTTTGTCTTCAACATTTCCCCAGTACCACTCAACCCCTGACTGGGTAAGTCTGCTGAGTGGCTCCATGACTTGAGAAAGCCTTGGCAAGAATTTGGCGAGGTAGTTAACGGTGCCATTCAGTCTTTCGATGTCTTCTTTAGTCTCAGGCGTTTCTAGTTTAAGAATGGCTTCCACTTTGTTTGAGTCAGGTTTCAAACCTTGTGCAGTCAGCAGGTGTCCCATGAAATCTATCTGTTGCACCCTCAGCACCACTTTGTCCCTGTTGAGCTTGATGGACTTCTGGCAGCAGCGTTCTAATAGCATTGAGAGGTTCTTGTCATGATCTTGTGTAGTTTCATCAAGCGTGTCGCCAACACCATAGATCAAGATGTCATCTGCTATGCAGATCACACCCACAAGACCCTCTAAGGCTTGGATCAGTCGTTTTTGGAATATTTCCGAGCTTGCAGAAAGCCCAAAGGGAAGGCGTGTCCACCGATATCTTCCAAAAGGGGTAGAAAAGGTGGTAAGCAGGCTTCTTCTTCCAAAACACAGTACCAATAGCCATGGCTAAGGTCAACTTTACTGAAGACTTTGGCCTTAGCAAGGTGAGGAAGGATGTCATCAAGGACTGGTAATTGGTAGTGCTCTCGCTTTAATGCGAGGTTCAAAGAACGTGGATCTATGCAGATCCGTAGGCTTCCATCCTTCTTAGTAGCAATTGCCATCTGATTTACCCAATCACTGGGTTCATCTACCGGAGCAAGAACTCCGATATCAACCAGCCTGTCAAGTTCTAGTTTCACAGGTTCCTTTAACTCAATCGGCAATCGTTTTGGAGGGCGTAGTATTGGTTCTGCACCAGGCTTCAGAGTCAAGCGTACAGACCCAGGAAAGGTGCCAACGTCCCCATTGAAGATGTTAGGGAAATCATCTAAGATATCTGTGTTATCTACCACACTACTGACATTCTCAAACAAGTCATAGTTAACTGTGATGAGATTCATCTTTTCAGCAGCCTTACGGCTTAGCAGTGGGGTAAGCTCTTCTTCAACAACAACAAATTTCACCATGTACTTCATCAAAGTTTTTGGGTTTTCAACAAGCAGTTTGCAGGTCCCAAGCGCAGTCATCTTTGCTTTGTTCCACATTTCCAGAGAAATATTGGAAGACTGAATATGGTTGTCACCGATGTGGCTCTTGGGAATGATGCATACAGTTGCCCCACAGTCCACCTGCAGAGTGACTGATTTAGAGTTGATCCGCATCTCACAATAAATGGGCTTGTCTTTACTCGAGCGAACACCATTGACAACGACATCAAGAGTTTTAACTACAGCCACTTCAGAATCAGAGTCAGAAAAGTCAGAGTCTTGACTTACCGGGTGCACTTTCTCCCTCTTCTCACAAACCTCCGAGCCCCTCCAATGATTCATTTTACCACACACACTACAGCGTCTACCCCATGCTGGGCACAACTCCTTTTTCATCACATGAGTTTTTGAGCAGAACTTACACTTGAGTTTACGTAGTTGGGAGTTACTCTTGTCTACTAGATGTTCAGGGTGGTTCGTGCGTCTCCCCGTCATGTTTTGAGGGCCGTTTGTTTTGCTAAACCAATGAACTTCTTCAAGTTTCCCGCCAATCGCTTGCAATGGATGAGTTGAGGCGCTCTCTGAGGTGCGGCAAATATCGATACACTTCTTCAACTCGAGCTTTCGTTCCTGCAGTAGACGTTTACGGGAATCTTTGTTTCTGATCCCAAGAACTATGCGGTCTCGTATTAGAGAGTCGCTCATCACCGGGCACGTGCAGAAATTACAAGATTCAGTTATGTTTCTGAGAGCGGTCAGATAAGCATCGAAGCTTTCTCCAGCTTCTTGATTGCGTTGATTGAATTTGAAGCGCTCGTACGTCTCATTTACGTCAGCCATAAAGTATTCGTCAAACTTGGTGACTATCGTGTCGACCTTGTTTGGATCTTCGCTCGCACTGAACTGAAAGGCGTTAAAAATTTCTAAGGCGCTTTGCCCGATGGTGCAAAGAAAGAGAGCCTTCTGGTTTTCTTCTCCTTGAGTTGAAATTTTCGAAACGATAGCAAAGTTAAGCCAGGTTTGTTTCCATAACTTCCATCTTTTCGCCGAACATTCGGCCAGATTGAGTGGAGGTGGCGGTTTCACTTGAGGTAATGGCGGTCGATGCATCGCGCTGGGTTAGAAGTCGCTGTGTTCAGAGAAACGGTTGCGGTCGCTCCAGATGAAGATTCCTCGTCGCCCATCGAAAAAACAGTAAACAGAGTAAAAACCACGACCGCTGCCACCATGTATCAAGATATATTCAGTGATTTTACAGAGGTAAAACAACAGACTACGTTCATTGTGAGCACATGCTCTCAGCTTCTGATAATACGGGAACTCAGTGACGCAATATGTGTCACGCAACATGTCACAAGGTCGACCCCATCTCCTCTTCTTAACATCCACTTGGAATTTTTCTACTCCAATAGTTTCTTTGCTCCAGATGCTACAGATGTCAACATATTGAATTTAAAACGTAAAGGAAACTTTTATTAATCAAGTTAGAGGAGACAACCACAATCACCAGTACTAGACCGAGAAAGACCGCTTTGGTTTCAGGCGTCTTCACCTAGGGGCCAACGGGAGTTCCATCTTCTAGTACTTCAAGTGTCCTAGAGTCTTACATCACTTTTAGAAGAATTTTCCAACCGTTTGTCAATCGCGCGAGCAAAGGAAAACTTTTTATTTTTGTTGTGTACTTTGCTAACACGAAGTAAGCTTTATTAAAATTGATCATTTTGCTTTTGGTCAAAATAAATTCATATACCCCACACTAACGTCCAAATCTTGACTCGCCCCACCCCCTCCCGTAAACGACCAGTGGACGTTAATCGGGAAACAAGTGAATAAATCGCAGCCATCTAGACAACCTTGATCTAACTCACCCTTAGACACAGGCATATTTCGTCGGTTTTGTTTATAAGCTACGTTGTTAAAGAACAGGAGCGGTTTTTCACAATATCTTCGAGAAGAGAGATGGAAGGGGCTTTTTTCCTCTGATCGGGTGGCATTGCGATGCTCAAGTTCTCACAGAGGAGTTTCAACACATCAAGTTTGAGTTTCCGCAGGGTGTTGTCTTTGACCATGGAACAAATGTTGTAGAATCGTCACAATGTTGCAAAATTTAAAGTGCGCTTTACGTCACGATCACTATTTTTCAAATCAACAAAGTGAACTACATTTGGGTTTTCTGGACGTGGACCACATGTTCCACCAACAAGAGATGCAAAACTACAAAACGCCATTCTAACACAAGAAGCTATAATGAAGGAAATCTCGTGCGTTAATTGCTACGCTTTGCAGAAATGACACCTTGCATGCACATGCCTCACGTACGGTATCATCAGAGTTATTGAAAGGAATGATTGTGCTGTTTCCTTAAAGAAGGGTAGTGTTTTGGTGGTAATATAAAATAAAGCTTCTGTAAAACGAAACTATAAATGCTGTTCTGATCAATAGTCCCACTGACTTAGCTGTATTGCTTGCAAATTGAACTACAACAGGAGTACACTTTAATTTGCGTGAAATTGTTTACAAGTTTAATGGTATCTGTGCCGGTGTCTTATCCTGTAGACCAAGCCCGAGAGAGCCGCGGAAATCAAGCCTGCATAAGCCCAGAATAACTTTTGAAGATGGATTTCAAAACAAAGATTTAATAATTTCTGGAAGAATCTGGAAATTGAAATGACTGGTCAATACGTAAGCGAGTTTGCTGTTGTTAATCATATTGACGACTCGAAACTCACATTTTGAGTGTCACTTAAACCAAAGACTTTCCTTATTTCTTTATTATTTGGAATTATTAAGGCTAAAGAATTGAAGAAAACAATACAAACGACAAAATAATAAGTCCATCGAAACGTATCTGGAGAACCACTGTTGGAAATATGCCGAGTAGTCATTCTATAAATAGACTTTTTGTTTATGTAGATTATGCAAATGAGTTATCACCTATCTTCAAATCTGTTATGTTTGCTAGCGCGCGTTCAAACTGCCCAGATTTGTTCTTTCAGATCTTTATAGAAGAAGGCCAAAGGACTATCTCAATATTAATTTCGACTCGATATCGGACATACCAAGATGCGTTTCAAGCTCGTAAAAATACGCAACTTTTACAGTTTCCATAGGAGCTTGAAAAGGCAATTCTTTGACAGTCGACGGAGCCCTTCCAAATACTTAAAAAAATTAAAACTTCCTAGTGTTTGATAGAAGAAAGGTGACGCTCTTATGCTAAGTTTATCCCGTGTTCTAAAATTGTAAATTGTTTCAATGCGATTACCGGGAACTTCGTCAATTTTCCCGATATTGTTTGCATATTTAATGAGGTAAAACGGTGTATTTTCGTTTTTTGCGAATTTCTTGAAGGCGTTGAATTCTTAGAAAATCGGAATAACATTTTCGAAGATAGTTCCCTAAGAGCGTTCTTGAGGCAAAGTTTCAGGGTTTTCAATTTTTCGAACCTGTCCAGCGATTCTCGATATTTGGAGTCAGTGACTCTTAAACACTGGAAGAAGTTTACCCATGCCTTATCTTAATTTGAGGTTTCGTTTCACCGCTGCCGTGACTGCAATACTTTCATTGAACCTTTTCACGTTATTTGCCTTCAGTGGTTTGTGCTGGTTTCACAAAAACCTGTCAATCATTTCTTTTGTCATTGACGTAAAAAGATTGGCCCGATTTTTACTAGAGACGGATCATCCGTCTTGGACGAACTTGGGCAAAGAACGATAGTTCGTCTGATAATTCGTCTGCGTATAAATACGGGCAAACAGACGGATTATCCGTCCAGACGAACTATCTGGATAATTCGTGTTCATCGACGAATTATCCAGATAGTTCGTCTGGACGGATAATCCGTCTGTTTGTCCGTATTTATACGCAGACGAATTATCAGACGAACTATCGTTCTTTGCCCAAGTTCGTCCCAGACGGATGATCCGTCTCTAGTATAAATCGGGCCATTGTTACGAATGCACAATGTTTGTTTTTTCAACGGTAACGTAATAAATCTCTTGCGCGTTACCGAAAATTTCTCGGCTTCCATTACGAACAAATAATAGCATGACATGTACGTGGTATTTGGCAATAATACCGGCTCGTAATATTTCAAAATTGTCCAAATACCACTCGCCGCTTCGCGGCTCGTGGTATTTTGGACAGTTTTGAAATGTCACTCGCGGTATTATTGCTAAATACCACTACAGGTCATGCTATTACCTATACTAATCATATTCTTGTAACAGAAAATCACAAAATGTAATCTAAGGACATGAGAGAAGTGAACGCAGACCTCATGTAAAGTTTTCAGTTTGCCATGAAGAAATTAATTTATTATATTTCTCAGTTAGTACGCGCGCTGTGATTGGTCAATTTTGCGGACTGATTAAGCTCTAAGATATAATATAAGATATTAAGATAATATATTATTATATTCTACTGTAAATTTTATTTAGACATATAAGGTTTTTATTTTTATTCAGTGTAAAGCACTATTGATCTGTACATGTAATTAGGGCTATACAACTTAAATTATTATTATTATTATTATTATTATTATTATTATTATTATTATTATTACAAGTGAAACCGGAAATAACAATATATAATTATATATCCCATAAAAAGGTAGATATAAGGCAAAGAAACAAAATGATGGCCGAAAAGGGTAACTTTTATTGCCATATATTACGGCGAGACATGACTAACCTTCTTCAGGGGCAACACTGAAGCAAAGTAAAAATGGAGAAAACGCTTACAATACAGAAATACAAATAATAGACGTGTACTGAAGCGGCTACCAAAAAAAAAAGTTAGTAGAGAGAGAGAGATGCTCTGAAAACACGCCTATCCATTCTTGTTATGACAGTTTTTTTAGTTCACGATAAACCAAAAATTAAATGTTTTGCAATTTTTTTCTTTGGTTAAAATTACGAAGGAATACATTGCCCGCTATGTTTGTCATCGAATCGTAGATTCTCCACACCTCGCGATTTACACGTCATTTTGATTAACCAATCACAGAAAGTGAATCGACCTTCTGAAACGAAGCGACGGTTTGCTTGCGACAGCGCTGTAGCTGTAGTGAAAGTGGTATTTGCGGTCAAGTTTAACAAAGTAATGGGAAATTTCTAGTCCGAAGCTTAACTGCATTCAAAACGGTGAAATGATTTTGAAATTTGGTTGATCCTGTCTCATAAAACCTTAGACCAAGTCAGTGGATTAACGAGCACATGAACGCTGTGCGATATCTCGTTCGACTCTCTCGTTCCGCCACTTCGACTGGGTCACCTGAAGATGTGTTAGATTGTGAAAGATTTGTGTGGTGAAAGAGCTGTGGTGAAAAGCTGAAATGGTCGCCAAAATGGGAGATTTACCGTCAAATTCAACTAAGTAATGGAAAATCTCTAGTCCAAAGCATAAAACATTAGATCAAGTCAGTGGATTAACGACGTCCACGTCAACGCTGTGCGATACCTCGTTCGACTCGACGAGTCTCCTTCCGCCACTTCGACTAGGTCACCTGAAGATGTGTTAGACTGTCAAAATATTTTTAACTGGCCACTCTGGGAAGAATTATATCAAGGCTTGATGGACGGCTTTTTGGATGTATCTAAAGCGTTGTGAAAGGGATTGTATTCGCGCCGCGACTGCATTCGACAACACATAAATTTTCCCGCCGTGCTTTGAGCATGACTAAATTAAGACGAAGGATGTGCGATTTACACAGTGGCCCGATGTAGCCTTCTCGACGATTGGAGAAGGTATTTACCGTTGACCTTTTATTTAGTCGTTTTCTTCAAAAAACTTACGGTCAACCGATAAGCCAGATAAGCGTTGTCTTTGTTTATGTGCCCAACTTTTGTATGGCTCGGCAAGAAGTTAAGCCTACTCTCAAATTTGGTTTTCAAGTTTATCGTCAGTTTGCTTGTGAAGAAAGTTTTCAGGATTTCTGTGTTGGACCCATTCTTATAGCAAATTACATTTTAATTTCCCCTCAATTTAAAAAATAGATTCAAATGAAATTTACCGTAAGCTTAGGCTTATAATTTAAACATTGTTGTAAAAAGGTTTTTCCTCAGACTACCATTGTAAATAGGTGCCACAAACCAGAAGCGTAACACTTTGTAAAACTGCCAAATCTATTAAAACAATTATTTGCTAATCTTTCTTTGTTTTTTCGACTGGTTCTTAGTCGGTTTTGACATAAACGTTTAATAGGTACTTGACGTCTTCAGAGTTATTAAGCTTAGGTACTTTCCGCGTTTAGCGCGCACGTACACGAGCTCGCACAAACAGCCGTGATTTTAAAACTTTTCTCTGTTTCTGCTGAATCTTTGACATACAATTTTTAGTTTTATTAAAATTGAATTAAATTATGTGAACCCCCATGCATTAAACCCTCTGTGAAAACGTTTTTTGTAGTACAGTAATTTTTCAGATACAACAAAATGTTTCGCCACTCAAATTAAACTTAGGGTAATCCATTTGAAAGCACGAACTGTTCCAGTATTTGTTTATGCGCAACTATTTTTCTTAGGCCAATACTTTGAATAATTTATTTTAGTAACCTCGTTTTCTCGGTCCGCACTGTAAGTTAAGCACCCTCGTTTTTTCCCGTTGATTTATGGGTTAATAAGAAGTATTCACTGCATTTTCATTGCATTTTCATTAATGATTACTTTAAATTCGTATCATGGTTCACAATTTGTTATCTTTTCCACACAAAAGCAAATTTGCACCCTCCAAAATGAATTAGAAACGTTCCTGATTGCTTAACACATATCTTGTTTTCTTTCAGTTAAATGCCTTAAGACAGCTAAAAAACCATGACAACCACAGCCTTTGTGACAACTTCCGCCCCGCTCAGCCACTCAACGGTCGTACTGTGTCTGGATACAAATTATAGAACCAGCTTACAAGCAGCCGGGTGAACATTACAGCGCATTCAACAAACTGTCAGTTACCAACCTCAACAGCATTATGCAGTTGGCTTATAGCAATTATTAAAACCTTCACTTGGGAGTTGAGTTTTGTTCAAAATTCATATTATTGTGTTTGCACGACTTGAGCGCGAATAAGTTTCCGAAAATTATATTCCTTTCATTAATTTCACTAATATTCCGCTTGAAAGGAATATTCTACATCCGGTATCAAAAAGGACGGAATAACAAAATACGGTTTACTAGAAATACGCAGAAATAGTGTTTGTTTGGAAAACTAGGCGCGAAAATAGTGCGCGGCCCGTGACGTGGCTCCGGAATATAATGAGTGATTTATATCAGCCCTCAAAGTTTATTTTTGGCTTTGGGAGCACCTGTACTACCACATGTGATTTCTAGGCGTACCACCAAAATTTTAGGCGCACAGCTAAAAAGATTAGGAGCATACCATAAAATATCGTGAGCGTTTTATAAGTGATCGTTGATCAGTTTGTAATCTTTTACTTTAATCCCAAGTTTGTTTCTTTCAGTCTCTTAACATAATTTTAAGATAACAACTTGACGCCACATTGGCCTTCACTTGGCCATCCAAGTGGCAAATGAATGTTTCAGAAATTGCGTTTCGCTACAATTACAGTTTCACTCAATTCACATACACGGTTGTAACTATAATATACAAACTTTGCACAACGAAATATGAATTCCTCTCTACAATTTATTTTCACTACAGCGTCATGTTGATCATGTACAAAAAATTGCATTGCCTTCTCTAATACATCGCATTTTTTAAGTACATTCGACATTGCTTGTACAACATGCGAAATGTACATATTTATGTACAACATTCGACTTGATACAAGATTATTTACACATAAATTTTTATACCTAAAACTAATACACTACATCGAAAGACTGAAAGAGCTGATAATCCACAAAGTACAGTGTACAGAAGAATACTGATCATAATAATCATAAATTAGTGAAGACGTGACTTGCATCTTCGCTTTGATACGTGGCGCTCCTTTTTAATCCAACATGGCGGCTCTCGTGTTACTCTTTTTTAGCGCCTGCGCAAACACGCCGGAAGTTGGGTCTGTGGATGATAGACGACGAAGAGGAAGAAGAAGAACAGGCGACGATAATACTGTTTTATTTGTTAAACAAGCATTGATTTCTAAATTTCACGAAGTATCACATGTCATGCTAAATCCAAGATAACGGACAAAATTCTACATTCATTTCCTTTTAAATTAACATGTGTAACTAAGAAAACATTCCCTGCTAGCCAAGAGAGTTTACACACTTTTAGTTGAAAGCTGAACAAACTCGAAAGTAGATCCGTGTAATAAAACAATATGAAAGTCAGGTTTAAAGACATTGAATCCTCTAGATCAGACGAAACCCTACGAGTCCCATGAATCACCAACTGAAATTAATTCATCCGGCGACTTTCTGAAAGCAAAGTTAGATCGCCTTGATCTCTGACCACTGTTCAACCACCTAACAACGGCTGGAGTTGGGTCAGATTTCTCCAATTCCATGGTCCTTCCATGCAAATGCGGATGAAATCTTCTGTTGTGGATGAAAACTGTTTCTCTGCGCGTGGCAGCGGAGTTGTTACAAAACCGAAAAGAAAACATGGAGAAGAATCGGAGAAATCGTGGGGGAAAATCTAGTAAAACACACGCTGATCCACGAAACTATGTAACTTTATTATTTGAAACACAGTTTTGTTTTCTGCACATCTGAATTTATTACTTTAAGCCTCTGTTTCGTCTTAAGCAGTCAAAGTATATATATATATAAGGATGGTCAGGTGAGGATGCAGAGTAGACCAAATTCAGTCGCACAGCGCTTGGGCTTTTCAGGCGCGCGAGTGCGATCGCACGTGATTTTTCAGGCTCAAAAATCTAGTTGCAAATTCGACCAGCTGGTCGTTAACTTTGAGCCCTGTAAAATAGAGTGCTTCATCCCAAGGCTCAAAGCTTACAACACTTTATGGGGGACTTTGCCAGACTGCTTTTTAGGCGCAAATTGCAGCCACGCAGTTTACAATATTATTAGAATCAGAATACGTTTTAGACCATCACACCAGGGACTACGTCCCCTACTCTTTCTGAACAGTGTGTGGGTTCTTTAACGCCCCACACCAGTACTGTGAGACGGGACCTCCGGTTTATCGTCCTCATCTGGTAGACTAGAAAGTCTAACCATTTGCAGATGTCATTCCACTCATTCTCTTATTTCTAAGCTGAAACAGGAATAAGTAGAGTAGACCCCAGAAAATGCGTCCTTCAAGTAAGGATCCTACACGTTGTTGTTCCTCTGAGGGACACCGAAATGGCCGGCGTAGTATTTAGTCGTCCGTGGTAAATCAGTAGAGACATTTAGCTATCGATTTTTCTGAAATTATCGCGAACCGCAAACCTCATGTGACTATGACCTTCCCGTCGCGTTTGACGTTTGCGATCCACGTTTTAATCGCGAGCACTCCTTCTAGCGGTAATTTAAATACGGCAGAGTTTTTAGGCAACTTAAACTTAACGACTCTATGTTAAGGGGGCTAAAAGATTCGTTCTTGCATAACTAAGTTCCTTAAATGATAACTTTTTAGCGTTCTACGGTTCGTAACATATTTAAGAGTTTTCGGGCTTTTCGAGCGTTGCGAGAGTGAATGAAAAAACAAACATGGCGCCAGCAACACGTGTGAGAAAGAGCGCGGACGTCTTTTTAAATGCTCAAAACGTCCTCACCTCTGACGGCAAATGACTAACCTCGAACTGTAGTTTGCGGTTTGTGTTTGAGGGAACTAACCCGTAGCTAAGGTCTCTAGTATAGCTTATTTGGTTTCAGGATATCATAAGTAAAAATCGAAACATGAATTAAAAAATACCAATTTTATAGCATTTTAGTAGTTCTTGTAATTTGGGCTGCCACAAACTGGGTCAAATTTCCACGCGCTCTTCTCTCTGTACGGCTGGGAGAGCGCCCGTAAGCCACACATGCCATAACTGAGCTGCCCGCTTCAGAAGTGACTCACTGAAAAAAGTAAAAGCACGCTCATGTCGCGCATGCTCAAATGCTAATCTTGTCGTCTCGAAATTTTTGAAGTTTCCTGACTTCAGTCGCTTATATTTCCGTTTTCGCTCGGTAGATTATTCTCATTTTTTTCGGTAACAACTAAAATCGATTAGCTGCGTACATTGTCCGGCTTTTAAAACATTCTGTCGGTGGATGACATCACAGAAAACTAGGCATATGCCTGCGGACTCTTACGGTTAGCTATTTTAAGATGTGAACTAAGCTTAAGCTAATGTCCTAAGAAACTCCTAAAACAAATAATCCCCACCATTACATTGAATATTTCCAGCTAAATCTCATGGAATATCGCTTGATACTTTTGCCGATGAAGCCAAAGGCCGAGTTAGCTTAAATGAGGGGTTATTCCTCGAGATTGAGGAAGACAATTGTATAATTATTATACAAGAAATTGAAAACAAAACAGTTTACTGAGTTTATTGTAGAAAAGCTGGAGAAACCACTAATTTTATTCATGACGCTTGAAATCATGAATATTTAACAACTATTCACCGAGGTGGAGGTGGCTAGTGGTGGATATTAGGGACCTTAAGCAACGACAACGACGACGACGGCAACGAGAACGTCATTTCAAAATATAACTTCTCGTTTTTGTAACTCTTCTGCGATTATTCCAATTTGTTTAATGTTTACTGTAAACGGTGATAAAGCAAAGAAAACGAAAGAAAAACTTGCCGTCATGCGCTCATGTTCTCGAGAAAACCTCAAATTTTGTCATTTCACGTTGTTGTTTTGCAGAGGACGGCAAAGAAATTTACCAAAATGTAAAACGTACGTGCAGAGTATTGTTTTCGCTCATTAATCCCATTGTTTTGTGACGTTCTCGTTGCCGTCGTCGTCGTCGTCGTTGCTTAAGCTCCCTAATAGCGAAGCGGCGAGGTAAATATCCACCACTAACCACCAACACTGAGGTGAATAGTTGTTTTAGTATATACTAAAACAGTGAGATAAAGTAGCACAAAAAGATGATTTTAACTCATTTATCCCTGCAAAGATTACAACATTTTCAGGCGCAAATTCCGCGCGAATTGCTCGGAGGTGAATAGCACAGGATATCCGGAGTTTGAGTAGCCAATCAGCGCGCGCGTTCAACGCTATCCACTATTTTAGTATGTACTATGTAATGCAGGATATCTCTTGAGTACGCACGACAAATATTGAGCACGCCATGACCATATTTGAGTCGTTGCAGCATGTGCGATTTTGGCCACACCTTAAGATTTCTCATTAATGGAAAGAACTAAACGGCAAAGTTTAAAAAAACGACGGTCTGTTAAACACATCTTTAACCTCATATCATTTTACACTCAGGCCAACCCTCCTGATCAAGATAAACATCCTGAAATCGTGAAAGAAAAACAAGTCCCGCAGAGATTTGCACTCAGCGCGAACTGGAAATGAGATCTGAAACGCTTTCAACATTTGACTGTTTGCGCATCATCTGAAACAACGTTGAGAGATTCAAACAGTGTCATCTGCGTTCAAACTTTATACAGTAAACTCATAAAGTCTCATTTCCTTTTGTGAGCGCGTTTGTTCCCGTCTCAGCTAAACTATCACTTTGTTTGCTTAAAACTCAAACCATTTTTTTACCATCTCGACCTTCATTTGTAGGAAAGGCTGTGATTTAATTGGTCCTCATACACTGTAACTGTAGAAGTTTTCTAGCTGATTGGTTCCCTGCCGAGCTTGATTACTTCCTCTTTGAACTACCTTCCCCGGGTGTTAAATGGTAAGGAAACAATTCGAATAAAATCTTGAAAGAAGAGGTATAAAGCTTTGAAATAAACTACCTCAACTGATATAGTAATTATTCTTGTATATGCCAAAGAAACAAGCTATCCATTGGTCGCCTAGTGGTTGACTGTGTACACAGGTGACCGCATAGGTCTTCAGTAAATCACTGAGAAGTTTATGCAATGTCGACGGCAAAGAAAACACTATTTCAAAATTCAACTTGTCGTTTTGTATTTCTATGGCGATTATTCCCGTAACTTGCAAGAAGCTATCCAACTCCCCATGGACTGCGTCATAGTAAAGAAAAAAAAAGAAATTGATGTCATGTAGAGGCTAACGTTCTTGAAAAAAAACGTTAACTTTGGCATTTATCTAAATGTAAACAGGACGTACACAGCGATGTTTTGCATGGTCGTGAAACCTTCTACAGGGACACCAACGACCGAATCTTTCCAAACGCGTCACAATTGTCTAAAATAGATTTCTCGATACTTTAGAAGCTTCTTTGGTTCATTTGGGGCTGTCCTATTTGTTTTGGGGGTATTTTAGCGGAAGTTTGGTCGTCCCAGAAGTTTTAGGGGCATTGTTTGTCTGATCAGAAAGATCTAACTGATTAATGGATCTCGTCAAAAGTCCGTGAACACGAACTTGTCATAGTTTCACCAGAAAATTCTCCAGGACGTTTACTCTTTTAACGAATGTCAATGGAAATTTAGGGCAAGTACAAGGCAATGTAAAAGCTCATTCGAATAATATAAGCGCATAGACTATTCATTAGAAAACTTGAAATTATAAGTTCTGTCGAACCTAAATACGAGCCCTCATTGAGGACTCTCCTACTAAAAAGACCGAAAAAAGTTTAATTTAAGCGGGTGAAAACGGCTATCCAAATGTTATGGACGTTAACTCAATGCTAGCTGAGGTGTGAGCTCAGCACCGAGAAAACAACTTCTTGTCTCACATGTACAGTTATGTGGTTAGAACTTAATAGCACTTGTCATTTTTCAAGTTTTCGATTATCAGTTTCATTTAAGTTCTCTTTTCGCCTAAGAAGGTACTTTCATTGCTATTGTGCTCCCTGATTTGTGACAGTAGCTAAAGCTGGGATCTATGCTGCCTTTCAACCAGCCAAATTTTGTTTCCAATTACGCAGAGCGGATCTTCAGATAACCCTTACAATTGAAAAATGGCAAATCGCTGACGCTGGCTCAGTGAACTGAGTAACTTGCATCGTAAATATTGCCACTGAGGCATCATGATCAAAGATGTTGACTTTCCCTCTTTCCGCACTACGAACTTCGTATTTAACGTATACCAGCAGGATATAGTTGATATATGGTAGGGTGATTAAATTTTGCGAACCACAACGTTAACTTAGCAGCTGTTTGCTACATTTTATAGAAGAGGTTTTTAAAATCACACAACAATAACATTGCCATGAAATGCAACTTTATTTTTTTCTCTCATACACCAGCTCTGAGACGTTATTATTATATATCTAACAGGTAACCTCATATAAAGCTACAATGTGCATTCACCGCTAAACGACAGTACATCTGGTTCATACAGGCTGAGTGTTTTAAGTTGAGTGGATCTTATCCTGAGTATTTCGACACAGTACGGTGGTTCAGTGGCTGCACAGGCCGGAAGTTGTCGCAGATGGAATGTCTCTCATGATTGTGGAGATACCTCATTTCCCGCAACTGCAACGAACCAGTTGTTATATGATCACATCGGAAACTCATTTAACAACGCCAAGAAGAGAGATAAATTGTAACACTGTACGAAATTGGAAATTATTGAACGTAAACAAATTCAGTAGCAATTATGGGAAAGAGGGTAAGACCATAAATCTCTGAAAAAGCAGCGGAAAGTCGAGCAAGAGGTTCTTTAGGGGATAAGTGGGTTGGATGAGTATGTCGGTAGGTGGTTAGTCAACATGTGGCGAGATAGGTGATTTGTGGGTGTATGGCTCACTCGAGGGACGCACAGGCAGGCAGACAAATAATTTCAACTCATTGTTCCGAATTTCCCCTGTCATATTCAGCCAATATTCAGATACAATCAAAAACATTTGTTTCCTGCTCCGGAAGCATAATAAAAGTTAAAAAAGGTTTTACAAACTCGGAGCTAAAAGTTAAAACTTATGAAATATTTCGTCCGTTTCTCAACCGGACTTCATCAGTCAATGATATGAATGTTAAAAAGATGAATTTTAAAAAGGGTTTTAACGCCTCTTGGGCTTTTGGCTTCTAACCCCCAAGAGGCGTTAAAACCCTTTTTAAAATTCATCTTTTTAGCATTCATATCATTGACTGATGAAGTCCGGTTGAGAAACGGACGAAATATTTCATAAGTTTTAACTTTTATCTCCGAGTTTGTAAAACCTTTTTTAACTTTTAATATTCAGATAGTTTAAGATGCTTATTATAGAATTCTACTGCATCAAATAAGAATTCAGGTCACCAATTTATCAGTGGGCAGCGTGACATCCAAGGTGAAGTTTCTTTTAAACTTCAACGTTCAATGCCTAACCAACCATCATTGTCCGTAAGGGTGAATGTGAATTCTAATTAACGATTCTGATAAACATTTTTTATGTGCGCGATCGTATGTTCATTAAGAAAATGAACCAAACTGGCATTTTCAAGTCTGTATTTATATTGACTAGCGTTTGTTTTAATGATTTCTTTAGAAAAGGATTTCAAGACCTTTAAGATGACGGGGAAGAGGGGATGACCTAAATTTTTCCTGTTTAAATGTCCTCTTTGACATTGTTGGGCAACTGTTGAGTTACATTATAGCCATATATTGAGACAGATAAAGACATTGGAATAAATAGGAAAGTTGCTCACGTCGTTTTCTCCTGCACTAATTTTCCTTTCAAGCACAATCCAGCTGACGGACTGGTAGCAGGGTGGGGTCGTCAGAGATCCCTTGTAAGAGAAGAAGGGTGTACTTGACAAGTCTGCTAACCCAGGCACCAGTTTGTACAAAGCCAAGTCTGCTGTAGTCTTACTACCTACAATACGAAATTTTTAGATTAAGTCATTGTTGCTTAATTGGCCTTTTAATTGAGACTTACAAGAAACTACTACTCGCAGAAATAGTAACTACAGTATAGTTAAAGTTCAATTTTAAAACAGGTGCGAAACAAGCTGTTTTTTAAATTTAGTCAGGTGAGAGAAAATAAGTGAAACAGAACAGAGGTTATTTTATTATGGATGATTTACCAGTATGTTTTATTTTATTTTATTTTATTAATCTTCGCCAAGCTGGCAGGGACACCGCAACAGCGTGAAGCCAATTACTGCGGGCCCGAGACACAGGTCAACACCAGGGGTGGTCACAGCCAGGGTTCGTTACGTCCCTAGTGGTTCTTTAACGTCCCACAGAATTAATTGTGGAGAGTTGTGAGACGGGACCTCCGGTTTATCGTCCTTATCCGAGAAGACTAGAAAGTCTAACCATTAGCAGATATCATTACAAAGGAAGCACTTTCTCCTCAGTTATTTAAAGACCTTGAGTGTTGTATACTCAATTCAACAACAAGTAAAAAAGGTCTTCTTTCTTCACTCCACTGTTTTTTAATTACTTATATAAGGTACAATATACAAGCAACCAACCATAGCAGTGTAGTAACTCTATAGGGGAACAAATTTGCAACAGACCTGTGACAAACTCAGCAAGTATATTTCCAAACTCTACAGATGCACACCAACCCCTCGCCAACGTGACACAAACGTCGCTTCCGCTATACCATATCTTCCTTCCACTTAGTAATGCTCAACGCTTAATTAGTTTAGTTTAATTTATTCGCCACAATTAACAAGTACAATACAATAAACAATCACAACAAAAGAAAAGAAAGATTTTCTAAAGTAATCCTGATTGTGTTTTAAACTTATATTATAGTTTTTCGGATCGTAATTTATTTGAAAAATAGTAGCAAGTCTGAAATCGCTCTGCGGTGCTTCTAGGGTAGTAAGTTCAGTTTAATTAGTCTATCGTTATAGGACATGTTTTGCGGGTAGCTCAAAATGGAATTGCTTTTCTTCTAACAGCTTACGATGTTTAACTGTATAAGATGAACACAGGCTACTGCCATCTTCTAGTATAGGTCCCAAGAGGGAACAGTACAGGCGTAGAATTTAAGATATTTTAAAAAAACGCGTTTGATGGCTTACAGAAAATTCTACTCGATAATTTCCCCGAAACTGTTATATTTGAAGTGCCATCATGAATGGTGCTTGTATACAAAAAATCAAGATAGGTCACCGAGCAAAATTTCGAGCTAAAAACAAATGTTTTCCGCAGATTTTATTTCCGGTTCGCGCGATTTCACGCAGTATTGAACTTCCGGTGGGCTGATTTTGATTCATTCAGCTGACGCTTGCATCTTAGTTATGGCGTGTGTAGATTGCGCGCGCGCCTGCAGCTAAAAACCATTTTCAGCCTCCTTAAGGTGGCCGAACACTTATGCAATATTTAGCACGTGCACAAGGATTTCAAAGGACAAACATGCCGTCAGCAGATCGATCATTTTATTTACTCAACACCCGCACTATCTGTGTTATTTTTCTCTATAATTGAATGCAGTGTATTGACGGCTTTAGTCTTTTATTACAAAGATATGTAGAAAAGTTAACGACACAAAGAACCCAGAAATTTTCAGCTTTTGTTTGTTACCGAAATAACCCAGTTAAATGCAACGCATGCGCAGTTGCTCGAAAAATTGAGACTGATTGCTTTAATAGCAGAAACATGCCGATTTCTAACGATCCAGTCGTTAGAATTTCTAGAAATTTGGCAGAAAAATAGATCAGAGACCACGTGAATGATCTATAAAAAAAATCTGAATTTTGACATAGGGAATTTTTAATAACAGAAAGCGATTAACGGCGAATTACGAAAATCGCCTATGTCAAAATTTTATTAGAATCGTGTTGTCAGAAGGAATTTAATGTCAATTCTTAGTGTGCAAAATATGAAAACAGTCTAACGACCGGATTTTTTTAAAATAAACAAAACCATTATTTAGGCCTTGTTTTTAACCAGCCCCGTTGCCATGGCAACAGCACACACCCTAATCAAAATGCGACAATAAATATTTCTGTGGTTGACCTTGACTCTTGCAAAAAATGGGGGCCAAAGCATAAATAGTTTAAAAGTTATGGTGAATTAGGTGAAAACTGTGTTCGGCCACCTTAACAGGAAGTGAATTTTCTTCTTATCAGATGCAAAAAGGAGAGTTTCTAATCGTCGCGTGTCGCGGGTCGCGGGTAAACTGTCGCGGGTCCAGGAAAATGTATTCTTCTTCACAACCGCACTACATTCCTTGTGCATTTATTCACTAGCACTGTGAAAGTTAAGTAGTACAGCAGCAAATTTGCCGCTCTTGGTCGCTTTCTCAAAATCTTTCGTTTAATTTTTATATCAGTTAGCCTGCCGTCAGCGGGCTTCTGAAAATAAACAAATCGTTATTCTTCTCACATCCTGGCTATATTTTTTTCAAGTTCAGTGGCGATTTTATTTTTGAGTGTTATTTTTACGGCTTTTTTTTCTTTTGTTTCTGGCACACTTATCCAAAATTTAAGCAATTGCAATTTGACATTTGTTATCAGCTAATTATTTGCTGCCTGGTTAAAATAACAAAAGTTTAGTTTTACTATAAAAGTTCGAAATTTGTCATCAGCTATTTGTTTCCTGGTTATCACCTAATTGTTTCTTATTTCGTTAAAGTAATAAAAGTTCAAGTTTACGATAAAAGTTTTATTATTGGACCGCGACAATTTTCTGGACCCGTGACAATTTACCCGCGACCCACGCCGTTTAGATTCACACTGCAAAAAGTCATTTATCTCTTAACAAGTGTGCAGCAGAGGAAAACAGTGTTTCGCGCAGAGCAGCAAAACTCGGGCAAAACAAAAATAGTGTTTGACATCTTCGAGAAGTGCACCGCACAGACGACAGACAGATGAAACAGAGCAATTTCGCTTGAAAAGGTCATGATTTAAGGCGCTGAAATTAAGCCTTAAACGAGAGTGAAAAACTGAAGCTGCACGATCCCCTGTGTAAAAGAAATAGTTACGGGTAGCAAATTTCATGTGCTTCGAATCATTATTTTTAAACCTACTCAGAGAAGAGGACAGGTGAACCTAGGAGGGAAGACTATCCACAACTGTGTTGTGAAAAGAAAAGATTTCCTGTGCCTTTCAGTCCGAAAAAAAAAGTTAAACAAAGATCATTTCCCGAGCGAAAGCTATAGCATGACCTCTCATTAACAAAAGCAGCACAAAGATTACAGAAGTCAAGGGGTAAGCTTAGTGACGCCTATCACTGAGGTCAACCCCTGCAATATCCCTTAAATGGTGAGCCCTGTTTGTCCCTTTCATAGCACCTGTAACAAGCATAGCACTCTCGATCTGTAAGCTTTTCAACAAACTGCTGTCTGATCCGGAGCAACCATCCCACACAACATCAGCATATTCAGGCTAAAGATGAAAGCACCAGGGATTTATATAGCACCTCAAGTGAATAATGATTCAATCCGTATATCAAGGGCTTAAGAAGATTTAATTTTTTGGAAGCCTTCTGGTGTAACATTAAAGACAAGTTCGACGACCATGTCTAGCCAAGATGTTTATGAAAAGCCAAATAATCCATTATCACACCATCCATTAACAAATGGGGTGATCGACTCAACTCTCCTGCACGAAAAAAATCATCGAATTCGGGTGCGTTTTTTGGGCTATTCCAGAATGAGAATAAAGAGAATGAGAATGATTAGAATTATGGGAATTTGACAACACACAAAAAACGACCATTCTGAAAGCGGAATGAAAACGCACCCTTGCAGACTTGTTACTATTGTCCACACACTTACGGAAGCTTGATAACAACGACTTCCATCTGTTTTCGCAATGTGCTGGGGAAGGAACTTCTTCGTTCATCTTGCGCGAAATGCTCCCCAGATAGATTTTCGTTTGAACGGAACATCAGGAAAATGGTCTTCATGTTTCTTATACAAACTGGTAAGACAAACGGTTTCTTGTGGTGTCCAACTGCAGTTACTTTTCTTCTCAGGCTTGGAAGCAAAAGTTGAATTTGCAGCCGTCGTCGCCGACACGCTGGTGTTTTGGTTGGACATCTTTTATTTGTTGTTGAAGTGACTGACGTGTCACAACTTGCTTACTCTGTTCATTCTACACCTCGTAGCAGAATAAATGGAATGGATTCTAAGGATTCCGGAATCAGAATAGGCAATAAAAAACGTGCCAAACATACATTCCAACTATTCTCATTCCAGAATGGCTCCCAAAAAAAACGCGTCCTTAGTCTTAGTTACATTCATGGTTGCCAACCATCGGTTGGCCCAAGGGGATATCGATGCGAAATCATGATTCAGTCTAGAAGCACAAATGTTTTGAGAAAAGACTTCTTCTAATAAAAGGCAATCATCTGCAAATAAAAAGCAATTAGAATTGACAGAGGATGGTAAATCGTTAATGTAGATGAGAAATAACAACACGCCAAGAACTGACCCCTGAAGGACACCGGCCTCAATATTTCGCCTTCAATAACCACCCTTTGTTTTCGATTAGAAAGATAACTAGCGAACCAGTTAATCAAATTGCCCTTAACTGCTATACTACATAGCTTGGCTAATAGGCCAAGATGCCACACTCTATGAAGGCCTTAGATATGTCATTTTGTAAACGATGTGCACAAGTTGCATTACAGTGGAATCAGTAGGACGAAAACCACTTTGAAACCTATAAAAAAATGAGAAGTATTAAAGACAATTTTCTCACAAGGTTCAGATAAACACGATGAAAGAGAGACTGGGCGGCAAGATTTCTACTGTCGATCTTTTTCAAATTAGGGGTAAAACATTAGCAAGTTTCCAAGCACTCGGATGTTGACCGAGAGGAAAAGAAGTGCACAGTTTAATTATCTTATTACTTATGCCGTCGCAATTGCATGCTTTAGGCCCTGTTCAAACGTCGAACTTCCCGAATCTAATGCAAATGAGGGAAAACAGTATATATATTTGCATAATATTCGGCACATGTGAAGTTCGACGTTTGAACCGCCGGAGCCTTAGTAACATTAATAGCAGACAAAAGTTTCGGCTGAAATAAACGCCTTCACAAATCGCGGGAATAACAGCATAGTACTTATTTCCATGCCATGCCCAGCCCACCACCTTTAACCAGAAGTGAGAGGATCACTTAGAGCTACGTTTAATTTGGCAATGTAGTTGATCTGGAACAAGTTAAGCTAACCAGCATATTCCTTTGAACTCGATATCTTTCCCAAGCATCACTTAATTAGAGCCTAGAATAAACTTTTAAAAGTCGATCACGCTAGCGAATGGCTCGACGAATCTCACTGTTCAGCCATGGTTTGTCGCGAGGGCGGACGGTGACATTCTTGCGAGGTATAAAAGACTCAAAGTTCGGTGCTTACAATCAATGAAAAAAAATTTGAGGAAATAAAACATAATTACATGAAGTGAAGATAAAACAGTTAAAAAGCCCGATTGCTGCTCTGTACGTGTCTAAAGTAACCCCTATCATATTAACCTTCTTTGATACGACTATCTTGCCAATCGCTTGGTATCTTTCACGAAGAACATCCCTTTCACGAAGAAGCTGCTGTCAGTGGACTTCGATGACCCTGTCAATTAGGATGGTTACTCTTGGAAGTTAGTCATTAAGTTGCCGACCCATCAAAAGTTCAGCAGGGGATAGTCCTGTTGGAGCGTAGGGTGTTGATATCTTGCATTACTTTTCTCTAGTCTTTCACCTCTAAGCTGGTAATTCGTATAATCTTTAGTCGACTCGACCTTACCTTTGCTCTGGAGCCAGTGCGGAATTCCGTTCTTCTGAGCTATTCCTAGGTGCTCGAGAAAACCCTCAAATTGAGCAGAAGAAAAGAGTGGCCCGTTGTCTGTTCGGACAGTAACGGTTAGACCATGTGTTTGGTACATACCCTCCATGGCCCTTGTAATGTGTGCTGCATCCGTCTTCGGTAATAGGATAACTTCAGGCCAGCGAGAGTGGTTGTTGCCCGGGAGTTGTTGTCCCCTCCGACATGGTTTTGTCAATCCGATCCGATCTGATCCGATCCCGATT
The DNA here is from genome assembly GCA_948470475.1 of Galaxea fascicularis. Classification (NCBI taxonomy): domain Eukaryota; kingdom Metazoa; phylum Cnidaria; class Anthozoa; order Scleractinia; family Euphylliidae; genus Galaxea; species Galaxea fascicularis. The sequence goes on from OX419342.1 coordinate 11,237,088, forward strand.
TTGTTAACAACCTTTTCAGCTGCGTGTATTCTGTTTATTTGCTCCTCATGATCAGGTACAAGAGTGAGAACCTGTTTATCATGATCCTGGCAAACTGCATCTAGATGCTTCGCCAAGGTCAAGATGTCAGTACGATATAACTTTGTCTTAAAGATTTTTGTCCTTGATGTATGTGAGCATCTGATCTTGTGTCATGCTGTCGTTCTCTTCTCCGTACTCAAAATGTATTGTTCAACCAAGCTACTAAGTCTAGTGACACAGTTATGTATCTTATCACCTGGTGTCGGTTTGCTGCTAGGAAGTTTTGTCTGGCCACAGGGACATTACTCCTCAGCTGGAAATACGCAGTGAACGATTCCATCTCTTCCTTTTAACCACTGGCATCGCCTTCGTTTCCACATGAATTGTTATAAAGATCTCTCAGATATACCAAACCCTCCCAAGTGTAAAAAGAGGGAACGTTGTTGTGTCGGATCTTCAGTGCCCGATGCCAAGACGAAAAGTTCAAATTCGTTCGCCAGCGCTATGAAAGAGTTACGAACTTGCCAACAGTGTCGAACGGGACAGTTTATACATTAAGGTAGATCGAAATAGTTTTCATTTTCCCGAGACAAGTTCCACAAATTCTTTTCTAAATTATGTTCGGTTCTTCGTATCACTATGAAATTTGGCACAGAAATAGATTCATGGCACGACATTTATTTCAGAAAACCTGTTACCATGGCAACCGTATGACGCATTCAGTTGAGCCCCTAAAATCGAAATTTTTTATCGCATTAAAAAACGGTGGTCGGTGAAATCTTCTCAAACTTCTATATTATGTGTTACTAGGAGTGATCTTCAAAACATTTCAGTTTGAAAAAAATTTGTAATGTAGGGCAGATTAAGAATAAAATCACGTTTTGGTTATTGCTTTCTTTAATTTTTTTTCCTAACCGAAAAAATTAAAAACAATTACCGAGCGAAAACGGAAATATGAGCGACTAAAGTTACAAAACTTCTAAATTTTCGAGTCGACAAGATTAGTATTTGAGCATGCGCGACACACGCGTGCTCTTTTTTTTTTATAGATATGGCGTTTGTTGTTTACTCGCCCGTGCGCTCCGCTGAAAACCCTTAAAAACATGGAAATGCGCCGTAACTTCGCTCAGATTGCCCTTTTATCCTTATGCCAAATGTAATAATTCGATAAGAGAGCAATTTCACAACAGGCTTCTGACAAACTCATCGAGTATATTTCAGCACGGCGGGCTCTACAACATGCCCACCAGCTTCCACGCGCTAGTGATGATTCTGGAAGATTCTGTAGAAGTTATGGTTGTTTACCATTTACCTAAAAACTCCGGAAATCTCGGATGGAATGTAAATGGGAAGACTATTTTTTTCTTCCCGTATGGAAATTTCCACGGGAAAACGGGATTTCTTGAAAGGTAGTCCAAAATTTCCAACCGAAATTTCCGAACGGAAAATGTGTGTACCATTTGGGATTTTCACTAGTTCCAAGGCCTCCTTCAATTTTGAAGTGGGTCACTTGTTATTTAGTAGGGGTTGTGCAAATGGTACACGCCAATCCTGATCGGAACTTTTCATTGGGGATTTTTATTTACCATTTGTACAAACCGTCGACCAACCGGTTTTCCCATGTAAATGGTAAACAACCTATGTCATTTTGCAGAAAGTAGTTTTATGCACGCGAGACGCCACAGGCAGCCCAGACGTGGTGTCAGGCATTCGAAGTTTAAATGAAAAATAACAGTTAAGACCTAGAATTCCATCTAACCGAGTAGGGATGGTCATTTTACCCATGTGAAGTCACACTGAAGACGTTCCGTGCGGACTTCCTAAAGACAGCGAAATTCGTTGAATCTACCGAATTCAAAAACTAGTTTTTCCGTGGCCATTTTCGCAGGCTTCGAACCAAGCGGGTTTTTAGCACTTTTTCATTTCCGGTCAAATCTAACTTACCGCACTCCCCCAGCGCAGTGATTTGCATTTGGGCAAAATGACCATCCCTCCCCCGTGTAAGTGTACCTTTTGTTGAGCAGCCGCGGTCACTAAGCCTGGGCATTTGAATCTGGTAATACGGCTATCCCCGACACGCATCATGGCAGAGCTCGAGCAGTAAAATTTGAGCGGTTAAGCAAGCGATTCCCCGTTCGTGTTGGTCGAATTTTCGTGCAAGTTGACAAAGACACATAGGAAATTTATCTAGGCGACCGTTGCTGGTGTTTTGAAGCGGATTCTCCTCTTTCTTGGGAATTTATGGGCCTTCGAACGCCGACTGGTTCGATCTGGAGTCACCGGCCTTCTCTTTCTTTATAATGAACACTCACCTCGGTTTTAAAAAAACCGTTGGCATTACACTTAAGAAAGTGACAAGAAACAGTAGAGTGAAGGTAGGAAGGCTTTATTTGGCTAGAATTTGAATATTTCCACCATTACTCGGTTCGATGGAATTCTAGGTCTTAACGGTGATTTTTAATTTAAACTTCGAATGCCACACACCACGTCTGGGCTGCCTGTGGAGACGCACGCTTTCCAACAACCCCAGCACACAGGCACATGGTTTTCATTTACCAGAACGTTGCTGACTTCAGACAAGAAATTAACCTTAAGAGTGTGCTTTAGGAAAACCTTCCTGGACACTTTACTGTGCTGCGCCTTTTAGGTTGAAAGGATAACAAAAAACAAGTGTTAAAAAGTTGATGTAGAATTAGAACACGTTCTTGTCTTTACAAACGCTCGAGTGTCATAAAAAAAAGTGCCGAAACAATTGTTAAATTCGAGAATTAGTTAGAACTCGGTTTTTATTATCAGCCTAAGCCCTCGGCATTGGCAGATAACGAAAACTTCCACCATGCTATCACGCCTCATCTTCATCCAATATTTCAGATACATGTATTTTTTAAATGACTTATTC
>OX419342.1:11257507-11275007 GCA_948470475.1 Galaxea fascicularis
ACACAATATTCCTGAAAATTATAACAAATTCTGCTTTCGTCCAACTAGTAGCAGTGTTGCCTTTACCCATCGAAATAGACTGTCACAAACTAAAGCCACAGGGCTAGATAATATCGCTGCCAAGTTGATTCTTGAGCTCGCTGATATTATTTTACCCGTTATGCGATCTGTTTAACAAATCCTTGATGTGTGACATCTTTCCTAACGACTGGAAATGTGCTAAAGTGACTCCGTTATTTAGCAGGGCGAGTCATCTGATTTAAATAACTACCGACCTATCTCAGTCATTTCCGTAATCGCCAAAATGTTGGAGAGGATAGTGTACGATCAGTTACACAACTTCTTAAACAGTGAAAAAGTCATCTCTAAACAACAATCTGGTTTCCGCTCCCTACACTTAACTGTTACTGCTCTTCTAGAAGCTACTGACAGTTGGGCATTTAATGTCGATCGTAGCAGAATACGTAAATGCCGTAGTGTTTCTCGACTTAAAAAAAAGGCATTCGTCACCGTTGATCATGAGATACTACTAACCAAAATGAATCGGTGCGGAATTCTAGGGAATATTTCGTATTTGACGAATCGCACACAGCAGCGCTCCCTTAACGGTTGTCTCTTTGACTTCTCCACTCTTAATTGTGGTGTGCCACAGGGAACGATCCTTGGCCCTCTTTTTTCTTATTTTTATTTATGTTGCCATGTTACCACCAATAGCGTAGCTGCTCCTCCAAGCACAGCCCATAATTCCTCGATTCGCCCCGACCCAGGGCTAACGCTCGCAGCTTTTAGAATCCCTGTACGGTGGTCAATTTACATTATCAACTCCATTAATAAAATCAAATTTTTGTGTACCACTTCCCCAACGAGGCAGCACCATAGTTTCTTTAGAAACTACCCCCTTTATCTATTAGACACAGGCCATTTGCTTAGCATTTCAAGGTCGTGAGACAGACTAGACTGAATTACAGTGTAGACGCAAATCTGAACCAGTATAAGTAATGTGGGTGTCGTCAGCCTACATTCTAGGTACGCTGAACGATAGACAGTTACGGAAATGGTTGATATAAACTGGAATACATTAGTTAAATGAAAAGCGTTCGTTAATACCGTCGGGATTAAGGGTGCCGATTTGGAGGATGAATTTTTGTTCTCGATTCTTGCGGGTTTTCGTCGTACCTTGATGTCGGGAAAGGCCGCAAATAGCCATGTGTTGTTTGGAGTGGTTATGGAGATAAAAATGACGAGCGACGGGGATTTCACTGTTGCCCGACCGTCCGGCAGATTATTCCAACTAATGAAAACTGGAAATTGTAGACATCTCCGATCGTCTGGGGTGGTCGGCGACAAATCGGGAAAATCGGAAGATTTCTGCGATGGTCGTCGATCATTCGCGAAAATTTGTACTGTCTGGGACGTCGGCGACATTTTTAGCTCGTTACCAATTCTCTAAATTGCTTGGATCCAGTCTCTCCTCACAAATGAAAATGGCGTCTGTCATCGACATATTGCGGGTTTTCTAACATCTCGGTAAAATCTGGGACAGCCTGGAAACAGTGATTTCCTCGATCGTCTGGGATTTCTCCGACGTATAAAAACTAGGCTTAAAGGTTAACGTATACCTTCAGGGGTGTCTCGCATCCAAGCGATGTAGTGCGTGCGGTTTAAACTGTAGATACCTATACTCCACATAAAATTAAAGTTTATAGAGCTGGCTATCAAACTGTACCAACAATTTTGAAATAAAATAAATGTCGAATTTTCACGACCTCTAAATGCGACCATCCGACTCATCTTTTTAAAGCTACAAGTCAAAGCCAATTTTGTCTTTCGGTAATTTAGTTTGTTCCTCAGTTTCCGCACCCAAAGCGCCAAAAGAACGTGTCTGCGTTTTGCCATATTCAGTTGAGTGAAACGTAATAGTATTTAAAAATGTGAAGTGATCGTATAAAACTTGCTCGCTGAGAAAAAATATTTTGAAATAAATAATTCGCAGAAATCTTTTGGTTGTTTATATGTTAATCTAGCCACTGTCAAAATTTGAGGGCAAATGGACAAATTCCCCTTGAGTTTTAGCTCTTTAAAGTATTCCCTTGAAGTGAAAAAATTTGATTCTAGAAATCAGCGCTAAGAATGTCAATCAAACGGGTATTTTTACTCCCACGCAAAACGTAAAACTGCTATTTCTCCACCAATGTTGAATCTTTTTCAATATTTCTTTTTTACATTAGAGATCGCATTTCGATCATTGCTTTAACCCAAAAGAAAATTGCCGTTCTGAAGGTGTACGGTAACCTGAAAGAGGAGGGAAATTTGTAGTCACGGAAATTTATCGGGAATTTATGGTAACCAATAAATGATGAATCCCACGTGAGACAATTTTCAGTAGGGTTTGGCTGTAGGGTTCATAATATCAGCTATGACCTGTACTGTTTGTTGAAATATTAACCAGGTGTTAATTGAGCAGTTCTTATTTAATCAGTGAACCACTCAACTCATCAATAATTCTATCAACCAATATCTTAATAGGGTTTTCCGATTTAGCGGAAGTTCGCGGAAGTTCGAGCTATTCTTCCGAGCTTGTAAAATTGATTCATACTTGTGAATAAATTTGTCACTTAACTCAAAAAGAGTTCCTGGTTTTGTTTTGCAGAGTATCAGCAGCTCGTTAGTTAATTCACATAGAATCAAGGACATTTTGTTGCCACTGAACGTGTTTATTTTTCAGTCAAGTAATGTGGTGATTGAATGGCCCTCGAAATAGCGAAAAGGAACATTACAGCAATAAATGCTTATCGTGCTTCTAACCCAGATGTGAGAATTCATTTCTATGAAAAAACGCAAAATTCCCATGATTACCTTGGGCTACAAATCTCTCACCCTTTGGATGATCAACTTTCTCCTGTTTGACATAAAAAAACATGTACAAACAACAAATGGCGAAAAACATCGCTTGTGCCTAAATATTGTATTGATGGATGCATACACTTTATGGAATCCGATCGAGTGTTCTATCTGCATTCTTATGGAACGTAAAGCCCGATTTGCCTGTCTTTGTCTGTGATTTCGCGCAATCCGCCTGAGAACTATAAGAGGCACCCTCGCAGCATAGCCTCCGTCAGCCAACAGACGCGCTCTACGGGGCAAATTACGTGCCCTGCCATGTCCAATCTGAGGAAGAGTCCGGTAGCATTGGGCGTCATTCATGTGTCCTGGAAACCTGTAAAGGTGGTGATTTGTCATCCACGGGATATACAGAAATGTAAAAGGCAATAGACTTATACTATACCCTGTTGACAAGAAGGACGATCAGTCCGTCAGCACCCACAATCACCTGTGACGACATAAAGTGGCTGCGTTTATCCCCACGGTAAAATTCGGCTTGAAGCGGCCCGGAAGGACGTCGAATCCGGTGAATGGTACCGTCAATCATACCTGCGGCGTTGCGAAAGCTTGGAAATGTGTCCAAGAATTGCTCCCATTGTCGTATCGAGTGCCATTTTATGTAATGACGATAATTTATAAACAGAATAGGGACAACATGGTATATCTCTTCTGCTGCGGTACTTTTAGAAATCCTGAATATGTATGCGAGAACATGCAACTTTAAGTATTGCCTAAGCCAAATAAAAACAAGTAGTACTCTGTTTCTCACATCAAGAATGCAGTGGCGTCTCCTTTCTGTTCTGCAACGTAAAGCTTGAAAACCTACTAGACCAGTTGCCTCAATTTCTTGCCACTGCCAACCAGGCAGCCGAAGGGCACGCAAGAGCGCTGAGCAAGTGGGAAAGAAAGTTTGGCCTCGTCAGTTCGTCTGACACTGAATAAACCTAGTTTTGAGTGAGGAGTTTCTTTTACCATGTCGGTACAGTTCGTTTCTAAAGACTGCCCACAGCCTATCTGATTATACTTGCCTTCGCTGACTATTAAAATGGAGGAATCTTGTCTAATTTTTTTGTTGGTTTAGTTATTGCCCAAATATCTAGTTACAAGCAAAAAAATACTGAAAATGTGAGCTAAAAAGGTCACCTCCGATGAGTACAACACTTCTGATTATGTAATTGCGAATTTCGCCACGGTTAAAACTTGAAATTTTGATTGATAGAAGACTTCATTTTAACAGCCCAATTAAATATTCATATATATTTGTTTAATGATGTTAACTTGAAATCGGCAAGTTCCACTTCCGTCGAACTTCCGCTAAATCGGAAAACCCTAATTCGTATGCTGGAGCCAATAAAAGCCCAGTTAACGATAACGCTCTTTCTTTGGGTTGTCCTCCTTTATCCCATCATGAAATAATAAGTACATGTATTCGTTCTGGCGCTTACATGCACATTGCCAACAAAGTACATAAATTGTTCCCCATAACGAGAATGGTTCATATTATTTTCGAAGTTTCTGATCAACTGTTGCAATAAGTGGTTCATATACCCCACTGTAGAAATCGATCGACGTAAGGCTTAGTGTATATTTAAGCAATAGAATAACCTAGAAGAAGTGTGACCTATCCTACTTAAGACACAAAAACCTCGTGCTATACTTATTAAATTAATACATGCTACAAACCCATTAGTAAGTGTGTTGTTGGAAGCCAGAATGCTCAATTTTTTGTGGTTCGATCTTCACTCGTACATGCTAGAAACACGTAACCGTCCAGCTAGTTTTCCCTGCTTGGGTCCTAAGAAGAGCTTGCGTCCGTTCGTGGGATTCACAGGCCTGAAGTTGTTACACAGTGACTTTTTACCAGTTGAAACCAGAGATCGCATCATCACCAACTAGTGGAAAGTAACGAAAAAGAGTTGTTGTGGTTTTCTAACGTGAAATTGAGTTAATGTACAATTTCATGAGTGGAATTGTTGTTAGTCGTAAACTGTGTTGCGTAGCCAGTATGTCGTGCTTTAAATATTCAGGTACAGCTAACGTGAATTTGATTGAGGATGTTTTTGTTTTTGTTTTTTTTAATGGAGATGTCTTTGTTTCTTTGTTTAGGTTTGAAGGGAGGGGGTATAAAAGATGGTTACGTAGTTATGAACCATGCGCTATACGTAGTAAATGTAGCCAATAGCAGCGTGCTATCATTATGGCCTCAACACTGACCTCAGACTCAGTGACTGATACTAGATTTTTCATCAAAATCCACTGAACAGATTCGTAGCAGGGTGGGGTAGTAAGGGAACCCTTGTACGTGTAGTAAGGTGCATTTTTAGACGCCAGGTCTGGGACGAGTTCCACAAGCAGTATGTCTTCTCCCATATCGAAGCCGTGCGCTGAGAAGAAAGACCCAAATAACAATAGTAATGTGAATTTCAAGTTCGACCTTTAGAACTAATGTGAAGCAAACTGTGACACAATTTTACCGTTAGGATACTGTACTTTCCCCAAGGACATAGCGATATTTTCCATCGATTGGCTGAATCCTCCATCCACCTTAAAAAAATTATCAATGGTTCGGTTGGCCAAAATAAGTATTTAGAAAAGCAAATTAATTATGCAGTTACCAACAAAGGTTGCCGGATTTACTGAGAATTATTGCAACGCAAGTTAAGTACAATTACTGTTTATAAACTGCACGAGAAAAGCCATACAAAACACTCCATACGAGGTAACTCTTCGGATTGTAGTCAACTCCTCCTCAGGATTACTGTTCTTGACCGTTTTTGCGCGGATCTTTTCTTTAACTGAAATTTTGGGAAGAACGCAGACTAAAGAATTTTATAATTATACGATAAATAAACTCACGTTGCAAACTGGAGAGTTCACGACAAGTTACATGAACTTTCAGTTCGAGTTTGTTTAATAAGTGTATGTTAGAAGAGAACTCTTCGCAACAACACAAACCTGTAGAAACACTCCAATTACAGCTAGACCATCAGGTTTAGGCGCAGCCTCGTGGAAACTACTATAAAAGGAGTTGTAGAATACAAAGTGCATCTGTCATTGAAAAAGAAATTAAGGTTAATTTTAATCCCGTCATAAAGGATTACTTAGGAGCCTGTCAACTCAAACAGCATGGAAGGATCTTTTTTTTTCGGACAGAAGAAAAAGCGTAAACGATTAAATCTTTTACAAAGATGCGGTTAATAAAGGACGACAATTTTCTTTTTAATCTGGATAGTCATTAGCAGCCTTACACGCCTCGTCGTAAAGTGCTTGGGCGCTAGGATTAGATTTTGTTTTCACTTTTGTTTGCTTCTTTGTTTCTTAGGGTCAGGCTTAGGATTATTTTTTTTTGCAAGTTTATTTTTTTAACACAACTGACAACTTTCTGAAACTCCCTGTATTTAATATGATTTACTGGTAACTGTACTGAGAGATGTCAAAGTTGTCGACTCTTTACGTACTCCTAATAAAACACATAGAACGACTGCATACTACCAATCAGCACTTTCCATCATTTCCTATAATAACATTCACAAATGCATCTTTGTGTGGTCAAAAAATACCCAAATAAAAAGAAAACAAAGATTAGTATTTCGGGAGATATTTGTTCATGCTAGCCCTTTAGGGCTATTATAATTGTCACGTCAATTAAGTTACAGTTAACGTTTTAAGGCCTTAGCAAATGGCTTCAACATTTGCTTCAACATCCATTCGATTTTGTTGAACGCTGTTGGAAGGTTGTTGAATGATGTTGAACGGTGGGATGAGCAAACAGTTTCAACTTTTCATTCAACAAAACTTAGCGAATGGCCTGGTGACCATGGTTGCGTCTTCTTCATTGCGCATGCGCTTGCTCAACAATGTTGAAAGAGCGGGGGTAAACGACTTCAACTCCGTTTCAACATTCCGAACATTCCAGAGAACAAAAGAAATGTTGAACGCATGTTGAAGCAAAGTTTAAAGGCTTTTAAACTCTTTCAACACGTTTCAACAAGTTGGAAAGGGGGTGGCAAACGCTTTCAACATTGCCATTCAACAAAATCGATAGGATGTTGAAGCAAATGTTGAAGCCGTTTGGCTAGGGCCTTTAGTTTAAAAATCAACAAAAACAGAAAACCTCCGATGGATAGGATGTTCCATCCACAGTGTGTTCAGAACCATGATTGTTGTCACAACCAAAGTGAAAGTGGAACTGCTCCAGTATGTACGAGTCTTTCCCAAGGGGTCCACCTTTAAGGGTAACACTTCCATTAGATTTGTCGATGAGCAAAGTAGGGGCGTGGCCATTGTTAGATAAGGTTCCAGCAACCTTGCCGTCTCTATTGTGGAAGGTCAGCTCCAGGCTTTTGTATGATGCGTTCTCTTGGGCAGAACTTGAAACGATGTCAATGGGGGACTGAGACTTTCCATTGCATAAAGGTGCCTTTCTTCCCCATTCTTCCGGGCCGTAAACTGAGTAAGACATGTCAAATTTAAAAGAGTAGAGAACATGTTTGATAACTCTTTCTGAGAACTGAACTGGTTTCACCTTATCCCGTATAAACGAAATATTGATTTTTATTTTATCAATAATTCCCTGTTTCATTGAGATTGTGAGGAGCAAAGATACGATTACGGGCGTGAATAGATCGTAAGACAGAAAAAAAAGTCAGCGTGAATTCAGTAGTAATGATTCTCATTCGGCGGCTGCGTTCCATGTATTCCTTTGAGCATTTAGGTTAGTGATCATTTTGGTCTTAATTAACAACCCCAGAACTTGTTTTTATTTGTTCAAAAGAGAGTAAGATTTATGCGTGTTAAGAATACTACCCTCACTGATCGAAGTATTTGAGAACCAAAAAAATAATAATTGTTTTAATCGAGATTCAACGTTTAATAATAAAACAAAACGACTGCCTGTAATACAAATAAAGTGATACCTGTTTTTCCGTATCCCCACGAAACTCCATCTGCAATTTAAACCATTGAATTCTTAGTGCTGAATATCATTTCTGTCGATGAATCTTCTTATTTTCTCAATGTAGTACACATCAAAAAAATCATTTGAAGAGTGCGTTTTTATGTATAATACGCAAGTGTGAACAATGAACTATTTGCTAAGTAACCAACTTATTAAATGAATGAATATTGAAGATGAAAGACCGATCAGCATCTTATTGACAAAGCAACACACTGAAAGGTAACTTTCGTTCAAAAAGATTGAAGAATAAGCCCCCTTAATTAATTAATTCATCATTTATTATTCATGCTTGGAAACAGCGAGGTAGCAAAAAAATGCATTGAATACAAAAGGAGCTCAATTTCGGGCAAAGAGATGCTCGTATTATTTACCTTTGCTGGCCGACGCAATACTAAAGGCAGTGAGTAAAGCAATGCCGATATTAAACTTCATGTGGAAGTTCAAATCTCGCGCAATCCAAGGTGTCTGCTTGACAAAATCTGTTGAACAAAACGAGGAGAAAGCTTTTCTACGTTATTTAGCTATAATGCATCAGTCAGTTCCCATCCCCACCCCCCGGGCAACTGCGGGGCACTTGTTCACGTTGTCCGTCCCGGTGGTGTGGCATTCACAATTTTATCGCAGCCCGGGAACTGGGCATTTGCGTTCCCCGGGGCGACCCCCGGGCATTTGACACTCCGCGTGTTTTCAAAAGTACCATGGAGGAATTCATCGGCAAAAACCCAGGCGCTTGTTTGGAGATTGCATGTTTTTAAAGGTATGTTTTCTCAATTTTAGATATTCCTTCATTACTTGTAAGCACATAAATAAAAGCAACAACTATATTTTGTTTATCACATATCGAAAGACAGATCGGAAACAATCAACATGGGCACGACTATTTCGCATTCAAACTGGCCTAGCAGTTTTTAAGTTCATGAAAGTGAACCTGGATTAAAATTCTTAAGGCTTCCGAATCACTGAAATGATGCGATCTTCAAGACAGATCTTGCATCATCACTTAATCAACTAGCATGTACTGTTGTCCTTGAGGTCTTAGCATTGCATTAAAATACTGAAAAGTGGAATGTTTTATTCACTGATTAAGAAAAAAACTGCAGAGGTGTTGGAAGGCGACGATCCCAGCGGCGAGGCATTTGCCCTCTTCTTCCGTCCTCACCCCGGGGGCATTAGACAGCTTATGTGTCCCCACCCTAGGGAATTTGCCCATTTTTTTCAACGCTGTTACACGTTGAAACATTATTCGTATCTAATCCTCAGCAATTATTCCCACTTCAGTGGAGATGCATATCGCCAATGGGTGGTTAGCTTGAATAAAACGACAGGAATTCTAAAACAAGATCGGCGACAAAACCTCTGTGCGAAAACTCCCTCGGATAAAGCCTTCATACGATTCTGAGCCGTTCCGAATTCGAGTGTTTTTCTTGGCCTTCTGGTGTCAAACACTGCGACCATAGCAAAATCGCTTAGTGTTTCTCTACTTGCAATTTTCTTCTCTCTTTTTGTAAGATATCTTATTGCTTTTGGCTTGCCCCGCCTTGACTACCTTCGTAGCTATTTGCGGGCAACCAATATTGTATTATGAGTGATTCATTGTCAATAAATTCTTGTTATTGTTATTGTTGTTGCTGTTTCCAAGGAAACCACACGACTTTTTGAGCACCAAATCTGGTTTTCTTCTTAAAACAGAGAAAAACGAGTAATCAGATTATATCTGATATAATAATAATAATAATAAAAATTTCTGAAAATTTCTCTTCGCGGTGAGTCTTCATGAATGTTAATGAGGGTTGTAAAAGCTTCATGTTTTAGAGAAAAACGTTGGAATTGCAATATTTAAAGGAAACTCCCGCTGAACTTGGCCTCACTGAGATTTGAACCATTGTCCTCAAGATCCACCGGCCCTTTGACATACTGAATGTGGGAGCAGAGATTAGAAAGAGAGAAACATATAAATTCAAATTACTCTACGAAGCGATATACCGGTAGTTGACATAAGATAGATAATCCAAGAGAGAAGCCAATTCGTTTTTTAATACGTTAATGTTGATCAATTTTACCCGGTTTCCGCGATTATCTTAATCTCTAGCATTCCTTGTTTTTAATGCAACAACCAGTTGCAAAATTGTTGAGACATTCGCAATCAAAAACATCTTTTCTTTCTCTAAAACGTTAATGTAAGAAATCTGTGAGATACAATACATACCCCCTCCCTCTGCCCCTTTTAAAGTTGTTCCTCAAAGTTTCGAGCATGGTGTTGCATTGTTAGCAACTTTGACAAGAGGGGGAGGGTGGGGGGGAAAGCGGAAGATCATGGAAACATCATTTAAGGCCAAATAAAGTACAGTGTCTCAAGTATTTTTGCAACTCGTTGTCTAATTAAGGTGTAACAGCTAACTTTGTTTTCTCTGGTGTGAAGGATGCAAGAATGGAGCTTTGGAATTAACTTTGAAGAACTATATTTCCTTATTATAGTTCTAGACATTTTGGCGTTCTAGTTGGTCAGAGAGTATGCTGAAAACTAAAATTCGAATTCGTCGAATTTTCCGAACTTGCAGTCATTGACGTAACAGATCGGAGTGTGTTCTTTGCTTTTGTTCGTGCAACGAAATCGTTTATAGCTCAAACATAGACGTCTAACCTGAAGCGTTTGTAAGATATGACAAGTGTGAGACTTTTCAAGAGTTAACATTGCGAGTAGAAAGCACATCATAGTCAATGCGAAGTGAAATTATTGACAAGAGTATCGCGCTAATGCATAAGTGCTTGCATTTGATTTTAGCCGGCAATAAAGGCCGCTGTGCAAGAAGATTACTAGACAAATAATTTTAGCGGACCATTGAATAGTGTGGTAAAGTAACGCATATATTTTCGTCTCTCTTGTAACGTAAGAACAGTTGGCATGCTATTTGGTTATGTAACATACCGTAATTACGTTACTTTTTTGGCACATGGCTTTCGGGGGAAACTACTTGAACTTCTGTCATTTCTTTCCAATCCTAAATAGTGATAAATGCCAAAGGAGAGAAGTGGTAAAAGGATATAAGTGTAATATGCATTCCCTTTGATTTCCTGACGTTCTACCATTTTTAGCACGGTCTACCATCAGTTGAGTAAGATATATGATATCTATGTATTTTTAGTGAATCGCAATGGCAGACCGTCTATAATTGGCTTTGCTACTCGCTCTCTATTTAACAATTAGACCCGTAGCCCGCAAGGGCTACGGGTCAATAGCCCATGAGGCGAAGCCGAATGGGCTATTGACCCGTGGCCCTTGAGGGCGAAGGGTCTAATTGTTTTAGCACCACCCAACTAGTCGGACAGAAAAGGCAATCTCGCACTGTTGACGCAAGAAATTGTGCGCAGTAAGGATGCGCAATGCAATTCAGGAGAATTACCTTAATTATTAAGCACGAGCTTCAACTGTGCATACAAAAAAATGGCACTTTAACCTCGCACCATCAAAGATGTCTTCCTCGAGGACCGCATTAAACAGTTAAATTAAACGAATAACAATATATCTTTTCCACAATTACTCCTAAGGTGGATTTCCACTGTCTCGTTTTTTTACGTATACCTACAAAATCTTTAGCTGGTTTTACGTGCGTAAAAAAAAGAGACCGGCGATGTAACGATGTACGAAAGCTCGTGCATAAACTTAATAGCTGAACCTCCCTCGACGTTTTAATTACGTTTACGCGCAGCCATTGACATATCGTTGCTATTTTATTTACGCACGTAAAATCAGCCAGGTGAAGTTGACGTACGTGTACGAACGTAAAAATCCCGACAGTTGAAATCCATCTAGTTACCATTAACCTCAGACCTCTTTTAAATTAAGTGCCGTAAAACAACAGGAATTACTGTAGCAAATCACCACAGACGCAAACAGCACAATGAACCAATCAGAATACGACCCAGTTGTATGTAACCGACGTAAAGCGCGGCAAAATGCGCGCGTGCAAGTGGCGATTGGTGTTGCTATTATTTCCCATTGGTTGAGAGAGTGGTACGAGTTTTGCTGGCCAATCACATACCAAAGTAATGTAAAGATCAAAGGAAACACAAATTAAAACCGCTCTGTATTCTATATTAGAAATTGGTTTCATGCAAAAGGCATCCACGTTCTCAGAAAAGCTCGCAACATCTTGCTAAGATATCCCAACAAGTACTTTGTAATAGAATTCAATGCAGAACTATTTCAAAATGTTGCAAAGAACATGATTAATTGAAAAGCCTTGTATCCGATAGGAGTCTTCCCTCACACACCGAAACAAATCTCTGGAGAGGTTTTCAATTTAACTCTGGAAGGCAACTGCATTTTCCCGTCTGTTTTGAATAGAGGGTTGGGAGGGGTGTGGTTTATTGTGTCATGGTTTCAAGTAAAAATGAGGCCAAAGATTTTCCCTTTACAATTTATCCTGACATACTGGCTTGTCCCCGGCCTACGGTAACATGCTCTAAAGTGTTCGAACCACAGCGCGTCGTAAACTGAACCTAACGTTGAAAAATAGCAAATTCTCACCTACCTGTTGTTTGACTGTTTTGGCGTTTTCACTCCAGAGTTCAATCCTGAATTTAAGATGGAATTAAATATTACCTTGCGGTATTGGCCTGTCTAGTTATGAATTGTCACTTGACTGACAGATAGTAACTGCTTTTCTTTTTCACGTGAACCAATCTATTGCAGCAATGTTTTGGAGGAGATTGGCTTATTGATCAATTTACTGAGAACGTGGTTAAAAAAAATTAACGTTTTTCGTGTACCTATTTTTTTCAGTCGGTAAGCGAAACTTGATTCGTTTTTTGCAGAGCCTCACCTACAGCCAAAACGTATAAATAATCAGTACTGATGACTGACATGTTGTAGCTGTTTTTCATCTCAAAAAGTACAAAAGTTTCGGTCACTGAGTAATTCAGATACTTTTAAATTCTGACAAAACACTTGAAATAGAGGGCTCATAGCTCTTTGACCCATGCATCTCATTAAGAAAGAGTTTGCGTCAAGTACCCAGCAACTATCAACAAAATACACAACTAGGATATCAGTGAGGCCTTGCTAGGAGTGTTGGGTTTTACTAACGTCCCAACAACGTTGCGACGGATCACCCAATTCCGTTATATATACAGCAGATTCCCAACGTTGGACAAAAGATGATCTGAATAATGCTTTCGTTTCATCTCAGTATTCTCTAATCCTAACCTCGTTGTTATTTCTTTATTTTGCTGGTCATCTCGATTTCGTAATAACTCTTCAGGGCCTTAGATATTGAAAACAAGTTAATTATCATCTTTTTTTTTTACCTCGCAAACTTCTAGTATTTTTTGGTAGACACGACAACGAGTCTAAATGAGTACTTTTCAACCACATATACCCTTACAACCTCCCAGAATTCAATAGCTTACACTAATAGCTACAGTGTAAGTTCAGTAGATCTTGCCTGGTAACTGACAAACACTATCGATAATCGTGAGAATAGACAAACATCATTAATGTCATAAAGCATTCATACGCTGGAGTTGATATGGCGGGTTATCACTGTAATACGAAATGTGCAATATAACTGCTTGATTACTGATATTCATGATATAAAGATATTATTTGCGTTTCCGGAGATATATTCTCGCGAAAAACCTTTTGGGACACTATCAAGGTATTTTATCATCATGAGCAATGTATAGTCATCTAGCCGCCTTCCCGACTCCTCCTCATTCGCCTTGTTCTTTTGGAATTAAAATGATGGAGACCCACAGGTTGTGTAAGCAGTGGGTCGCACTGAACCAAATTTAGGGAAATTTGTTTACATTGTGTTCAAGAACCCTGCAACAAACGACTTTTTCTAGTTTCCTACTTCTCAGTACCTATGCAAACAATGACTATAATTTGACAGGAAAATATGTATCTATATTTGTGTTATGCTGTCAAATTTGGGAGCTCCGATATATTTAGTACCTCTATTTCGATATAGCGGAAAACACCTCAAAATTAGTATGGCAATATACGAAGATACTGTCCTGTTTTATTTCGTTTGTAATATAACGGGAAACTCTTTGCCACAATTTGCTTTAGAGCCTGAAGCCTTCCTCTGCTTCTTACATGTCAGTCACCCACCCCAAGTTGTCAAAGCAAGGTCGAGGCGTGGTCATCATCGCACCTGAAACAAGGCTTGATATACAATGTGGAAACCTGAATACGTTTTTTATTCCGCTTTCTATTGTTAATCGTGTGTCCATAGATCACAATTCAACTTGCTTTATCCGGAAAATATACATGTTTGTTTTCGGTAGAGATGTTCAACAGAAACAAATAAAACAGGTTTGTGATGTGTGTTGTGTCACCTTGAACTCCCCCGAGTGAAAAAGGCACCTGTCACACTTCAGCTCTTTCTGAATATGTGATTGTTTTAACTCACTGATCATTAAAAAATAATCTCTTTTTTGCGTCTAACATCGTTGAAATACTCAAGTCAAGTCGAGTCAAGTTTTATTGTGATATACGCTTAGCTTTTGTGAAAAAAGTTCACCAGCTAGTTTACAGGTATAACACAGAAAAATAAAAAATAAAATAATAATAATAATAATAATGATAATAAACAAAAATTAAGAAAAAATGCCTTCAACAAGTAGCTAAAAAGAAATGTGTTAAAATTTAAAATTGAAATCTATTTACAGGACTAGATATAACTCATTTATGAAATAAATTTAAGCTAAGACTACGATTGTATCAAACCTGACAAATCTAATTTTCTAATTGTGGTTTTGAAAACCTTAAAAGACCGAATAGTTCTAAAAGAGTCAGGTATTGAGTTCCATAATTTTGGTGCCGTGAACCTCCACGATTTTAGACCATAGGTTGTAGTGTTGGCCTTTGGCAGCTTTTTGTGTAACTGAGCTGTTCACGTCACTTGACGCATTTAGAGCGATGGCAGTTTGTGGAGAGAGAGGTGGAGGGGTGGGGGGAGGGGGAAAGAGGAGGTGCAATACGACTCACTTAATTCGACTGCATGGGAGACCATGTATTTATCGCTAAAATTAGTTTGATAAGGGCATACTTTGATACTTCATTACGTGTAAAGCTTTATCATTTAAACTCATGAAGGCTTAAGTATTCAGGCCGAAACGTTTTAAAAATAACATTAACAAAAACATGTCAGCGTCAAACCACTAACAAAGGAAATATTGCGAATACATGCATAGAAATGCAGTTAGTTGGCAGGCAAATATCCTTAAACGCTACCGTTACTGAGAGCGAAATATTCTTTCTCTGATTCTCTCATTTCTGTAATGGCTAAGCTTCGATATTCTACTTCGGTGGCAAACTTGGAAACTAGTAGCTACTACAAAGTTAACACATTTAAAAAATTGCTGAACTAAAAAAGTCCTCAAACTAGCCCTGCTTGCTGCTGGGCTTCATCAGGGGATGACCTCCACTGCTTATGCTTCACCATTTGTATCGGATTGCAGCCAACCGAGCGTTCTCATAGCCCGCCATATCTGTTTTTAGCGGTCTTGTAAAACTTACCCTATCAACACGATTTTGAAAGGAGTATCTCGAAAACTGAAGCCGGTGACACACGAGTTCATCATTTGTTGATGATGATATCGTGCTATGTTGGATGCTGGAATTGGCCATTCAACATGCTCAACGTTGTTTACTGGCAACATTGTTGAACGAAATACAATGTAGCATGAGAACAGACAGAGACGGCTCTGCACCCTTCATCAAGTACTGCCGTGACATCACAGGCATCCCAAGCGTAACTCTTTTCACCTGAAGTACTATAAAAGTCACTATAAAGAAGGGACCTTACTCAAGGTGAAAAAAATCGACAAATTTGCCTTTAAACCGGCCAGGACGCACCAAGGGTAATACTATATTTCGTATTATTTTCAGCGTTTTTTCTTCGGTAACGCCGTCCGACAATAATATCTATAAACGGCTTGTAAAAATACCTACAAATTGACTCAATCCTCTGCACTTTTCTCGTGCAAATGGCCCGAAATTAGGCTTTTGACTGTGCAAGACACTTATAGAAATGATGAAATAACGATAAATACCATTTTAGTCTGACATATTCAAGATATATACCACTAATATTTACAGTTTGTAGCCTTCGTCTCACCTTTTCCTATTGGAATGTCGTCTCACAGGCAACCCAAGTGCAGCAACGCTTGGGTTGCCTGTGGTGACATTGATCGTGCAATGTAAACAACAAATGAGAAACCAAAAGTTCAAACTTCGCAATCACAAGCACTGCCTCTTATTGATCATGATTATCAATCCTTTAAGTACCATTCACTGTATTTCCAGCTCAACAACTCCACAGATTATAGAGTCATTATTCTGATCTTTGATGTCCGCTTTGATCTTCAACTTTACAGCTGGAAAGTCTGGCTAGATGAACTCAGTGTAAACAAATTCAGCTTGCATGCCGCTCTTCAGGGGACGGGTCAGCCCATGTCCTTCAGAAGCGTCAGGATCAGGAGCGGTAATGGCACCGGCACTAATCCAAAGATTGCATAAGCGTACATTTTGGCCGCTGTAACGACTTCATGCGGCGTGAAATTGATGGTTACTGTCTCGTAAGGGAGTTTAAGATTCTACGACGCGACGGCAACGAAAACGTCATTTCAAAATACAACTTCTCGTTTGTGTAACTCTTTGGAGATTATTACAATTTGTTTAACATGAAAATTGCTGGCGAGCTGGCCAGGGCCTAAGTTACTATGAACGATGTTAAAGCAAAGAAAGAAAAAGAAAAACATTTTGGTACATTTCTTTGCCGTCCTCTGCGAAACAACAACGTGAAATGACCAAATTTCGGGTTTTCTCGAGAACGTGAGTGTACAGCTGAGTGTATGGTGACAAATTTTTCTTTCTCTTTCTTTGTTTTAACATCGTTCACAGTAATTTAGACCCTGGACAGCTCACCAGCATTTTTCATGTTAAACAAATTGAAATAATCTCCAAAGAGTTACACAAACGAGAAGTTGTATTTTGAAATGACGTTTTCGTTGCCGTCGCGTCGTAGAATCTTAAACTCCCTTTTAAAATTACCTCGTTTGAGGACGCAAGCCTCTTAAGGAGTCACATCAATAGACGTTCTCTACGAGCTCGTGTTGCTTGCAACTATCAAACTGGATTTGCTTGGACAAAACTGTTGGGATTCCAAGCAAGGCTGCCGGGAGGAAAAATACAGCATTCATCCTGAGATTGCTTTGGGAAAATGCTTCAATGATATGTAGCCGCGAAGTCTTGTATCACGACGGAAGCAAATGAAGAATTATTTAGGTCATGGGATGGCCTTATGGGATAAGATACTCCTCTGTCAACACCCAGTTCTTTCGCAATAGTATCTTACTTTTGTCATTAGATTTCATTTAGTAACTAGAATAAAGGCCTGTACATTTTGCGATTTATTATTACAGATTATTACTTTCACATTGTGCTTACATCGGAAAAAAATACATTTATTACGTTGTCAACTATAGACTGATGCAAACGCATAAGCGAACAAAAAAACAAAAGTACAAAACGACATTCCAATAGGTAAACAAGGACAGGATAGAGAAAAGAAAAAACAACAAGAACGAAAACAAAAACCTTTGCAGGAATACCTTTTGAAATAATCGTTAAAAGTAATGTTTGACTTTCAG
>OX419342.1:11280007-11307507 GCA_948470475.1 Galaxea fascicularis
AGAACTGTGTTTTGATAATGGCTTATTATTTTAGCTTGCTCTGGTAAAAATCAGGACGTAACAAATCGATATTTTCGATTCTCGATAGAATTCGAACGTAATCGATCGTAATAGATGTTAATCAATCGATTAATATCGGAAACAGATAGAAATTGATCGCCTGTGTCCTTGTGATCATCGATTGCGATAGATTTTTGTAATTAGCTACCGATTTTTCGGTTTTGTTCGACAATTATCGAATAGAAAAAAAGGGATGAAGATCGCATCGATTTACTTTCATAAAGTGTTTTTTTAGCACTAGAATGAATCACAACTCACTCGAACTAATAAACAGCAGTCCAAATTTGTCCAACAGGTGTGAACAATCGATGAAATCGATGATCGATCACAATCAATATCAACTAATTGATAAGGTTTCGTGATTATCGGTTGTCATCCGATTTGAAATTACGAGCACGATTACTCCCTGAATTGTGCGACACGAGGTCCAATTACTAATTAATCGTATCAATAACAAATTTCGAGATTAAGAAGATTTTGAGAACCTCCTTTGAGTGAAAAAGTCAGTGGTATGTTCCAAAAGTCTTACAAACAATAGGAAAACATTACGAAGGAAGCCATTAAAGTGAACGTAATTGACACGTGAATGGCATAGGTGTCCAATTACAGGTATCCAATTACAAAAATTGAAATTGGATAGCTGTAATTCGACACCCACGTGATAGCGCGGCAATTATGCGACAAATAAGCGCGTGCAGAACCAATCAGAATCGAGAATTTTGTTATAGATACGAGTATTAATGAAAATCAATCAATCAAATAACATCGATTGTCATTGATTATCACTAACAATTGGTAATGGATGAAAATCACTGTTGGGAATTCCACATGGTAAACTTAATTCATCTCTTTGAGATTTTCCAATCATGGAATTCCATTGATTGTTCAGGCCCTGATCCAATTTATATCCCCTTAACACTGTCTTTATCTAAGAATGACTATAGGATCAAACAAACAATGCAACTGTTAATTTTCTGCTTTCACGCTTGCTACAATATATCTTTCACGAGTCAGTGAAATTTCAACATTGACAAACTCTAAACTGTAGCAACTGAACAAAGCTTTCTATAGAGCCTTTTAAGCTTGGCAACTTCTTGAATACAAATGCACATAAAAGTTGCTTTGTCTGTTAGTTGTCTTTATTCAGTCCTTGCAAGTATTTTGCACAGAGTACAGCACCAAAGGACTGCTGAGCTGAAATATTAGAGATGTTAAGCATGGCATTTACACCAAACGGCAAACAGTGGAGTGAAATCAGGGTTTTGTCAAAAATGTAAGAACCCTGCTAGATATTAGCTCATTTCTGTCCTGTTACCTCCAGATATCAAGCAACTTCTCAAAGAAACAAGACAAGTGAAAATGAGAGAATTTTCACGCTGTTATGATTGGCCGTAAATGTCATGCTTAATCTCTCTATTACCTTACAGCAGTGATTCTGGAGAAAGAAAAGAAGCTACCATTGGACAAAGAAATAACATCCTCTTTAATCTTCAAAGTCAATTCGAAGGAAATTTTACTAGATCAGCTCACGTTTTTGATTAACGATTTCCATCAATGTGAGATAAAATATGTGATTATGGATTAAATTGACTAATCAATCAACAAAATTAATATTGAGTACTTTCAAGATGATTGATTAATTGATTACCTTTTCGATAATCGCTTTAGATCAATTTGTTACATCCTGTAAAAATGGGGGAACACGAGGTGGTGGTGATAAGGTTAATACACTAAGGCAGAGTTTACAATGTAAACAAATCTGTTTTCAAGTCTCTTTCTTTGAAAACTGATAGTCTAAACACACTCGTACCCATTTTCCATTGTTTCTCTGTCCACACGTAAACAATTGAAAAGTACCTCGCAGGGTTCTGCTGATGCTCTTACGTCATCAATGTTGAAAATCTCTCTTTTTTTCATCAGGACCTTGCGTCCGTTTGTCAAAACTGTAGAAAACGTTTCAAACCCAAAAAGGTATCCTACAGTGTACATGTACATACACAAATGATTGACACCAAAAATGTGATGTTTAATAATCTAGAGTTGTAAAACATGTCAAATCCTCTACAATTTAGAGATTTATTGGACCAGTTTCTCTCTGAAAACCCCTGAAACTTCTTGGGCTTATTTCAGGTGCTGTATCTTCCCATGTTTGTTAAAAACGAAGGCAATTCCAGATAAAATTTTCCAACAAATTTGCTCTTTCATATCTTAAAATTATAGAAAAATACCAGTCTTTTACATGTACATTAAACAGATCACAGTTTTAGAAATGGCTTTTTGGCCTTGAAACATTTTCACGATTTTCAAGAAGTAAGCCTGACTGCTGTTTGTTTCTCAAAACTCTGATAAGTATTGAAATTGGTTTTTTTTTGGTATCAGCTTTTTGATCAAACTAGTATTTCTCAGGTTGTTTTTGTGCTTCCTCAAAGTGCTTCTGTTATGAAAATCAAAGGTTTTTTCCCCACAACTTTTTCATCCTAAGTTTAAGTATAGACCCCCAATTTAGAAAAAATTGTGTCTCTGACTAATCTGGGCCCGGTTGTTCGAAAGCCGATTAATGCTAATCCAGGATTAAAAATTAATCAAGGAGCTTATTTCTCTGTCCCCAAATGTTGTTCAATGCCGATATTCTGCAAAATTTTAGATTAGGGGAAGTCAATCCTGAAAAACAAAAAGCAGCGAAAACGACTTTTATCCAATAGTTAAAAACTGCAACCAAAGTTTAGGCTAATCCTGGATTATCTTAATCGGCTTTCGAACAACCGGGCCCTGATGAAGATAAATCTTTCAAAAGGCCACCTGAAAGTGTCCAAATTACGTCCACCATTACTCAAACACCAGTACTCGAGCCCACAATTGTTGTCAAGCGGAGTTCTCTGTGTGACTAAATCTTATTGCGTGGTCAATTAATCTGGCTGCATGATGGTAGTAAACAGACTAAGAGAAATGTTGTCTTATTCAAATATTTCTTGTCCTTTATGTCAGAGGACCCTTCAGAGTTACACCTGTACAATGTACATTATTGTGGGCAATTATTCGCTTTTTAGAGGACAGTGAGGCTATAGCTCCGTACCCTGTGACAAAGATTTAGAGCTGTTTGTGACTCAAGAAAAAGCATCTGTGCACAAATCAAAGATGGCCCTTGTGAACATGAGTTTGATCAGTGATGTACTGCTTAGATGTACCTACAAAACAGACTTATCTGAAAACAGAGCTGCTTCAAGCAAATGATGAAAATTTGTATAAACCTGAGTTGGCAATAAGCTATCATTTAAATATGTATTGACAAACATACATGTATTTCTGGTAATGTGAGAGTAAATACGTACAGCTGTACACAAGGTGAGGAAAAGCAAAACTAGCAGCAGGGATGGGACAGTGGTGACAGCACTCGCCTCCCACCAATGTGGCCGGGGTTCGATCCTAGCTTGGCACCAAATGTGGGTTGAGATTGTTGTTGATTCTCTTCTCTACTCGGAGAGGTTTTTCTCTGGGTACTCTGGTTTTCCCCTCTCCTCAAAAACCAACATTTCCAAATTTCATTTCGATTTGGAATGCGTGGACATCTTTAAACAAGTTCTCTTGAGCTCTTTGGTATTCCGTGGGTAAACAAATTACATTTTTTACAACTTCTCAGTTCCACTCAGACAGACCAAAATTGACAAACAGACCTACAATAATGTTCTGAAGACAAAGTGTTGTGATATGAACCAAATAATCATCACAGGCCTTTTCATTTCTGCTACTATTCTCACAGGGCCAAGGTTTATAGCCACAGGATTTAAACTATATATTACATGTACTCTTAACCTTGACTATCCTAAAAAGCAAGCAAGAATTAAGTGTTTATTCGCCCTGCGCTGGCTTAGAGTCAACGTGACATGATTTGAAAACCCCTGCAAACACCATAGCTTTGGAAAGGTCAAGCTTCGTTTTAATACTCACCTGGCACCAATGTATCGCCGATAATATGCCACTAAATGTGCTCTCTACTGATGATTGAGCAGGAGAAGAAGAATATCTCCATTTTCTACTTGTGGATTTGATGATAAGACGACATCACAGAGGTCCTCACCCTAAGCCTTTGCTCTCACTGGGACATTATCTGGTCTGAGTAATCGCAAACACGTGATCTAGAAAGAGCAGACTTTCAATTAGAATTTCAAACTCAAATTTGGTTTATGCATTAATAAGCTTTTAAAAATTATAAAAAGCAAGAGAAAAAAGAAACACCTGATTTCATCTCAGTAGCACTTAAAAAAATTATTAAATACAGTGTATATTAGAAATTGAATAATTAATGTAATGTGTGTAAAATACTGGTATATGTTGTTTTCAGGGGTTTTGAGACATGCCCACCTGAACAATATAATATTGATGCATGCCATACTTGAAGTGTTTCTCAAGTCTCTTGGTGAAATGAAGTGAATTCAAACAACCCCAATTTTCTCATTTTTCCTGTTATGACAAGATAAAAGTTAAAAGCATTTTGACATTCTAAAACTGATATCTTACAACCATCAGGGAATTGTTGAATTTGTTTTTGAATTGTTTACATGTATATCTCACTTCCTTCTCTGGGGAGAGCTTCAAGAGAAACTGCTTTCATGTAATATATAATCTGTTTTTCTTATTAATTGATTTAAGTAAACCTTTGAATACCGTACTTGGAAAATACACCAACGTCTTTGAAACATGTTTTGAAGAAAATTAGTCAATACCACTAACTCTGAAAGTCATGGATATTCAAGGGTTTACTTAAATCAATTAATAAGAAAAACAGATTATATGTTACATGAAAGCAGTTTCTCTTGAAGCTCTCCCCAGAGAAGGAAGTGAGATATAAACAATTCAAAAAAAAATTCAATAATTCCCTGATGGTTGCAAGATATCAATTTTAAGTTTAAATTCATGCAAATTATAAGCATTGTGACTTAAATGTCATACAATTGCAGTCACCTAGGACACTTGGTGTGAATTGAAAGTGTTTTTCTATTTTTACTGAATTTGCAGTCTGGCACTGGTCTAAGTTAAAAGTTTTTTTTTTTTTTGAAAGGTGGTTGGTGTTGAGTTTAACAATTTTAGATCTCCTCATAAGATTTCCTGTGGGGTTCCACCAGGCTCCATTCTAGGTCCATTATTTTTCATCTTGTACGTTAATGATTTGAGCATTGCTTTGCAACTGGAAAAGATTTTGTTTGCTGACAACACAAACTTGTTCATCTCTCACAGTAACCCTGTCTATCTGAATAAATAAATTTAGATAGTGAGTTGGAGAAATACAGTAGACTTTTTGAATGATTACTTCAGATGTTCAAAATTCACCAGGTGCCAAGCCTCGCTTGCACTAAATTTTTTCTCATCCTTTACATGGGTATTCTTGATTTAGTTTATGCTAAAATTTACAAGTTTGAAATTCAAAATGGGGCTTGGTGGTGAAATTAGCAAGTTTCACATAAACATGCATAAGGGCTGTTGTTGGTCTGGTTTGCAGCTAATAAGCCTTCTTTGAATATATCTAACACTGGCTTTATGGTATTTAAGTTTTGGCTGAACAAGCAGAGTTTCAATGGTTATCATAAATGAGCAACCTGTTGTTCACATCTCCGAAACCTCAGGCAATCTTTGTAAAGTAAAATTGAACGACAATTTGACCATTCTACAGTCATTCTCAAGTTCAATGTTGAGGCTAAAAAGAATCAATATACAGGCTGTATGTATATATAATTATATATACTAAGGGATATAATGAAGTAAAATTATGTGCTAAAAGATAACAAAGGGGTGTTAAAAGATGATAACAGTATGCAAAACAAATAGTTATAAAAGCTTTTGTACGGATTGAGTCAAATTGTACATTAAGACTTGGTTTGAGTTTGTCAATAAAAAACATTTCATAAATGAGGCAGTCAACCTTGTTTGTGCATTTCTTTAAAACAGTAAAATTTTTAGAAGGGTTCTTTGGGGGTAAGCCATGCTTCTTACAGAAATGTTTGCCAATGGAGGAAGAGGAGTTCTAATGCTTTAAATTCCAATGCAATTGAAATGTTGTTTGAGTTTAACCGTGTTTTTTACTGTCAATTCTTCTTTTCTTACTTCTTTTAAAATAAAAGCTCAAAGAATTTCTCCTCAGCAAGTATCACACATTACCTTGATATCTTAGTGTTAAATGTTTTTGGTTCATCTACATTGTATTTTGTTAGGACTTGTGAGGAAACCTGATTCTACATGAACCCCACGGTTTCTTTTAGGTTTCCTTGCCATAACTTTCGTGTATTTGTATCACGTTTTGTAATCACTGTTCTAGTTTAACTTAATATGGTGAGTTGAAAATAAATAAATAAAGTGATAAACTCGTCTTCATTTGCATTCGCATAAGTGCATAAGTGGAGGTGAAGTGCTCCAGATACATAGATAAATGTCTCAACATGGCAGCCAAAATGTGAACCAATACCTGTGTGACTGCAAACAAAACAAGTTGATTAGCATGTATTCTCCTTCATCGAACGCAATTACTTACAATCCATCAAACATTTTATCAGCACACAACTGGTCTAAGTGCATCATGTGACTTAATACATACACCCCAGATATTTCCCAAATGCATGTGGCAAAAAATATTTGGTTTCAAAAATATACTAGGATATTTTTCCTTGGACATTATCAGTTCCTCAAAGCTTACAGCTTTTCTTGAGCTTTGTTCTAGCAAAACTGTTTGTTTCTTGGAACAGATAATGCCTGCAGACAAATATCTGAGTATATTTTTGCACCAAATGGAGAATAATTTATTGTTTATTTGTATAAGTTCCTTGAAATATCTGTACTTCTGTGGATTGTTAGTAATTTCCCTGGCTTTTAGGGGGAATTAAACCTTAACACATACCAAGCTGAAACAAATATTATTTCTGTTCTTGCAGTTAATCAAGTTACAGTGCATAGGAATCAATTAAATATTGATTTTAGTGTCCAATCAGAGCTGAAGGGTCAGATCTTCACTAGAGGGTTTCTTCTCTTCCTGCTTCTTGATTCCTTCTTTACTTAAGATGTGTGTTGGTTTGATAGGAGTTATCTTATTATGTGAAAGGTTCACAACTCCAGCTTAAGAACCACATTTGTTTGGGATGCAAGTGGAGAATGGTTTTTAGATGATGCATTTGTTTCTTAAGGCTAGAAAGGGTTTTCCATTGCTGTATAGTTTTCATGAAACAATGAAAGATTACAAAGAAGGTTTGATGGTGTGGGCAAATTATGAGTCTCTTTTGTTGGGCTATCCTTTAAGGCCACCAAATACCCATTAGAGGCAACAAGTACAAAATGCAGGAAACTACATAATAGCCAACCTCATGTGCTGGTACACTTTGTGCTGTGCTTTTTTATACCAGTGTTCCTCTTGTTTATCCCTTTAAACCCAAACAGTGATGAGCATCAAGTTTCCCTTTTTAACTTTATAAAAACTCTTTATAAAAGAGAGTGGTCATGAGATTTTAGGAGAGGATCACACAAGATCAATTTGCTTGATAGCTGTTTTTAACAACTCTGCACGAAATGTGTGGGGCAACAAATGAGGGTTTAAAGGTTTATGGCAATGCTAGCAGATAACATTAATTTGTTGTTTGATAATTCAACTTGTACAGTGGATTTTATTCTTAGCCCCAGCATGCATACATGTACATCATTTATAGGAAAAGATAAATCAACAGATAACTCCATAAATATTTGCCTTTGGATGACAGTACTGCCATTCATACATCCTAGCAGTACCCGCTGACCTTTCCACTCTTATTTGTTTAACCAATGTAGGTGTTAAATTATGAAATCTCTCATTAAATATTATATGCTGTTTTTGCTCGTGCAGAAACCCTACAGAAGTGAAAAGTAGTGAATGATGTTCAAGCTTGTTGGTTTTTCGTTGGTGAGAAGAGGTCATCTCCTCTGCCCAAGAATCGTGGCACCCTTAATAACAAATTCACCAAGCTCGGTCTCCATTACATCATGGCAGTCTCCAAGGAAAACAGAACTATTCATGGGAACAAACAAGATTATTTTGAAGATCCCTACTGCAACAACATCCTCAGAGGTATCGAGTAACATTGTACTGAGTCGTGACGAGAAGAAATCTGTCCAAGCACAACTCAGACTGTTTAATGAATCACTGAGTACAAGTTCAATGGTGTACCTCCTTAGCTGGGTAGGCAGAACAGCATTTCACAAGATGACTGATGCAGAGGATCTGGAAAAAAAATTGTCCAATCAAGAAGCAAGTGCATTTCTCACACTACTCGATTGTATTGCCGGTAACATCTCCAGTTTACAACACAGTCAACTCGCAGTTGTTGCTTGGTCTTTGGGAAAGATCAAAGTACATGTCCACCCCATTGTTAAGGCTTGTGAGAATGAAATCATCTCTCGTGGGGTTGGTACTTTTGAATACAGAAATGTTAGTCAGTTCCTTTGGGGATTCTCCAGGCTGCAAGCAGAAACATCGCAATGTTTTAGAGAAGTGGAGAAAGCCATTTTACGCAGGGAATTGAATCTTGCTGATTTTGATGTACGTGGTCTTGCACAGACCTTAATGGCATTTGCAGTAACAGACAATGGATCTCCTGATATGTTTAAACTTTTTTTAGAACATATTTTGTCTCTTGATTTTTCTTCTTTTCGAAATTTTGACATGACCCAGATTGCTTGGTCATTTGCCAAACGAGAACCTGAGGCAAATCAGTTGTTTGAGAAAATTGAAGAAGAATTTTTTCGTAGAAATGTTGCAACTATTACCAAGGGTGTTGATCTAGCAATGTTACTTTGGGCCTTTGCTTCAGCCAAAAAGGGAAGTGAGGCCTTATTCACTGCTATTGAAATGGAAATTTTGAATTTAACAAATTTTAATGGTTTTACCAATAGAGACCTTAGTAGCACCATTTGGGCGCTTGGTAAAGCAGGGAGAATACGTGAGAGTGTGTTTGAGCGACTTGAGTCTGAAGTTAAAAGGCGTGGAATTCAAACTTTTACTCTAGAGAACCGTGAAACTCTCATAGAAGGGTTTGGATATGCTGGGAGACAATTGTCCATTTGATATGTGTTGGTAATTCAAGCGAGGAACAGTGTAGAGGGTTTTGTTTTTATTTCTAGTCCAGGAAAGGAAGTTACCGTATTTTCTCAATTTAAGGCCCCTGGCATCTATTTCAAAGTTGGCTTGATGAAGCCGGCGTTTATCAACAAGGTGCAATTTTCTTCACTTTTTTAATTGATTTATTACTGTCTGTTCTTTAAGACCCAGAGAAGGTTTCTTAGGGCAGAACGATTCTTCTCTTTTTTTCAACCCTACAAACTGCAGTCCCCAATTCACCGAAAATGACAAGGCAAACAGAACATATTAAGTAATGCAAGTACATAGCAGGTACATAGCAAGCCGATGGGTTCAACTAAAATATGTTTTGAGTTCACGAATGGGTAACTTCGCCTTCGAATTCTTCGACTGCAAGTAGAGCGCCTTTTCTGGATCAAACGCCGGGGCCTCGATCGATCGGCGTGTATTTTAAAACTACTAGTTTTCACCCGGCTTTAATCGGGATCCGGTGTTAAGTCGAGAAAATACGGTAAATGAATCAGCCAGGGAATGCAATGTTCCTATTTTTTTACTCATTCCTGCGTTTGAAAACTGCGTGTTATTTTCTCCAGAAATACTTCATTCTATAACGAAAACTTTCCTGGGGTCACTATTTTGTAACGTTGTTAGGCTTCCTCAAAATTAATGAGATGAGATTGATGTTAGTCAAGACATATACATCACTTACAAAAGGCTACGCTGTTAAGTTCATTTTACATGTAGGGGCAGCAACTTTTAATGGAGTCTATAATTTTCTTGTATTATTGTAATGACTGTGTGCTGCACTATAGTACAAAGTTCGTGAAATCAGAAGCAGGTATTGAGGTTTCATGAAAATTGTTGTGTTCTGTAAGCTTTTACTTCAATTAGATGTGAATTGCACTAGCAATAAATTAGTTAAAGTGATGTGTGAATGAGTGCTTGGTCACTCACCTTCTTACTCACTCTTTCATTCACTTGATGGATAAAGTGAGTAGTTTCTAAAGAAACTGTGGTGCTGTGTCGGTGGGGGAGTTGTGGGCAAGAATTTGGTTTTATCAACGGAGTTGATAATGTAAATTGACCACCGTACAAGGATTCTAAAAGGTGACGTTTCGAGCGTTACCGTTTCGCTCAGATGAAGGGCCAAACATTTACATTATCAACTCCGTTGACAAAAGCAAATTCTCGTTCACTTGTTGCTAAACATTAAACAAGGACCCTGACCCAGGGCATGGCCCGAACATCGGTCTGTAACTCAGAATGCCATCAAAAGTTTTAATTGATGATCCACTCTTCCGTAATTTTCAGAGCACTAAGAACTGCAGTTAGGACTACTTTCTTAAGAGGGTTTTGAGGTTCAATGCCTTGTTTTCCAGAGGGTTCCCCCTGATCTAATTAAAAATCGAGATCCTTCGCTAATATTCGCGTCAAATGCAACAATTTCGTGATCAGTAGATGGACTAAAATTAGCGGCCACAGTTTCAGGAGGGGGACATGGGGATTTGCGGTGTTGCGGTGTTGATGGTTTTTTCAATGCGGTGAATAAAATCTCAATTTGCGGTGTTGCGGTGATCGCAAACCCAACGGTGTGCGATGTATGTGTTTCTCGAGCTACGGTGTTCGGTGAAATGAAATTATTTGCGGTGCTGTGGTTTCTTGTTTGATCTTTCTCAGACCTAAATTCAGCACGTAGACTTCGTTAATCCGTGATAATTTATGACAAGTACGCACCATTGTGTTTAATTTGTCATAAAATGCAGACCAAAATTGTCGAGTTAATCTTCAATACGCTTAACCTCACGCTTTCGAAGAGCCGTACGATTCAATAATCGCCTTATACAGTGAAATGTTTTTCTTCGTCCTGTCTGAAAATGTTTTAATATAACGTTAATACAATATGAATCTTTCAAAATACTCTAGAGATCAAAGAAACTGAACGCCGAAGTTTAGCGATGTAACAATACTTGTTACTAAGAGGACGCTCCACACTCTGGAAATGTTGTTTTATCGCTTGGCAGCTTTTCGGGTACCCTACGAGCAGAGGTCCTTCAATCTTCCTAGAAAAGTCGGGAAGAGGAAGAGACCTGCCAGCCGGCTCGACTTTCCTGTTGAGCATGCGTTAAATGAAATGTAACCAAGCCTTTATTAGCCTCGCTTTCATATAAAATTTCAAACACGCATGCTTCCTTTAACCGATCGAGGCTCTCTGAGTCCACTTTACACGCTTTAATTCCCAGCTTTTCACATGAGTCTATCCCTATCTGATCTGCGATCAGCGAAATTAGCGGAGAGATTACAACTACTATTGGGTCAGTCGGGAACTGTTCCAGACCAGAAGAAGAAAGTTCTTTCACAACAACAGGGCAAAGTTGATAGATCATTGATTTGCCATGGCCGGTAGGCAAGCAAACAAACGGATCTTTTCCACACAGAAAATTATTCAAGGCCTTAAACTGGTGTTCTGTGAGCTTAACTATTCCAGTGTTCACTTTTCCCAGTGCGCTGTTCACTGCTTTGTCAAAGTCGACTTTCTTTGAGAGAGATATGCCAGCCGAGGCATCCGCCATTTTGTGAATTGACTAGAATAAACAATATACCGCGGGCATCTATTAAGTCAGCAATTCCATCAAGGAGTATGCGCACTGCGGTAAAACGGTAAAAACTGGTTTTAAACCGGACTGACTCATCCATTTCGGTGGATTAGCGGCAAATCAAAGAAAGTCGAGCCAGCTGGCAGAGGTCTCTTCCCGACTTTTCTAGGAAGATCGAAGGACATCTGCTCGCAGGGCACTTTTTGGGTCAACTTCTCAGTAATGTTCAGGCAGCCCAATCGTGGTGTATGTTATCAAAGGTTGATACATAAAAATTGACCGTTAAAACCTAGAATTCCACGAACCGAGTAGCGGTGGAAATATTTATATTCTAGTCAA
Organism: Galaxea fascicularis; assembly: GCA_948470475.1. Classification (NCBI taxonomy): domain Eukaryota; kingdom Metazoa; phylum Cnidaria; class Anthozoa; order Scleractinia; family Euphylliidae; genus Galaxea; species Galaxea fascicularis. The sequence goes on from OX419342.1 coordinate 11,292,086, forward strand.
ATAAAGCCTTCCTACCTTCACCCTACTGTTTCTTGTCCCTTACTGGGACGTCTAAATGCAATATCCTCGCTTTTTTCAAATCCCAGAATATATAAATATTTCCACCGCTACTCGGTTCGTTGGAATTCTAGGTTTTTAACGGTCAATTTTTATGTATCAACTTTTGATAACACACACAACGATTGGGCTGCCTGTGATGGAACTTCATACAAACGACCTCTCCGGGTAAATACAAGAAAACTGATTTACGGTTATCAACAGTATCGACGCATAGGCATGCATTGACAAGAGTACATTTTGTTGTGTTTATTTTGTGGAAAATTGTTTAGGTATAAAAGTGTTACGTCAAGTGTAGACGTTAAAATCATGTAGCTAAAAATAATTGTTGCGGTGACGGTGTTTCGTCGACTTTTCTTGCGGTGATGCGGTGTTCGTTAATTTCTTTTGCGGTGTTGCGGTGTTTAGGGCCCCCCCATGTCCCCTTCTTTCAGTAGCAAGGAGATTAGATTCTCGCCAGTGTCATAACTTGGTGCTTCTATCGGTTGCACTTCCCCTACATTGGAAACACGGACAGTGAACATGTCTATATGTCCTTTCACTGCAACTGCAACTGGAGATTTCTCTTCTGGACCAGGTAAGTGAGTCCGCTATTGTCTTCTCGCAAAAAGATACAGCTGCCCATAAGTTGGCCAATCACAGATTGCCATACATCATTCGCAAACTTTCAGGGTACACGTGTTTCAGATACGGACACTGACGTGCCCTGTTGTAATATATATATTTAGGCAAGCCTAAAAGCGGAGCTCCACAGTTCTTTCCTGATTGTATGGCATTTACCGATAAAATAAAATCAATGCCAGGACTCTAGTAAGGACTTCTGTATTGTGATTATAGTTTTTTTTTTTTTTTACTGTTTTGCTGCAGAGCCACAGCCACCACTCAAACATGTGCTAACGTACATTTTCGATTCATCATCGGCCTTTGCCACGTTGGATCAAGAGACTATATGAGTATAAGCATAAACGACTGATTTTGCTTCATCACAGTTTAATTACAAATGGTGTAAATCTCTAAACTATGCATTAACAGTCCCAGTGTCTCACATTTAAATCCAACATCACAACCGGTTATGTGCTTTGGCTGAGTCACAAATTTTCTAACATGTATCGTTGACATTTTAACCACAACAAAACAAAATGGTAAAACCCAAAAGTGGGTACTCTTCGATATCAAAAAAGAACAGTACTTTGCTCGCCTTGTTTTGACTATTTTACAAACCTTGACTACAAGTCGTAGGCGGTATTATTTTTCATATCACTGTTAATAATAACATCTGATTGGCAATGACAACAGACAAACACATCGGTTTCAGAAAAACATTTGTCAATAAACATTGAATTAAGACGTTTTTACTGCAATTAGCCTTTTAAGTCTGCAATTTTTTAACTAACAACGAGAATTGGTGTGAGGGACAACATATTGCTGGCATTTCGAATGCTGGAGCTGTTCAAAAGTCGTGTTTACTTTTGGCAAGGAGTTGTCGCCCTTTGCCAAAGTTTCCCAAACGTCAATCCGCCTCTTGTTCCTAACAAAGCGGAGCCGAGGATATAAACCTTCCGAACTTCGCTTGGCTTTCCTTCAACCAATTTGGTGCCCAAACATGAGCGACGGCAGGGAAAACGAAAAGTTTCAGGGTCCCAAATTAAATATTGGATAGAAAACATTTGGAAAAAACACGAGGATTTTTTTGGTCCAAACCAATTTGAGGTAAAAGCGTGAAAACAACAACACGGTCGAAAACGAAAAAAAAACGATACGAATGTTTTTCTTCGACGTTTCCCGTAGAAATTGGAAAAATAAGACAAGTAACAAACATAACTTGTGAGTAACCTAGGCAAATCGCTAGTCCGAGTGCTCCTGACATAAGTGTCCGTATAAAAGACAAAACAGGAATACTAACCTGCGGATGCAGACAGTTTAGGTCAGTCAATAATCACTCCGAACGCACAGCTGACATAATAGCCGTCATTGAATGATGCATATGAAAGAAATTATATGTGAACTGCGGATATGAAATCAAGTGAAGAATGATCGTCGCAGTTATAATCGCAATTTTTACAATCGCGCAAAGAAGCCTGAAAAAAATCCGTCATTTTATACAAAATTATTGCTTTGCTAAGAATTGCTGCGAGGGACAACATATTGCTGGCATTTCCAATGCTGCAGCTGTTAAAAATCGCGTTTTCTTTCAAGGGGTTGTTGTTCTTTGCCAGAGTTTTCCAAATGTCAAACTTACTAAGCAGGGCCGAGGCTATAAACTGTCCGGACTTCGCTTGGCTTTTCTTCAACAAATTTTGTGCCCTAAAATGTCGACAGCAGGAAAAAACGAAACGTTTTAGGATCCAAGATGAAATTGGATGGAAAACATTTGGAAAAAACAAGATGATTCCGAGTCCAATTTGGAATAAATAAGCACTTGTAAATTTTTTCAAAGACCAACAAAATTGACGAGAAAAATCATGTGATTACTTATTAATAATACACTTGAAAAAAATAGCCTCAGACCATACATGGCTGCAGAGGTACGCAGAAGCTTCGAAAATATCCCGTGATCTTCGGAGACCTCCCGAAGTGTTCCGATAATCTTCGGAAATATTCGGAAGTATTCGGGCGGTCTTCGGAATTCTTCGGAAGGTGTCGCACAATCTTTTTTTCTGTACTGTGTTAACTAAAAATGCACTCTTTTTTAGCCAATCAAAACTGAGAAATTTTTTCAAGTGTATTATTAGAGATGAAAGCGTGAAAACAACAAAACGTAAGAACAGAGAAACCGATGCGAATATCTCTTCAACGTTTCTCGTAGAAATCGGAAAAATAAAGACATGTAACAAAGCGAGACATTTTCTTGGCACAAATGTCCGTATAAAAGACAAAACAGGAGTACTAACCTGTGCACAGTTTAAGTCAGCCAGCAATCACTCCGAACGCAGAGCTTAAGCAGAGGGCCGTCATTTCACACAAAGGTAAGTCTTATTTCTTCTCATGCCTATCAAGGAAGTTTCTTGAATTAATTAGTGGCAAAACCGTCCAGTTTAACACACAGCAAGGACCGAAGACAGCGCATAATTACTGAAACCTTGTCAGACCACACGATCTTTTCTCTTCATATAAGCTTTTGTAGGCAAACACGAGGAAAAGCTAAAAATCCCTGACACTTGGTAATACTTTTACAGCTTGGCAAGAGACGCTCTCTTTTTCGCTGTTCCTCACTATAATTTCGTCTCTTTGCTCGAGCTTTTTGTTGTTCTTTCTCCCTTTGCTCGACAGTACGATTTGGCCTGTTTACTCGAGCCCTTTCTTGTTCTTGTTCTTTCTCCCGTTGCTCGACAGTACAATTCAGCCGTTTTGCTCGTGCTCTTTCTCCCGCTGTTTGTCACTGATACTCCGCCAAAGAATAGACAAAACCGACTTTGTTTTAAAACTGTCTTCAAAATTTGGCCATGCAATTTCCCGCCACAAAAAGGTGGGTTGAGAACTGTGTGTATGGGTAAATGATCTGTCCAAAAACAGTCCATATGGAAGTGCACTTATATATGCGAGCTTGCACACGAAAGGGTTAATTGCTGGGGTGTGACATTTGACTTCTGCTTAAATCAAGGGGGTGGACGGATGTACCTACGGTGATGTTATGATCATATTTTCTTACCAATGGTGCTCCAAGGTTTATAGTCATAGCAGAGCTCCACGTGCGCCAAAGGTGCACATGTGCAGAGCACCATTGGTAAGAGATATGGTAATCCATCGATTCGAGAAATTTTGGTTATGACGTCACCACACGACCGTTCGGCCGTACGTGCGTATGCCCACTCTTGATATAAGCCAAAGTCAAATGTGACACTCCAGTTAATCCTTTCGAGCGCAAGCACGAAAATAAGCGCACTTCTGCGCGCTTCCATATGGACTGTTTTTGGACAGATCATTTGCCCATGCACACAGTTCTCAATCTGTGTTTTAGAAGGAAGAATAGAAGGAGATCTTGAAACAATAGCTTCAGCGCCAAACAAATCACTGTTATTACAATAGCGACATTCACGACAGATATTCAAAAATAGCCAATCACTGCAGCAACACGAAATTTGAATATTTGGCGTTCATGTCAAATCTTACCTGGGGGAGGGAGTGAGAGTAACTTTTTGTTTGAAGTCACTTGCTACTCAAGGAGGGTCTGTTAAGACACGGTATGTCGGTATATATAATTTCTCTTTCTATAAAATTAACAGGCAGCTCGATTTCAAATCTCACAATGTTAGAATAGGATCTTGATTGCGTTCGTAGTGCACTGAAACTATATTGACAGCGAAAAAAGATAAAACCAAAACAGAAAGCAAAAACCGAGATCAATTTAAATTCTTTGCGAGACGAATAACTGAAGGCCACTTTATTCCAGCGACGATTTTTATTACGTTACGGTTTACACTCGAATGCATTGATGCACGCTACTCGCATATATTCCCATCGCTGTAAAAATAAGCTAACACATTGGTTCCAACAATGATGAACTTCGAAAGGAATCCCGAAAAGAAACTATCCAATGACAACGCAAACGTTTACAAAGTATTTAGACCACGGCCGAATTAGTAGGCTCGATTACCAGCCGCCGTTCGGGAAAGGAGCGCACGCCCCCCTTCTCCAGGCCTCGGGGAGGAACGTAGACAAGACACGAGAGGGGCGAAAGTCGAGCCTGCCGAATTAGGTATTTAATAGCAAAAGGTTTTAATCATGCAGGTGCTGTCTTCGGGCGTTGCTGTGTGTTAAACTGGACGGTTTTGCCGCTAAAAATCCTTAATTGAACAAGCTTTCTTGGTAGACATGAGAAGTAATACTTTTGTGTGAAATGACGGCTTCTGCTTAAGCTCTGCATTCAGAGTGATTGTTGACTAACTTTAAAACTGTCCGTAGGTTAGTATTGCTGTTTTGTCTTTTATAGGGACATTGATGCTAAGAAAATTGATTAGCGATTTGTCTCGGTTACCATGAGTTATGTTACCCTGGATGCCAGAGGTCTTCTCGTTCGCCAGCGGCGAGGAGCGTCAGAGCGAGTAGTGCTGGTCGGCGAGAGACCTCTGGCTCAGGCAGTTAAGTCTTTTGAGCGCGCCGATCCAATCACGTTGCCATTTATTTCTCCAGAGTCAAAATTTGACCCTGGGAATCTGATTGGTCGATTGAAAAACGTTTCTTAAAAGGGCTGCCATTGGTTAAGTTTAGGATGATCTTGGCCAAACTGGTTTTACCGCAGTAATACGAGAAGACTACGTAAACGTTGTGCTTATCGAAATAGCGAGCACTTTGAAATCAACTGTTGATTCAAAATTTCCGGAATTCGATCACTTGAAACTGGAGCAGGTCCTTTCCATTGTACAGGTTGTAATGCGAAAAGATGTTTTCGCAGTTTTGCCTACTGGCTCTGGAAAGCAGCTGATCTTTCAAGTGATTTCCAGCATTTGTTCCATGTTTGCGGCTCGTGGTTTGGACTACCCTGAGAAGCCCATCATTGTTGTCATTTGTCCGTTGGTTTCGCTGATCAACTCCCACATACAAGAACTGACGTAAAATGGGGTTCGCCTGTTTGCCGCTTCTATCTCGGTTCTGTTGACCGATTTTGCTTCTTGTTTGTGTTCAGCGGGGCAACACAATGGTTTAGAGGATTAAATATGATGATGAAACAGCCATGTGCTTAACTGTCGCATGCTATGTATTTTGATACCAAAGATCATTTCTGGGTTTAAATTCTGCATTTATCGCCTGTTTCCTTTAACCCTTGTTGTTTCTGTTTAGCGACTGCGGTCCTTTGTATGCCCCTGAAGTATTTTGTCTAGCTTTGGTTTGGCTCGTTTCAGTGCGTTTGGTGACAGTACAGCCTCTCTCTTGATAGGAATTTAAGCCGGGTAATAATGGCCCGATTTATACTAGAGACGGATCATCCGTCTGGGACGAACTTGTATGGAATGCCAGAACTGTCTTATGGTACTTTTTTTTATTTTATTGGGTGGTTATGTCATTATATTTGGCACTTATGTTGTTATATTCGGTTCTTTCTTCATTATATTCGGTGCTTATTTCATTATACTCGGTGCTTATGTCTTTATATGCGGTGCTGTCTTCATTATATTCGGTGCTTATTTCATTATATTCGGTGCTTCCCTCGTTATATTCGGTTCTTTCTTCATTATATTCGGTGCTTTTTTCATTATATTCGGTGCTGTTTTTATTATATTCGGTGCTTTCTTTGTTATATTCGGTTCTACCGTTGTTTGGTGTTTTCTTCATTATTACGGGTGCTAACACTTTTATATTCGGTACTCTCTTCCTTATATTCGGTGCAAAGGACATTATATTCGGTACTTCGTTGTTGGGTGATTACTTCATTATATTCGGTGCTTACTTCATTTCATTCGGTGCTTTCTTCGTTATGATCGTCACCAGTCTTCGCAAGGGGCCGTACAGCCCTTGTGCGTGATGACGTCAAGATTTCTTTGGTAACATCAAAGCTAGGCTTGGTGGTGATCAATATTCGCGTCCTTTGTTTACGTTCAGCAAAATCTTTCTTCTTTCGCTTGTTCTTGAACATGCCTCACTGGTGTATTGCATGTTGCTGTAACAATTTATCAGACTTAAAAACAGAATCTATTCCAAGTTAGAACTAAGTTTTGCTTCGTGAAAAAGAAAGAAACGAGAAAACCTCCAAAAAAGCGTACGCTTGTTGAGGGAAAACAAAAATGCTACCCAGTATGGCGTTCAATGTCCGCCAAAATTCAACTTTTGAATTTTGCTTGTATTTTTGGCATTCGATGTTGTAGTTTTACAATTTGTACCTACATCTGCAATTGAACATTCAAGTTTCCAATTTCTCTACTCCACTTGTCGATTTGACATTGTTTGTTTCACGATTCAACTTTGTAGTTTGAAGTATTCAACATTCAAGTTTACGCAATTCAACATTCAACTTTCGAAGATGCATGTTTTTGATATCCAACCGCAAGCCAGTCAATGACAGTCAGTGTGGGCTCAGCAAACTATCAAAATTCTCCCTTAGTAGGGGCTGGCAGAGGCAAGTCACACTACCCTAGACAGTAGCTTTTACCACGGAAAATGGCGCAGCATTTCATTCTTGTTGTACCTAACACCCGATCCTACGTAAGTAATTTATTTTACTGTTCAGATTTACTACAGTCATATATCTAAATGTCCTATACAGTCAAGTACCATATATGTCAATGGAAATATAAGAAAAGTTTAATGGTTCATACACCTGGCCATACGTATAGCGATGTAAATTTTTAAAATACGCTGTGGCTATATGGCCGGTAACCGGCCAAGGTGTTAAAAACACTAAATGGCCGGCAGTCCGAGATTTTTCTAAAAATTGTCGAATCAAAGAATCCTGGCTAATCCAAACCATCGTATGTCAATTAGGAAAAGTCAAGCGATCCTGAAATGATTTTCAAGTCCAGCACTTGCTTTATGCTGGGCTTATAGGACGAACCGTATTTTCGTGACACTTCGACTGCCGGCCAAGATGTTTAAAACACTAAATGACCGGCAGTCCGATAAAAATTACAAGATCGAAGAATTTCAGTCAATTTAAACTGTCAAAGATCAGCCATCTATGCAACCGGTTTTGTAGGGTTTATCCATCATTTCTACAATTTTTATCGGACTGCCGGCCATTTAGTGTTTTTAACACCTTGGCCGGTTACCGGCCATATAGCCACAGCGTATTTTAAAAATTTACATCGCTATACGTATGGCCAGGTGTATGAACCATTAAACTTTTCTTATATTTCCATTGACATATATGGTACTTGACTGTATAGGACATTTAGATATATGACTGTAGTAAATCTGAACAGTAAAATAAATTACTTACGTAGGATCGGGTGTTAGGTACAACAAGAATGAAATGCTGCGCCATTTTCCGTGGTAAAAGCTACTGTCTAGGGTAGTGTGACTTGCCTCTGCCAGCCCCTACTAAGGGAGAATTTTGATAGTTTGCTGAGCCCACACTGACTGTCATTGACTGGCTTGCGGTTGGATATCAAAAACATGCATCTTCGAAAGTTGAATGTTGAATTGCGTAAACTTGAATGTTGAATACTTCAAACTACAAAGTTGAATCGTGAAACAAACAATGTCAAATCGACAAGTGGAGTAGAGAAATTGGAAACTTGAATGTTCAATTGCAGATGTAGGTACAAATTGTAAAACTACAACATCGAATGCCAAAAATACAAGCAAAATTCAAAAGTTGAATTTTGGCGGACATTGAACGCCATACCCAGGGGCTCTCTTTCACTCGCCTTACAAACTTTCGCTAGTCCCAATCTTCGTCCTATCCCGACTATCTGCCCCTGGGTCTCCGAGGATGGATGGTCATTTGATGTCACCGAAACAAGATGATCATAACAAAAGCGGATAAGCATGATTGTTTGCCCGGCTTTAAAAAGCGGATAAGAATGATTGTTTGTGTGCTTGAAATCGCCGGCAACTTGTCCCTCGCATACTTTTCGAGCAACAAAGTACGGGTATATGCCATCATACTAGTCAGGGAAACAGGGAAACAGACGGATTATCCGTCCAGACGAACTATCTGGATAATTCGTGTCCATCGACGAATTATCCAGATAGTTTGTCTGGACGGATAATCCGTCTGTTTGCCCGTATTTATACGCAGACGAATTATCAGACGAACTATCGTTCTTTGCCCAAGTTCGTCCCAGACGGATGATCCGTCTCTAGTATAAATCGGGCCAATCTTCATTTTGCAGTGTTGTTTGTATTACACGAAACATGACACGCAAATTTTACTCCACGAGAGTAAAACCGGTTTGCTGTGTTTCTAAAATAAGCTCTGACTGCGGATGTCAATCAAAGGAATTGGCGTCGGCATGGAAGTGAGGTTGTTATCCGTTGGTGCCAGGGGTTTTTTTCTCGCTGCTTCGCGACTCGTCTTCGCGGCTTCGCCGCTCAATTCTGTCGCCCCTAACAAGAAAAAAACCTTTGGCACCCAGGGTAGAGTTATGTTTGTTACTTGTCTTATTTTTCCAATTTCTACGACAAACGCCGAAGAAACATTTGCATCGTACTTTGTTTTCCTACGTTTTGTTGTTTTCACGCTTTCATCTCAAATTGGTTTGGACTCAAAAATACAGCCGATTTTTTCCGAATGTTTTATATACTATATTTCATTTTGGATCCTAAAACTCTTCGTTTTTTCCTGCTGTCGCTCATTTTAGGGCCCAACATTGGTTGAAGAAAAGCCAAGCGTAAAACTCTCGCAAAGAAAAACTCCTTGCTAAATGTAAACGCGATTTTTAACAGTCGCAGCCTGGGAAATGCCAGCATTATGTTGTCCCTCACAGCAATTCTTAGCAAAGCAAAGAGTTTGTATGAAATGACGGCTGTTACGTCGGCTCTGTGTTCGGGGTGATTCTTGACTGACCTAAAGTTGTCTCTTATACGGACACTTATGTCAAGAATACTGACTAACGATTTCCCTACGTTACTCATGAATTATGTTTGTTACTTGTCCTATTTCTACGATAAATGCCGAAGAAACATTCGCATTGTTCTTTGTTTTCTTACGTTTTGTCCCGTACGAAAATTATCGGCGAGCAGGGGCGTAGCCAAGGGAGGGTTTCAGGGGTTCCGGACCCCCCCCCCCCTCCTATTTTTAACAGTGATTTTATCCCAGCAAGAGTGTAATGGACTCTCGATTCCTGAAATTCTTCGTTTTGTTCTATGCTTACAATAAGTACAGTGAACGTCATTGTGGTATCTATTTGTACGTGCGTAATGTAAGGATTTTAGACCAACCGTTTTCGTTGGAACCAATTCGCAATCAATTTGGAACAATTTGCATGTAATTGCGTACACAACTGCGAGGATAAGTCTTCATTTCATTTCATTTCGGCAGTTCATATGATTCATTTCTTTTCATACACATTACTCCATAGCTCAGTTGGTAGAGCATCGCACCGGAATCGCGAGGTCACGGGTTCAATCCCCCTTGAAGTCCTAAATTTCTTTCAGGCTTCTTTATGCAATTGTAAAAATTGCGATCACAACTGCGCTGATCATTCTTCAGTTGATTTCCGGCATTTTGTATAACAAGCTATTCGGTGGTAAAATTCGGTGAATGATTTTATATCGGAACATATCGCTAATTTAATTTCTTTTGTGGCTTTGAAAGGTAAGAAGGAAATTTTATTTACGTCTTTCCTCTTGATGCTGCACACTGCTGCACACTTTTCTGCATCGGGCAGAGGTAGATCTTCAAGGCTTAACAGCATTCTAGATATTATCTTGCATGCCAGTGAACCAATTGAGATGGAAGGCATGATTGGGTTTTCAGAGTCTTCTTACCATAGTTTCTTTCAATTTGGGTAATAGAAGAAAGAATGCTATAATATTGTAAAAAGTTACATTTAAGGTTGGATTTATTTCAGAAAGAGTTAAACGGAAGGAAACGGCCTTCACAGTAGTCAGAAAGGTCTGAGATTTGTTTTACTCCTGTTTGATACCAATGAGGAAAGTGTATCATTTTCCCATTCACAGCTGTTATAAATCGGTTGTTCCAGAGAACCTCATTTTTATTTTTGGGCGTAATTGCTACGATATTTTGCCAGTAGCAGACAATTTGTCCCTAGAAAGCCGGAAGATGGCTGTCTAGGTCAAGGAGATTGTAATGATAATTGCATTTGAACAATTCTGCTCCGCCCACACTGGCATGAAGCATCCGAATTAGAACCTAACCGTTTAACCTAGTTTAGTTTAAGTGCTTTGTTAAAGAGAGAAAAATCCTTCATGTCCAGGCCGCCCGCTTTTTTTTTGCTTAAGCAAGGTAGTCTTTTTTATTTTGGCAAGTTCGTGATTCCAAATAATTAATATTATGTTATTATTCCTAGTTTTTGAGAAATTAATAAACACCCTTTTTGGAAAGCGTAGTTAAAGCTGTCGACAACCAAGGCTACTAGAATATCCCAAAAGGAGCGATATATAAAGTTCAATTGTGAGACCATCGGATCTTGGCGTTTTGTTGTTGCTGAAGCACACTTTGTACATTCTTCTATGGTTAGTAGACCTTCACAACTGTCGGACTTCTCACTTTCAAGTTGCTTTAGGCCGTCGGATTCGAAAAAGGACTTAAACTGTTCAAGACTAGGGTTCGAATTGCTAGTTTGAAGTTTGCTTCCTCTTTTAAAATTTCTTTCGAACAGTATACGGTAGTACCATTTGGCTTCTTCAAGGAGGTGATGCTTTTTTTTTTCTTCTGGTTTCGCTTTCCGATATTGTAAAAGTATTTTACGCGGCTGTTTTTTTTTTTTCACCAAATTCATACCTCCGAGTAGGCTTTAGATTATTACATATTAAGAGCCTGATATCGTTTTTATTCACGAGTTTTTAATACCATAACGCGAACGAGCGAGTCTTCGAGCGAGTGAGCGATATGGTATTAAAAACTCGTGAATAAAAACGATATCAGGCTCTTAGCATGTAATAATTTGTTTATTACATATTACTACTTAAAAAATCAAGCGAATCTGTAAGCGAGCGGGAAGCATTTGGTTTGTTGCCTTTTTCTGAAGATTTCAGAGCCTTTTGCTTCACCTTTAGGACCTCTCGAGTACCTGCAAATTCGATGGAATGACAATCGAATAGCCATAGCTTTTCTTTTCTAAGTATCTTTCTATGCTCGCGACCATACATCGCAACGGAGAAGGCTCGTAATCGCTTCCATCTGGTTACGAAAAGAAATTAGAAACTGTCTCAAAGATGCGTCCAACTGCAGCGGTGTCAGTTCCTCTGGGTCATTCAGTTTCCTGTCCGTGAGAAAGGTCTTGAACAACGCTACATCTTGAGAGGTTTTTCTTGCCGTGTTCTTGTTTTCGTTCTCTTCGAGAAACTGAGAAATATCTTCATCGGAGACATTCACAAATCTTGCAGCGGCCGTTTCGTTGAACAAACTGCAAAGCAATGAATGAGTTGCCAGTAATCGGATCCCTGTCTTATGCGCATAGGATTCTGGGATCGCCAGGGGGCAAACATTGCCAGTCGCTAGAAGAAAATGTATGGCGAAAAGTTGTTTTGACCTCCAAATCAACGATTTTGGAGAGAGATCAACGCTTTTTCGCCCCTGTTTAATCAGAAATGGATTTGGGCAATGTTGATACATGGAAATTGTAAGTTTTTGTTTGAATAACCGTCAAATATATGATAAAATCTACCGTTAAACTTCCCTGCTTGCGTAAAGGTTATTGTGAAATTGACTTCGCGTAAAGGTCTCGAAATATTGCAAAATTAGGTATAAATCGGGAGGAAATTACTAAATAAAGCCTTTTCAGTTGTATTTACATGTGTACGGGCTGTTTTCGTATTAGTTATGTCTGCCATAAACAAATTATGGCTTCTGGAAATTTACCTCCTCAAAGGAGAGAAGTCGTTGTCAGAGGTGATGGAAATTGTTTTTACCGAGCTGTTGCTCTTTGGAGGGATGAAATATGCGATAAGAAACATGAGGAAATTCGCAGGTTAAGCTCTAGTTTGATTGAGAAAAAGCCGCTACTCTTATCTTCGAAATCTGCGGAGGAACAGCAAGATCACAGGAACTTGGGTACAAACTGTGAACATATTTTCATCTGCACTACCACTATGCTTTCTCTTTCTTAACTATTTCCTATTGCTATTGCTCCCTGTAGATCTGATCTTTGGAGCAAGGTTTACCCCCACAATCGTACCCTCTCATGCACAAAGTTGGTGTAGGGCATTCAAACGGTTCTATAACATTGTACAAAATGATTTGAACAGACCTTCGCACTCGTTGTAAATTGAATTGATCACGATTAATAGCGCTAGCCTACAAAAAAAACATCTTTATAATCCTTGGGCGAGTAGAATCTTAATATTTCAACGTGATGAAGAATCTTTTGCCTTTCTGGGTACCTTCGATCGTTGTCACAACCCCAGACAGCACAATGATCACCACTGGACATATTTCCAATATTATTTGTATTAATGAGCTTAGAAATAAGCTAAACGTAGCCTGTACACACGCCAATACGACTGAAAAGGCTTTATTTAGTCATTTCCTCCCGATTTATACCTAATTTTGCAATATTTCCAGACCATTACTCGAGGTCAATTTCACAATAATTAACCTTTCGCAAGCAAGGAAGTTTATCGGTAGATTTTATCATATATTTGACGGTTACTCAAACAAAAACTTACAATTTCCTTGTAACAATATCGGGCGCCATATGGGACAATATTGTCAGTCAATTTTTATGGTTGTTGAGAAATATATTTGTACCATTGTGTAAAATATTTATGCCAAATAAAATTTATCAGTACCATTGCAAAATATATTTATGGCTAATAGAATATATATTTTCACCATTGCATCAAATATTTATGTCCAATAAAATATATTCGTGTCGCTACTTAATATGTTTACGAAGCAATCACATACGCCCTATTCTAATTGTTTTATAAACGTGTATTTCAGAAAGAATGGTCAGAGCTATTCCAGGTATTCCTTTTAAAATATATACGGCTATTATCATATATTTACGTCTTGAAAAATATATATACGGCTATCACACAAATACATACGGCTATTGCGCCTCCTGTCTCAATGGTCAGCGGAGTAAACTAAACAAAATGGCGGAGGAGGATGACCTAGAGGGTTTTTTTCGCAACTCGATTCCTTCGCTTTTTCGCCAAACTCAGCGAAATCTGCACACTGATAATCTCAACGTCCTAGAGTATTTTGAACGCCGGTTAGATGATTACTCTTTTGTCATTAGATCCGTGATTCTTCAATGCGAACAACAGAGTGTTGGCGAAAATTTGATTCAGCTGTTGGATTTGTTGCATGAAGAAGTGAACGGTTTAAATGGTCAGTTCCAAGATTTGTGTAACACACAAAGAAACTTTGCTTCCGAAATGCTAGTTACTGTTACGACTGTTGTTGTTAAGGTTGATGTTGCATGAATGACTACCATGTTTAGTCATGATAACAATATTTTACCAGTGGTTTCAAAGTTAGAGGTCACAAACAAATCAACAAGTTGGTTTTATATTTCATTGATGGCAAGCAATTCAGTTGCAAGGCTGTGATTTTCATAAACTGGACATGTAGGACATGTAGGACTTAGCATTCGTATTTGAACCTCAGTAATAACATATCTGGGCCTTCACGCAGCACCTGTTTGGTCAGTTGTACGGAGAGTCTGAGGAAAGTCTTGGGAATAATTTCCGTACAGGTCCCTTACATTATTTATGCATGCAACGTTAATTAATTATGTATGTACGCTATTGTTTTTTTAGACAATATGCGTTCTCCCAAGCGTATTGAATATATGCATCTGTAATTTGTACTTACTTCGCGAATAAAAAAGGATCTTATTTCGCCTCCCTTTCCTTTTTTTTCTTCTTTTCCTCCCTTCCATCCGTTTTCTCCTTTCCAGGCGTCTTTCTTCCCAGCTCCTCCGCACCTTATGTTCGCTCCCAGACCTTTATCGTTCTCCCTCTTTTCTTTTTTCTTCGTTTTTTATCTCCAGCTGGCTTCGAACTCTGTCTCTCTGCAGAACTCTGGATTACCTGTCTTTCTTTCATCAGTGTGCTAGCGTGATTAGTTGTTTGGTTCACACCTCCCAAATTATATTTCAATAGGGCTTAACAATTTATCTACATAACAAGGAGGGTCAACGGAAGACAATTATTAGGACATGTGCCCCACGCACCTAGTAAGAGCACTGCACGGACCAATGCACCAAGCCCCTTCTTGTTAAAAGGATGACAAAAGGATGGCGAAAGATGGCAGCCACACACCGGTGGCGAAAAAAAGCCTGGATTTTGGAAATCTCCGTGCGAGCGCTACTGGTTTGCATCGTTGCGAAACCAACAACTGAAACCACCAAGAACATCATAGCCTGCGAACGCAGACGTATTTCCTGTTGTCGCTTCTCACACTGGCAAAAACAACAGGAGGAAAGTACTATAATCGCAGTTACAGAGCGGAGCGAAACGATGACAAAGACACAGCCGTAATTAGAGTGGATTTTAGCGCTCAAGTTCTAGTGTTGCATAGCTCTCTAAGAAGTCATTACAATACTAAAGAAAGGATAAAGAGACGAATAGTCGCAAAAGAAACACAACATCTTGCTACAAATAAAAAAGAAACAAATAACCGGGCCCTCGGGCCTGGTAATGCACAAACACTGCAAGATAAAGATTATTATATTACGCGGCTTAAATTCCTATCCTTTCAAAGGTAAGAAGAGAGAGGCTGTACTGTCACTGAACGCACTGAAACGAACCAAACCAAAGCTAGACAAAATGCTTCAGATTGCATGTAAAGGACC